>CM028129.1:743372500-743997500 GCA_016271365.2 Neoceratodus forsteri
CGCGATCGTGCATCGCGAGCGAGGGACGAGATGGGCCAATTTAAAAATCAATTTTCTCAGCCCAGGGGTGCCCTATGAAGTCAAATGAGGGTGGGTTTTACTCAGAGGGCTTCATTCGGTTGGATCATGGCGGTGGTTTACTGAAATTCCTTCAATTTTTTGATTGATTACATTTTTAATTCTTTGTTCGTGAGCCTGCAAATTCTTTGATCGCGAGCCTGCAGATTCTTTGATTGCGATCGTGCATCGCAAGTGAGGGACAAGATGGCCCAATTTAAAAATCAGTTTTCTCAGCCAAGGGGTATCCTAGGAAGTCAAATGAGGGTGGGTTTTACTAAGGGGGCTTCGTTCTGTCGAACCATGGTGGTGGTTTACCGCAATTCCTTCAATTATTTGATTTATAAGATTTTTAATTCTTTGTTCATGTGCCTGCAAGTTCTTTGATCATGAGATTCTTTGATCGCGATCTTTGATCGCAAAATAGGGACAAGATGGCCAGATTTTTTATAATGGAATAGATAGGGACATTTTACTATTCTTTGATATTGACTATCTCGGAAACAGTTTGGTCTTTTTACTTGACATTTGGAGGGTGTTTACGGGATGTCCTGTGGATGTTAATAACAGTGTTTACGTGTCAGAAATTTTTTTTTTTCGGAGATATGGGGTGGTGCGGTTTATGTTCTGTGGACAGCATTTTGTTTGTGGTGGTGACTTGAAATTGATAGGATACCTAGCCTTACTGTCATAGATTACAGTCCTTGTGTGTGTTACATGTCAATAGGTTCGGAATGTGCCACTCTGACAAATGAAAATTTCAAACTTTGACATGTTATATCTCGGACATGGTTTGGTCTTTTCACTTGAAATTTGGAGGGTGTTGACAACATGTCATGTAGATGTGAATTGCTGTGTTTACGTGTCAGACAATATATTTTTGGGGAGATATTATGTGATGAGTTTACGTTTTGCAGACAGCGATTTCTATTGTTCTACTACATTAACATTTTGTTTGGTGGCGGCCGTGGTGTTGTCAATGTACTTTTAGTCATTAGGTATAATGTGGCCCGATCACGGGCCCCGCTCCCCACCAACTTGTGCAACTTTCTAATTGTCTACTCTTTTTAAAAAGTAAGGAAATTCTATGCAAAAACTTTGTTAATGCATCAGTTAGGGTTATTCTACAGCGATAAAGTGAGGAAATTTGACATTAGAGTTCCCACCCTTGCACCCACCCTACCCCGCCCGCCACCAACAGGAAAAGGGTACTGTTTCACACAGATCACCTGCATCCCAGTTCCCAAACTCACATCGTAATTATGGTATTTTCAGAGGTGGGACTGCGGCGCTCTGTGATCACTCGGCTTGTACATGGAAGTTATGAGCTGAGCATTACAAGAGAAATATCTTTAAAACCATAGGGCAGAAAATATTAATTTATAGCTGAAAAAGCTCCTAGGGCAGGCAACTACACAGTATGAGTTGCCTGTCCTGATTGTGTCAGCTGCTTTTTAAGTGTAATTATACCAAATATTTGATGACCTTAATAACACATGCAAATCATGTTGCTAAAAGTCAGCTGAAGTGCAGTGAGGAAGTAGTAAGCTCAAAGTACAGAACTATAGAGTGCATTTTCCTGATTTGCTAACTTCAGGTTATTTCTATATGTTGGATAAACCACAATGGAATAAATACTTTCCAGCTACGTGGCACCAGGCAGCATGGGCTGCCTGGTATGCTGGCGGATGGAGTTTGTGTCCCAAGCCTGGGATGGCAGGAGTGGACCAAAAGGAGCAGGATTCAGAATTTGGTTGGATGCGTGCCTCCTTTAAGAAGGAAGGCCTTTTGGTTCTGTCACCTTACTGCTCCCGGTGATAAAGTAGGCATGGAGAGTCAACATGAGGTAGAATGCTGAAGGGAGGGAGCCGTGAGATGTCCATGTATTAGGAATGACGGTTGGTGCTTCCTCACCAAGGTACTAAAGAGTGGCATCCCTCATGTCTAGAAACTGAGGTCATCAGTAGGACCTTGCTACAGGGACTTTGTTTGTTTGTTTATTGGCTTAACAAGTGAACATACTAGAACAAAAGTTCCATTTGCAGGTGCAACTCACAAAGATTACAAAACATATTCAGTATACAATATAACAGTTCAAGCCATCATACGTTCACATTTAAATAAGCCAACAATATAAGAAAACAATTGGTCATTAAGAGTGGTGACAGTGGTTTGGGTCCTTAAATCAAAAGGAAGGCTATTCCATATGCTTGGCCCAGTATACGCAAAAGAGCTCTGACCGTTTACACTTCTCATAAAAAGCTTTTTTAGGGCTCTATTTTCTACTGTATTTCTAGAGAAAAATCCTAGGTCATGATATTGAAAATAGCTAAATAATCATAAGGAAATGCTCATATTTATAATCCTAAAAGAGAACCTAGCCACTGTTAACCTAAAATACAGAGGAACTGGTAACCAACCCATTTGATGTAAAATCACACAGCGATGTATAGTACGTGGTAGGGATAAGACAAATTTCCGAAAGTTGCAATAAAGCTGCCTTTTAGCTAATACCCTTAGGAGATGAGTCAACAACTAACTGGTGGAGTTGGCACAGTTATGCAACAGAGGAAAGTTACACTGGAAGCAGGTGCTGTTCACACTGCTAGATGAAATGGTAAAAGAATAAAAAAAATTACCTATCCTGAGACTTGGCAGAAAGTTCATTAATGTTTCTCAGCATACAACTTTTTTTTTGTTTGTTTTTTAGATTACTTCCTCCTCTCCTCCACATTTGTTTTTGGTTACTTCCTCTTCTCCTTCACTTTCTCTGATGACACCCAGATGCCCTTCTCCTGGTCCCCCATGTGCAGCTCCAGCTGCTTGCTGGACGCACCCATAGCTACCAACGCATGCCACTTGTCTTCCCAGCGTGTCCACAGCCCCACAGGTTCTGAGGCTAACCCATCCCAGGTAGTCCCACTGTGCTTCATCACCAGAGAGAAAGAAAAGCTGTGTTTTTACTAGGACCTTAGTAAAGCTTGTGTAGTGATAAAGAAGGTTGAGGGTGTGTGTGTGTGTGTGTGTGTGAGTACACTTGTGGGTCATCATCAGAATGATCTTGGACAGTTCAGCTTTCTGTTTTTCTCACAGCAAACACACAAATGCACATTTCTGCAACTGACTTGGGGGCATATCACCAGGGACTTGGTAATGATAGGCAATGCACTATCGTCTTACAAACGGACCCTTGCCTGTTAGCTTCCTTACTCCTGACGCCTTGACATCTTGGTCCCAGGATGGGAATATGTGTTAGTGGTAGTGGTTGACCCACTGCTCGGTGTCATAGAGCAGGCATCTCAGAATGCATTTTTAGTTACTCTCACTTTAAACTGCCAGTTACCACTACCTCACTGTTGCTAATGTGATGAGATGTACCACAGTAGAAACATAGAATTTGACGGCAGATAAGGACCGCTTGGCCCACCCAGTCGGCCCATTTCCCTACCTAATGGATAAGCTGCAGATCCTAGTTAACCAGCAGCCTACTTCTTTCTGCCCCAACCCCCTAGAATTGCCTTATGACTGTCCCAACCTCTTCCAGAAGGCTGTTTCATGCATCCACAACCTTCTCTGTGAAAAAATACTTCCTTAAATTACCTCTGAGCCGCCTCCCCCTCTATCTTCAAATTGTGCCCCCTTGTTCTTGCACACCTCTTGTTTTGAAAGATGCTACCCTCTTAGACTTTGTTGATTCCCTTGAGGTACTTGAAAGTTTCTATCATGTCCCCCCTCTCCCTCCTTTCCTCGAGGCTATACATATTAAGCTCCTTAAGTCTCTCTTCATATGTCTTCCGGTGCAGACCCTGCACCATTTTAGTTGCCCTCCTCTGGACAGCTTCCATCCTGTCTATGTCTTTGCAGAGATTGGGTCTCCAGAACTGCACGCAATACTCCAGATGGGGTCTGTCCAGCTCTCTGTACAGAGGGATAATAACTTCCTGTTTTCTACTGGTGATGCCTCTCCCTATGCATCCCAGTATCCCCCCAGCCCTCCTTGCTGCCCTCTCACATTGCTTGCCCACCTTTAGGTCATCTGATATGACTACCCCCAGGTCCCTTTCCATTTTTGTTTGTTGTTAGTATCTCACCCCCCATTGTGTACTCTTCCCTTGGGTTTTTGTTTCCCAGGTGCATTACCTTGCACTTCTTAGCATTGAATCTAAGCTGCCATACATTTGATCTTTCCTCTAACCTTGCCAATTCCCTTCTCATCCTTTCCACCCCATCTTGTGCATCAACTCTGTTGCAGATCTTTGTGTCATCTGCAAAGAGACACTTTTCTTCAGTCCCTCTGCAATGTAAACATAAAGACATTGAGGACCGGTCCCAATACTGAACCCTGCGGTACCCCACTAGTAACCCTCCTTTCTTCAGAGTGGACTCCATTTACTATTACTCTCTGTGTCCTATTCTCCAGCCAATGATTTACCCAGGCTATCGTCTTGGGACCCACTCCCAGGCTGGCTAACTTGTATATTAATCTTTTGTGTGGGACTGTGTCAGATGCCTTGCTAAAGTCTAGGTAGGCCATGACCACAGCCCCTCCCTGATCTACTACTTGGTCACCCAGTCAAAGAAATCTATCAGATTCTGCCTGGCATGACCTTTCCGCTGTGAATCCATGCTGCCTTGGGTCCTGTGCCCTCTGGCTCTAGATAATTGACAGTTCTTTCCTTCAGAAGAGATTCCATCATTTTCCCTATCACTGAGGTTAAACTAACAGGTCTGTAGTTTCCTGCTTCTGCCTTGCTCCCACTTTTGTGAAGGGGAATCACATCTGCCTCCTCCAGTCCTCGGTACCACCCCATCCTCCCATGATTTGTTAAAGAGGGTAGTCAGTGGTGTCACTAGTTCTATCCTTAGTTCTTTAGAATTCTGGGATGAATCCCATCAGGCCCCATTGCTTTGTCCACCTTCAGTTTTAAGAGTTCTTTCAGAACCCTTTCTTCTGTAAATGGGCTGGTATGAACTTCTGTATCCAGAGTGTTTCTACTGTTTGTTTTAGGTACCTCCCCCTCTTCCTTTGTAAATACTGAGCAAAAATATTTGTTTAGTATCTCTGCCTTTCCACAGTCACCCTCTGCCCACCCTCCCTCCCTTTTATTAAGCCTCACTATCCTCCCTTGGTCTTCCTTTGCTCCTGATGTACCTATAAAGGTTTTATCCCCTTCTTAACCGAGTTGGCCATCTTTTCCTCGGTTTGGTCCTTGCTGTTCTGACTGCCTTCCCAGCTTCCTTTGCTTTAACTGATACAGTTCTCTGTCCTGTTCCTTCTGTGATTCTTTGTACTTCCTGAATGCTTTCTTTTCTCTTGAACCTTCACTGCCACTTCCTTTGAGAACCATAGTGGTTTCTTGCATCATTTCGTTTGTTTATTTGCTTCACACAAGGCTTGTTACCTCTGTGATGGCAGTTTTTATTATTCCCCATTGTTCTTCCACCTCCTTCCTGCCCATTTGCTAGTGCATTCCTTAGGCACTCACCCATTTTAGCAGAGTCACCTCCTAAAGTCCAGTACTTTGCCTTGTAGACTTGACTCTATTGCTGTGTTTATTGTGAACCATACTGTTCGATGGTCGCAGTTCCCAGATGGCTACCCACTTCTACATCTGTGGTCCTCTCTTCATCTCCATTTGAGAGAACCAGGTCTAAGATTGCTCCCTCTCGGTGGGTTCCAGTACTAGTTGTCTAAGGCATGCCCCCTGTAGGGCATGTGGAATAACCCCACTCTTCAGTGGCTGCTGCAGCTGCACTCCAGTTAACATCTGGCATATTCAGATCACCCATCAGCAATATCTCCCTTTTTCTGCCATTCCTAAATATACTTTCTATCATTTCCTTGTCCATTTCCTCCCCTGAGAAGGGGTGTCTGTATCAACCCTGTGCGGATTGTGGTTCCATTGCGGTCTCAAATTTATCCACAGTGCTTCTTCTCCCCTGTTTTCCCTTTTGTTCTGTTGCTTTGATTCCTTCCCTTATGTAAAGAGCTACTCCTCCTCTTTACCCTCCCTGTCCCTCCTGTAGATAGTGTATCCTGGTATGTTTACATCCCAGTCATGGTTTTGTGTGTACCATGTTTCTGTGACTGCCATGATATCCAGATGTTCCTCCTCCATCAAGGCCACTAATTCAGGAAGCTTGTTACTCAGACTGTGGGCATTGGTACTCATTGCTCTCCATTTTTTGATGGCTTTACCTTCTGTTGCAGCATCCCCCACTGACCTTTCTACTTCGGTCTTTTTCTCATTTAGTACCCTGTTTTGTAGGGAGAGGCTGGATTTTCCTGCTGCTTATCAGTGCCTCCCCTTGACTAGTTTAAAAGCTTGCCAATGAAGCATTTAAACCGATTGCTCAAAAGACTTGTTCCTTCCTGGACAGATGCAGGCCATCCTGCCAGTATAGGCTGGTGTCCCTCCAGGTGGAACCCCAGTCCCCAGTGAAGCCAAACCCCTGTTCTCCACACCATTTTTTCAACCATTCATTAAACTGCATGGTGCAAAGTACCCTCACCTCACTCATGCCATTGACAGGCAGCACCTCTGAGAAGGATACTGTGTGTGCTACTTGTCTTAGGCCCCTCCCAATTCTACAAAGTCCTTCTGCACTGCTGTAATCTCATGTTGAGCCAAGTCATTTGTCCCTAGGTGGACAATGACATCCAGCTCAGACTCCCGTACAGCTGTTCTCGTAATCCTGAGGATGCTTGCTCTCCTCAAGCCATGGCACCAGGCAGGCACCTTACTTCAGTTTTCCCTGCTCCCCCCAGTTCTATCCCCCTAATAAATGAGTCCCCCACCAGGAGCTGCTTCCTTTCCTTGTGGTGTCCTCTGCCTCCTTCCTGTGGGCCTCCCTTGTGATAGTTGTCCTTAGCCTCCTTAGTCTCCTCTGCGGGTGCATCCACAGGGGAGCTATGCTCCCACAGAATGGTGTATGGATTGTGGAGTGGAACAACTGACTGGGTGTTCCTCTGTTCTACCATCCTCACCCTCCCTGAGCCCACTGTGGTCCAACTGCTGTGCTTTCTTCGCAACCTCTGAGGTAGTGGTGGTGGCTCTGGTGCTCCCTGGATGGGGGAGGTTCCTTCCTACCATCCAGTGTGGCCTGGGGAGGTTCTCTTACTACTGTCCAGTGTGGCCTGAAGACGGGCAACTTCCTCCCTCAGGGCAGAGAGTTGTCTGCAAATAGGGCAGCATCTCAGCCTCCAGAAAGACTCCCGGAAGACTGCTGCCCCACAGCCATTACATTGCACTACTCCCCACATGTTTATCTACTTTTTATTTTTTTTGTGTTTGTGTGTGTGTTTGGTTTGTTATATAGAACTATATATCTATTATACAATGTGTATGCTTATATTGTCAGTGCAGGTGCTAGAGAGGATATGAGTGATATGCACCTTGCACTCTTGAGGAAATGATGTCAGAACCCCAGGTATAAATGAACTATTTCAGGGTGGGTGGTGAGTGGGAAGGGGTTGGGCCTAAACTGTGCCCTCACAAAACAATCAGCTAAGAGCTCTGACCCACCATCTGAATGAGTGCCTTCCTGTCAGCAAGATACCCTACACAACAATTTGACAGAGAAAATACCCTGTTAATCAAACAGAGAAAAATCCAGACATCCAAGTCAGACACAGGTAAAACCTCCCCAGCCCCAAAACAGCCTGGTGGTTTGTGCTCTGAAAGCAGTCAGCCCCAAAATAAGGCAGCTGTGCTTTAAACTCTTCCTGCACTGAAAATATTAAGAATTGTAACAAAGACTGTCTTTTCCTGATAATTCTAAGTTCCTTATTTCACCTTTCAGTTAGAAGTAGCCTCCACCTGCAGAATATCTCTGCTCCAAACCAAAGACATTTGTAAGGTTCACCTCCCTCTGTTGTGAGCACAACTCGCTTTCTTCAAATCCTATCGTTCAGTATTGCAGCTTCCAGCCAGAGGTAGTTTGACTTGAAAAATGTTAGCTGTTCTGATGAGTTTGCTATAAAACAATTGCTTATAATACAATTGTTCTCAGGTCTGTTACCAAAGCTATTGGCTGATAAGTAGCTATGATGTAAGCACTTCCTGCTAAAGTCTGGAATTTCCTCGCTACAGTAGAGAAGAAGATACTGTGTTATGAACAATATCTGTGTAGAAGGCCCAGATCATGGTTTCTAACCTCAGGAATTCTTCAGTATGATCAACTCTAGCAGTCAGCCTCCAGTGTTGAACTGCCCCAGAGAAAATGGAACTTATACAAATGATGGAACATGGCTCGTGCCACCTTACAAACTGCTGCTTTCTGTAATGCCTAGATTTCATTCTCTGCCTGCCTAGTAAGATGTACTCAGAGACTGCGTCTCAGCGTGACTAAGTTTTTATTTATTTACATCGAAAAAAGTAAAAACATTTTAATTTTTTCATAATTCTTTAAATTTCTGCTACCTTTACTTTATATTTAAAGTTAGCGCTACTTTTTTTGGTTATTTTACCCCAGTTAGCGGGTCCTCATTGGTTCCTCGCAACCGATGAAGGACTGGCTATATTTGCTTATTTTTTCTTATTTTATTTCATAAAATTATTCTTAGAACTTAAGTTGGGATCCCACTAGTCTATTTGGGACTGGTTAATTTGCACAGGTTAGTGGTTCTTTTCTGGCTCAGGAACCGACCTCTGCTCAGTTTGAACTGTTGTTGCCTTCTGTCTTAATTCAGTGGGAACCAATCCAAGTCCTTTATTTCTTTCTTTTTTATACTAGTTACTGTTGTTATGTCTGATAAGCCTAAGAAAAAGACACGTCCTACTGGGTTTAAAAACTGTACCAAGGGTGGTGAAGTTTTTGCTAAGGCTGAAAAACATGATTTGTTTTTAGTTTGCTTGGGGTTTTCACGCTTCCAAGCTGATTGTGACATCTGTAAAACTGTCCCCTCTAAAACTGTCGAAAAGTGTTTACAGCACTTTAAGGATAAAACTGCCTCTCTGTTGGTTCTGAGGGCCCTGTTCAGGATCAAAATAAAAGAAAAAGACGCTGAAACATCCGCCCTGAAAAAGGCCAAACATCTAAGCCTGAAGGCCTGCTGAACTGGTGAAAGAATCGTTCCACTTAAGAAAAAACATATGACTAAACATACTGAACCTCCAGCTGGAAAAGCAACAGCACCTTCAGTATGTATGTCGGTAGCACCGTCAGCAGAAGCAGTGGCTCAGGCCTTGCAGGTCTTACAAGCCCTGCAGATTGCAGCAAATCAAGGTTTGCTACAGGTTCAACCGCAACTGGTACCACCGGTTCCATTGGTTCCCTCATCGGTTCCAACTTCAGTTTCATCCACAGTTTAGTGCTAGATTCCAATGGTGCTGAACCCTTCCCTTGAGGAATATGAGGAGGAGGAGGAGGACGAAGACGAACCAATTGAACTGAAGGTTTCTACTGACCAGGAGTTTGAATCACCTTCTTGGCTTCCAGAGGACTACTCATCCCACCATACATTTATAAAACAAATGGTTGAAGCCTTTGACCTCACCACACAAGAGACAGTGGAGGATTAGGAAGAGGCAGAGTTTCTTGACGTGATGGGGTTAGCTCCTACTAAGAGGCTTCTGCTCCCCATTATTTGCTCAAGAAACATGTGCTTAAAGTACTGGAGACACCAAACTCTGTACCCCCAGTGGACAAAAAAAGCTGACAAAAAGTACCAGCTTGAACGGTCAGGGGCAGAGATCTTACTTCGAGAGGGCTCTTGCCGTGTAATTACATATGGGACTGATGCTGGCAGGTGGTGCTGGACCACGGAAAAATTTCTAGCTAGCAGTCCCAGGGGACCGCCCCGTCCAGGTGACCGGCATCAGGAGACATCAGTATAAAGGGTGTTCCTGGATGCCCGCCTTCAGTTCTTTCCACCGTTAGCTCATGCAGTGCCTTGCAGAAAATTTAGGTGCCGTTCAGCCCTTCCTTAGTCCTTTTTTAACGAAAACGTTATTTTTTTTGCATAACGTCAGTACTAACGTCGGTGTATGTCGTCCCCTACACCATCCGAGCACAAGAACAAGTGCAATTTGTGCGGCGCCCAGCTACCGCACAAGGACGGCCACTCCCTGTGCCTGTTCTGCCTAGGCCCCGAACATCAGGTCGAGAAGTGCCAGCATTGCCTCAGCTTTAACGCGGCTACCCCAAAAAGACGTCAGCAATCCCTAGAGGCCCATATTCTTAAGAAGAAAATGAGCTCTATGGAGAAGGAGCTAAAAAGCTGAGGCAGGCGTCCACTTCCCGAGACCATCAAAGAAGGGCAAGGAGGCACCAGGACAAAGCTCTCTCCACCGTCTCCTCGGGAGTCTGCAGAGACATGCAGTAACATCCCTGTGGGATCGCTCCTCAGCGGCCGCCGGAGGTTTTGAGGCAGCGTCGGCCCGCCCGTCTGGCTCGTGGTCGGGCCTTGCAGGCGCCTCCGGCCAATTGGAGGCCTCTGCCCCTGGTTCAGCTGCAGGCTTGCGGCCTACCAGCGTGGGTGACTCCGGTAAGTTGTGCGTCGGCTCCTCTGATGTCTGCCCAGAGAGGGCTGGTAAGATGTCCGACCCTCCGGGGCGACGCGCGGCTTCTTCCCCACTGGACCAGGCCGACCCCTCCTCTCGACCTGTCTCCGATGATGGCTCTCATAAGTCATACATCAGCTTTTCCGGCGCCAACCGAGAGCTCGCCTTTACGCCTCACGTCGGCTCGTCCGATGTCCGGCCAGCGAGGGTACCGACGATGGACCCCCAACGTTCGTCGTTCCCGGTTCGCCACAGCCTTTGCTGCCGTCTGGGGAGCCAGAGTCCCCCCAACCTGAACTCGGGGACTTTTCCCCTCTGTCCCCAGGTGAAGCTGGGAATTTTTGCCTCCGCCAGTCCTTCCTCTATCTGGAGCGACGGACCTGACATCGGCTCCCCGGATGCCGGCTCCGACGCCGGCCCCTCCAATGTCGGTACCTCCGGCGTCAGGGCTCCACCATCGGCCTTACCGACTCAGGGAGGTCTTCTGCTCCCATCGGGCCCTCCATCCTCCGGGCTCTCTGCTATGGACCCGCCCGTGAGGTTCTCGGCCGGGCCGTCTGCTCAGGCAGCCCCCCCCCTGGCTTCGGGTATCTGCGTCTTATTCGGCGTCAGTGTACCGGGAATAGCGTATCCAGCGCCCGCAGTACCCAACGCCCGGGCTTCCAGCGCCGCAGTACTGACGCCAATACCGCAGCCGGGTTTTGGATACGCTCCATATGGGTATAACCTGTATTCTTATCCTCGCCTCCTCCACCGCCCTCGCGGCCGCCGGTGGACCTGCAGGAGACTCTGGCCTCCTGGTGGGCTGAGGCCAAGGCTCAGCTCACCAAAGAGGTCGAGAGCCGCCTTCCAGCGACAGTGCCATCCCAAGTTCCCATGCGTCCCAGGCGGCACACTCCCTCACCACCTCCAGACTCCAGGGTTCTTCCGTCTGGATTCAGAGAGGGGCAGGACATGCGTCCCTGGGGACTCCCCATGGGACCCGTTCCTCCCCCGGGTCAGGAAAGGGAGTCTTACTCTTCTTCATCCTCCTCTTCACTCTTGGACCCTTCGGACTCTTCCGACAGCTGCTCTGAGAGAGACGAGCCTCGCTTTCCGTCGAAGCCCTGGCCAAGGACTCCTCCGAAGTATCCGCCGGAGGATTCTTCTTTTACGGAGTTGCTTAGAAAAATCTAGGAGGTTCATCAGTGGCGCTCTTTGGAACCAGATCCTCAGCGTCTGAAACTCGCTGAACATCTGGATCTGCCTATGACAACTCCTACATTAGTGCCACCCTGGATAGAGCCTCACGCCGACCTTGTTACCACAATATGGAAACAGCCATCGGCCTTAGCCTTACCCCCACTTCCTAGGAAGTCGAACAGGCTATATCAGGCTCCAGAGGGTGTTGCTTTCCTGGATTCTCACCCTCGTGCCGACTCTATCGTGATTAGCGCTGCTCACGGCCGGTCGGCGAACCCAAAACATCTTAGCTCGTCACCTCCTGATAAGGAATCTCGCCTTCTGGACCAGTACGGGAGAAAGATTTACGCTTCCTTCACACTGGGGTTTAGGGCCCTGAACTATGTTGGCCACATGGGGGGACTGCCAGAAGGCCATCCTTACTCAGGTGGAAGCCATTCCTCTTTGAAGGTACACATGGCGGCCATCTCGGCCTATCATGTTCCCTTCGCAAACAAGGCCTTTGCTCAACTGGAGGTCTCCAAGACCTTTCTCAGAAGGGTTCTCCATCTGAGGCCCCCCATCCGTACTCCTGCCCCCCAGGACTTGAATTTTGTTCTCGAGAAACTTACCCTTCCTCCGTTCGAACCTGCAGCTTCTGCAGATTTGAAGTTTCTTTCGTGGAAGACGCTCTTCTTGGTGGCCATTACTTGCTCGAAAGAATCTCGAGCTCAGGCCCTGATGTATAAAATCCCCTACTTGATTTTTCACAAGGAACGAGTTGCTCTTCACACAAATCCTAAGTTTCTACCTAAAGTAGTAGCAGAGTCTACCTTAAATCAGTCCATAGAGCTACCTGCCTTTTTTATGCAGTACTCTAACCAAGGGGAATATTTACTCCATACTATGGATGTTCACTGGATTCTGAGATACTACACCAACAGGATGAAGGATCTCAGAAAGACTCATCAGTTGTTTGTCTCTTTTGCTCACAAAACGGAAGGCAATGCAGTCTCCAAGCAATGCTTGTCTAAGTGGTTGGCTCATTGCATCACTTTCTGTTATGACAAATACCACAAGACCCTCCCGGGTCAAGTCAGAGGTCGCTCCACAAGAGGAGTAGCTGCCTCTGCAGCTTGTTTCAAGAATGTGTCTGCGGCAGACATATGGGCTGCCGCCACCTGGACTTCCGTCCATACCTTTACGAAACACTACAGTTTGGATATTGCCTCTCGCCATAGAGCAGGCTTCGGGCTAGCTGTTTTACAAGGCCTCCTGTCTTGAGGCTTGCACGGCTAGAGCTACTTCTTGGAGTAGTTTTCTTCCTCCCGGTGCCTTTTCTTTGTTCCATACTGCTTGGGATTCAGTCCTATATGTAATTACTTACTGCAAGAGCCCTCTCGAAGTAAGATAGTACAGTTACGTAAGAACTTACCATAACAGTAGATCTTCGAGAGAGGTTCTTGCAGTAGGTATTACCTTCCCGCCCTCCATCCCCCTAGGCTTTTTCAGCTCCTTTTCCATTTAGGGAAATATCCGCTCCTCTCTCGTCCGGCTTCTTTCAGCCTGTGGCGGGAAAGAACTGGAAGGCGAGCGTCCGGGATCGCCCTTTATACCCCGTCTCCTGGCGCGGTCACCTGGCGGTGGGGTCCTCGCCAGGGACTGCTAGCTAGAAATTTTTTCCGTGGGGTCCTGCCGCCTGCCGGCATCAGTTCTATATGTAATTACCTACTGCAAGAGCTTCTCTCAAAGATCTACTGTTACGGTAAGTTCTTACGTAACTGTACTTTCCTCTTCTCCCACCCAGATCATGAGGAGTGGAACAAGCAGCAGCTTGTAATAAAGCCAGAGTGACCCTGGCATCTCATCTACTGGAAAAGGATTCACGCTAGATGGATAGTATGGCCAAGAAGGGCTATTTAGCTGCATCTTTGGCCATCAGACAGGCCAGTTACATGGCATATGCAGCCCAATACCAGAAAACACTCTGGAATTCGGTTATGGCCATGGCAGACAAGGCACCACCTGGCCTGGCTGCTGATTTAATTGAAACAGCCAGATATGGTCTGGAAGCCACAAAATATTACTTTCATATGGCATTAGACACCAGTAATACCGCAGCCAGGTGGATGGCTCTCACAGTAGCCTTGAGAAAGTTTGTCTGGCTTACAGCCACACGCTTGACCCAGGATACCCAGACCAAGGCTATGGATTTCCTGGTGGAAAATAACTGCCTCTTTGGGGACAAAATAGAGGCTTACATGAAAAAGGTGAATGAGTACAAGAACACCTGTAAGAGCAGTTCTGCAAAAGAGAAGGCCTCAGCCTCCTATATACCACAGGGACGGGGAGGTAGAGGTAGGGGCTATGGCAGACCTTTCTTCCAAGCCCCAGCTACCCCTACCTACCAGCAACAAAGGGGTTACTTCAGGGGCAGGGGCAGAAGGGGCTCAGATGAGGGACCAGACCCCACAGGCTACAGCCCAGGCAAAGCAGATACCCTGATGTGCCAGTCAGGGTCACCTCCCCAGTGCCTGTAGGGGGCAGGCTGCCTCACTTCTTCCAGACCTGGAAAACCATTACCACAGACAAGTGGGTTCTTGAGGTAGTGAGTCAAGGCCTAGCTCTCTGCTTTCTTTCCCCAAACTGTGATCAAGGGTTTTCAGGCCTTCCTCCCACGCAGAAAGGGCACTCTTGAAAAAAGAAATGCCTAGCTTGCTGGTATCAAAAACAGTGGAACCAGTTCCACCCCTTCAGAGGGGAAGATGGTTCTACTCAAGATACTTCCCTACCCTAAAGAAACATGGGGAGTGGCGACCCCATTCTAGATCTACAAGCTCTAAACAAGCATCTGGCAAAGCCAAAGTTCAGGATGGTTACTTTGACAATGATCCTTCCTACCCTTCAGCAAGGAGACAGACTAGCATCTCTGGGCCTAAAGGATGCCTACTTCCACATTCCACATCAGGAATCCCACAGAAAATACCTCAGGTTTAGACTACCCTCCGGCATTATCAGTTTGCAGCCGGACTTTCACAAATGCCTGGCAGTAGTGGTGGCACACTTAAGGCAGGGTATCATCGGTATTCCCATACTTGGACGATTGGCTATTGTGGACATGTCACCGCAACAGGTGAAAGAGGCCTCTAGGCTCACTCAGGACTCACTGGAGTCTCTAGGGTTCGTAGTCAGTGCCAAAAAGCTGTGTTCCAACCTACCCAGGTTCTGAATTTGATAGGGGCAGAACTGGATACCCTGCAAGGGAGGGCATTCTTTCCTCAAGACAGGGTAGACATATTGCGACTGGCAGGATCCTTCAGCCTCAACAGACCAAGGCCAGCAAGGCACTTTCCTACAGTTGCTGGGCCACATGGCCACAGACAACAGGAACAGTGCAAGGCTTCAGATTTCAAATGAGAGACATTCATTTTCATCTCAGAGCACATTGGTGTCAGTTGAGCAAGACCTCTCAAGCTGATACCAGTTCCAGGGACACTGTTACAGGCCCTGCACTAGTGGCAAGACAGAACCAATTTCAGGGGAGTGGCCCCCATTCAAAAAAGAAGTTACTACCTTGGTACTCACAACAGATACCTCCCTCCTAAGGTGGGGGGGGGGTACATCTGGAAGAACATACAGTGCATGGTACGTGGTCCCCTGCGGAGTCACTCCTGCACATAAATCTTCCAGAGCTCGGAGCAGTGCTCCTGGCGCTGAAATCCTTTGCATCCCTGGTAAGGAACAAGGTGGTACAAGTCAGGACAGACAATACCACCACTCTGTATTACATCAGCAAACAGGGAGGGACAAGATCAGACCTGCTGTGCACAGAAGCAATGAAAATTTACTCCTTACAGGTGCCCTTGTCAGCCATCCACCTTCCAGGGAAGGACAACACTCTGGCAGATGCACTCATCAGAATCAACCAAAACCACCATGAATGTCTCTAAACAGACAAGTATTGGAAGTGGTGTTTCACAGGTGGGGTACCCCAGAGATGGACCTCTTTACCTCACAGGACAACTATCAACTCCCTCTGTTCTGCTGCAGGCCTCCAGCAAAGGGCATAGTGCCCATGGATGCCCTAGTGTTGGACTGGTCAGGGAAGAGCCTAAATGCATTACCTCCATTTCCACTGTTGCTCAGGGTGTTGATCAAGCTCAGGTCTCAACCAGCAACCATTATCCTGATAGCCACTGACTGGGCCAGGCAGCCATGGTACTTGTTACTACACTGTCTGTCAGTGGCCCAGCCCATAACCAGCCTCAGAGGCACAGCCTTCTGACCTCCTCTCAGGGAGTATCCTGTATCTGAACCTTCGGGTCTCTCAGACTCAAGGCATGGCTCTTGAAGACCTAGAATATGCAGGCCTACACCTTTCTGAAGGTGTGCTCAGTGTTTTTAGGGGTTATAGGAAACCCTCTACCAAGAAAACCTGTGCCTCCAAATGGAAGAGGTTTTCTATCTGGTGTCATTCTAGTGGGATATCACCTTCCCAGGCAGGGCTACCAGCCCTGTTGGACTATCTCACCCACTTGCTCTCAGTGGGCCTATGGCCCACTACCATTAAGGTCCACCTGGCATCAGTCTCAGCCTATCTTTTGGCAGGTAAGGGTGCTTATCTGGCTGCTAACCTTATTTTCAAAATGTTCTGGGTGAGTTCACCTGCACCCTCCCCACAGGGAACCCGTGACTTCTTGGGATCTCTATATATGCATTGCCAAGCTCATGGAGCCTCCATTCGAGCCTACGGCTACAGCACATTTGAAGTTTGTCACTTGGAAGACCATATTCTTAGTGGCTATCCCCTCAGCCAGGAGGATAAGTAAGTTACAGGCTTTGTGTATAGATCAGAACCACTTATCCTTCCAAAGGGGCAACGTGGTACTCAGGACTAACAGGAACGTTCTCCCAAAAGTAGTCTCTGATTTTCACCTTAACCAGTCAGTCACTTTGCCAGTCTTCTTTACTGAACATTCTAGTTCAGGAGAATGCAGCTGCATAGCCTGGATGTCAAAAGAGCTTTGAGCTACTATATTACCCACACTGAGATCTGGAATGTGGAAAGGGAAAGCCAGCTTCAGAAAGAACATTTGCATGCTGGATAGTGGCATGTATCTGATTCTGCTACAGTAAAGTTGAAAAGGAGCCCCCGGTGGGCCTGAGGGCGCATTCCACAAGGGGTACAGCTGCTACAATAGCAGCTGCCAGGGATATTCCCTTATTGGAGATCTGTAAAGCAGCTTCATGGAGGTCAGTACACACCTTATAAAGCACTATAATCTGGACACTCAATCCAAAGGTGATGCTAGGTTTGGACAGCAGGGCTGCAGAGCCCGCTTCCTAAGTGAGGTTTTGTGCCCACTCCAAAGGTACTGCTTCATAGTCTGCTAGAGTTAGTCATATTGAAGAATTCCTGGGTTAGAAGAACAAATTACTCATAGTAATCTTATTTATTTCAATGTACTCTTCAGTGTGATTAATTTGCTCACTCTACCTCCCCTTCCTGAACTGTACATTCCTGAACTGTAACCTCTACATCATAGCTGGTGTCTCTTATAGTTAAGATAGTCATGTCTGGGTTGTGTTCCATTTTAAAAACCAGATGGCTTCTGTTTTCCTCCTGTGGTCCTATCTGGCATTACCAGTGGACAGGTTGAAAGGGGGATTTGCTGTTAAGATTTTATCATATTTACAATAGCTTAGTTAGGGGGTCTTACCCCGCAGGCTTCAGTGAATCTGAGCATTATAGAATGCAGCAGTTGGTAAGGGCAGCAGTTTGAATGGTGGCACGAGCAATAGATGTTTCATCATTTGCATAAGTTCTATTTCTCTCCGGGGGAAATTCAACACTGAAGGCTGACTGCTAGAGTTAATCATATTGAAGAATACCTTGGAAGAAACATAATTACTATAGTGAGTAATGATTTCATGGTAGCTGAATAGAAATTATATAAAACAAAGGACTTGCAAATACACTTTATCCAGTTATACCCTTCTCTGTCACCTTAAATAATGAACAATCCGAATCTAAGCATGGGCATTAATAAACTTGGAAATGTACTGAAATAATCGAAGTAGTCTTCAGACTCCTGAAAACAGAAAGAAATCTTCCAGGAACAAAATGGTTAAAATACATCCAAATAAAGTGTTTTTTGTTACAGTTAAATATCAAGGATATTTCAACTGAGATGTAGCTTGCTGTTCCAGTGAGGTCCTGCTTTTATGTAATTTTACGAGTGGGATGGGGGGGTTAACTGAATCACAGGGAGGTCATGTGAGTTGCTTTTGGCCAAAATGCAAATGGCTGTGCATACCTCTCAACCTTTTGTCACTGAAATGAGGGACGTGGACATATTTGGACACTCAAAATGAGGGATACTGAGGGACGCAGACCCTTAGAATGAGGGACATCCTCAAACATGGAGATACAAGCTCAGAACACTGTGAATACCATAGTGTTTACTTGTACAGTATAAAGTTTATTTTGGAGTTAGTATTTTAGAATAGTAAGAGTTTCTGCTTTAAAGTTTGAATTTACAGCACATTCGCTGTGTGGGCAGCACCTTTTCCTTGAGGGACGGATGAGGAACAGAGCAATTGTAGGGGCCAAAATGAGGGATGTCCCTCGTAATGAGGGACACTTGAGAGGTATGTGGCCGTGGTGGCATTCAAGTCTTGGATCACAGTTCTGTACTTTATTTCCTGTATCATACTCCTTTCTACCACTACCTTGGAGAACATACACAGTCTTTAGGACTACAGCCAAACACACCAATCAGTCAGTTTTTAATTTTTAAAGTGCCTCATCCCAAAGGCTCTAAGCACTGTATGTAAAAGTAAATAGATAAAACGTTATAAGCAATAAATATAAAACAAGAATAAAACATGTAGAAGAGAGAGGATCTTTCAGTCAGGTGAAAACAAAATGCCAAGGAGAATAAACAGGTTTTCAGAGCCTTTTAAAGACCTGCACTGAGAAGATGTGGTAAACTGAGATGGAAGAGAGTCCCATAGCCAGGAGGGGCACAGCAAAGGCTCTATCCCGATGACTTTAAATGGGCTTGTGAAATCTAAAGCAAATTCTCCCCAGTGGAGGAAGGGGTGATTAGGAGTATAGGAGTGCAGGAGGTCTTTTATGTAGCCAGAACTCATAACTAGCCACAACAAGACAATCTATGTGACATCCTGGAAGAGCCACTTATAAACCTTTCAAGTGGCAAGCACCACTATATGCCACTGTGGCATCACTGACATCCTTCCAACCATATATACAAAGCACTGTAACAGAAAAGCTATGCTTACAATGTTTTCTATTAGATCCACATTGTGGGAGGAATGTTTATATTTTCATTCACCGTCAAAAATAAGGATTAACAGAACTGGCCTGTGAAATATATTGTTTATTCAGTGTAAAAAAAAAAAAAATCGAGAGCCCAGTATTCAGTGTCCCGCCAGCGTGCCACGCAAAGTGTTAGAGCAGTATGCTAATTAGCTCTGTTGGTTAGCACTTCCACAAATCATTCAGTACAGCACACTGTCCTGTATGTAGTTCCCATCCCCACATTTCCTTGTGCGCTGTTTGTCCTAGCGCAACGGTCTTTGTGTTGTTCAGTCACTGGGACAGCATATGGCAGCTGCAACATTGCTTGGGGCAAAGTCATTTTGTGCTATGCAGTCTGTGAATATGGGGCCCCAAATCCTTTATAATTTAAACATTAATCAAACATTAATGGCTGTATTTAGACTGTAGCATGTAAAAGAATCTTCTGGCTTTTGTTCTGATTGGTTTTCACAATCTTGTATTAAAAAAATAATTAGACTGCTTTGATAAAAACCCAAATGCATGTTAAAGCTCATATCTCCATATCAGGATATCAAAGTCAGTCTTGTGGAGGCAGAGTAGTGGCTTCTGATTATAAACCGAATGCCCATTTTAAAGTGACTTGATTCAAACAAGCATTCTGATTGGTTAAAACTGGTCAAATGATTGTACATTACTAATTACTTCCAGCTTGCAATACATTTCAGATTTTACTTTCTGTTTTCTTGTTGGGTTTTTTGTTTGTTTTGTTTTATAAGCACACTGTCTCACTCCAGGGAATGGGGGTGTGCAGAATTAATGGACTTCATGGGTGATAGTACACAACACACCAGGAGCATGCAATATTCTACTTATAAAATGGTATGATTCATTGGCCAAGAGATGTCACCTGACTGCATTAAATTCCTAGCACCAAATAGTCTAATGCTGGATCTAATTTCCCTTTCTCAAAAAAACATCATCACAGAGACTGACTATAGCATATCAGTACACACCAAACGAAACTAAACAAAAACCCTTTAAATTCTTCTACTTTACTACTCTGATATAGAAATATATGTTTCTAAATTACTGACATTCCTGAGTAAATTACATGTCACTCACAGTCTCTTACTACTTTTTTAATAATTCCTACAAGTTGTTTAAATTAGATATCCTCTGAAATCCTGTTGCCATGGCCTGCATTCAAAAACTCACTGTTTTCAATGTTTTTTTTTGCAGAAATATTATTATTATTATTAAAATATCATAAAACAACATTTTCCACATATGAAAGACAATGTGAATGGACAAATTGACAGGATATGACAATATATTGGCAAGTAAACAACATGAAAAAGGATTGACAGCTGTATAGTCTATAATCAGTCAAATGTTAAAGCATTATCGATGAATATATCTAGGCTAGATTGTCTAAGATTAGCTAAGAAGGTAAGGCCAAAGATGAGGGAAAGGATTAATATCGAAAGTTTGTACAACACTGTTGTTGAATCTTATCTTTCACAATTGTATATCATATAAATGTGGAAGAGCTGTGAGAGAAACAAGACGTATGCATAATACTAATAGAAAGAAAACACAAAAAGAACATAAAGAGAAAACAACTAATAAGGGAGACACTAGCAGTAATGGTGATCAGATGGTGTTAAATAGGGGTAACCTTTATAACAGTCTATACATTAAGTATTAGAAGTGTGTGACAATCTTAAATAATTAAGAATCCTGCCAACATCTATTATATGCCTTAAGTTGGCCAGAAGAAATATGAGACACACGGTCCAGGGAGGCATACTGAGATAAATTCTTAAGAATATCAGAGAAAGTGGGGATTACAACATACTTCCAATGTATAAGTAAAAGGCGCTTAACTTGGAGAAATAGTATGGTCAGCCATCTGTTTTGAGCATGGGAGACTGTATTATTGTAAGAGCTGAAAATGCCCAGTATAATATGTTTGGGATCTAATGAAGATGACTGTCCAATTACTCTGACTGCAGAGTTGTGAGTAGTGCACCATAGATTCTTTATAAGAGGACACAGCCATAGAATGTGAAGTAATTCCCCATTAGGAGAATTACAGTGCCAGCCGTTATTATTATTCATTAGACCCATATGCTGTAATACCACAGGGGTCCTGTACTGTTTTCACATTTCACCTGCAGCTTGGGTCGCTGACACATGTGCACCCCAAGAGCCAATTTTTTCAAACCCTACAATCAGCTGTGCCTTTTCCCCAAAATGTCTGAAAAATCACTTTTTTTTTTTTTTATTACATCACTGTTCTTTTTTGCATACCTATTAGGGCACCACCCCAATCACAAACATCTGTTTATAAAACGAGATTAAAAGATGGTACATTACCAACTTCCAAATGCAGTCCTACTCCCACACTATCTCAGAAAGCAAGAACTATTGACATTGACCTGCAGCAGTAACTAGAGAGGTATATACAGTGAGGCAAACAATCCACAGTACACTACCACAATCCCACAGCATCACTGTAAGTGGAGCTGCCAAACACCGAAGCCACACAGTAGCTTACTTCCTTACTTTTAGTAGCAGTAGTGCACACTCCAGCTGCATCTCCATAAATGGGCAACATCACGGGTGGGGGGTAGGATAGTCTGGCATCTTCTTTCTCCGTACATTTCTACATCTCCATACAGTGGCAGGAGAGATGGGAGACACTTTCCTCACAGTTACAAACTCACTGTACACTTTGTACTGTCAAAACCAGCTTCACAATTGTGGCAAATTTAAGTTCTCATATTTTTAAATTGATTCCTACATCCTACACCATACAAAGAACATATTAAAAAAGTTTGAACATAATAACTTACCTGTTCTTAAAACGTTCCCATTTTTATATGCAGGCCCCGCCCCCGCCCACCGCGCTAGTGATCACAAATCCTTAAAGCAACAGTGCAGCAAGAAGTGTTTTTCCCAAAAAAGCTAGTTTCAGACACAGTTAATAAAAATATTAGTATTCCTGTAAAATGTTGTTGTCTACATACGCTGCACACCACAAGTCTTTTTTTTTTTTTTTTTTTTTTTCAGTCTTAACCCTTGCTAGGTCTACAATGCTAGGTCTGCTGTGCAAACTGACGGTCATCTTTTTTCCTGCAGGTAAACTAAGTTAAACATTTTTAAAATAGTCAGATTTTGATGGAATTAGAAAATTGTACCACCAAATAAAACTGGAAGATGTCTGGAATCTTTTATAGTGGAAAAAAGGTACGGTTGAATTTTTTGCCCACTTTCGTTACAGTGCTGAATTAAATTACTGCTGATTTCCACTACAAAGTAACTTCTTCAGCTGCATTTCGATAAAGCAGCTTTTTATTCCCTCAACATTTTGGCCTTGACCACAGCTGCTGAATTCTGAAATCAATAGCTCGACCGTAAATGCTGTCAGCACGCTGTCCTCAGTCACAATTGAGCACAACTTAGGGCACATAAGCATTGCCAGTCACAGTGCAGCAGAATTTGGGGACAACGGTAGCATTAGTCAACCCAACAAATACTTGAAAAGAAATACACTACCAATAAAGAATGTCAACGTTGGGGTTGAATCTCTTAAGATTTCACTGCCCTCTGGTGCCATCCAACAACATGTACTACTGAATATCCAGTAAAATTAGAAAGCCTAAGGACTATTTTTTTTATATATTGTTTAATTCTTGTTCTTAGCGCTCCACATTGTCAATGGGTAATCAAAACAACTGGGTATAGTGCACCTCTACCAGGGAGATGGCACAGCCCAAGCTTTAGAATGTTGGACATATGAGATTCCTTGCAGCAACTCCTAGTTAAGCTGTGCCATTCAAAGGGGACAGAGCTACTTTTCTCTTCTGAAGAATTTCAGTTTTCAAGATTCAAGACTTCATTTGGGGCTACAGTTCTGCTCTGCAGGTTGAGGCTGCCTGTTTCAGGGAGCACCCCCAAAATTTAAATCATGCCTGTTAAGCTGCAGCTTTAAAACTGAATGACCTGCCTTTTTTCTCATTCCCTGTGTAGACTGGGAGCCACTTCTGCCTTGCTAGGATGTTTTTAATGGTCTCTATTTAAAAAAAAAAAAAAAAAAAGGAAAAAGGTGCCACAGGTAGGTACAAAGTTACGTATTGGGAGTGTAGGGTCTCTGGGGGGTCACTCGACTTTGACATCATCGGTTCCCTTTGCCCCCCTTCGCAAGCTTGAGGTTTTGTGTTGGACAGTATTTTACAGCTATTTTCTGAATTTTGTGTAATTCTGAGATGTTTGGTGATTTTTCACCTCAACCTCCGTTTTTCCATTTGCGAGCCGTCATCAGGGCTGGGTGCATGCTCCTTCATCAGTTGGGCTTCCCGCCAGTGTCTAGAGTGTGTGCCCGTGGTGCCCGTGCATGTGCAGTGCTAAGCGTGTGTGTGTGCAGTGCTACTGAAACATATTACAGAAAGTGCGCATATGCATTCCATAAGTACGCGCACACTACCGCAAGCGGACTAATGCTCTCACGTGCCCGGCAAGTGCATGCATGCTCAGTTTAGCGTTTTGAGAGCATGCTGGTTCAGTCTGGCAGTTGGTTTGGCTTATTGAAAACAAACAAGCATAATAGATTTAAAACTTGAGTTTTTTCCTGTCACAAGTTTTCTTTTATTGGCACCATGGCTTACTAGAGACCATATATTATGAAACGATGTAGGACCTGCAGAAGGATGATGAGACCCTCCCCCATGGGTACCTGTTGTCCTCATAGTGTTGCTCAGCATAATATTTCTCTTGCAATACCCCCAAGGCAGTACCCCCAAGCCAGTCCTCCAAGCTGGGGAGGGGGGGCACCTGGTCTGTCTCTTGGTAGTGGCAAAGCAGAACTGTGAAAAACTCTCTTATTGCTCCTCTGTGAGCTTCTGAGCCCCAGTGTTCCACAGGACATCCCAGCGGATACACCCGACCCCAACCGGGCTCCTCAGGTTGGGGGGGGCTCACAGGCACATCCAGGTGCAATGCAGCAAGAGCAGGCTGCAGGATCAGATGTGCAGGCAGAGCTGAACCTTGACTTCTTAGAAGGCCAGGATGATGATTTTGGGGATCTTGGGGCAACTTCTGACCTAAAAAATTACTTCTAGGGACTTGGATATGTTGTTCAGTCCACACTTATTGGCAGGTTCCTTGCTGCTTTAAATGTTGCTGGAAGATCTTCAAGCTGGCTCCCCCCCCACTCACCCGGGTGGTAAAACCCTCGGCTCGGCCCCATGATGCCAGATCTTCCTTACCGCTTGGAAGCTCAGGTTCCCTCCTTTGCGCTCTGCGTTTTAGGCCTGGATCCAAACTCTTCGGTTTACCCGAATCTAATCTTTAAATTGACAAGACTTCGGTTTTTATCTTCCCTCGCAGCTGCGATGGACAAATCGACTCCTGGACTTCATCGGTGCCCCTTTGGGCAGATGATGTCCTGGACCGATCCGCACTCCACGTGCGTGCACTGCCTTGGGCTTGAGCACGATTTGCAGGCTTGCGACTTGTACAAGTCCTTTTTGGCCATGGTCTTAGAGGATTCCGCTGCCAGATTGCAACTTGGGCGCCCCGAGAAACGTTATCCTCCGGTCAAGTCAAAGGAGGCCCGTTGGCGGGTGTCCGGTGACGGGCTCGGCTGAACAGCTCTAACAACTAATCGCCCTCAAGGAGGAACTGGCCCAGGCCGCATCATCATCTTCTTCGGTCGTGACATTTGTCCCGCTCTATTTGGGCTCCTCCTACATGGCTTCATTCAAGGAGCTTTGTCAGTCCCTCTCCACCAAGGGAGAGGGACATTCGGGACATTCCTCTTGGTCCAAAAAGAAGGACTCTAAAGGTAAGTCCCACCGTCAACATTCGTGGGAGCGGGAGAGGTCCCCTTCCCCCAGATAGTCAACATTCGACTTCGGTCGAGATTGCGGCTAAGGCACTGGCTTCACGGTGTCCCCATCAGGTCAGCCGGCCGAGACACTCGTTGACGCAGTTGAGATTTTTCTCGACCCATCGGACGGGCTGTCAGCTGGAGAAGCCGACAGCCCTTCTTCAGTGGTTCCCCCGGTGGAAACCGAGGACTTGCCTGTGCCGGAGTCCCCGGTTAAGGTCCCTGAACCGAGGGATGAGCGGGTTTCCCCTGCCCCCTCTCAGACCCACCCTTGGAAAAACCGAAGGTCTCGGACTCAGACCTCTTCCAGGTCCAGCCGATCCCGCCGACATCGGGCGGTCTTGGTCTCGCACTGCGGGAAAGCTGGGCGTGGTGCTGCTCATCCTCATCTTCGCCTCTTTAGAGGATATGCTGTGGTGCAAATTGCTTCGCGCCATAAGGATCTGATGTGGCAGCAGCTTCTTTTGACCGGGAATAAGCCGACCATCGCATTTCCCGCCATTAAGTGGCTGTCACCAGAGCGCCAAAACCCCTCGTTGTAATCGAGCAGCCGAAAGCCGGCACCGGTTGTTCAGCGAAACCGCCTGCGCAACCCATTGTGGTGGAACCCCCTCCCACAACCTAAATTTGGGGCCCTGACCAAGATTCACGGTCGGGTCAGGGCTTGCCCCATCGGTTGTCGGTCACCCTCACTCCCGACGACCTCGGCAGGTGGTGGGTGGCTCAGGCATTTGGCAACTGTTCGCAGACTCCTCGGAGTCTGAGGACGACTCTTCCTTGTTCTCCAGGCCGCTTGACCGGGACTCCACTGGGGGGTCAGTCGGTGACCAGAGCCCATCCTCGCTCCTTGAATGCTTTGACCATCTCAGAGTCCACTGGGATGAAGCTCGAACCTGTTTCAAAATGGGCCAGTATCCCTCACGGAGATATTGGACCAAGGGATTCCCATGGAGGCCTTCCTGGTGGCCAAAGCCATTGTTGGGCTGGCCTGGAGCTGTGGCAGCGGCCAACTTCTTGTCCAGCACCTTTGGCAAGGATGGCTCGGGAAGTATGCTGTTCCCACTGGTTCACTCTCTGGTTTCTCGGAGCACCCCTCCGTGGAGGGGTTAGTGACCGACAGCGTTTTCCGGCGTTCTGGGAATGCTCGGGATGTAGACAAGCCACCCGATAAGGAGTCCAAGAAACTGGACTACTCCGGGCGGAAAGTCTACGCTGCTTCCTCCCTAGGCCCTCATCAGGCCAGGTCGGCCATTGTCATGGCACACTTTTCCCATGCAATTTTGGGCTCCCTGGATGAGATGATTCCTTATCTCGGCTGACCTTCAAATGACGGTCAAGCAGGTGCGGATCAGGAAGGACGGTGGCCAAACAGCAGCTCCAAACTTCCTTGGACATCGTTGACTCATGTGCCCGGTCAATAGCGGCCGCGAGTGGCCATGCGCTGCAAAGCTTGGCCGATCTCCACTTTACAGCGGATACCCAGCACAAGCTGGCAGACGTTCCTTCTTGGGTACCAACTTGTTCGGTCCCGGTGGAGGGTCATCTGCAACAGATCGAGAAGTCCAATGCCACCTTGGACTCTGTCACGTCTGCCCAGAAGGACAAAGGCCGAGCAGCAGTAAGCCTTCGTCCTTCAGCCCCCAAGTGCACGCCCAGACCAACAACACCAGCATCAGGGCCAGCAGGCTTGCACTGGCACCCCAAAGCCAAGCCTGCTGCTTTCTCCAGCAGGAAGCTGGGAGGAAAGGTCCAGGTGGCTCCTCGGCCGCCTTCTTCCAAGCCTGCCCAGTGACAGATTAAGGTGTGCTCTCAACCTCGTCACTCCTCCCCGGGTTCCCCCTTTGGGGGGACGGCTCTGCCACTTCCTTTCCACCTGGTCCGATATCATCACGGACCGCTGGGTGCTGGAAGTGGTAGGAAAGCGAATGCCTCTGGAATTCCAGCAGTCCCCACCCTATCGAGCCATCACCCCACAGAGGGCTACGGGTTCCGCAGTCTCTCTGTTGGCTCGCTGAGCCGACATTGCCCTTCTCCTCCAGAAGGAGGTGATCAGGGAGGTGGCGGATCCTCCACCAGACCCAGGGTTTGTGTCCACGTACTTCCTGGTCCCAAAACGGACGGGGGGGCTGGAGCCCCATTCTAGACCTCCACGACCTGAACAAGTTCCTAAGGTCTCGTACTTTCAGGATGTTCACTCTGGCTCAGATCATTCCATCATTGGAACGAGGCATGTGGTTCTGTTCTCTGGACCTCCAGGACGCATTCTTTCATGTCCCAATCCATCTGTCTCACCAGCGATTCCTCCATTTCAGAGCAGAGGGATCCCTCTACGAGCTCCAGGCCATGCCTTTTGGCCTCTCTCCAGCTCTCAGGGTCATCAACAAATGCATGGCAGTGGTGACAGAATTCCTGCAGTGCCGAAGGGTCCAGGTGTACCCTTACCTTGACGCAATCTGGAGGTGGAGCGGTCCAGGGATCTGGCCCTCCAGGTCTGCACTCAGATTGGCCTCCTCATCAACGAGGCCAAATCGGAACTCGTGCCATCGCAGGTGATTCAGTTCATCCGGGCAGAGCTCGACTCTCCTTGAGCCAGAGCACGGCTCCCGGCGGACAGGGCCGAGGTCCTTTCCTCCTTTGCCCAGTCATTTCTGGTTGGGCAATTGCGCCCTGCCCGAGACTTCCTGAGCCTCATGGCGGCCTGCACCAGTGTGGTCCATTGGGCCCGCTGGCACATGTGTCCCCTGCAATGGGGGCTGGCCTGCCAGTGGTCACAGCGCTTAAGTCCTCTGGACCAGCCAGTGTCGGTGACCCAGGAGATGTAGAATGGCCTCCAGTGTTGGCTCGTTCCAGCTCATCTGCAGGAGGGTATCCTGTTTGTCTGCCCAGAGCCAACGGTCACTCTGACGACTGACGCCTCTCTGATGGGTTGGGGTGCCCATCTGGGGAGCTCAGAGCACACAGCCTCAGGTCCCCTCAGGAGTCTCGATGCCACATCAACCTGCTGGAGCTTCGAGCGGTCCGACTAACCCTCACCACCTTCGCTCTGTTTGTACAGGGTCAAGTGGTCCAGGTCCAGACGGACAACACCACGACCATGTACTACCTAAACCTCCAGGGCGGGATGCATTCCTTGCCTCTGTGCAAGGAGGCTCTCCGCACTTGGTCTCTTGTGAGCAGACTGGAGGCAGATCTCCTAGCCATCCATGTGGCAGGAGCCTCCAACACTCTGGCCGATGCCCTAAGCCGGATAGGTGCTGCATCTCACAAGTGGTCTCTCCTGCCGGAGGTAGTACAAGATCTGTTCTCCCATTGGGGCACTCCTCAGGTGGACCTGTTTGCCTCCAGGGAGAATGTGAAGCTGAGGCTGTTCCATGCCCGCCCCCCTCAGCAGGGCTCGCTGCAGGGGGATGCCTTCTCGAGGCCGTGGACCCCAGGCCTCTTCTACGCCTTTCCTCCATTTCCCTTGATCCACAAGGTGCTTCTCAAGGTGAAGAGGGACAAGGCGCAGGTGATTCTGGTAGCCCCAGACTGGCCCTGCCAGTTTTGGTATCCAGATCTCCTCAGCCTCAGCTCCAGGCTCCCAAGGCGGCTTCCAGCCCACCCGGAACTGATCTCAGTCAACAAGAGGAAGGTACTCCACCCGGACCTTCAATCCCTGCACTTGACGGCCTGGTTCCTGAGTGGCTAGAGTTCCAGGCCTTGGGTCTTTCCGATGAGGTCCTCAACGTTGTTGAGGCATCCTGTAAGGAGTTGACCAGAAAATGCTATGCCTTCAAATGGAAAAGATTCTCCATTTGGTGTCAGGATAAGGGGTTGGACCCTTCCTCCTGTTCTTTGGCTAGCATTCTGGACTTCCTGTGTTCCCTTTCTCAGCTAGGGCTTCGGTCGACGACCCTTAAGGTGCACCTGGCAGCCATCTCTGCTTACCAGGCGCGGGCCGGAAAGCAGTCGGTGGCGCAGGAGAAGGTGCTCGGGCACTTTTTCAAAGGCCTTGATCACATTTCCTCTCCGGTGTGAGAACCTCCACCTCCGTGAGATCTACTGCTGGTATTGGCTAAGCTCATGGGCAGGCCATTCGAACCGATGCATAGGTGTGACATCTCTCTCCTGTCGTGGAAGACCATCTTCTTGGTGGCTATCACATCAGCCAGAAGGATGGGAGAGCTCCAGGCACTTTCCATCGAGTCCCTTATCTGGTCTTCCACAGGGACAAGGTTGTTCTGTGCCCCCACCCGAAATTCCTTCCGAAGGTGGTGTTGGAATTTCACCTTAACTAGTTGTTGACTCTGCCGGTGTTCTACCCCAATCACACCTCGGAGGCCGAATATAGGCTCCATACTCTGGACCCTAGAAGAGCGCTTGCTTATTATAAGGAGCGGATGGCTGAAGTTCAGGGAGAGGTTCGCCAGCTTTTGTCACTTACGCTGAAGTCGCACCTGGCAGACCTGCAGCCAAGCAGACGATAGGCAGGTGGGTCACCTCCTGCATAGATCTCTGCTATAGGTTGGTGGGCATGGAGCCTCCCAAAGGGATAAGAGCTCATTCTACCCGGCATACCACTGCTTCGGTGGCTGCTTCCAGGGACGTCCCTATCCAGGAAATCTGCAGGGCTGCTACCTGGAAGTCAGCACACACCTTCATTACCCACTACCACATCGACCTTGAGTCACCCCGGGATGCTGGTTTTGGGACCTCGGTTCTCCAGTCCTTATTTCCCAAGTAGGGGATGTGTGCCTTGCCTCCCTCCTTCCGGAGAACTGCTAGGAGTCTGCCAGTAAGTGTGGATTGAACAGCACGTCCCTAGAAATACAGATTACTCACCTGTAACAGGAGTTCTAGGAGTGGTATATGTTGTTCATCCACAGCCCATCAACCTCCCGGCTGGACGCAAAACCTGGCTTCCAGCGGGCTAGATCTGGCATCATGGGCGGAGCTAAGAGTTTTACCACCGGGTGGGTGGAGGAGCCAGTTTGAAGACCTTCTAGTAAGATTTAAGTGGCAAGAAACCTGCCAGTAAGTGTGGATGAACAACATATACCACTCTAGAACTCCTGTTACAGGTGAGTAACCTGTATTTATGGTTCTTTAGGTAGTGTCTGAGAAAGTAAGGAAAAGAAAATAACCTTCACAAAGTACAAGGAAACACAAAAGGATGAGGACAGAGAACAATATCTGGAGAAGCAGAGGGAATCTGGGAAAATAATTAGAAGGACTAAAGCACAGACAGAACAAGATATTTACTTTATTAAATCTCAGATTACAAATACCTTTACGTGCGAGGCAGCTCATTTACAAAAGTTCCACGCCAAAGGAAAGGGTTACAATAAAGCAGGGAAGGTGCAGACAACAGTCAGGGTTTCATGAGAGCATAGCAAGTCAAATAGTATATTTGTGGAAACAGTATAGCTTGGGCTATTAAGAAACATGTCAAGACCTTCTTCAGATACATTAGCAAGAGGAAAAAGACCAGAAATGGGATCATTAGGCTGAAGAAGGAAGGAGAAGAAAGGGTATAGGATGACCTAGAAAAAGCTGAGATACTGAATAAGTACCTTTGTTCAGTGTTCACCAGGGAAGGGGAGGGTGAGGGACCGAGACTCAGTAAGAGAGGTATTCAGGGGAGGGAGGTAGACACCAGCCCATTCATGGTGGAAAGAGTCCTAGAAGAACTCTGGAAAATGAAAGCAGATAAGGCAATGGGGCCAGATGGGATCTACCCCAGGGTACTAAAGGAACTCAAGGAAGTGCTGGCAGAACCACTGGCTGCCCTTTTCAGTGCAACACTAGAGACAGTAGCGGAACCTGAGGATTGGAGGAGGGCAGATGTGGTCCCTCCCCACAAGAATGGAAGCAGAGAGGAAGCAGGCAATTACAGGCCTGTAAGGCTGACCTCATTAGTGAGGAAACTAATGGAGTCCTTACTTAAGGAGAGGATTGTGAAGTTTTTGGAGGGTAGCGGGGCACAGGATCCAAGCTAGCTTCTTTGACTGGGTAACCAGGGTGGTAGATCAGAGAGGGGCGGTGGATGTGGCATACCTGGATTTCAGCAAGGCCTTCACACCATCCCACACAGGAGATTGGTAAATAAATTGGGAAGCCTGGGAGTGGGTCCTACAGTAGTAAAGTGGGTTGGGAATTGGCTAAGGGACTGGACACAGAGGGTGGTGGTATATGGCATGAAATCTGAGGAGAGGGAGGGGACCAGTGGGGTGCCACAGGGGTTAGTGCTGGGGCCAGTCTTATTCATTGTCTTCATTAGCGACATTGCAGAGCATCTGGAGGGAAAGGTGTGCTTCTTCACAGATGATACCAAGATCTGCAACAGAGTGGACACACCAGACGGGGTGAAAAAATGAGAAAGAACTTAAGCCTATTAGAGGAGTGGCTGGGTGTCTGGCAGTTGAGTTTCAATGCTAAAATGCACAAGATCATGCATCTGGGTCACAGGAATCCGAGGGAGGAGTACAGGATGGGTGGGGAAATTCTGGCCATCACAAGTCAGGAGAAGGACCTGGAGGCTATCATATCTGACAACCTGAAAGTGACCAAACAGTGTGAACAAGCGGTGGGGAGAGCAAACAGAATGTTGGGTTGCATAGGGAAGGGCATAACAAGCAGGAGGAAAGAGGTGGTGATGCCATTATACAGATCACTGGTGAGGCCTCAGCTGGAGTACTGTGTCTAGTTCTGGAGACCACATCTCCAGAACAATATTGATAAAACAGAGGCAGTCCATAGAAGGGCAACAAAGACGGTACATGTACTGCACAACAGGCCCTATGAGGAAAGATTTAAGGACCTTAGTATCTATTCACTGGAGGAAAGAGGGGAGATACAGTATGATAGAGACTTTCAAGTACCTTAGGGGAATAAACAGGGTACAGGTGGAAAACATTTCGGAGAACACTCTGCACAAGAACAAGGGGGCATGATATGAGGCTGAAGGGTGGAAGACTCAGGCATGATGTTTGGAAAGTAGTTTTTCACTGAGAGGATAGTGGAGCCAGTGGAACAGCCTTCCAACAGAAGTGGTGGGTGTGGAAACAATACGGGGTTCAAGAATGCATGGGATAGACATAAGAGTACCGTGGAGATGTGCAGAGCAGGAGAGCCACGGAAAAGATTAAATAGGATCTGGGCTGCAGCAGTGAATAGGAAATGGGCAGACTAGGTGGGCTGTATGTTACCATCAGGGGTGGTGAATGTATGAACTGGTCTGCCAATCAGTTGTTATAAGTAAGACAAAAGCAGAATTTAAGAGGATACTGGATATGCATATACTGTACTAAATGGTGGCAGTTTGAGATATTTTAATAAGGCCTTATAGGAGCAACAATGGCTCATGCCTTCTAGCTCCTGACAACTTTTAATATGAACCTTAGTATGGTCCTTATCTGCCGACAGAGTCTATGTTTCTATGAGATGGGATCCTCTGTCCAAACTGGTGCCTGTCACTAGGTCTTTGCTAAGGGCACTGCAGTCGTGGAAGGAAGAATGCAACCTCAGGGAAATAGATCCCTTCCTTCAGCATTCACCTATGGCTATACTCACAACAGACTCCTCCCTCCTAGGTTGGGGCAACTATTTGGAGGACCTTACTGTAAGTGGTACTTGGAGTACAGAGGAAACCTAGGAGTACATGAATCTCCTGGAGCTCAGGGCAATGTATCTGGCAATGCAGGCCTTTTCCTCCCGGATCAGATGGAAGGCAGTATAGCACAGTGGTTTAAGGCTTTGAGCTGCAAATCTGGAGACCTGGGTTTGAATCCCACAGCCCCCTCTTGCATACTGTGTGACCCTGAGCAAGTCACTTAACTTCCCTGTGCTCCCAGGTTGCACTTGTAAACAAGCTTTCAGCATAGTGTGTCTCACCTGGTTAAAAAAATTGGAAAAATAAAAGATCAGGGATTAGTTTGTCCAGGTGAGAACAGACTACACCACAACAATGTATTACATAAACAAGCAAGGAGGAACAAGATTGTCAAAGCTGTGCACAGAAGCAACAAAAATGTGAAACCAAGCCTATTCCGTGGAAGTTTAGCTATCAGCAGTACACCTGCTGGGGAAAGACCGCTTGCTGGCTGATTCCCTGTGCAGAATCAGCCAGGGAAAACGCAAGAAGTTTTGGATGGTCTCTCTATAGGGTCTCCTTCCCCTATTGCAAACAGGGGATTGGATTTGCTTCTTAGATATGAAGGATGCATACTTCCATATCAAAATCCAGAAACCTCACAGGAAATATCAGAGGCCCTGTTTCGGGGAGGATTACCAATTCAGAGTGCTTGCCTTTGGCTATCTTCTGCCCCATTAGTCATTACCACATGCTTGGCAGTGGTAGCAGTCACTTCTCGAGAGAAGGCCTATGTATTTTTCCGTACCTGGATGACTGGCTATTAAAAGCCCCCTTCAAGGACCAGCTGCTGCAGACCTTAGCTCAAACTAGACAGATGTTTGATGCTGTGGGAGTGATGCTGTGGGAGTTACAGTCAGCATACCAGAGTTTGTCCTGACACCGTGCCAATGACTGCAGTACATAGGGGCAGTTCAGGATACGGCCCAGTGTTTGGCATTCTTATTTCTGGACAGGGCAAAATGCTGATTGCCTAAGCACCACGTGGTTCATGACAGTTTAATGAGTGGTTGAAAAATGGTGGAGCACAGGGTTTGGCTTCTGGGGACTGGGGTTCCACCTGGAGGGATACCAGCCTATACTGGCAGGATGGTCTGCATCTGTCCAGAAGGAACAAGTCTTCTGAGCAATCGGTTTAAATGCCTATTGCATGCTTTTCAACTAGTCAAGGAGGCACTGATACAGAAAACCCCAGCCTCCCTACAAAACAGGGTACTAAATGGGAAAAGACCGAGGTAGAAAGGTCAGTGGGGGATGCTGCAACAGAAAGTAAAGCCATCAAAAATGGAGAGCAATGAGTACCAATGCCCGTAGTCTGAGTAACAAGCTTCCTGAATTAGTGGCCTTGATGGAGGAGGAACATCTGATATCGTGGCAGTCACAGAAACATGGTACACAAAACCATGACTGGGATGTAAACATACCAGGATACACTATCTACAGGAGGGACAGGGAGGGTAAAGAGGAGGAGGAGTAGCTCTTTACATAAGGGAAGGAATCAAAGCAACAGAACAAAGGGGTAAACAGGGAGGAGAAGAAGCACTGTGGGTAAATTTGGAGACCGGAATGGCACCCAACCAAGTATAGGGTTGTATACAGATTCTCTTCCAGGGGAGGAAATGGACAAGGAAATGATAGAAAGTATACTTAATATGGCAGAAAAAGGGAGATATTGCTGATGGGTGATCTGAATATGCCAGATGTTAACTGGAGTGCAGTTGCAGCAGCCACTTCTAAGAGTGGGTTATTCTAGATGCCCTACAGGGGCATGCCTTAAACAACTAGTATTGGAGCCCACTGAGAGGAGCAATCTTAGACCTGGTTCTCTCAAATGGAGATGAAGAGAGGATCACAGATTTAGAAGTGGTAGCCATCTGGGAACTAGCAACCATCGAACAGTATGTTCTACAATAAACACATCAATAGAGTCAAGCCATACAAAGACAAAGGTACTGGATTTTAGGAGGGCTGACTTGTCAAAATGGGTGAGTGCCTAAGGAATGCACTAGCAAATGGGCAGGAAAGAGGGGTAAGAACAATGGGAATAATCAAAACTGCCATCACAGAGGTAACAAGCCTTTGTAAAGCAAATAAACAAAACGAAATGAGGTAAGAAACCACTATGGTTCTCAAAGGAAGTGGCAGTGAAGGTTCAAGAGAAAAGAAAGCATTCAGGAAGTACAAGGAATCACAGAAGGAACAGGACAGAGAACTGTATCAGTTAAAGCAAAAGGAAGCTGGAAGGCAGTCAGAACAGCAAAGGCCCAAACCGAGGAAAAGATGGCCAACTCGGTTAAGAAGGGATAAAACCTTTATAGGTACATCAGGGAGCAAAGTAAGACCAAGGGAGGGATAGTGAGGCTTAATAAAGGGAGGGAGGTGGGCAGAGGTGACTGTGAAAAGGCAGAGATACTAAACAAATATTTTTGCTGAGTATTTACAAAGGAAGAGGGAGGTACCTAAAACAAACAGTAGAAACACTCTGATACAGAAGTTGATACCAGCCCATTTACAGAAGAAAGGGTTCTGAAAGAACTCTTAAAACTGAAGGTGGACAAAGCAATGGGGCCTGATGGGATTCATCCCAGAATTCTAAAAGAACTAAGGGTAGAACTAGTGACACCACTGACTACCCTTTTAACAAATCATGGGAGGATGGGGTAGTACCCGAGGACTGGAGGAGGGCAGATGTGATTCCCCTCACAAAAGTGGAGCAAGGCAGAAGCAGGAAACTACAGACCTGTTAGTTTAACCTCAATGGTAGGGAAAATGATGAATCCCTTCTGAAGGAAAGAATTGTTGAGTATCTAGAGGCCAGAGGGCACAGGACCCAAGGCAGCATGGATTCACAGCGGGAAGGTCATGCCAGACAAATCTGATAGATTTCTTGACTGGGTGACCAAAGTAGTTGATCAGGGAGGGGCTGTGGACATGGCCTACCTAGACTTTAGCAAGGCATTTGACACAGTCCCACACAAAGATTAATATACAAGTTAGCCAGCCTGGGAGTGGGTCCCAAGATGACAGCCTGGTAAAGAATTGGCTGGAGAATAGGACACAGAGAGTAATAGTAAATGAGTCCACTCTGAAAAAGGGGGTTAGTAGTGGGCACCGCAGGTTCAGTATTAGATCGGTCCTCTTCAATGTCTTTATAATGACATTGCAGAGGGACTGGAAGGAAAAGTATGTCTCTTTGCAGATGACACAAAGATCTGCAACAGAGTTGATGCACAAGGTGGAGTGGAAAGGATGAGAAGGGACTTGGCAAGGTTAGAGGAATGGTCAAATGTATGGCAGCTTAGATTCAATGCTAAGAAGTGCAAGGTAATGCACCTGGGAAACAAAAACCCAGGGGAAGAGTACACAGTGGGGGGTGAGATACTAACAACAACAAAAATGGAAAGGGACCTGGGGTAGTCATATCAGATGACCTAAAGGTGGGCAAGCAATGTGAGAGGGCAGCAAGGAGGGCTGGGGGGATACTGGGATGCATGGGAAGAGGCATCACCAGTAGAAATCAGGAAGTTGTTATCCCTCTGTACAGACAGCTAGTGAGACCCCATCTGAGTACTCATGGCAGTTCTGGAGACCAATCTCCGTAAAGACATAGACAGGATGGAAGCTGTCCAGAGGGGCGCAACTCAAATGGTGCAGGGTCTGCACCGAAGACTTATGAAGAGAGACTTAAGGAGCTTAATATGTATAGTCTCGAGGAAAGGAGGAGAGGGGAGACATGATAGAAACTTTCAAGTACCTCAAGGAATCAACAAAGTCCAAGAGGGTAGCATCTTTCAAAAAAGAGGTGTGCAAGAACAAGGGGCACAATTTGAAGATAGAAGGGGCGGCTCAGAGGTACTTTAAGAGTATTTTTTTTCAGAGAGGTTGTGGATGTGTGGCATGGCCTTCGGAGGATTTGTGGAGTCAAAAACAGTGGTGAATTCAAACATGCATGGGACAGTCATAAAGCCAATTCTAGGGGTGGAGAAGAGGCTGCTGGTTAACTAGGACCTGCAGCTTATCCATCAGGTAGGGAAATGGGCAGACTGGGTGGGCCAAGCGGTCCTTATCTGCCATCAAATTCTATGTTTCTATGTTTCTATGACAGCCGGAATGTCTCAGCAAGGACATTTCTATGCCTTCTGGGCCTCATGGCAGCAGCCATTATTATACTGCCAGTGGCCAGGCTGCACATGCAGATCCCACAGTGGTCCCTGAGAGTCCAGTGGGACCAACTGATAGAGAATCTAGAACAGATGGTTCTAGTCACGTCTCCCTTGTGCAAAGCACTGAAGTGGTGGATGGAACACAGCGACCTGCTCAGAGGCATCCCATTCTTGATTCCTTACCCACATCAAATCCTCACAACACATGCTTTAGGATTGGGATGGGGCGCCCACCTGGTACCTCAGCAGACACAAGGCACGTGGATGCAGGTGGAGCTCGCTTTGCACATAAATGTTCTGAAAATGAGAGTGGTCCTATATGCACACCAGGCCTTCCAGAACCACTTCACCCAGGCCCTTTGTTAATGCAGAGGACAACGTCCGTGTGATACTAACATACTAAAATGCCAGCAGAATAGGCCTAACGGTCTTTCGTGTCTGCTCGTTTGGTCAGCCCCCACCCTGGGTGCTGACCTTGCTGCCCCCCTCTCCTTCTCTGGCTTCTCCCTTCCCAGTTCCGGATATTCTTGCTGCATTGGATTTTGCTTCCAGAACCCTTCCCTGTACCTGTCCCACCCCTCTTGAATCCCTCCACTGTCTCTGCTCCACCAGCCCCTAGGCAGCGCATTCCATGGCTCCACCATCCTCCCAGTGAAGTAGCACCTCCTCCTTTCACCCCTGAATCTTCCCCTCCAGCTTCCACCCATGCCCTCTAGTGGCCCCTCCTCCTTCCTTGAAGCACCCTGACTGTTCCTCCCTATTTACCCTCTTCATGTACCTGAAGACTCTCTATCATGTCCCCGGTCCCTCTCTCTTCCAATGTGTACATATTTAGCTCTTCAAGCCTCTTCCTCATAGGTCCTGTCCCCAAGCCCCAAATCATTTTGGTTGCCTCCTCTGGATCCTCTCCAGGAGTTTAATGTCCCTCTTTAAGTGTGGCCTCCAAAACTGCATGCAGTACTCAAGGTGCAGCGCCTCACCAAGCAGTTATACAGAGGAGTATCACTCCTCCTTCTGGAGGTGATCCCCTCAGCGATGCATCCCAGCATCCTGTTGGCCTTGGCTGCTGCCCTCCTACAAGTCTCAGAGTTGTTCATCTTGACATCCACCACCACCCCCAGGTCCCTCTCAGCCATCGAGACTTGTAGCATTCCCCCCACCCGGGTGTACACTTGGCCTGGGTTTCTGGCCCCCAGGTGGAGTACCTTGCATTTCCCTGCATTGAACCTCAGCTTCCACTTTCTAGACCATCTTTCCAGAGCCTCCAGGTCCCCCTGTAGGGCCACCCTCCCCTCCTCCCCATCCACCACTGCCCCCAGCTTTGAGTCATCCGCAAAGAGACTCATCTCACTCCTGATTCCTGTCCTTATGTCAGAGACGTAGGCGTTGAACAGGAGGGGCCCAAGGACTGATCCTTGTGAGACCCCACTAATGACCCTCCTTGGGGATGAGACTATTCCGCCAACTACGACCCTCTGGGTCTGGTCCTGGAGCCAATTGCCTATTCATTTGATCATCTGGTTCCCCACCCCCATTTCTCTCAGCTTATCCAACAGGCCCATGTGAAGAACAGAGTCAAATGCCTTGCTGAAGTCTAGAAAGAGGGCATCCACTGGTCTACTCAGGTCCAAGGCACTCATCACCCAGTCATAGAACTCCACAAGGTTTGTCTGACACGATTTCCCCGGGACGAATCCATGCTGTCTATCATCCAGGCACCCTGACTTTTCCAGGTTCCCCCCAGCCTCTCCTTGACAATGCCCTCCATCCGTTGCCCACCACGATGTCAAGCTGACAGGCCTGTAGTTCCCTGCCACCTCCCTTGATCCCCTTGTGGATAGTGGCACTGTATCGCCACCTTCCTGTCCTGTGGCACCCACCCTGTCTTCAGAGATGGTGAAAAGCTCCGCAGGTTTGCCAGGACATCCTAAGTTCTTTCAGCACTCTGGGATGTAATTTATCCGGCCCGGTGCTTTCTCCGTCTTAAGGGCTGAGGGCTTCCTCACTCTCTGCTGTGATTTCCACTTCCGTACATCTTCTTCCTGCTTAGCCCTCCTGCCAGTGATGCCTCCCTCTCACCAGACCCGCCAATCGTAAGGGTCCCCCCTCAGTATCTCTGTCCCTCCCATGTATGACGCAGGCACCCATTTTCCTTAGGAAACTGAGGTGAAGTGCTCATTTAGTACCTCAGCCTGCTCCCGGGTCTTGTGCCCATCTCCTGATTTAATCCTGCTACTCTGCCCCTTCACCTTCGTTTTCCCCAATGTATCTAAAGAACCCTTGTTCCCTCTCTAATTTCCCTGGCCAGGTTCTGCTCCTTCCTTGCCTAGCCACCCTCACCACCCTAGTGGCCCTTCTAGCCATCAGCTCATACTCCCTCGATCCCTTCACTCCTTGAGCACTTGAATTGCTTATAGGCTGTCTTCTTCCGCAGACCACCTCCTGACCTCCCTGGTCCACCAGTAGGGTTTTCGGGCCCTACTGCATTTACGTCTTACTCTTGCACAGGTGCTGGTTGCATCCTGCACCCCTCTCCTGATGATTTCCCACCTACTATCAGTGTCTATGTCTGACCCAATCACATCCAAATGCTCCTTAAGGATCCTTCCCTTTCCTAAAATACGTCCCCTGAAGTCAGTTACCTCCGTCTTTGTGCAGCCTTCTAGCCCTCCAGGTCCAGGCAGAATCAGACCATGGCATGGTCCTCCGCCAATGGGTCCCTGCCTCCAGGCCCCAATCTGGTCACTGTCTGCCAGGACCACATCCAGTACCCGATGCCTCCTGGTCGGTTCCCCCACCTGCTGAGTTAGGATCGTCTTGAAAGACATCCAACAACCTCTGTTCCTAGTCACAGAGGATGTCAAATCTCCCAGTCTGTTCCTGGCATGTTTAAGTCCCCAACACCACCACCGTTCCTCTGCCCAGTCTGCAGTGTCTCCCAACATCTGCCACCTGACTTCCTCAGCTCCTCCACCAGGGCAGGGGTCCTGCACCACTCCTATTTTTACTCTTGCCCCCCCTTGTTATCAAGGTGACCCAAATTGCCTACCACGGTTCCCTCCGCCTCCTCATCCCCCTATGCCAATGCAGTTTTTGACTATCATTGCTACCCCTCCTCCCTTCCCTCCCCTGTCCTTCCTGAACATAGTGTAACCCTCCAGGTTCAGGTCCCAGTCATGTCCTGCAGTGGCCCAGGTCTCAGTGAGACGTGCCACATCCACTGCTCCTCAGTTAGCAGCAGCCTGGAGCTCAGGCATTTTATTGTCCAAGCTCCTGGCATTTAGCAGGACTACCTTCCACCTTTCCTATACTTCCATTTCCCTGCTCATGTTCCCATGGGGTTCTATTTTTCCCCTGGTCTGCACTTTGCAGTCGGCCTTTTCACTTGATCCTCCAGCTCCCCAGGGGTGGAGACAGAGTCCCTCCTTTGCTCGGCACCCTTGGCAGCCTTTTCTCCCATCCCTCCCCTTCACAAGTTTAAACCCCATCTTTCACCAACGAACCCTCTATTTTCAACTTAAGGGTTCCCTCTCAAATTGAGATGAAGTCTATCTCTAGCATACAGCTCCTTATCCTCCCAGGTCTCCCCCCAATCCCCGATCAACCCATACCCTCTGGCCTCACACCACTCCTTGAGCCACTGGTTTATCTCCCTAATCTTCCTTTTGTGTTCCCCACTAGCTGTTGGCACTGGCAGGATTTCTGAGAAGGAAACTGTGCATCCTATGTCATGACAGACCCTGGCAAGCTCACTGAATCTTGCCGTATCTCTAGCTCGCTATTTCCCTCAATGTCATTTGTACCCAGGTGGACCAGTATGTCCGGGGAACCCCCACAATCCTTTGCCAGCTGATATACCTCGTGCTTAGCCCTGTGCACCATTAGTCCAGGGAAGCATTTTGTTCTAACTGGCCAGGCTTCTCCCTCCTTATCCCATTTGATACCCTTGATCATAGAATCCCGGAAAAGGAGCACTCTGACCGCTCCTTTTCCTCCATTCCCCCCCTTCCATGTCTCTCATCCTTTCTACCGGCCCTTCCACCCAGTCGGCTCCTTGTTCCTCCCCCGTCTGGGTGCCACATGCCACCCCCTCCTTATTTACCCTGGCCACCCCCTTCCCCCCAATCCTATGCCTCCTCCTCCTCCTTGAGTATTCTTCTGTACCTACTAACTCCCCTTTACTGCTGCGACTGGTCCTTCTCCCCATCTGCTAAACTAGCTTGGCTCGTCCTCCCTTCCTTCCTGTCTCCATTTAGTCCCTCCTTGCTTGTCGTGCTCCCTTGGCCTAAACCCTCAGCTTCCTTTACTGAATCCTCCTTGTACTTCTGGTCCTTCTCCTTTACCTTTCCTCCCAACTGGTCCTTCTCCTTGCGCTTTCCTCCCTCTTCCCCCTGCCCCTCCTGCTCTGATTCACTGCTCCCCCCATTTTCCTGCATTCCCAGTTCTCCCCTGTTCTTCCTGCTATCCGCCCCTGCCTCCTGCCCCCCACTCCCTTTCCGTCTCTAACCACCCCTGTTGTGGCTACATTAGCCCCTCATCCTCGAGCAGAAGAAGAGAGCAGCGGGTCAGTGGAGTGTAAGGTCTGATCCACCTCCCGCCTTGCTTCCTTCTGTCCAGCCCTGGCCATCTGCCTACTTCCCTGAGAATGTTGTCCCTCTGTCCCTCCTTTGTGAGGGTCCCCAGTTACCTGCCTGCTTCCTTGGTAGTGTCCTTTTGGACCCCCTCTGGGGTCCCTGTGTGACCCTGAGTATTCTCCTGCACTCCTTTCCCTATGCCCCGCCCCAGTGCTTGGTGCAACCACGTGGAGATCCCTGCCCCTTCCCCAACCATACCTCCCCGTTCCCCAGCTGTCTCCTAATCCCTGCAACCTCCTCCCTAGGCTGTGCCAGCTGGCAGCACACTGGGCAACCACCGAACTTCCAAGCCCAGTCCAGTATCATGGCTGCTCCACACCCTGTGCACCCCACCACCCTCCCAAAGATGCCGGCCCTAATGACGTGTGGTTCCATCACCGTCCAAGTAGGTTTCCTTGGGTGAGCCACCAGGTTCCCCCCAGTCCAAGTTACACCCCTACTGCCTAATCAGGTCTCCCAATAATCTTAGATACAGTCCCACAGTACACCGGTAGCCCTGTTACTAGGTGCAGTACAACACAGTAAACTTATAAGGGAAATGAACAACTCCCTAAGCTCCTCTCTCCCAGCCTTTAAATCCAACCCCCAGTGGCTAGAACTACATGAGCTGCACCTGCAGCCTTTTCCTCCAATTGCAGGGCAGGTGTTCCCCTATAAATTAGCAGAACTCTGGGGAGGGAGGGGGGGGTGGGGTTTTGGGCAGACACCCAACTCGGAGCAGAGAGTGTATCAGCCCTGTGTCTCCCCTCCAAGCCCAGCAGCCAAAGAACCAGGCCCAAGCAACTCCCACCAAATGGGTTTTAAATCAGAAGAAATAGGCCTCCACCAGCGCAGCCTGTTACACAGTGAAACATCCAATAAATGAGCCCACTTACAGCCACCAAACCAGTTTTCAAACTTCCAACAGCCCCCAAAACAATACCCTGCTAGCCCCTTAGAAGTAAGAAAGAAAAAAAAAAACCTTCTACCAAGTAAAATCCACAAGAACCCTGTGAAAACAACAAGAAGTAGCTACTGTCCTGGAACACAACTGATCCTGTCCCCTTCCAGTTCCTGGGGGTGATGCATTACATCAACAAGCAAGGGAGGACTTATTCTTACCCACTGTGCAGGGAAGAAGTGAGAGTTTGACATTGGATTCTGGAATGTGGTTTAGAACTATCAGCAGTACATGTTCCAGGTGCCCAAAACATCTTGGCTGACAAACTAAGCAGGTCACAGTCAAAGATGCACAAATGGGAACTACTGACCTCTGTGATCAATTATGTATTCGAAAGATGGGGTCATCCAGAGTTGGATCTTTTTGTGTCCCCACATAATGCAGAACTTCTGCTTCTGCTCGTGACTCCAGGTCCCGGAGTTTTTGGCAAGATGCATTGTCCCTCTCTTGGATAGGAGGTTTCTTTATACCTTCCCTTCCTTCCTGCTAATTCAGAGTACTACTTAAGCTGAAGGTGGAGGGGGCAGCTTTAATACTCATTGCTCCCCTCTAATTTTGGCAGATATGGTATACCCTGCTGCAGCAGCTGTCAGTGGAATCCCCAGTAGCTCTGCCCCTATGCAAGGGTCTGCTGTCACAAGACCAGGGTACCTTAGTTCACCTGGACTTGAAGTCCCTACATCTGTACGCATGGCTCCTGAAGATGTAGCCATAGCTCCCTTTGGGGGTATCACAGAAAGTGGTGGATGATCTTACTTCAAGAGGGCTCTTGTGGGAGGTAATTACCTCAGGGATCAGTCCCAGGGCCAGTCCTCTTCAGTATTTTCATTAGTGACATTGCAGATGGACTAGAGGGTAAGGCTTGTCTGTTTGCAGTGACACCAAGATCTGTAACAGAGTAGATGATCCAGCTGGGGTGGACAGAATGAGAAGAGATCTGGATAAACTAGCAAAATGGTCAGAAGAGTGGCAACTGGGATTTAATGCAAAGAAGTGCAAGATCATGCACACAGGGAAGAGAAACCCTGAAGCCACCTATAGTCTGGGAGGGGAGTTGCTGGCAGTCACAAAGGAAGAAAGACTTGAGCATCATCATCACCGATGACCTGAAATCATCCAAGCAGACCTCTAAAGCAGTAGGTAAGGCTAGGGGGATGTTAGGGTGTATTAGTAGGGGTATCACAAGTCATAAGAGGGAGGTAATAATCCCTCTTTACAAGACAATGGTTAGGCCCCACCTGGAGTAATGCGTGCAGTACTGGAGACAACACCTTCACAAGGACATTAACCAAATTGAGGCAGTCCAGAGAAGGCAACCAAAATGGTGCGGGGACTGCATCAGAAGACATATGAGGACAGATTAATGGAGCTCAATAAGTATACCCCTGAGCAAAGGAGGGAGACAGGTGATATAATGAAAACATTCAAACACCTTAAGGGCATTAACAAGATGAAAGAGTCTAATATGTTTAAATATAAGAAAAATAGCAGGACAAGAGGACACATCATGTGATTTTATTTATTTTTTATTTAGCTTTTGTTGACCAGGTAAGTGCACTAGACAAATCCTGCCTATTTTCAGGCACGACCCGGGGGAGGGGGAAACAGATGAATGCCAACTGACCTTGAACCAGATTAAGCTGTTGGTGGTATTTTTAGTGAATGAGGGAAATTTGGCCAGGACACCGGGGAAATTCCCCTACTCTTTTCGATAAGTGCCATGGGATCTTTAACATCCACCTGAACTACCACCAATCCAGGCAGATGGGACCTCGGTTTAACGTCTCATCCGAGACGGCACCTCAAATGCAGCACCCTCTCATGCTGCATTACAGTGTCAGTACTGGGATATTAACCAAGTGCCAGATGTGGAACTGAACCCACAGCCCTCTGATCTCCCGGCCTCAGAGGCGAGTGTGCTACCTACTGAGCCACTGACACTGATAAACACTGATTAGAGGAAGGCCAATTAAGAGGGAATGTGGAAATTCTTTTCACAGAAAGAGTGGTGGATGCATGGAACGGCCTACCTCAGGAAGTGGTGGCTATGAATACAGTGCAGGGCTTCAAACAGGCATGGGATAGGCATAAGGAAGCAATACAGATGAGTATGAATAGATAGACCACTGACAGAGCAAAGGCCGATGGCACATTTATAAGGTAGAAAAAGAAATGGGTAGACAGGATGGGCCTTGTGGTCCTTATCTGCCATCAACCTCTATGTTTCTATTGCATATAGGACTGACACAGGCAGGCATCAGGATCCCACGGAAACATTTCCAGCTAGCAGTCTCTGGCGGGGGACCGCCATCATGTCAGGTGACCGACGTCAATATAAAGGGGTGGTCCCCCATGCCCGCCTTCCAGTTCTTTCCCGCCGTTAGCTCATGTCAGCGCCCCGAGGTAAAGTTCAGTGCTTGTCAGCCTCAGTCGTTGGTAGTTTTTACTGAGTTATTTTCGATTTTTCTAATTTTTGTCAGGTATTCGTCGGTGTATGTCATCCCCTACACCCTCCGAGCATAAGAACAAGTGCGACTCATGCGGCGCCCAACTCCCACACAAGGACGGCCATTCCCAGTGCCTCTTCTGCCTAGGCCCAGATCATCAGGTGGAGAAGTGCCAGCACTGCCTTAAATTCAACGGGGCCACCCGCAGACGGTGGCAGCAGTCCCTGGAGACTCATATTTTAAAGAAGAAAATGTCCTCCATGGAAAAGGAGTGAAAAAAGCTCCGGCAGGTGTCCACTTCCCCCGAAGGCCATTGCAAGGAAAAAGACAAGGAGAAACACCAGGACAAGGGCTTCTCATCCACCGCGTCTTCTTTGGGAGTCGCCGTGCTTCAGGTAACGTCCACCCCGGGGGACCGATCTGCGATGGCCACCTTGGAGGTTTCAAGATGGTGTCGGCCCACCCGTCCTAGCTTGTGCGGGCCTTCAGGTGCCTCGGGCTGTGGAGCCTCCACTCCTGGTAAAGCCCGCCACTGTAGTGGCCTACTGGTTCAGCGGCTCCAGTAAGCTGGACGCCTGCTCCTTCGACGCGCTTACGGAGATGTTTGATAAGTTGTCTGACCCTCGGGGCAGTGCACTGCCCTCTTCTGCCCGACCAGGCCACCCCTCCTTCGCGACCTGCCTTGGGCGATGGGGTTCACTAAGTCGGACGTCGGCTCCTCCAGTGTCCACCCGACCCGCTGATAAGTCAGATGTCGGCTTGCCCAACATCCGCAGCGGTGGCTGAGCCGATGCCAGACCTCCTACGCCCGCTGCTCCCAGCTTCCTGCAGCCTTCGCTGCCCTCCGAGGACCCTGAGTCTCCTCAGCCTGACCCTGGGATTTTCTCCTCCTCTCGGGCGATACCTAGGTTTCTGCTGCACCCCATCAGACCATCGGCCCGCTGGGCCGACTTACCTGATGTCAGCTCCCCGGACACCGGCCCCAATGCGGACTCCCCGGCAGCTGGCGCTTACGCCGGTCTTGCCGGCCCTGGGCAACATCCCACTCCTGGATGCCGCTCCAAAGCTGGGCCCTCCGCCCACCGGACCTTCTGCTCCAGACCCGCCCGTGGGGCCTCCGGCCGACCCTCTGTTCCCGGATATCTGACTCCATCGTATCTGACACCGTCTTACCTGGCTCCGCAGTATCCGACACCCTAGTACCCGACGCCGGCCTATCCAACGCTGCAGTACCCGGTGCCTCAATACCCGACGCTGGGCTTCCCACTGTCTGGTTATGGATACGCGCCTTACGGGTATAATCCATACCCATATCCCCCTCCACCTCCACCGCCTCCTCAGCCGCCAGTGGACTAGAAGGAGACTCTGGCCTCCTGGTGGGCTGAGGCCAGGACTCAGCTCACCAGGTGGAGAGTAATCTCCCGATGACGGTGCCAGTTCCAGTTCCCGTATGTCTGCGACGACAGACTCCATCCCCACCTCCGGACACCAGGGCCGAACCCTCTGGTTCCAGGGCGGAGCAGGACACGCTTCCCTGAGGGCTTCCCAAGGGGTCCGTTCCTTTCCCACGCTGGGAGAGGGAGTGTTCCTCATCATTTAAATCACTAAATCAGTGGGAGCGAGTAACTTGATTGGGAGGCACGTCATCACTTGAGGGTTTTTCTCACTTCAAAAGCCCGCTGTAGCGAGCGGGGCGAGAGTTAACAGTGAGACTATAGGTCTTTGCTCTGCAAGCAGTGTTAAGTCTGGGCTTTATGTGTAGATGAAATAAACGTTTCTTTTAAGAGACTTTAACTTCTGAGTGGGGCTTTCTGTCACCACAAGACCCTACGCATGAGTGGGGCTTGTGTGTGGTTATAAAATATTTAAATCACTAAATCAGTGGGAGTGAGTAACTTAATTGGGAGGCACGTCATCACTTGAGGTTTTCTCACTACAAAGCCCGCTGTAGCGGCGGGGGTGAGCTAGCGGCGGGGCAGCGAGAACGTCGTCGGCGTGTCTGCTGTGTCCGCTGGGAGGCTGGTGCTGGGATACATACTCTGCATGTAGGTAGATATTTTATTCGATAAAATCGTGCAATAAAAATACAAAATGGAAGGCCAATATAAAAGGTGTGCTGAGTGTCATATGTACATTGAAGGGATACCAACCAACGTATTTATATGTGACAAATGTAAACAGGTGGAATGTTGAAAGAGGAAATTACACGATTACTGGGAACTAAATCTGAAAATGAAGAAATTGTTGGCCTGGAATCATTTATAGATTCTATGGTAGTTAAAATAAGAGACAAAGTACAGGAAAATGATTCTACTTATGGTGTAGTCCAGCCAAAAACAAATTTAGAACCAGAACAGGAAGTAGAAGGATGGGCAAATGTATCTAAAGTTAAAACCAAGAAAAGAGGGGGTCAAATCTATAATAGTGCACCTATCACTTTACAAAATAGGTTTTTACCCTTACAAACTGAGGATCCTGTAATATCTACTACCGATGATTTTCATGTTATAAATACACAGACAGTAAATCAGGAAAAGAGTGACACAAAGGCATTAACTAGTGACTTGTTGATTATAGGAGATTCCTTAATAAGGGGTTTGGACACCATGCTATGTAAAGGCTGAAACGAACTCACCACGGTGAGCATGCTACCAGGAGTCAAGATCCAGGATATAATCATACTTTTGGATCGGCTTATGGAAAATACTTTAAATCCTCTGGTTTTATTGCACGTGGGAATAAATGATATTCCAAAACGCAATCTACAGGACATTTTCTTGGATTTCCAGAAAACTCTACGGAAAATTAAACAAAATGGGGGTTCAGTTATAATTTAAAGTATCTTACCGGTGTTCGGTTTTCATTCAACCAAAACTTCCAAAATAAATATCTTAAAACAGATGGCTAAGGGACCTGTGCAGGAAAGAAAGGCGAATTTTGGACAATTCATTAGTATTTAACAATCCAAGCCTGTTTAAGTATGATAGTCTGCACCTGAGAAGGCGGGGACTGCTACTTAGCCCATGTGCTGCCCCTGGTTTCTTCGATCCCCCTCCTGCCCATACCACCCCACTCCCTCCCCTTGCCCCGCCTTTCTGCCTGCTAGTCCATACCCCCGAGTCTGCTAAATCCTACCTCACCAAAGCTATTGGCCAAAATCACTATAGTCACGATTCCCTGGACTTCTCCGCCTCACCCTACAGGTAGTCCTAGCACCCCTCACACACATTCTGAACTGTTCCCTCTGCCAAGGGAAGTTCCCCTCCCTCTGGAAATCGGCCCACATCACTCCCATACACAAAAGTGGCGACCGCTCTTCCACAAACAACTACCGCCCCATCTCCATATTACCCCCGCCTAAGGCTCTAGAACGCATAGTCGCCAACCAACTCACTGACCACCTTAACAAATACCACCTTCTATCCAGGCAGCAACATGGTTTCTGAAAGGGCCACAGCACCACCACCGCCTTCCTCGAATTCACCTCCCATGTCCACACAGCCCTGGACCACGGCCACCTCACTGGGGCCATTTTCGTGGACCTATCCAAGGCCTTCGATACTGTTAACCATGCCCTTCTGCTAAACACCCTAGCATACACGGGGCTCTCCAATGATGCCCTAAAATGGTTCACCAGCTATTCTCGATAGAACGCAGTTAGTCAAGGTAGGACCTGCCCTGTCCCCCGCCTCCCATCTGGCCTCGGTGTCCCTCAGGGCTCCATACTCTGCCCCCTCCTCTTCAGCCTATACCTCAACTCCCTCCCAGCGTCCTGCACCGGAAAAATGCTCCTGTATGTGGATGATGCAGTCCTGTTCGCCTCTGACCGGACCCCCCTCAAACTTCACCAAACCCTCCAACACTCGTTCCGTGAGGTTGAAGACTGGCTCATCGCCCAGCATCTTACTATTAACTACAGTAAGACAAAAGTCATGATATTTGCCCACCCCCAGAACCCGCTCAAGAACCTCTGCCCCCAATTTCTCACTGCCAACCAGACCCCACTTGTACAAGTTAGCCAGTTTAAATACCTAGGGATCACATTAGACCCTGTCCTAAGCTTTCATCAACATATCCTACACCTCTCTACAGCCCTTAGCTCAAGGCTGGGGAGTCCTATACCGCTTCAAACACTGTCTCACCCCTGAAGCCCTAAAACTTACCATTAACTCCTCAGTCCTCTCCCTACTTGACTATGGCATCCTAATCTATAGTGCTGCACCACCATAACCCTAAACAGACTTTGTCTCAGCTTAACAAAGCCTGTTGCCTCTTCCTTGATGTGATCGGCTTACTCACTCCTGCTCCCTTTACAGCAGCTCAAACTGACTAAACCTTGACAACGCATTAAGTACCACACCTGCCTCATGACCAAAAAGGCCTTACTTGGTCTCACCCCTCCTACCCTTGACCAAATTATCCACCCAATACCCCCAGGCAGAACAACACGTATCTCGAACAAACGGCTGTTATGGGTTCCCCACGGCCGGACCTCCCAATTCCAGTGTACTTTCAGCTACAGAGCCCCCACCTGGTCTAATGCCCTCCCTAGCCACATAACAAATGAATTAAGGCTTGGCCCCTATAAATCCAAGCTGAGGACTCACCTACTGGCCACCACCCAGTGACTGCCCTTAACCCAGAATGTCCTTCTCCCCTTACCAACAAACCTCTTGAATCTTTATGGCTATCAGCCTCTACAGAGCCCTCTGTATTTTCTGGCTGTGCTATAGGAATGCTAAGCAAAACTAATCTGTTTCCCTACTAGTAACTGTTTAACATGTTGTAATGTTTCTGTAACCTGTATTGTCAAGTTCGCTCCTCTGCCTATATGTATGACGTGGAACCTTTGTAAATGAGTCCCTGACTCAAAGGTCTTTCTGAATATTACAATAAATAAATAAATGAAGAGATTCAAAGAAGCTACAAAAATAAATTTAAACTAAATGGAAGGGGGATGGGACCTTAGCTAGTACAAATTCACAAAGCAGCAATAATATGGAAAACAAATCTAACAAATCTGAGTTTTGGAACTGCTTGCTAGTAAATGCTAGAAGCTTAAAAAACAAAATGGGGGAATTTAGAGATATTTTGGAAACCAAAATATACATATAGCTGCTGTGGCGGAAACATGGTGGGTTGTTAATGATGGTTGGGGACAGGACATTGAGGGTTACAGTTATATAAGAGATCAAGAACATTAGGAAAGGAGGTGGGAGTGGCCTTGTATATAACAGATGATATAAAATCAGAAATAATGGTACCATCCTTGTATATGGAGGATCAAGTATGGATTAAATTACTACCTATACAAGCTCCAAAATCATTCTAGGCTTAATTTACAGAGCTCCATCATCTACCCCACAATATAATAGGAGCTTGTTAGACCATATGTTGACTTTAGATCCAACAGATAGGATATTAATGTTAGGTGATTTGAATCTACCAGGAATAGATTGGGGAAGATCTTATGCGGATACACGTTTTGAGAGGGAGTTTCAAATTGTGTGTGATCAAATAGGCCTAGTCCAGTATGTGGAAGAGCCAACTAGGGGTGATCACATACTGGATGTAGTTTTGTCAAACATGGGTGATACCCTGTGTGAGTACAAGATCTTTGATGCTCTAGGAACAAGCGACCATTTTACGGTGGAATTTAAACTGGCTGAACCAGTATTAATTCATAGGGGAAAGACTACAATTTATGATTTCTGGAAAGCAAATTTTCTTAAAATGTATATAAATCTTTCCAAATGGAAATGGAGAAATGAGTTTGGAGAAAGACCCCTAAATGAAATTTGGGATATATTTTACACAAAAATAAAACAGCAAGAACTTGAAAATATCCCCATAAAACAAAAATATATTGGGAGTAAAAATAAAATACAGTGGTGGACTCGTAAAATAAGATTATTGATAAATAAGAAACATAAACTGTTTAAACAGTGGAAATCAAATGGATCCATTATAACCAGAAATCAATATAGACAACTCACAAATCAAATAAAAAAACATATCAAGAGGGCCAAAATTGATTATGAATCAAATTTGGTTAGTAGATTAGAGGGAAACCCCAAAGCCTTCTAATCATATATTAGGAATATTAAAGGTAATACAAGTACTATAGGTCCATCGAAAATTAAATGGTGATAGTACATCTGACAACAAAGAAATGGCAGACATAGCAAATAATTATTTTTCAACTGTTTTTTCAAAGGATAAACCTGCATACCATACTAAAAGATCTACTCCTGACCCAAATGAAAGTATAATAATAACCTGTACAGACATTAAAAACGACTAGCTAAATTGAATCCTATTAAATCCCCGGTCCTGATGGCCTCCATCCCAGAGTACTTAGGAGCTAGATGAGTCAATAGCACCCCTTTGACATACATTTTCAGCAGTCTCTAATACTGGAGAGGTACTGGAGTGTTGAGATCAGCAGTAGTGGTCCCAATCTATAAGAAGGAGATAAGACGGATCCAGCTAATTATAGACCTATAAGTCTTACTGCCATACCCTCTAAGATCCTGGAAGGTGCTTAAGGATAAAATACAAGAACATCTAGATATAAATCATCTTACAGACAATCTCCAGCACGGCTTTGTAAAGGGTAGATCGTGCCAGACAAATATGTTGTCTTTTTATAATCTAGTTATTGATAGATTGGACAAGGGTATCCCCGTTGATGTGCTGTTCCTTGATTACTCTAAGGCGTTTGACAGATTACCTCACCATGAATTAATACAACAAATGAGTAACCTGAACATAAATCCTTATATAGTAGATTGGGTTCAGAATTGGTTACTTGATCGGAGTCAGCGAGTGAGTATTAGAGGGGAATTGTCCGATAGTTTTGGGGTGACTAGTAGGGTGCCCCAGGATCGGTCTTGGGCCCCTGCCTCTTCAATCTATATGTATCAGCACTCCAAATAAAACAAAAATCTGTTTGGTTGCAAAAGTTTGCTGATGATTGTAGGGTTGGAGCTGAAGTAAATACTGAATTAAACACTTCTAAACTACAAGATGCAATAGATGACATAGCCATATGGTCTAATAAATTTAAATTGGCACTGAACCTAGATAAATGCTTCATCATGCATTTGGGAAATAGAAACCCTAAACTACCCTATAAATTGGGAAATGTACTGCTCAAAATAACATATGAGGAAAGGGATTTGGGTGTAATAGTTTCCGACAATATGACATTTTCATCTCATTGCCAAAATATAGCCCAGAAAGGAAACAGTATCCTAAATTGCATATTGAGGCATATATCATGTAGAAGTAGAGGGGTTGTTTTGCCCCTGTATGTATCCCTGGTGAGGCCAATTATGGAATACGGAGCACAGATGTGGTCACCTTTTAAAAAACAGGATATTGCCCTGTTGGAGGGGGTGCAGAGGAGGGCAACAAGAGCTGTTTGTGGTATGACAGGTAAAGACTATGGGACTAGATTGAGAGAATTGAATATGTACTCCTTGGAGGAACGTAGAAAGCGAGGGGACATGTGCTTGGTATATAGAGCTTGGCAAACTGATGACTTGTGGGATGTTCCGGGGTTAACATTTAATAGTTGTATGTATAATACTAGGTCCCACCCAATGCAATTAACAGCATCTAAATGTAATAAAGTGAGAACTACATGGTGGTTTAACCAAAGGGTGGTGCATGCTTGGAATACACTGCCTTTGGAGATTGTAGCAAGCAAATCTATTGCTGAGTTCAAATCCAAGTGGGATAGGAATATGTATCAGATTAGAAATTAGATGATCATGGCGAGCATATAGGACGCAAGTCCATTCAGCTCAGTATCTTCCTATGAATCCTATGAATCATCATTTTCCTCCTCGGACACCTTGGACGACTCTGACGGTTGTTCCGAGCCGGATGACGAGCCACGCTCTCCATCTAAGCCCAGGCCAAGGACTCCTCCAAAGTCCCCTCTGGAGGATCCTTTTTTTACGGAGTTGATGCGCAAAATCCAGGAGGTTCATAAGTGGCATTCCTTAGAGCCGGATCCCCAGCGTAAGAAACTCGCTGAGCATCTGGATCTGCCTGTGACAGCTCTCACCGTGGAATAAGCCTCATGCCGATCTTGTTTCCACTATTTGGAAGCAGCCATCGGCTTTAGCCCCACTTCCTCGGAAGTCGAACAGGATGTATCAGGCTCCCGAGGGTGTTGACTTTTTAAATACTCACCCTCGACCTGATTCGGTCGTGATTAGTGCCACTCATGGCCGGACAGCTAACCCGAAACATCTGTGCTCGTCTCCACCTGACATAGAATCCCGTCTTCTGGACCAGTATGGGAAGAAGATCTATGCTTCTTCCACTCTGGGTATTAGGGCCCTAAATTATGTTGGTCACATGGGGGATTACCAGAAGGCGATTCTTAGTGAGGTGGAATCCAAATTGGACTCCCTTCTGGACTGTCAAGTCAAACAGGAAGTGGCTGACCTTGTCCGCTCTACACATTCGGCCTGTCAACACATGCTTCGTGCTACTTACGATGCAGTGGACACTGCTGGTAGGAGCTCCACTTTCGCCGTAGGCTTATGACGTCATGCATGGCTCCATGTGTCAGGGTTGGTTCTGGAAGTGTGCAGTCCGCTATTCAGGAAGCTCCCTTCCGGGGTTCGGTGCTGTTCGGTGGTGATGTCAAGGACATTATCACCGATCTGCAGGAGAAGGGGACTGCATTGAAGTCTGTGGACTCCATGTATCATCCCCCATCAAATGCAGCACCATCCCTTTCACAGATGGAATCGGCAAAAGGCGAAACCCCAGGGAAAGCGGGCCACTAAACGCCGGGCCCCTCCGGCTGCCAAGCCCCCTCCGACTAAAAAAGCAGTGGGTGCTTCAGCCGCAATGCTGCACCACACCACCTGACTCCTTTCCTCTCCTACAGCCTCTGGGCCTTCCAGAGGAACCGGTAGGAGGGAGGTCTACCCTCCACCTCCCAGGTTGGGAGAGGATAACTTCAGTTTCCTGGGTGCTCCAGCTGATCGCAGAAGGACACTCAATAGAGTTTCTCCAGAAACCACCTCATCACCCTCCCCCAAGGCCGTCGTACTCTCGGAGACACCTTCATCTGGTCCTGGAGGAGATTTCAGCACTTCATACTGAAGGAGGCAATAGAGCCCATTCCCCTTTCTCTTCAGGGAATGGGTTACTATTCCCACTTCTTCCTGGTCCCGAAGAAGACAAAAGATGTAAGGCCGATTCTTGACCTCAGTTCCCCTGAATTTATTCGTAGAGTATAAGAGGTTCAGCATGCTCTTCCTGCAGGGTCTCCTGTCCCTCCTTCAGCCGGGACAGTGGCTGTGCACTCTGGATATGCAGCATGCTTACCTGCGCATCTCTATCCGCCCTTCTCACCGCATATACCTCCGTTTTGTTTTCCAGGGGGACCACTACCAGTTCAAGGCCCTCCCATGTGGTCTTTCCTCGGCACCCCGAGTGTTCACCAAATGCCTTTCGGTGGTAGCAGCCTTCCTGCTTACCCAGGGGTGCAGATTTTTCCAAATACCTGGACGATTGGCTCCTGGCGGCCCGTCCAGGGAGGATCTACTGCGCTTCCTTTCTCTTACCCAGGGGGTGTTTTTCTCCCTGGGCATCACCATCAACCACTCCAAGTCCCACTTGATCCCATCCCAGAGGCTCCAGTTTATCTGGGCGATCCTGGACACGACCTCTGGCAGGGCCTTCCTGCCACCGGACAGGGCGGCCACACTCCAGGCTCAGGTCAGCCTGTTGTCCGGCTGCAGGTGAGGCAGTGCCAGGTCGGTCCTTCGCCTCCTCGAGCTTATGGTGGCTGCAGTCCCAACAGTCCCTCGCGCTCGGCTCCACATGAGGATCTCTCAGTGGATGCCTCGGTCTCAGTGGGATCAGTTGGTGGATGATCTGGACCAGCTTGTCCTAGTCTCCTCCCTATGGTTTGGGACTTGCAGTGGTGGATGGTTCAGAGAACCTCTGTTGGGGAGTTCCTTCTGTCTTTCTCCCCTTCCCAGACTCTGACCACAGGACGCCTCGGGCGAGGTTGGGAGCTCATCTTGGACCTCACAGGACCCAGGGCTTCTGGTCCAAGCTTGAGAAAATGTTTCATATCAGTGTGCTTGAGCTTCAGGCAGTGCTTTATGCTCTTCAAGCTCTGCATCTGCATCTCCTTCCCAGCCACTTAACTGTACAGACGGACAATATGTGTGTGGTATGGTACATCATCAAACAGGGAAGGACTCGTTCCTACCCTCTTTGCAGGGAAGCGATGCGAGTTTGGGATTGGGCAGTACAGCACAACCTCCACCTCACGGCAGTTCATGTCCTGGGGGTCGAGAACACCTTAGCAGACAAACTCTGTCACTCGTCTGCTCAGGCTCACGAGTGGGAATTGGATCAGAGGGTTTTAGACAATATCTTCACCTCGAAAAGCAAAGCTTCCAGACTTCTGCTCGCTCACTCCAGAGCGCGGCATTTTTTGGAGAGACGCTCTGTCTCTAGATTGGAAGGACAGATTCATCTATGCTTCCCCCCCGTTTTCTTTGATTCCGAGAGTCTTACAGAAACTCTGTTCAGAAGGAGCTCGAATGATACTGATCGCTCCTTTCTGGCCCAGGCAAGTTTGGATCTCTCTTCTGTAACAATACTCAGAGGAACCTCCTCTTCCTCTTCCTCTGTCGCAGCTTTTACTGACCCAGGATCTGGGGACCCTGGTCCATCCAGGCCTCAAGTCGCTTCAACTGCAAGCATGGCTCCTGCAGACGTAGCTCAAGCCTGATTTGGGGTTTCACCCCGAGTGGCTGAGATTTTGGTGGAAGCTAGAAAACCCTCCACTAGGTCTGCCGATGCCATAAAATGGAAATGGTTCACAGTCTGGGCTGCTTTAAAAGATTTTGAGCCTTTCTCATGCTTTGTTGGGCGGCTACTGGATTACCTGTGCCACCTCTTTGATCTGGGTCTCAGTCACTCATCCTTGAAGGTACACATGGTGGCTATTTCGGCCTGCCATGTCCCTTTTGCAGGCAGGATGTTTGCTCAGCTGGAGGTCTTTAAGACTTTCCTTAGAGGGGTTCTCCACTTGAGACCCCTATCCGGGTTCCTGCCCCTCCTTGGGATTTGAATTTCATCCTTGAGAAGCTTAGTCTGCCTCCTTTAGAACCAGCAGCCTCAGCAGACATGAAGTTCCTCTCATGGAAGACTGTCTTCCTAGTGGCCATTACTTGTGCTAGGAGGATTTCAGAGCTCCAGGCCCTGATGTGTAAAATCCCGTAGTTGATTTTTTACAAGGAATGTGTGGCTCTGTGCACCAACCCTACGTTTCTCCCCAAGGTGGTAGCGGAGTCTACTTTGAACCAGTCCATAGAGTTACCTGCTTTCTTTACACAGCACTCCAATCAAGGGGAGTATCTTTTACACACTCTGGACGTTCACCGAATTCTGAGATACTACACTAACAGAACAAAAGATCTTAGAAAGACTGATCAACTGTTTGTCACTTTTGCCCACAAAAGAGAAGGCAGTGCTGTTTCTAAGCAATGCCTGTCCAAATGGTTGGCTCATTGTATCACTTTCTGTTATGAAAAGTACAACAAGACCCTTCCGGGTCAAGTGAGAGGCCACTCCACCAAAGGAGTCGCTGCCTCGGCAGCTTGTTTCAAGAATGTGTCAGCGGCGGACATCTGTGCTGCTGCCACCTAGACTTCCATCCATACCTTTACAAAACATTACAGTTTGGATATTGCCTCTCGCTGTAGAGCAGGCTTCGGCTTGTTTCTGCAAGGCCTCCTTTCCTAAGGCCTTCACAGCTAGAGGACCTACTTTGAGTAATCTTCCTCCTCTCATTTTGCTTCTTCTTGTTCCAGACTGCTTGGGACTCAGTCCTGTATGTAGCTACCTACTGCAAGAGCCCTCTCGAGAAGTAAGATAGCACAGTTCGTCAAGACTTACTCATAACAGTAGATCTTCGAGAGAGAGGCTCTTGCAGTGATAATACCTTCCTGCCCTCCATCCCCCTAAGCTTTTTAGCTCCTTTTCCAGGTTGGGAAATATCCGCTTCTCTCTTGTCTCGCCCTTTTGGGCCTTTGACAGGAAAGAACTGGAAGGCGGGCATGGGGGACCGCCCCTTTATACTGATGTCGCATGACATCGGTCACCTAATGTGGGGTTGGTCCCCCGCCAGAGACTGCTAGCTGGAAATTTTTCCGTGGGGTCCTGATGCCTGCCGGCGTCAGACCTATATGTAATTACCTGCTGCAAGATCCTCTCTCAAACATCTACCGTTACGGTAAGTTCTTACGTAACTCTACTTTCTGGTGGCTGCTAGAAAACCATCCACCAGACATACTTACTCCATGAAATGGAAGTGTTTTGATTTATGGGTCCCTTCACATAACCTGGATCTGTGTACCTGTCCTTACCTGTCCAGTCAATCAGGTTCTAGAGTACCTTTTCTCCTTATCTGATTCAAGCCTGCAGTATTCCTCAATCAAAGTGCACTTGGCTGCTATATCAGCTTTCCATGTGCCTGTGAATGGTCGTACGGGTGCTCAGGTGGAGGTGGTCCCTACATCCTTGGGAGATATTTTACACAGAAAGCCTCCTATTCGACAATCCAGACCCAGCTTGGGACCTGAATTTTATTTTCGAAGAGCTGACTGTGGCTTCTTTTGATCCAGCCGTGACTTGTGGTTTACACTTTCTTTCGTGAAAAACATTATTTCTAGGGACGTGGAGATGATGTTCTATCCACACTGTCTGGCAGTTGCCTTTCCCTTTAAGATTTGCTAGAAATGTCTTGAAGCTGGCTCCTCCCACCCACCTGGGTGGTAACTCCCATGGCTCTGCCTCATCATGCCAGATCTTCCTTTCAGTTGGAAGGAGCAGCTTCCCTTCTTGCCGCTCCCGTGTTGAGTAGGCCCTGGCACTTAAATCATCGGATTTACTTCCTAAACTAAAACTCATTTGAGTTTCATCTTCACTTCGATCTTTGACTGCGACTGCAACGGAGGAGAAATCTTCACCCGGATTTCGCCGGTGCCCATACGGGCAGATGATGTCACGACATCGACCCTCACACCTCATGCACATATATTATCTGGGCCATGACCACGGTCTGCGGGCTACGACATGTATTGGTCATTTCATCTGATTGTCCTGGAGGACCGTGCCCTCTAAAGTTGGGCCGTCCGGAGAAATGTTATCCGCCGGTCAAATCAAAGGATGCCCGTTGGGTAGTCTCTGCGGCTGCGGGGTCCGCCGAGCAGTTGGAACAACTTAAGGCCTTTGAGGATTAGGCAGCCTAGGCCACTGCTCAATCCTTTTCTGCCTTGGTCTTTGTTCCACTCCAGTTGGGCTCCACCTATTTGGCCTCCTTCAAGGAGCTGTACCAGTCCCTCCCTACCAAGAGAGGGGCCTTCCAAGCTGCACAGTTGCTGCTCACGTAGAAGGAGTCCAAGAAGGATAAAGAGAAGACTCATCGTTGGCCTACTAGGCCTGGGAATGTTCCTGCTGTCGAAACTTGGGTTTTGATTACGGTCAAAACCGCGCTCTGGCCACTGGCTTCATGGTAACCCCGTCAGACTAGTTAACTGACACTGGCCGACTTTGCGGCCGAGATTTTTCTCAACCCTGTTGACTGGTTGTCATCTGACAATTCTCTTTTAGGACTCCTGTCCTGCCAGTGACCACTGATGGGTCGCCCCAGCCTGCTGAGCCGGACCTGCCAGTCATCAACCCAGACCAGGAGGAGCTGCGGACCTCCCTGGCTCACTCCAAGGCCCCTGTCAGCACCACTGATGGCGGGTCGAGTCATCTTCAACTCTCGGCAGGTCCCACCAATATTGGTGGTCTTGCTCTCGGCACCATGGTAAGCAGTGCCACCGGTACTCATCTTTGTCATCCTTGGGTGAGAAGAGGCTTCGGCACAAATTGCGTTGACACTACGAAGACCTCATGTGGCAACAGTTCTGTTTGTGCCAACGCTGGCTACCATCCCAACCATTACCTGGCTGTAGTCCAAAAGGCAAACATCGACTCCGCCGGTGGGGCTGGTCAACACTGTTCCTCCCCCTTTGGAGCCAGTTCAGACCACGTTGACTCAGCTGAAGTAGGCTTCTCTGACGATCATGGTGGAGCCGCCACCTAAACAGCCGACAACCGGGGCTCCAACTAAGGTGTCTCAGACAGCCAAGAGGCTTCCCCATCAGCTCTTGGTCACCCTTACATCTGACGATCCACGGCGGGTCGGGGTGACACAGGTGGCCGCCTGCTTTATGCAGACTCTGAGGAGTCCTCCTTGCACTCCCGTCTACTGGACACGGAGTTGATCGGGGATCTCTTCACGGACGAAGGCCCTACTTTGTTCATGGGCATTCTTTGCCTCATCTCCGAGTCTACGGGGATGCAGCTGGAGCCCATCCAAAAGCAGGCTTGATATCCCCTCACAGAAATTCTGGAAAAGGGATTTCTAGACGGCAGCCTTCCCAGAGGCCGAGGCCATTGTTGCCCTGCACTATCGACCCAGATGGCATGCAAGTATGCGGTGCCACCAGTACCCTTCCAGGTTCATGAAGCATCCCTTGGCTGAGGGATTGGTGGCTGACTCCGTGTTTTGGCACTTGGGCAATACCGGGGATGTCGGTAGACCGCTGGACAAAGAGTCCAAGAAATTGGACCATTCGGACAAAAAGGTCTATGCTGCCTCCTTGCTAGGCCTCCGCCATGCGAGCTTGGCTGTTTTGATGGCACGCTTTTCTCATGCCCTATTAGGTTCTTTGGATAAGGTGGTCCCTCACCTTCCTGCAGACCTTCAGACCACAGTCAAACAGGTCTTAGACCAGGGTAGGGCAGTGGCAAAACAGCAACTCCAGATGGCTCTGGATATTGGTGATTCTTGTTCCTGCTCGGTGGTGGCCACAGCTACCATGTGTTGTAGGGCTTGGCTATGGATCTCGACCTTCACGGCAGATACCCAGCACAAACTGGCGAATGTTCCCTTTTTGGGCACTGACCTGTTTGAGCCCGGTGTCAATCACCTCGAGTGCACTGAGAGGTCCAGTGCCACCCTGATTCTGTGACATATGCCCAGAAGGACAACAAGGGCTCCAAGCAGCAGAAGTGCAAGCTCTTCAGTCCTCCACCCTTGGCAAACCAGACCAGCATCTGTCTGGCCAGCAGGCTCAGTCCTGGCGACCTCGGCCAAGTCTGTTGTCTCTGTGGTCTGAAAGCCCAGAGGAAAGGGACCCACACCTGGAGGCCAAACATAGGCTCTGTACTTTGGACCTGAGGCAAGCGCTTGCTTACTATAAAGAGCGCACGGCTGGAGTTCGGGGAGAGGTTCGCCAGCTGTTTGTCACCTACACTGAAGTTGCACCTGGCAGACCTGCAGCCGGGTGGATGATTGGCAGGTGGATCACATCCTGCATTGATCTCTGCTATAGGCTGGCGGGTAGGGAGCCTCCCGTAGGGCTAAGGTCTCATTCCACCCACCATACTGCTGCATCGGTGGCTACTTCTGGGTAATGTCCATATCTAGGAATTCTACAGGGCTGCTATCTGGAAGTCAGCACTCGCCTTTATTTCCCATTACCATACTGACCTCGAATCACGCCGGGATGCTGGTTTTGGAGCCTCTGTTCCCGAAGTACAGGTATGCGCCTTGCCTCCCTCCTCCCAGAGAACTGCTAGGAGTCTGCCAGACAGTGTGGATAGAGCATCGTATCCATGTCCCTAGAAACACAAGTTATTCACATGTAACAGTAGTTCTAGGAGTAGTATATATGATGTTTATCCACATGGACCCACCCGACCTCCCCGGCTTCAGCTGACAAACTCTGCTACCAGCGGGCAAGATCTGGAGTCATGGGGCAGAGCCATCGGAATTACTACCTGGGTGGGTGGGAGGAGCCAGCTTGGAAGACATTTCCAGTGAATCTTAAAGGGAAAGGCAACTGCCAGACATTGTGGATGAACTTCATATACCACTCCTAGAACTACAGTTACAGGTGAGTAATCTGTGTTTCTAGGGACATGGATATGTTGTTCATCCGCACTGTCTGGCAGGTTCCTTGCCGCTTTAAATCTTACCGGAAGGTCTTCAAGCTGGCTCCTCTACCCACCCGGGTGGTAAAACTCTCGGCTCCACCCCATGACGCCAGATCTTCCTTACCGCTTAGAAGCTCAGGTTCCCACCTTAACGCTCAGAATATAGACTGGATCCTAATTCTTTGGTTCACCCGAAAATAATTTTAAAGTTTTCAAGACTTCGATCAAATTCTTCCTTCGGCTGCGATTGACAAATCGACTCCCAGTTTTCGGCGGTGCCCATGCGGTCAGAAGATGTCCAGGATGGATCCATACTCCATGTGCGTCTACTGCCTCGGGCTTGACCACGACCCGCAGGCCTGCGAGTTGTGCAGGTTTTTCTCGACCAACGTCCTTGAAGACCGCATTGCCCGGCTACAACTTGGGTGCCCTGAGAAACATTATCTGTCGGTGAAGTCCAAGGAGGCCCATCGGCCGGTGTCCGCGGCGGCTAGCTCAGCTGAGCAACTCGAGCAGATGATCGCCCTCGAGGAGGAGGTGGCCCAGGCCGCATCCTCATCTTCGTCGGTCACGGCATTTATCCCGCTCTCTTTGGGATCCTCCTACACAGCTTCTTTTAAGGAGCTTTGCCAGTCCCTCTCCACGAAGGGTCAGGGGCCATCGGGACACTTTTCTCGGTCAAAAAAGAAGGACTCGAAGGGTAAGTCCCACTGTCGACGTTTATGGGAGCGGGAGAGGTCCCCTTCCCCAGACAGTCGACACTCGACTCCGGTGGAGGTTGCGGCTAAGGCTGCTGGCTTCACGGTGTCCCCGTCAGGTCAGCTGGCTGAGACACCTGTCGACGTGGTTGAGATTTTTCTCGACTCGTCGGACGGGCTGTCGACTGGTGAAGCCGACAATTCTTCATCACCGGTTCCCCGGTGGAAACCAAGGACTTGCCTGTGCCTCCTGTGCCGGAGTCCCTGGTCAAGGCTCCCGAGCCGAGGGAGGAGCGGTGTCCCCGCTCCTCCCAGATCCACCTCGGAAACACCGAGGTTCTCGGTCTCGGTCTCCGGACCTGCGTCTTGATCCAGCGCGATCCGCCCGACACCAGCGGTCTGGTCTCGGCACCCGAGGAAGCGGCGGCAGCTCATCTTCATCTTCCTCCTCCAGAGAAGAGAGAGAGAGGGCTTGAGGCGCAGATTGCATCGGCCTCACGAGGACTTAATGTGGCAGCAGCTCCTTTTGTTGGGAACAAGCCGTTGTCAGTCAGCCTTTCCCCAGCCATTAAGTGGCTGTCACCCAAGGTCAAGCAACCCCTTGTGGTGGTCGAGGTGCCCAAGCCTGGGCGGTTGTTTGGCCAAACTAGCTGCCCCACCAATTGTGGTGGAACCTCCGCCTCACAACCAAAATCAGGGCTCCACCAAGGATTCTCGGTCAGGTCAGGGTCTGCCCACCGTTGTCGGTCACCGTCACTCCTGACCGTCCTCGGCAGGTGGAGGGTGGCTCAGGCCCCAGACAGCTCTTCACAGACTCCTCGGAGTCTGACGACGACTCCTCCCTGTTTTCCAGGCCTCTTGACCTGGAGTCCTCCGGGGGGTGGGGTAGTTGATGGACGAGAGCCCATCATCATTCATGGGCCTGCTTCAGCTCATCTCGGAGTCCACCAGGATGCAGCTCGAGCCTGTATCTAAGCGGGCTGAGTATCTCCTCACGGAGATACTGGACCAAGGGTATTCTCCCACGGAGGCCTTTCCGGTGGCTGAAGCCATTGTTGGCCCAGCCTTGGAGGTTTGGCAGCGGCCGGCTTCCTGTCCTGCGCCTTCGGCCAGGATGGCCAGGAAGTATGCGGTCCCTACCGGCTCTTTGTCCGTTTTTTTGGAACACCCCTCTGCCGAGGGGTTGGTCACTGATAACGTTTTCCGGCGCTCCGGGAATGCTAGGGATGTGGATAAGCCCCCCGACAAGGAGTCCAAAAAGCTGGACTATGCCGGGCACAAGGTATACGCTGTGTCCTCCCTCGGCCTCTGTCAGGCCAGCTCGGCCGTACTGATGGCGCACTTCTCCCACGCCCTCATGGGCTCCCTGGATGAGGTGATCCTCATCTCCGGCTGACCTGCAGACTACGGTCAAGCAGCCGAATCAAGGAAGGGCAGTGACGTAAACAGCAGCTTCAAACGGCTCTAGATATTGGAGGCTCCTGTGCCTGGTCAGTAGCGGCCACAGTGGCCATGCACCGCAGAGCCTGGCTGAGGATATCCACCCTTACAGCGGATACCCAGCACAAATTGGCAGATGTCCCCTTCTTGGGGACCGACCTTTTCGGCCCTGGAGTGGAAGGCCACCTCCAGAGGATCGAAAAGTCTAACGCCACCTTGGACTCAGTCATATCCGCTCAGAAGGACAAGGGCGGTCGTCAGCAACACAAGTCCTTTCGACCTTCTGCCCCTGTGGCACGTCCGGCCCAGCAACACCAGCATCAGGGCCAGCAGGCTCACGCTTGGCACCCCAAAGCCAAGCCTGCAGCTTCCTCCAACAGGAAGCGGGAGGAAAGGCCCAGGAGGTCCCTCAGCGGTCCTTCCTCCAAGCCTTTCCAGTGACGGGTTGAGGGTGTCGCCTCAGCCTCGTCGCTCCCCCCTGGGTTCCTCCTGTGGGGGGAATGCTCCACCACTTCCTTTCTGCCCGGCCCGCTATCACCACGGACCGCTGGGTGTTGGAGGTGGTAGGGAAGGGTCTGCCTCTGGAGTTCGAGCAGTTCCCGCCATTCCGAGCCGTCGCTCCACCGGGGGCTACGGGGTCCGGAGCCTCTCTGTCAGTTCGTCGAGCCGACATTGCCCTGTTCCTCGAAAAGGAGGCAATCAGGAAGGTGGCGGATCCTCCACCAGACCCAGGGATTGTGTCCAGGTATTCCTGGTCCCGAAACAGACTGGGGGCTGGTGCCCCATTCTAGACCTGCATGACCTGAACAGGTTCTTAAGGTCTCGAACCTTCAGGATGGTCACTCTGGCTCAGATCATTCCATCCATGGAACGAGTGTGTGGTTCTGTTCTTTGGACCTCCAGGATGCGTTCTTTCTTGTCCCAATCCGTCCGTCCCACCAGCGATTCCTCCGCTTCAGAGCAGAGGGGTCCCTCTACGAGTTCCGGGCCTTGCCCTTCGGCCTTTCTCTAGCTCCCAGGGTCTTCACCAAATGCATGGCAGTGGTGACAGCATTCCTGCGGCGCGAAAGGGTCCGGGTGTACCCCTACCTGGACGACTGGCTGATTGCAGCCCTCCAGAGCGGAGGTGGAGTAGTCCAGAGATCTGGCCTCCAAGTTTGCACTCAGATTGGCCTCCTCATCAGCGAGGCCAAGTCGGAACTCGTCAGCAGGTGATACTCTTTATCGGGCAGAGCTCGACTCTGTTCGAGCCAGAACTCGGCCCCGCAGACAGGGCCGAGGTTCTTTCCTCCTTGCCCAATCATTTCTGGTTGGGCAATCGCGCCCTGCCTGGGACTTCCTGGGCCTCATGGCAGCCTGCACCAGCATGGTCCGATGGGCCCATTGGCACATGCATCCCCTACAATGGGGTCTGGCCAGCCAATGGTCACAGCGCTCCGGTCCTTCGGATCAGCCAGTGACAGTGACCCAGGAGATGTGGAATGCTCTCCAGTGGAGGATCGTTTCAGCTCATCTGCAGGAGGGCATACCGTTTGTCCGCCCCTGAGCCGACGGTCTCGCTATCGACCGATGCCTCTCTGATGGGTTGGGGTGCCCATCTGGGGGAGCACAGAGCGCATGGCCTCTGGTCCCCTCGGGAGTCCCGATGCCACATCAACCTGCTGGAGCTTCGGGCAGTTCATCTAGCCCTCACCACCTTCGCTCCGTTTGTACGGGGTCAAGTGGTCCAGGTCCAGATGGACAATACCACGACCATGTACTACCTAAACTGCCAGGGCGGGACTCGCTCCATGCCTCTGTGAAGGGAAGCTCTCCGCATTTGTTCCCTCGTGCGACAGCTTGAGGTGGATCTCCTTGCCATCCATATGGCAGGAGCCTCCAACATTCTGGGCTGGCGCCCTAAGCCGGATAGGAGCCAGCCCCCACGAGTGGTCTCTCCTGCCGAGGTAGTACAAGATCTGTTCTCCCACTGGGGCATGCCTCAGGTGGACCTGTTTGCCTCAGAGAGAATGCTAGTTGAGACTGTTTCATGCCCACCCCACTCAGCAGGGCTCACTGCAGGGGATGCTTCCGAGGCCGTGGACCCCGGCCTCTTCTACGAGTTTCCATTTCCCTTGATCCACAAGGTGCTTCTCAAGGCGAGGAGGGACAAGGCGAGGTGATTCTGGTAGCCCCAGACTGGCCCCGCCAGTTCTGATATCCAGATCTCCTCAGTCTCGGCCCAGACTCCCAAGGTGGCTCCCAGCCCGCCCGACCTGATCTCAGTCAGTCAAGGGAAGGTATTCCATCCGGACCTTCAATCCCGCACCTGACGGCCTGGTTCCTGGTGGCTAGAGTTCCAGGCCTTGGGTCTTTCCGATGAGGTCCTCAACGTTGTTGAGGCTTCCCGTAAGGAGTCGACCAGAAAATGCTACACCTTTAAATGGAAGAGATTCTCCATTTGGTGTCAGGGCAAGGGCCTGGACCCTTCCTCCTGCTCCTTGGCAAGCATTCCTGACTACCTGTGGTCCCTTTCTCAGCAAGGGCTTCGTTGACACCCTTAAGGTCCACCGGCAGCCATCTCTGCTACCGGACGGGGCCGGATGCAGTCAGTGGCGCAGGAGAAGGTGGTCAGGCACTTTTTCAGAGCCTTGATCACATATCCCCTCTGGTGCGAGAACCTCCATCTCCGTGGGATCTACTGCTGGTATTGGCTAAGCTCATGGGCAAGCCATTCGAACCGATGCACAAGTGTGACATCTCTCACCTGTCGTGGAAAACCGCCTTCTTGGTGGCTATCACATCAGCCAGTAGGATGGGAGAGCTCCAGGTGCTTTCCATAGAGTCTCCTTATCTGGTCTTCCACAGGGACAAGGTTGTCCTGCGCCCCCACCCAAATTCCTTCCAAAGGTGGTGTCGGAGTTTCACCTTAACCAGCTGTTGACTCTGCTGGTGTTCTACCCCAGTCAGCCCTCGGAGGCCGAATATAGGCTCCCTACTTTGGACCCTAGATGAGCGCTTGCTTATTATAAGGAACGGACGGCTGAAGTTCAGGGAGAGGTTCGCCAGCTGTTTGTCACCTACGCTGAAGACGCACCTGGCAGACCTGCAGCCAAGTGGACGATAGGCAGGTGGGTCACCTTCTGCATAGATCTCTGCTATAGGTTGGCGGGCATGGAGCCTCCCAGAGGGATAAGAGCTCATTCTACCCACTATACCGCTGCATCAGTGGCTGCTTCCAGGGACATCCCTATCCAGGAAATCTGCAGGGCTGCTACCTGGAAGTCGGCACACACCTTCATTACCCATTACCACATCGACCTTGAGTCACGCTGGGATGCTGGTTTTGGGGCCTCGGTTCTCCAGTCATTATTCCCTAAGTAAGGGGTGTGCGCCTTGCCTCCCTCCTCCCGGAGAACTGCTAGAGTCTGCCAGACTGTGGATGAACAACATATCCATGTCCTATAGTACAGGTTACTCACCTGTAACAGGAGGTCTAGGAATGGTATATGTTGTTCATCCACATGACCCACCTGATCTCCTGGCTTTGACGCACAACCGGCGGCCCAGGCCAGATCTACGCTTGGGGCAGAGCAGAGAGTTTACCACCCGGTGGGTGTGGAGGAGCCAGCTTGAAGACCTTCCGCAAGATTTAAAGGTAAGGAACCTGCCAGACAGTGTGGATGAACAACATATACCATTCTTAGAACTCCTGTTACAGGTGAGTAACCTGTATTTTTAGGTGCAGTCACTTCTGCTTGAAGGATTTCAGAGCTGCAGGCTCTAATGTGTGAGCCTCATTTTGGGGTGTCTTTGCACACTAATCCTCGGTTTCTTCCAAAGGTGGTGGCTGAGTTTACTTTAAATCAAACTATCCACTTGCCAGAGCTTGCCAGTCCAGGGAAACATTGCTCCATACCTTAGATGTGCATAGAATACTCAGGTGCTATACACACACCACACAAAGGACTACATAAAGTCCTCACAGCCTTTTGTTTTGTTCGCCTCTGGGAAAGAGGGTGCCACAGTGTCTAAGCAGTGCGTGTCCAAATGGCTGGCACATTGTATTACGTTTTGTTAGTGGAAGTACAGGAAGGAACTTCCTGGTGTGGTTCATGGTCATTCCACCAGAGGCTTTGCCACTTATTTATTTATTTCAAATGTTTCACCAGGAGAGACATACTGAGCTGGTAACTGCGCATTTCCACATGTGTCCTGGGTGGAGGGGTAGAGGAGGGTCATGAATATCACTTAGAACAGTATTTACATAGCAGGTAAAAAAATAACTAAGCATCATATAACAAACAACTTCGAAAGGCATTTAAGCAAAATATATACATTGTCATGGATCTAGCAGGAAGCATCCCCGAGGACAACAAAAGGATGCAGATTAAAGTGCAAAGTGCAGATAATGCAGGCAGGTGGTAGCGAAGCTAACCAGTAGATATACAGGAAGAATCTTTTTGAAGATGGGGGAACATCGGTTAGCAGCATTACCTAGTGTGAGTAGTTAGAATAAGAGGGGGAAGGAGATGAGACATGGGAGGGGTGGAGGGAGGGGAAGAGGGGTACGGGGGTGGTCAGATGCAGTTGCAGGAATGAGAAGAGAACTTGAGGATAAGAGAGAGTGTAGGGAAGAAGAGTGGATGGAGAGAGTCTGGCCAGCTGAGAAAGACCTAGTAGGGGCTGCTGGGGAGCTGAATCCAGAGTTACGAAGGGTATAGTGGAAAGAGGTTAGGGAGAGGAGATCAGTGAGGTAAGGGGGGAGAGAGCCAAGCCAGAATTTAGCAATAAAGGAAGTACAATGAGTGAGGCGCCTGGCTTCAGGGGAGGGAAGGAGAGGGAGGTATAAAGGGAGCAATGGTGGATGCAGGGTGGGCAGTCCAAAGCAAAGCGACAGAAGGAGTAGAATGTCTGTAGCCTGTTTTCGGAATGTTTCCGTTGCAGAAATCTGTGCAGCTACCAGAGTACTGTCCACATCTTCACTAGCCCTACAGTCTGGACATTGTCTCTCATAAACAAGCTGGATTTGGCCTAGCTGTGCTACAAGGCCTGTTATCATAAGCCTATAGGCTCCAGCCACCCAGATTGTTCGCTTTTGGGACTACTTGGGACTCATTCCAAAGGTGTAGCCTGAAGAGATATCCTTGAAGAAAACAGTCACGCAAGAACTTATCTTAACTGTGAATCTTCAAGCAAATCTCTTTGATCAGACCATGCCGTCCCACCCTCCTTCCCACTCTGGGAATCGATGATATCTTGTACTGCAGTCATGACTGCTGTCTTTTCCAGCACTCTGTCTCACCTGGTATGGGGAGTCTTCTGGTTCCCTAGAGGGAGATCCTCTGAGCATGATCTCTGGTGGGAACTGAGGAGAGGAGGGACCTCCCACACTTACATATATGCTGATGTCTGATGTCGTTGTGGGTGGTCCCGGGCTGAGCGGGCAAAAGTTTCCATGTGGTCCTAGCGCTAACGTGGTTATAGTTCTAAAGGTGTGGTCTGATGAAAGAGATTCTCTCAATGATCTACTGTTACGGTAAGTTCTTACGTAACTTTGCTCTCTTTCCATTTGCTTGGGCATTACTTGTTACAGTGCCTTTATAACTGTTGCTCAGTAGTTTCGGTTACCTTCGTTTTTCATAGGAATTTTGTTTGTTCTGCCTTATTTTAGCTATTTTTCACATTTTTGAAACAATTTTAGTAATAGTTTTGGTAGTCATTTAGCTAGTTTCACTGGTGCCTGCTCACCCTAGCTTTAGAAATACATCTGAAATTACAGTGCAGGGGTAAGCGTGATCACACACATCAGAGTTTGAATTGCATTCTAAATTCCATAGTTAGCATAAAATTCTTAAAACTTTTGGGTGGCTCATTGCAGGAGAATAATTGCATTAGTTAAGCATAATGTGAGATCCCTATCGAGGAAACAAAATTACTACAGGGAGTATTTTTTCTTCTCACTGTACTAAAGTAAAGGTAGTATTGTAGGGGGGATACAAAACATGTTTTTCTAGAACCAGACAGCTAACTGAATGAAAATTTAATGAGGTAAAACGTGTAAATAATTTTGGTTTAAAATATATTTTGATGTCCTCTTGTACAATGCAGAACTGCAGTGCCTGTACATCTTATGAAATGGTCTCCTGATGGGGAATACTTTGCAACATCAGGAAAGGTAAGTGCAAAATAGATTATAATTACATATAGAATTTATAGTAGAGTAAGAACGTCCCAAAAAACAGGTATTAAAAATAAAGAAGAACTTTGCGTTAATCTGATAAGTGGCTGGAGAAAGATACATTTTGTGAAATAGTCTGTACTGTAGACTGTTGCTTTGTATTGCTATATATTGATTCTCCAGCATTGGGGTGCATCTGTAACTCCTTTTGATTGGGGAGTTCCACTCATGTCTGGTAGGCAGGACAAACAAGTGTGATCCTCCTGCAGCCACTGATGCCATTTGGGACAGGATCTCACTTCAGAGCTTCCTGCTGATAAATGCATCTCTTCTATGACCTCTCTCATTTTTCTTGTGCCTCCTGTGATGATTCTGCCACATTCCTGGACTCAGCAGATAGGTGGTGATCATGCAGATCTTTATCAGCAGCACTAGAATTACTTGATGTCTTTTGGCTAGGAGACAAGGCCTAGGCAGTATCTAAGACCTGCCACATGAAGAAAGAAACCAGAGGACAGCAGTGCTGTCCTGTAAGTCTTCTGTGGCATTTATGTTCTGACAGCGCTCTATAACAGGCTGGCAGACACTTAGAAGGAGAAGCCGCACAAAGCAGCAGAGGAGCTGAACATGACATTGGTATGGGGCAAGTCAACACTAGAACTCTGCAGGATGACAGTGAACCAGAAGAGTAATCAGAAGATCACCAAGAATCACCAGCAGTGGATCTGCATATAGCCAGTAAAACTGTTAGCATTGTGTCTAGTTCTAGAGGCCACACCTCAGAAGAAACATAGGTGGAGGCAGTCCAGAGGAGGGCAACTAAAATGTTGCAGGGTTGCCTTAAAAGCCTGTGAGGAGAGACTGAGGGATCTCAGCGTGTACACTCTAGAAGAGATGGGACATGAATGCAAGTACCTCACAGGGGTGAACAGAGTGCAGGAGGGAAGTCTCTTTTCAAATGGGAATGAGAACCAGGGACCAGAGAGCATACAGTGAAGGGGAAGGGGGGATTGAAAGGGATGTGATGAAGTACTTCTTCACGGAAAGAGTGGAAGATGGCTGGAACAGTCAGTAAGTGGAAGTGGTGAAGGCAAAAACAGCAGGGGCCTTCAAGCATGTGTGGGATAGACAAAGAGAGATATTAACAAATAAGCAGGAGGAGGGAGGATTGTCAAGGACCAGTTAAGTTCTGTGGAGCTAGGCTAGGTAGGGACCATCTGGTCAGACTGGGTGGGCCAAACAGTCTTTTTCTGCCAACAGGTTCTATGTTTTTATGTATTTGGGTGATTGAGGCATGGGACAACCCCCTCCCCCCCAAAAAAAAGCAGGTCACTGTATCAGACCTATAGCCCTCCCCAACTGAGAGTTTGAACCAGGCCTTCATGAAAGATCCACTGGCCTTTCAACATGTATTTGCAGGCATTGCCCAGTCATGGAAAGAGAAAGAGCTCCCTCCGAAAACATCTGGGGACCTTCAATCTCTTAACTTTTCAGATAAAGGAAACCCTCTGGGACCCAGAAATAAAACACAAGTAAAAAGTGAAGGATACGCCTCCCAAACCCCTGCAGAGGAACTAATAGCTTCATTATCTGATTTGGCTGTGTCAGACTCTAAAGGGGTGAATTTTAAGATATTTTACCTATATGATAAAGGATATTTGGTTCAAAAAGGTTCCAGTTTAAAACTGGACTGAGAGGATGCCAGGGTCTCTTATTTCAAGGATCTCTTGTTTGTCTCGGAGGAAAGTAGCATTCAGTTACCTCCAGCGTCCATTAACAGCTAGAATCACTGACAAAGAATCAGAATGCCCCATTGGTCCATTGATATGGTGGCAGTGTTACCACTGTGTGTGACAATGTCGGCAGGCTGGTAGGGAGAGGATGATGAGCATCTGTGGAGGGAAGATTAACTACTATGTCTTTACCACTTGGGTGGCCACAGGTGGTGGTGCAGCTAATATAGTGAGTGAGGGAGGACATGAATCGGCCCAGTTTGGCATGCCTTGCAGCCATTACATTGGTGTCCTTGGGGGAGCAAAACTGAAGGTGGAAAACTGCCTGCTCAGCAGGATGATGTCTGTTGCATTCCTGGACACCACGCTGCCGGCGATGATCTTTGTAATAAATTTACTAGAGGGGGTGCCATCCATAAGGCTGCCATATATAGGGGCTCAGGTTGACAGAGGAACTAAATAATAATAAGGGTCACACGTTGTTCCTTTTCCAGACTATGATTTGCCCATTTGTGCCTTTACGTGACTGAATTAGGAAGGAACACTTCCCTTAAAGTGGTATATAATATTCACAGCGTTGTCACAGATGAAATGCCTGATTCATATCCAGGAGAACCTTGACAACTGTGGTAGCCAAGAAACATTGATGACGAAAGTAGTAAATGCTGAACCAACATTCTAAGGTATTGTCAACCCAGACACACTTTGATAAATCACTGTCCTTTGGAGACGCAACACTAAAGGACTTGGCAGAATCAGTGTATCATGGTGGAAAAGAGGAAATTTAAATTTACGCCATTTCATAAACATCAGGGTTTCAGCAGCCCAGTACTGTCTACCTAGATTCTGCAAAATCAGGCAGTATAGAGGGAGATATTGTCGCTTCATCTCCAAGAGAGGTAGAGAAAGAACAACAAACAAAAAATGTCTCGCAGTTCAGATAATAGAAACTTCTAGGAGCATGGATATGTTGTTCTATCCATACTGCTTGGCATTGTCCCTATCCCCTTTAAATCTACTGGAAGTCTTCAAGCTGGCTCCTCCCACCCACCCGGTGGTATAGTCCTCGCTCCGCCCCATGATGCCAGATCTTCCTTTCTGCTGGAAGATACAGGTTACCTCCTCGTGCTCTCGCATTTTGTAGGCCCTGGCTTTCCAATCGTCAGTTTTACTGAAATTGAAACTCATTCGAGTTAGCGGTCACGCTTTTCGCATCGATCATGGAATAGAAATCTTTCCGGGATTTACGCCAGTGTCCCTGCGGCCAAAAGATGTCGCACACGATCCCCGCCTCACATCGTCTACTGCTTAAGTGTCCAGCCATGACACCTCGTCCTACAGATTATTGCTTGGTCTTCTATCCCAGCGTCCTGGACAACCGCAAGGCATGCCTGAAGCTGGGAGACCAGAAAAAAGGAACCCTCGATGAAGTCCAAGGAAGCTAGGTGGGCGGTTTCCACGGCTGCAGGCTCCATGAGAGCAGCTGGAGCACATGAAGGAGTTTGAGGAGGAAGCACTGCTTCAGCCAACCGGTATTTGTTCCTGTCAACCTAGGCTCCACCTTTACTGGTTCTTCCCTACAGGGGGTGAGGCGCCTCGGGTGAGCTCTCGCTTGCACCTCTCGCCTCGAAGAGAGATAAAGAACCTTCATCTTCATTCTGAGAAGACAATCTTGGGACCGAGAGAAGTCTGAGTCCCAAGAGCATGTGCACCTCCTCAGCCGCCGGCTTTACGGATCTCTTGTCTGGCCAGGGGACCGAGTAAGTGGCCGAAGAGGTCGAGATAATCCCTGACCCGATCAACCCTTTGTTGCCAGCCATGGCCGATGACTCCTTAGAATGGACTCTGGTCCAAGTATTCCCTGATGAGGAGACCCAGCCCGCTGGTGTCCCCATGAAAGACCCGGTTCCAGACCCTCGGGTTTCACCGATTCCACCGGTGTCTCCCGATCGACCGAGTCGGCCTTCCCGATCTGGGTCGAGTTCCAGGACCCCTTCGGCCGAAAGACCGAGGAAGAGCCATAAGCACTCAGAGAGGCAACGCCACAGGTCGTCCTCGGCCTCCTGGGATGAGGAGAGGCTCCGATGGAAACTCTGTTGGCGCTATGAGAACCTTATGTGGCAACAGCTGATCCTGACTGGGCAGAAGCCGTCTCTGCCGCCCACCATGGCCATTACTTGGCTTTTGCCTCCCAGGCCGAAGCTGACCCCTCCGGAACTGAAGTCTCTGGTTCCTCCACCCGAGGGGCTGGCCCGTCTACCAGTTCGGCCTATTCCGGTCTCTCCACCTACTCCAGTGGAACCGCCACCTAAGCAGCCTACGGGAGGGGCTCCCTCGAAAGAGGACCGACTAGACATCGGACTTCCCCGACATCCGTTGGTTACAGTCACCCCGGAGCTGCATCAGCAGATTGAGGGTGATTTAGGCGGTAGACCACTGTATCACGACTCTTCAAATTTGGATGTCACTGGGCTCCATCTCATCCAGCGGATGATGAGTCATCCATTAGCACAGGGATGGAGGAAGGCCCTTCCTCCTTCAAGGGATTCTCCATCTCATTTCCGACTCCACGGGAATGCCCCTGGAACCTGTACAGAAAAAGGCAGAGCACCCTCTCACAGATATCCTAAAGAGTGGGAATACCCCGACAGAGGCCTTTCCAGTGGCCGAAGCCATTGTTGGTCCAGCCCTTGAACTTTGGCAGCACCCTGCCTCATGCCCAGCACCGTCTGCCCGCATGGCCCACAAATACGCAGTGCCCATGGGGTCCCTTGCGGGGTTCACAGAGCACCCTTTGGCTGAGAGCCTGGTGACCACCTCTGTGTTCAGGTGTACTGGTAGTTCGGCCGACACTGACCAACCTCTGGACAAAGAGTCCAAAAATATGGACCACACTGCCTCAAAGGTGTCTGCAGCCTCTTCTCTGGGCCTTCGTCAGGCTAGCTCAGCTGTCATTGTGGCACATTTCTCTCATGCCCTTCTAGGGTCACTAGACAAATTCCTCCCTCATCTGCCTGTGGCCATGCATTCCACGGTCAAACAGGTCCATGACCAGGGCAGTGCTATTGCCAGACAGCAGCTCCAGATGGCCCTGGACATCGGGGATTCTTGTGCCCGCTCGATGGCTGCCGCAGTGGCCTCTCACTGCAGTACTTGGCTGAGGCTTTCCTCTTTTCTGGTGGATACTCAGCACAGTTAGCTGATGTGCCTTTCCTGGGGACCCGACTTGTTCGGCCAGGAGTGCTGGTGTCACCTACAGCGATAGAGCAGTCCAGTGCCATCTTGGATGCCACTTCTGCCATGGGTTCTTGCGGCAAGAACCAGCAGAAGAAGCCCTTTCAGCACTCTTCTCTTGTGGTCTGGCAGCCCTCCTATCAAGGAGGACAGCAACAACAGCATCAGCAGTAGGCTCAGGCTTGGCGCCCTCGACCCTAGCCTGGCCCCGACAGGCCTGCAAAGGAGGCCGAGGCTCAGATCCTGGAGCCTCCTCCTTCTCCTCCTCTTCCAAGCCTGCTCAGTGATGGAATGGGGGTGGCCACCCCTGTTCCCGTCATGCCCACTCTGGGTCCTCCAGTGGGGGGCCGACTCCGCCACTTACTTTCCGCCTGGTCCGCTATCACTACGGACAGGTGGGTTCTCGAAGTGGTCGGTCAGAGACTGCCTCAAGAATTTCGAGCAGTACCCTCCCAGCCGAGCCCGCGCCTCTTGGGAAGATCAGATTTCCGCATGCACCAGGTTGGCTCTCCGAGACAACATTGCTCAGTTCCTCTTCAAGGAGGTAGTAGCTCTAGTGGCGGAACCATCTGCAGACCCAGGCTTTGTCTCCAGGTACTTTCTGGTGCCCAAGCAGATGGGGGGCTGGCGCCCCATTCTAGATCTCCACGACCTGTACCAGTATCTCAGGTCATGCACCTTTCAGATGGTCACTCTGAACCAGATCTTACCATCCTTGGAGCAAAACATGTGGTTTTGTTCACTGATCTGCAGGATACATTCTTTCACGTCCCAATCCTTCAGCCCATCAGCGGTTCCTCCTCTTCAGGGTTGAAGGGACCCTGTACGAATTCCGAGCCATGCCATTCGGCCTGTCATCAGCCCCACGGCTCTTCACCAAATGCATTGCAGTGGTGGCAGCTCATCTACAGCATCGTGGGGGCGGTCAAAATCTATCCTTACCTTGACGACTGGCTCTTAGCAGGTTCCACCCAACTGGAGGTGGACCTACCTGAGGATGTGGCCCTCCAAACCTGCTCCCAGCTTGGCCTCCTGATCAATGAGGCCAAGTTGGAACTATGCCCTCAAAGGTGATGGGCTTCATCGGGCAGAGCTCGACTCTTGTCAAGCCAGAACTTGGCTTCCAGTGAACAGGACAGAGGGTCTCTTCTCTTCTTTGCCCAGTCATTTCTGGTTGGGCACTGCTCCTGCCTGGGACTTTCTGCACCTTCTGAGTTATATGGCGGGCGTGCACCTCAGTGGTCCGTTGGGCCCGTTTGCACTTCATCCCCTCAATGGGAGCTGGTGCCCAGTGGACCCAGTGACCACGGTCATTTCAGCCAGCTGGTCACTGTAACCCAGAAGATGTGGGACACTCTCCAGTGGTGGACTGCCCCAGACCAGTTGCAGGAAGAGATCCTGTTTGTCCGCCCTGAGCCGACGGTCGTTCTCATGACCGATGCCTCTCTCATGGGCTGGGGAGCCCACTTGGGGGACAACAGGGCCCATGGGTTTTGGACCCTCGAGGAGTCCCGATGCCACATCAGCCTGTTGGAGCTCAGAGCAGTCAGACTGGCACTGTCAGCTTTTGCTCCTCGGCTCTGGGGTCAAGTGGTTCAAGTCCAGACGGACAATACCACGACCATGTACCACCTCAACAAACAGGGCGGCACGCACGCCCATCTGCTATGCAAGGAGGCGCTCTGCATCTGGACCATCGTAAGCCGGTTGGAGGTGGATCTCCTAGCCATCCATGTGGCAGGAGTCTCGAACCAGCTGGCGGATGCTCTCAGCCGCATAGGCCAGACATCCCATGAGTGGTCTCTCCATCTAGCGGTAGCATACAGTCTGTTCTCCCATTGGGGCAAACCGATGGTGGACCTGTTTGCCTCCGGGGAAAACACCAAGCTGAGGCTGTTTCATGCCCACCCCCCTCCGCAGGGCTCACTGCAGGGGGATGCCTTCTTGAGGCTGTGGACCTGAGGCCTCCTCTACACCTTCCCTCCATTTCCCTTGATCAACAAGGTTTTACTCAAGGTGAGGCGGGGCAAGGCGAAGGTGTTTCTGGTAGCCCCAGACTGGCCGTGCCAGTTCTGGTATCCAGATCTCCTCCGCCTCAGCTGCAGGCCCCCGGAGTGGCTTTGTACACGCCCGGACTTGATATCTCTGAACCAGGGGAAGATCCTTCATCCAGACCTTAAATCCCTGCACCTCACAGCCTGGTACCTGAGTGGCTAGAGTTCCAGGCTTGGGGCTTTCCAAGAATGTCTCACACTGTGGTGGAGGCATCTCGAAATGAATCGACCAGGAAATGTTATGCCTTCAGATGGAAAAGGTTTTCCATTTTGGTGTCAGTGTAAGGGTCTGGACCCCTTAGCCTGTTCTCTGGCTAACATTCGACTACCTTTGGTCTCTCTCCAGAGGGGTCTATGATCTTGACCCTTAGGGTGCACCTGGCAGCCATTTCTGCTTTCTGGGCACTGGCTGGTCAGCTGATATTGGCTCAGGAGGCAGTGACTGGGCTTTTTCAAGGCCTGGATCACATATCCCTCCAGTCGTGAACCTCCACCTCCATGGGATCTACTGCTGGTACTGGCAAAGCTCATGGGCAAGCCTATTCAAACCCATGCACAAGTGTGAGCTGTCACACTTGTCATGGAAGACGACCTTCCTGGTGGCTATCATGTCAGCCAGAAGGACAGGGGAACTCCAGGCACTTTCGTTGGACTCCTCTTATCTGGTCTTCCACGGGGACAAAGTTGTCCTGTGCCGCCTCTCAAAATTCCTTGTGAAGGTGGTGTCAGAGTTTCACCTTAACCAAATGTTAACCCTGCCGTTATACTACCCTAATTACACGTCAGACGTCAAGTACAGGCTCCATACCCTGGACCTGAGACGTGCTCTCTCCTGTTACAAGGAGAGGATGGCGGAAATTCGTGGAGAGGTTCACCAGCTGTTCGTCACTTATGCTGAAGCCACTTCTGGCAGGCCTGCAGCCAAATGGACCATTGTGAGATGGATTACATCATGCATAGGTCTGTGCTATGAGGTGGCGGGCAAGGAGCCTCCCAGAGGGATAAGAGCTTATTCTACTCGCCATAGTGCTGCTTCCAGGGACATCCCTTTCCAGGAAATCTGTCGGGCTGCTACCTGGAAGTCAGCAAACACCTTCATCACCCACTACCACATCGACCTTGAGTCACGCCAGGATGCTGGTTTTGGGGCCTCAGTTCTCCAATCTTTGTTCCCTAAGTAGGGGGTGTGCGCCTTGCCTCCCTCCTCCTGGAGAACTGCTAGGAGTCTGCCAAGAAGTGTCGATAGAACAACATATCCATGCTCCTAGAAGAACAGGTTACTCACCTGTAACACTAGTTCTAAGAGTGGTATATGTTGTTCATCCACATGGACCCACTCGACCTCCCTGGCTGCGGACGCACAACCTGGCTTCCAGCGGGCTAACATCTGGCGTCATGGGGTGGAGCTGAGGACTGTACCACCCAGGTGGGTGGGAGGAGCTAGCTTGAAGACTTCCAGTAGATTTAAAGGGGAAAGGGACAATGCCAAGAAGTGTGGATGAACAACATATACCACTCCTAGAACTACTGTTACAGGTGAGTAACCTGTTCTTACAGTAGACAGTGCTGGCAGAAATAATTGGTCCATCTGGTGTGCCCGGTTCTTACCTTACCTTGTGACCTCTTGTCTATACAGGGTTTTCACCCTCGCCATCCTTTTCTTTGCTCCTTGCCTTACTGCTGCCTCCCTGAATAATTATTAAGCCCTTTACCCTGTCCCAGCCATGCTGGTACCCATTAATGGTATTTGCGCCCATGACCTCTGCCGGTAGGCTATTCCATGGTTCAACCACTCTCTCTGTAAAGTAACATTTTTTCATATCCCTCCTGAATCTAATATACCAGCTTACATTCGTGTCCCATTGTTTTTGACCTGCCATTCCTGCTGACTGGTTCTTTATAGTTTACCTTATTCCAGTAAGGAACTTGAAAGTCTCCATTATGTCACACCTCTCCATTCTGGCTTTCAATGAGTATGTGTTCAATAACTTCATGGTAGCTGCCATGTTGGACCTAACTTACTTTAGATACTCTACTTTGCACCCATCTTCAGCCTGTCTCTGTCTTTCCTTAGGTGGGTGACTCCATAACTAAGGTGGCTTTGAAAAAAGAGGAGGCTGCTCAATCAGTGCTTGTCATTGCTGTTTCTTTTATTTGGTCACCTATATAGCATCATAGAAACATGGAAACATAGACTTTGACGGCAGATAAGGACCGCTTGGCCCATCTAGTCTGCCCATTTCCCTACCTAGAAGATAAGCTGCAGATCCTAGTTAACCAACAGCCTATTTCTTCCTACCCCCCAAAAGAATTGCCTTATGTCTGTCCCATGCATTCTTGAATTCTCCCACAATTTTAGACCCCACAACCTCCTCAGGAAGGCTGTTCCATGCATCCACTACCTTTTCTGGAAATAATACTTCCTCACATTGCCCCTGACACCTCCCCATCTTTAAATTGTGTCCCCTTGTTCTTGCCGTCTCTTTTCTGAAAGATGCTACCCTCTTGGACTTTGTTGATTCCACTGAGGTACTTGAAAGTTTCTATCATGTCCCCTCTCCCTTCTTTCCTCAAGGGTATACATATTAAGCTCCTTTAGTCTCTCCTCCATGAGCTTCTCTTGCAGACCCTGCACCATTTTAGTTGCCCTCCTCTGGACTGCCTCTATCCTGTCTATGTCCTTGCGAGATGGGGTCTCCAGAACTGGGCCTGATACTCCAGATGGGGGTCTTGCCAACTGTCTGTTCAGAGGATAACAACTTCCTGTTTTTGCTGCTGATGCCTCTCCTGTGCATCCCAGTATACCCCTAGCCCTCCCTACTGCCTTCTCACATTGCTTGCTAACCTTAAGGTCATCTGATATGATTACCCCCAGGTCTCTTTCCTTTTTGTTGTTGTTACTACCTCCCCCATTGTGTATTCTTCCCTGGGTTCTTGTTTCCCAGGTGCATTATTTTGCACTTCTTTGCATTGAATCCTAGCTGCCATACTTCTGACCATTCCTCCAACTTTGCCAAGTCCCTTCTCATCCTTTCAAACAACATGAAGTCTTGCTATATTATGACATATGCAGTGAGTCCCAACCTTCGAACTGCTCCGGAGGTGAAAGAGTTAACCTTCCGCACCAGGCATGGAACGCTGAGCTCGAGCTTGGTTGAAGCTCTGTCTGTTGTTCTTCAAACTCAAACCGTCAGATTCTTTACTCCGCCTCACTGAACAGTCGCTCCGGAGATTTCTCCTTCTGCTCGGTTCATTTTGTCGGTTAAAGTATTGTTTTTCTAGGTTTTCGACCGAATTTAAACCGCAACCGGTCGGTTCAGACTCTGTCTGTGGTATTGTGAGTACTAGATAGGTTTTACATTTCTATTCTGTGTGGAACTTGTAAACGGTTTATCGGTTCGGTTTGAACCGATCAGGTTGTTTAAAATATATTAATCTGTCATTTAGAGTGTGGTTACTGGTTCTTATCAGTTCTAAAAAAAACGGATTTTATTACGGTTTTTTCCACGACCCATGACACGGTTGAGAACTGATAAGAGGGTCTTACCTGGCGGATTGCCATAACCGGGTAAGTTTGGTTAGGCTGGCACTATGTCTGAGAAACCCAAAAGAAAAAGGCCCACTGGGTTTCAACACTGCAGTGTCTGTGGGGAAGTCTTTGCCAAGGCTGACCCCCACACCACCTGTGTTTATTGTCTGGGGTTTGACCACCTCAATGCAGACTGCCAGATTTGTAAAAATTTTCCTGCAGCTACCCTGGAAAAGAGAGTTGGTAGGCTCAGGAAAGGAGGCCAAAAGTCCGCTGAACGGATGGCCAGCCGGTTCGGTTCCAACTGAACCAGGAGGAGTGCCCCTGACCAGGGCTAGACTTCCTCGGCAAAGGAGATCCGACTCTGAGGAGTCGGTTCCAGCAAAAGGACTAGGAAATCAGCTGGTGTGGAGCCAAAACTTTCCTCTCCAACTGCTGAAGAAATAGCCAAGCGATTAAAATTGTCCAGTCGCTTTCCCGGTTCCAACTGAACGGCACCATCAGAGTAAGCGTACGGTTCGCCAGTTCCACCGTTCAAGAGTATGATTTAGAGGAATATTATGAACCGGAGATGGGGGAAGAGGAGTATAGGAGAGTGAATGTGGATTTGAAAGTCTGGATGTGCCCATTGACCCGGACATCTCCCCAGACAGACCTTCAGGAGTGTCTCCTCCTAGGCTTTCTGAGTCCCTTTCTCATTTTATGTTTTACAAAAAAGTGGCTGAAACCTCCAGCCCCTATGGAGGAAGCTGTGGATGATCAAGAGGAGCCTGACTATGTGGAAGTGATGGATATCCCAGAGTCTAGGAGACTGTCTATTCCTTTGCATAAATCTTTGGGAAACAGTTAAAATTCTAAAACTCCTCACACTATACCTCCTGTGGATAAGAGAATGGACAAGAGGTACACATTGTCAGGCTCTGATCCGGAGTTCCTTACACGACAATGCAGCCATGTTGGGGTAGTGCAGGCTGCAGCCTGTGACAAGGCAAATATTCCCTTGGCTTCACACCCCCCTGACAAGGACTCCAGGAGGATTGATGCCATGGCAAAGAAACAGTACATGGCAGCATCTTTGGGTCTCAGACAGGCAAATCATATGGCTTATGTTGCTAGATATTAGAAATCCAGATGGGATACTGTTATGGCTCTAGCGAAACAGGTCCCTGGCCAGCTTGCCAAGGAGCTGGATCAAGTGGCTGCTGATGGTATTGAGGCATCCAAGGTGCAATTCCATGCTGCAGTGGACTCTAATGATGTGTCATCAAGAGTCATGGCTACATCTGTGGCACTGCGCAGAATGGCTTGGATACCCAGACTAAGGCCATGGATTTTCCTGTTGTGGGTAATTCTCTGTTTGGGGAGCAGACAGAGAATTACATGAAGAAAATGGATGAGTATAGGACCACCTATAGGAGTGCACTGGCCAAGGAAAGGCAGGCCACTCCTCAAAGGCAGCTTTCCAGGGGCAGGGGCAGGCCTTTTCATAGACCTTTTACCAAGCGCAGGCCTCTTCTTCTGCTTATGCCCAGAGGGGGTTCTTTAGAGAGAGGCAGACGGGCACAAGCAGGCCTGCTTCACCCCTCAGCCCAAAGCCCCTGCCAAGCAGGCACCCTGATGGGGTTGCCAGGGCGATTCTCAGCTACCTGTAGGGGCAGGCTGGCTTACTTTGTCCAGGACTGGAAGTCTCTGACATCAGACAAGTGGGTCCTGGAAGTAGTAGCCAGGACTGGTTCTCAGCTTCAAAAATTTCCAAAGATGAGAACCAGATCCTTTCCACCTGCAAATCCACCAGAGGCACTTGCCCTAGAGGCAGAGGTCTCTTCCCTCCTGGCTCTCAGAGCTGTGGAAAGGGTTCCACCCCTACACCAGGGCAAAGGATTGTACTCCAGGTACTTCCTTACCCCAAAAAAGACAGGAGAATGGCGGCCCATCCTGGATCTCAGATATCTAAACAAGCACCTTTTAAAACCAAAATTCAAAATGGTGACTCTGGGAATTATTCTACCCTCTCTATGGCCAGGGGACTGGCTAGGCGTCCCTGGACCTCAAGGATGCCTACTTCCATATTCTCATCAGAAGCTCCCATTGAAAGTACCTCAGGTTCAGGCTGCCCTCAGGCCATTGCCAGTTCAGAGCAATGCCCTTTAGCCTCACCTCTGCTGCAAGGGTATTCACAAAATGCCTGGCAGTAGCAGTTGCTTCCCTAAGAAGGCAAAAAATTGCCATCTTCCCTTACCTGGACGACTGGCTCTTAGTAGGCCAGTCTCCAGACCAAGTCAAGTTACATCTACAGATAACTCAGCAACTGCTCACCTCTCTAGGTTTCCTTCTGAATCTTTCAAAGTTAGTTCTAGAGCCTGTCCAGCTCCTCACCTTCATAGGAGCAGAGCTGAACACAGAGAAAGCCAGAGCCTTCCTTCCTTTGGACAGGGCAAGGACCCTGGTCTCTCTGGCCTCCTCATTCACCCTACAGGTCTCTCGACCAGCAAGGCATTTTCTACAGCTCCTGGGGCACATGGCTGCTTCTACAGCAGTAGTGCAGGGAGCAAGATTTCAGATGAGGGACATCCAGTTCCATTTGAGAGCCTTTTGGTCTCAAAGGAAAGACCCTCTAACCAAATTGATCCCAGTAACTCGAACCCTGATCCAAGCCCTTCAGTGGTGGCAGGATCAGAGCAATCTGAGACAAGAGGTTCCTTTGTCACTCAGTCTCACTCCTTAATCCTTACTACGATGCATCCCTCTTGGGGTGGGAGCTCACATGGACCTCACTACCCAGGGATTGTGGTCCCCTCAGGAATCTCTGCTCCACATCAATCTGTTGGAACTCAGAGCAGTTTTTCTAGCACTTCAAGTTTTTCCAAATCTGTTCAGAACAAAGTTGTACAGGTCAGAACAGGCAACACCACCACAATGTGGTACATCAACAAGCAAGGAGGCCTCGGTCTGACCTTGTGCACGAAGCAATGAAGTTGTGGTCTCTGGCTTACTCTCTGACACCTCCCTTCACGGCAGTTCACCTCCCAGGCAAGGACAATGTCCTGGCAGATGCTCTCAGCAGGATTTCCCAGGGCCATCATGAATGGTCACTGGACCCCTTGCCCCTGGAGGTAATATTTGCCACATGGGGCACCCTGCAGATAGATCTTTTTGCAGCCCCAGACAATCACCAACTTCCCCTTTTTTGCTGCAGGCTCCCAGTGTTGGGCTCAGTCCCTCTGGATGCGTTAGTTCTCAGTTGGGAAGGGAAGTTTCTCTATGCTTTTTCCCCTTTTCCTCTCCTGTTCAAAGTGTTAGTCAAAATCAGATCTCAATACTGCAAGATGATCCTGATTGCTCCAGATTGGGCCAGACAACCATGGTATCCACTCCTACTGTCCTTAGCAGTCCATCTTCCCCTGTGTCTTCCCAGGAATCACAACCTGTTAACCTGTGCTCAAGGGAGTGTTTGGTACCCAAATCTCAATCTCAAGGCCTGGCTCTTGAAGAGGTAGAGTTTGCTGATCTTCACCTCTCCCAAGGTGTAATGGATATATTGAAGGCTTCTAGGAAACCTTCCACCAGGGCTACCTATAATTCCAAATGGAAGAGGTTTTCCATATGGTGCTCTGGGAAGCATATTTCCACAGAATCTGCTGATTTACCCACAGTCCTGGATTATATGGTCCATTTAAATACCTTGGGGCTGAGACCAGCTACCCTAAAAGTACATTTGGCAGCTGTGTCTGCTTTTATTTCAGCAGGTAAACCCTCTTCTCTTTCAGCTCATCCTGTTTTCCTAAGTTTTTAAGGGATTGCTTCACACCAACCCTCCATTCAGGGACCCTGCCCCTGCCTGGGATCTTATGTTTGCATTGCTCAGCTTATGCAACCTCCCTTGAGCCCTTGTTTCAGCAGAGCTTAAGTACTTGACTTGAAGACTGTGTTTCTGGTAGCCATCACTTCTGCCAGACGATAAGTGAATTACAAGCTTTGTCAGTGGAGCCTGATTTTATCTCCTTTCATAGAGATAAGGTGGTCTTCAGGACTAACAGGAAGTTCTTGCCTAAGGTGGTTTCAGATTTCCACCTTAATCAATCTATATCTCTTCCAGTGTACTTCACTGACCATTCCTCCTCTGGCGAGGAGGAGGCTGCACAACAGATGTGAAGAGCCCTTAGTTACTACATAGGCGTACCAAGGGTCACAGGTTTGACTCCTCCAACTGTTCCTCACTTATGGTGAGGTTGATAAAGGAAACCTGCCACTAAAAGATCCATTGCCAGGTGGATTGTCTCTTGTATCCAATTCTGTTATGAAAAGCTGGGTAAGGTTCCTCCTTCAGGCCTGAGGGCTCGCTCTACCAGAGGTACAGCTGCTTCCCTGGCTGCTGCCAGGGACATCCCTATTCTAGAGATATGTCAAGCAGCTACCTGGAAAACAGTTCACACTTTTACCCAGCATTACTCTCTGGACATCCAGGCTAGGAGTGATGCTCGGTTTGGCACAGCTGTGCTTCAGAGCCTATTTCCTAAGTAGGTTCTGTCCCTCCTCCATGGAGGTACTGCTGTGTAGTCTGCATATGTCATAATATAGCAAGACTTCATGTTGTTTGAAGAAAAAATTACTCACCTTAGTAATGTTGTTTCTTCTAATGGAGTCTTGCTATATTATGACCTCCCCCGCCTGCCCCTCTCAGAACCTCTGTATCTTCCTGGACATAAGTCTCCACCACTCATTCACACTAGTGGGATTGCGCCGGAGGCACTAGGACCCATGGAGCAAACTTTTGCTGGAGGGTCGGCATAGAGGCGGCGCCATGGCCTGGCTCTTGTCATCAGCGACTCGGCGGCAATGACTATCGCTTGTGACCCTCCAACACGCCTCAGTTCCTTTTTCCCGCCGTCAGTGCGCTTCAGTGGCCTACGTGGCTCGCCTGTCCGAGTCAAACTTCAAACTAGCGCATAGTTTTCAGTTATTTTTTGTAACATTATCACCGATAGTAGTAACTTAATTTATTCTATTTTGTTAAATTTTCTAATATTTTAAATTTAACTTACTTGAAGAAGTCTCGGCCTACTGGATGGAGTCGACCATGAGCAGGTCAGGTGACGGTAGGAGACTTCTGATGAAAGCTGTTCAGTCAGCCGGGCTGAGCCGTCAGCCTCCTTCTCCTCAGCGGGTTCGATCAGCGGTCTGTCCGATGCCCGGGATAGGTCCCCGTCGGCATAAAAATAAGCGGTCGCATTCTCAGCACCGTTCGCCTCGAGCCTTCTTCGCCCACAGGTCAAAAGAAGGCATCTCTCGAGGTTGCCCTCTGGTATGTCTGCGTGTGACGGTCGGTTATCGTTCTAGTTGCCGCTTCCTTCGCTTCTTGTCCCAACGCGGTGATCGTCATCGTTGACATCGGGCCCCTCCCGCCTATAGGTGGGGCTCCAGATGAGCAGTTTCATCAGTGGGCGCCTATGGAAGCGATGGGCTCGGAGGTTGGTTCTCCTGCCTGGCTCGGTTGCCACGGAGCCCGGGCTCTCCGGCGATCGGGTAGAGCGGTTGGACCTCCTAGTCGCTGGCGCCTTCTTGGTGCCGGTGACTCCAGCGGCAAGTGTTTCCCCTCACATGGCTGCGGCGCGGGGCCACACGATGCCCTTATCTCCTTGGTTTTCCTTCTCAGCTTTCCAGGTTCCTGTGGTGTTTCGGCGCCTTCATGGGTCTTCGGCCTGTCGGCGCCGTTTTGATGCGCTGGGCCTTGGCACCATCCGCGGCGCCGTGGTCTTCGCGGTGCCGTCCCATGGCGCCGCTTGATCTCAAGGCGGCGCCGCTGGTTGGCGTCAGGCTCTTCGGCACCGTGCCCTTCTGCGTCCGTTTTCCAACCTGTTTTGCCTTCTCGGCGCTGGGGCCCTCGGGGACTCTCCTTGTTTCTCTGCTATTTCCTCCTCTCCTAATTTTCACTCTTTTCCTGTCCAAACAGTCCTTCCTGGACCATCAGGAGATGATGTTGAGCCTGACCCAGACCTTGGTTGGGTGATGAAGTGGAGGAAACAGGATCTTTCTTTTACAGAGCCTGTGGTCGAGGACCTGTCCTTTAAGTCTCTGTTGAAGAACCTGACATCCACTCTTTCTCTCCAGACTACAGACATCGTTCCTGGGAAGATATTAAGACTCCAATACCTTCGTGCCTCGGAGATCCCATGGATTTGACTCCTCCGATCCAGCTCTTCCTTCGAGGCAGCTGTCTCAAATGGTATGGAATAATCCTGTTTATTCCTCAGTGGCTAAATCCACTGATAAAGTATTCAGCTCCCAAGGATTGTCCCATTTTGGCATCCCAAGCCTTGCGGATCCTATTGTAGTCCTGGCAGAGAATGATAAGGTCGTTCTTCCTCAAACTACTACAGCTCGACCTATTAACAAAGAGTCGTAAGATTGATACATTAGGTTAAGAGAGTTTCTTGCCTCCACTCTAAGTATGCGTATTGCCAGTTATCAAGGCTATTTTCTCAGTATGAGTATATCCTGTGGCACTCTTTGAAAAGAATGGTTGAAGCTCTTCCGGATTCTGACTCCAGTGGAGCTTCTTCTCACCGCTACTAGAGGTATTGAGTCCAATAACCAACAGGTCAAAGCCGCTATGGATGCTTTCAACACTGCTTTCCCGCTCAGCAGCCGCAGGCATTTGTACTCGGCGCCCATTCCTGGCCTGCGTTCTTTCTGGCTTTCACAAATGATGCTCAGCAGCAGGTAATGGCGCTGTCTCTGATGGCTCCTTTCTTTTCGGCCCTCAGGTGGAACAAGCCTTAGACCACTCAGAAGACTAGGTCGGCCATTAGTTGGCCAGACCTCCGCCTGCTCCTCTGGGGCATGTGAACAGACGTCAGTTTCATAGTCGTCAGTCCTTTCGAGGCAGAGGCAGGGGAAGCTTCCATAAAAGCCAACCTGCCCAACCTCAAAAGAAGCGCAGCAGAAAGCGCAGGGGCCTAAAGCCCCCAGCGCCACCTTATGAATTACTGGCCCAAGTTCCATCCACATTGCCCGAGGTGGAACTTTCTCCTCCGGTGGGAGGTCGTCTGATGTACTTCTACAACCAGTGGAAGTCCATAACTTCGGACAAATGGGTCCTTCGGATAATTCGCGAGGGTTATTCTCTCAATTTTTGGACCCCCCGAATTGTCCTCCCAGACGACAACCCAGGTTGTCGGCCCTCTCAGTCAGACCTCCTCACCGCCGAGATCCAGGGCCTTCTAAGCAACAGGGCAATAGAACTAGATGCCCCGCATCTCCTGCAGACAGGGTTCTACTCCCATTACTTCCTGGTTCCAAAGAAATCTGGGGAATCGCCCTTCTAGACCTCAGAAAGTTAAACAAATTTCTCCCAGGAGAATTCAAAATGATTAGGACTCGAGTGTTTCCCTACCTGGGCGATTGGCTTCTTGCAAGCCCTTCCAGCCAAGGGACTTTGGAAGCCGTGCAAGCGACTTTTCGTCTTCTTCGTCCATGGGAATTCTGCTGAATTTGAAAAATCACAACTAGCAGCCCTCCCAGAGCTCCTTTTCATAGGGGCGGCTCCTTAGACACCTCTTCCTTGAGGCTTTCCTTCCAGGGACAGAAGACTCGACATCCTTCGGATGGCCCGTTACATCGGGGAACCAATCGGGTTACAGCTCTCTCGATACAGCGCATGTTGGGTCTCATGGCATCCTCAGTGTTCACTGTACCCCTGGCCGGTTGCACATGAGAACCACCCAATGGATGCTCTCCACTCAGTGGTCTCCGACCTCTCACCCCAGTCTTATCCCATCAAGGTAGCGGAGCCCCTTCGAGGTCTCTCACCTGGGTGGACTCGAGAAACAATCTCCTGGAAGGGTTTCCCTTTGCTCCCCAGATCATCAGATCTCCATCACCACAGGCACTTGTCGCTAATGGGATGGGGGCTCACTGTCGCTCCTTCACACTCAAGGTGTGTGGACTCAGTTCGAAACTCATCTCACATAAATGGTCCTGGAGATGAGGCGCTGTCTCTCAGCGATCCGGCTCTGAAGGATATCCTTTGTCACAGAACATTCTCCTTCAAACGGACAACAAAGCTGTGATGTATTGACATCAACAAGCAAGGCGGTGCTTCATTCTTACCCTTTGCAGGAAGCAATGAGGGGTGTGGGAGTGGTGCTTGGAGCACAAGTCTCTGATTCAGGCGGTTTATCTGCCAAGTATACAAGCGATCTAGCAGACCACCTCAGAAGCGGAGGCAGACCCTCACGGTGGTCTCTCGATCCAGCCGTAGCTCGGTCACTATTCAAGAGTGGGGACTCCAGACCTGGACCTTTTGCATCCCACTCAACGCAAAACTGCCTCTCTTCTGCTCCAGAAATCCAGGGCCTGGCATTTTCTGTCAGGATGTCTCAGGCTGCGGTGGACAAAGCGCTTTCTTTCCTTTCCACCGCTTCCTCTAATCCAGAGTTCTCCTCAAGTTGAGTCTCAGGGGACCAAAATGATTCTCATTGCTCCCTCCTGGCCTCAAACTATGGTTTCCTCTGCTCAACAGTATGTTGGTAGCCTCTCGAGACCACTTCCCTTGCAAATCAATCTTTTGACTCAGGGTTCGTTGGTCCATCCATCCTGAAATCACTTCACCTTCATGCTTGGCTCCTGAAGAGGTAGAAGTGAATTGGTTCAACGTCTCTCGTGGAGTCTCGGACATCCTTCTGGCTGCGCCTGAAGCCAGCCACCCAAAACGACGCTTCAAATGGAAACGCTTTTCTCTCTGGTGTGCAAAGTCCTCTTGAATCCTTTTCCTGTCCTCTGACAAAGTTCTGGAGTATCTTTTGGACCTATCAAACTCAGGTCTCAGTACTCCACAGTTAAAGTTCACCTTAGTGCCATCTCAGCGTTCCATGAGCGGTTTCTTCCTTGACTCTGGCTCAGCTTCCTATGTTGAAGAGATTTCTTAAGGGATTCTTCATACCAGACCCCTGTTAGCGTCCAGTTGCAGCCTGGGACATTAACCTGGTGCTGGACATGCTCACTCGGAAGCCTTTCGGGCCCTAACTACCTGTGAGCTAAAATTTCTTACCTGGAAGACTGCCTCCCTGGTGGCCATTACCTCAGCCCGCAGGGTCTCGGAGATTCATGCCTTGGTTACGGACCCTCTGTATACTGTATTCCATAAAGACAAGGTAGTTCTCCGTGCTCATCTAAATTCTTCTCAAGGTTGTGTCAGAATTCCATCTAAACCAACCTCTGGTACTTCCTCTTACTTGGCTAATTTCCAAAATGAAGAGCGATCTCTTCATTCCTTAGATGTTAAGAGAGCCTTGCGGTTCTATTTAGATAGAACCAAGAATTTTCGCAAGACTCAGCAACTGTTTGTTTCTTTCAGCGACACCCGGCTGGGTCAACCTGTCGCTATCAGATGCATCTCATCATGGTTAGTGGCATGCCTTCGACATTGCTACTCCATGGCTCAAGTTAAATTGGAGGGTAGAGTGTACGCTCACTCTACTAGGGTGGTCGCGGCATCTTTAGCGGAGATTCGCAATGTTCCAATTGCAGATATCTGCAATGCCGCCACCTGGAGCTCAGTGCATACATTCGTTAAGCATTATGCACTGGATGTTCATGCCAGGGACATTCCGCATTCGGCAGAACTATCCTTAATGGGCTTCTATCTTAGACGCGTGAGCTCTGGCTCTCCTGCCGCCCTTTTGGGGGATTATCAGCTTGGTACTCTCCCACTAGTGTGAATGAGTGGTGGAGACTTATGTCCAGGAAGATATGAAAATTACGTACCTACCGTGATTCTTGATCTTCTTGAACGAGGTCTCCACCACTCATCTACGCCCCCTCCATCCCAGAGCTCACCGCTGTGTTGGTCTTCACTCCTCAAATCTTTAGGCCGTGAGGACTTCTTTGCTGACCCTTCTTACACGGGTCATACGGACTATCTTATGTCCGTTTTTAAGGTTGGATTTACTCTTTCTCGTTAGTTGCGCTGCCTCCTTGGTAAAAAGGTACACAGAGGCGGTTGGAGGTGTCGTCGAGATAGTCATTGCCGCTGCTCACGCCGTGCGCTCAAGGCGCCGCCTCACGCCCGACCCTCCAGCAAAGTTTGTTCTCGATGGGTCCTAGTGCCTCGGCACTAATCCCACTAGTGTGAATGAGTGGTGGAGACTCGTCCAAGAAGATCAAGAATTACAGTAGGTACGTAATTTTCATATTTGGGATGTGGGTGGGCAGTGCAGTGTTGGCACTTAGTAGATGCCCACCTTGTTGTTTTCACCCCTCCTTTTTTGGGGTGACTTGGTGTTGTGTTTTTCATTTTTGGGTCTCCTGACTTGAGTCTTTGTTTTGGGACCAAAAATGTGTTCTTATGTTTAGTAGCCAGTTGGCTAGTGTAGGTTTACAGCTTCCACACAGGACCTCAGTGAGTTTAGCTCGTAAGATCTGACGGTTTGAGTTTGAAGAACAACAGACAGAGTTTCAACCGAGCTCGAGCTCAGCGTTCCATGCCTGGCATGGAAAGTTAACTCTTTCACCTCCGGAGCAGTTCGAAGGTTGGGACTCACTGCATATGTCATAATATAGCAAGACTCCATTAGAAGAAACAACATTACTAAGGTGAGTAATTTTTTCTTCCACGCCTCCTTGTGTATCAGCCCTGTTGCAGATCTTTGTGTCATCTGCAAAGAGGCATACTTTTCCTTCCAGTCCCTCTGCAATGTCACTTATGAAGACATTAAAAGGACTGGACCCAATACTGAACCCTGCGGTACCGCACTAGTAACCCCTCTTTCTTCAGAGTGGACTGTATTTACAATTACCTTCTGTGTTCTGTTGTCCAGCCAGTGTTTTACCCAGGCTACCACCTGGGACGCACTTCCAGGCATCATTTTAATTTTTTTCAAAGACATTCTGTTATTGGTACTGGAGGGCAGCTCTGTGCTTTATAAAATCTTATTTCAAAACCTTAGAGGTCAAAGTTCATCCTGGTGACACTCTGAACATTGGACTCCTGAAATGGGCACAATATTCCAGATGGAGTGTCTCCAGTGATCTATAGAGAGTTAGTTTTACCTTTTGCCTGCTGCTGTTCAAACCCCTTCCAGTGGCTACCCAGTGGCACGGAGAGCAGAGGCACCCATGCTGGATTCGGGGATGGACTCGAGTCACTGGGGGATGGCTGGGGTGAGGAGGATTGAGCATCCGGTAGGCTACTCTCCTCTTCTGGGGAGGGAGAGAGGGCTGCAGATCCTGGCACATGTCAGACCTCTAACAGAGGCTTGGCAGTAGACAGCCAGGGCCGTCAACCTGGGGGTAAGGATGGATGGCAGCTGTTGATGTCCCATGCATTGTAGCATACATGGGTACGTCTGGACATCATTGCACCTCTGTTACTCCAGGGGAAGAACAGTAAAAATGGCTGTGTGCAGTGTAGGATGACATCAACCCATTGCAGGCTCTGCACCAACTACAGGGCCCTCTCCTGGAATTGGATCTGTTCTTTCGGTGATAATGTGCCTACAGTCGGGTGTGGGAGAGTGGTAGTGGTGGGGAAAGCCATGGGGAAAGCACTGGGATGAAGATAAGTCTCTGGGACGCTGGGTGACGGGGCTGAGGAGTGGGGGGTTGGTGGATGGCTGTGCCTGCACCACGGTGGGGAGAACAAACAGCATTAACTGTAGACTCCTTTCAGTGCACCCCAACATTCTGGTTGCCTTGCTGTATACCTTGTAGCATTGGCTACTTTGTTTTAGGGAGTAGCGTATGATGACTCCCAGGTCCCTTTCCTCTAAAGTAGTGCCCAGCTTAGCCCCTCCCATCCAGTATTCATTCCTGGGGTACTTGCTTCCTATATGGTCATTCTTGAAAATCACCTAACCACAAGATTCCTCAAAAGGAAACAACTGTGGTACAGACTACACTTCATCTTCAGCAAGTGGTGGCCTTACAATCAGTCCCACTCCCCAAAAGTAAACTGTTTATGTACTCGGTTCACTTTGCACTGTAGGTCCCAAGAAGTCAGCAGATTTTTATCTTGGCCTTGATCTCAAGCAGTTAAAGTTGTTGGTGAAGTTACAGAAGTTGTGGACAAGGGTCAACATGATAATCAATACTGAGCATATTGGCCTTTCCCTGCTAGTCCACATGTTAGTGTGCAGTCCCCTGCAGCTTCAGTCAACCTGGATCCACTCTCACAAGGACCAGTGCTCCAGCAAGACCTTCCCAAATATGTGCTGCTAAACTAGAGCTTGAGATAAAGGCCCTAGAGGCATGCAGATAACTTAACTGCAGCTGTCAACATTCATGGTTTTCAGGATGCTTTCAAAGTGGAAGAAATCTTCTACAGTGGATAAGAGATTTATTTGGTGGTCGCGCAAGTGTTGGCATTTCTGCAGAATTGCTTTGGTCTGTGGCTTAGCCCAACCCCTCATTGTGCAGTTTCTCACACAAAAAGCTGATCCTACCTGTATCAGTCTTTACCATTCATCACTGGTGGGTACTACACCGGAGGCGCTAGGACCCAGCGAGACGCTTTTTAGCTTAAAAAGCTTTTCTCCAAGGAGGAGGGTCGACATCAGGAACGGCGCCGCTCTCTGGGCTGACGCATTGTGTGGCACTCGCAGGTTGGCCAGTAACCATCGTTGTCTCCTCCACTACCTCAGTTCTGCTTTTCCCTCCATCGAGGTTGCAGCTTTGACTACGTGGGACAGCAAGAAGTCTACACGACACTCTTAAACTACAGTCAGACCTGTTTAATCCGTGCCTCATTAGTCTGTATGTCTGACATTCCGAATGAGAAACAATGTAAACAGATTTTTTCTCAGGTTAATGACCTCTCTAATACGTAAACCTGAGATTCCAAATCCATTTGCATGTTCTCTTTAACCAGGCTGATTAATTCCCCTTGTTTGTGACCTCCTTAATCTGTTTCTAGTGAGATCAGGTGGAGGTGCTAACAGGTCTTAATAGAGTGTAAATTGGCAGTGTTCTTAATCTCTGCTAATCCTCTGGTGTGTTATCGCAACTGAATGAAACACTTCCCTAAACTTCCCGAGTGTATTCTCCTGCTTCTGCCGACCCGGTCAAGCTGCATGAGAAGCCCAGTTCCTGTTCCATATTCCACTTGAAACACTGCCCAACCCCTCGTTTCTGCTCCCCCGGTCAAGCTGTGTGAGAAGCCCAGTCACCCTCATTCCGCTCCCCACTCAAGTTGTGTAGAGCCTTGTTTGACTCTGTTGCCATTGTTGTGCTGCTGTTGTGCCTGTTCCTGTTTCTGCACAGTTCCCGATACTGTATATGGGTTCATGTACGAGAGTTTGTTTGTTAGGGAGTAGGAATAATGGTACCAAACTGGAGGACCCAGCTGACGTTACCTTGCTTGCTGTGTGGGGAGGGCAGTCTCCTGTAGCCCTCGTGTCCCTGTTGCTGGCAGGTGGGGATCTGAATTCGGGCACAGAGACTTGCTTGCTGTGTGCCGAGGGCAGTCTCCTGTAGCCCTCGTGTCCCTGTTGCTGGCGGGTGGGGATCTGAATTCGGGCTCCGAGGCTTGCTTGCTGTGTGGGGAGGGCAATCTCCTGTAGCCCTCGCAACCCTGTTGCTGGCAGGGTGGGGATCCGAATTCGGGCTCCGAGGCTTGCTTGCTTGCTGTGTGGGGAGGGCAATCTCCTGTAGCCCTCGCAACTCTGTTGCTGGTGGGTGATCCACAGCCGGCCCCAAGAGGAGGCAGACTGTTTCCCCGACTACTCAACCAAGCATGCTCTCCCCCAGTGCGCATAGCAGCAGGGGGAGGCCCTGGGGATGGGTCTAAGGTCCTTATCTTAGTGGTGGATTGGAAAACAAGAAAAAAGAGACTCCACATCATACAAACACTAGTTAAGAAAATAACAAAACAATGCCAAATGTAGCATCACCAAGTGTGGCATCGAGTATTCAGTCAGACGTTTGCCATTGTTTTGTTATTTTCTTAACTAGTGTTTGTACAATGTTGAGTCACTTTTTTCTTGTTTTCCAATCCACCACTAAGATAAGGACCTTAGGCCCATCCCCAGGGCCTCCCCTGCTGCTATGCACACTGAGGGAAGAGCATGCCCGGTCTTCCTGCACCATTGTTCCCTGTACAGGGCCCTTCCATTTCGTCAGCTTCCTTCTCTGAGGAAGAGGATTCCTCCCTGTACTGATCTTCAGATGCTGACTTTTCAGAGTATTGGCGGATCCTGTTGACAGTGATGGAAAAGCTCAATCTTACTCCAGTGTCTCAACACAATCCTGCATGTGCGACTATGGTGTTTCTTGGGGAGTAAAGCCAGGAATCCTTAGTGATCCCTCCATGGCCTTGGCCTTTTATGGAGGAGTTGTGCAATGTCTGGCAGTTGCCCGCTTCTGCTTTTCCAGCCCTTGAGGACTGCTAGCGCAGGTATTGCACTCCCCTGGTGTCTCCAGGAACTGTGCCCCACCCCACATCGGGCTTGGAGTGGCTGGACACCCCTTCTTGTTGCCGGCACCTGACAGGAGACTGTCCCCCAGATGCAGATTCTGCGGAGTTCGACCACTGGGGCAGGAGAGTTTTCACCATGGCGCATCTCTTGATGTCCATTTCTGCTCATCAGGCTCACATGGTGGCCTGTGGGAGGTGCCTTTGAGCTGCACTGGGGGAAATCCTAGTGGCCTTGCCTGATTGAGAAGCAACCAGGCGAGCCAGTGCCATTTCCACAAGAGGCCTGGAGCTAGCGAGACACACCAGGTGTGGGCATCTTATGATGCCAGCGTGGTAGCCTCCAGGGTTGTGGAATCTGCCTCTGTATTAGGTGGGTGGCATGGCTTCGCCTCTCCCGATTGTCACTTGGCCCAGCATAGGGTTACTGCCTCACCATTCCGAGGGGCCAGTTTTTCTTCCGATTAGCCAGGTGGGAAATATCGGGGCGCCCTCTCTGTCCTGCAAGTCAGGAGCCCTGACCTGGCTCTGAACAGTAGTGGGTCTGGCCAGACCCATGATGGGCCCTCTTCCCTACCCCACTAAGGGCTGATGTCTGTCTAGCCTTCAGGGAGGTACCAGTCCACCTTGTGTGCTTGGTACTCACCCACCAGTGATGAATGGTGAAGATTGATATAGGTAAGATATAAAAATTATGTACTTACTCTCATTCTTGATCTTCTTGTATATTTTCACCATTCATCACTGCTTCCCACCCACCTTCCTCTCTTGGGCCTCAACTTCTGATCAGTGCCTCCTTCCTGTTTGCCTTCCCCCCCCAATTGAAGCCAATTATGGGTGAAGTCCCACTGGTACTGCCGGGCTCCATGTCACTTCTTGAAGCACCAGGGGCCCATGGGGGGGGAGGAAAAGCAGGAGCTCTTATCCTCTTTTTTTTCCTTGGCTCCCTAGGCCCCTCTTCTCAGTAGGGAGATCTTCAGGCCTTCTGTCTGGGAGGTCTGCCTCAGGTTACCCTTGTGGGTCCCGCCTTCATCTGAACCTCTCTGCTGAGATTAGGGTGCCAAGGACTCTCTTTCTCCAAGTTGCAAGAGACCCTCTTATGGGTCCCTTGTTCATTTAAAGTCCCCTTGGACTTCAAGGCTCAGGAACCTCCTTGAGGTCTCCCTTTCCTATTGACTTCACCTCCACAGTGGTGCTATATATGGAGTATTACCCTCTTACACCTCAGTACCTTCCTCTTGGGCACCAAGGCGAACTCCGACTGGAAGATGGGTTCTCTCCCATGTACCAGCTTAGGAGAAGGGGAGAAGGAGCATCTGTCACCAAATGTTCCACCCCTAGTGGATCTGAGGGTTAACTTGACCTATCAAGCATTTCTCCTGTTGGATCCCTTTTGCTGGTGGGAGTTTTGTTTTTCCCGCTCTTCTTGGAAAAGTCCTGTTCTCTGGTCTATCGCCTTGTCTGGGGCATTTCCAAAAAAACAAAAAAGGAGGGGGGTAATTTTCCACCTTAATTACAGAATATACAGTAGACAGTGCAGTTTGTCTTGTGGGGTCATGTAATCTCATTCTCCTACCTCATCTCCTTCTCCTTCTCCTTCTCCTCCTCTCCTTCCTCTCCTTCCTTCCTTCCTTCCTTCCTTTCCTTCCTTCCTTCCTTCCTATCTGCCTACCTACATACAGCTGCAGCAGGCATTTATTCAACAGCTGGTCAGGGAACCAACTGGGGGAGATGCCATACTTGACCTGGTAATGATCAGTGGGGATAGTGTTCAGGATGTGGAGGTTGGAGAAAATCTGGGAGATAGTGACCACAGGATGGTAAGGTTCAGTCTTCAGACTGGGGTGGAAAAGAATACAGTAGGTCCTCCATTAGGATACTGGACTTAAGGAAAGTGGATTTAAAAAAAATGAAAGAAATTTTCAAGAAGAAACTAGAAGGGAAAGAGAATCTAGAAGGAGTCGAGGAATTATGGGGAGCAATAAAGAGGGGAATTCTGATGGCAACAGAACAGTGCATCAGGAGAGTGAATAAATGCAAGAGCAGGAGAAAACCACTTTGGTTTACAACAGAGGTGAAAAGAGCAGTCAAGGGAAAAAAAAAGGCATTCAGGACCTACAAAGCTTCACAGGGATGGAGGATAAGGAAGCTTACAAGTAGAAGCTAAAGGAAGCGGGGAAAACAGTCAGGAGAGCTAAAGCGGATATGGAGGAGAAGATAACGAGGGAGATCAAAGGGGAGATGAAAAATATTTCCGGTATGTAAGTGAAGGTAGGAAAAGCAAGCAAGGGATTATGAGGCAAAGAGGGGGGAGCTCTGATAGAGGGAGATGAGAAGAAAACAAATCTGCTGAACAAATACTTTACCTCAGTCTTCATGATCGAGGAAGAAGGACATAGAAACATGGAAACATAGACATTGATGATAGATAAGGACCGCTTGGTCCACCCATTCTGCCCATTTCCCTACCTACTGTATGAGCTGCAGATCTAGTTTTACCAACAGCCTACTTCCTCCTACCTCCGACTAGAATTGCCTCATGTGTGTCCCATGCATTCTTAAACTCCCCCACTGTTTTTGACCCCACGACCTCCTCAGGAAAGCCGTTCCATGCATCCACCACCCTCTCCGTGAAAAAATACTTCCTCACGTTGCTCCTGAGTTGTCCCCCCTCTATCTTCAAATTGTGCCTTCTTGTTCTTGCACATCTCTTTTTCTGAAAGATGCTACCCTCTTGGACTTTGTTGATTCCCTTGAGGTACTTGAAAGTTTCTATCATGTCCCTCCTCTCCCCCCTTCCCTTGAAGGTATACATATTAAGCTCTTTTAGTCTCTCTTCGTATGGCTTCTGGTGCAGACTCTGCACCATTTTAGTTGCCCTCCTCTGGACTGCCTCTATCCTGTCTATGTCTTTGCGGAGACTGGGTCTCCCAAACTGCACGCAGTACTCCAGATGGGTTCTCACCAGCTCTCTGTAAAGAAGGATAACAATTTCCTGTTTTCTACTGGTGATGCCTCTCCTTATGCATCCCAGTATCTCCCCAGCACTCCTTACTGCCTTCTCACATTGCTTGCCTACCTTTAGGTTGTCTGATATTACTATCCCCAGGTCCCTTTCCATTTTTGTTGTCGTTCATACCTCCCAACCCCCATTGTGTACTCTTCCCTTGGGTTTTTGTTTCCCAGGTGCATTATTTTGCACTTCTTTGCATTGAATTTAAGTTGCCATACTTTTGACAATTCCTCCAACCTTGCCAAGTCTCTTCTCATCCTTTCAACCCCACCCTTGTGTATCAACCCTGTTGCAGATCTCTGTGTCGTCTGCAAGAAGGCTTACTTTTCTTTCCAGTCTCTTCGCAATGTCACCTATAAAGACAGTAAAGAGGACTGGTCCCTGTACTGAACCCTGCGGTACCCCACTAGTAACCCCTTTCCTCGGAATGGACTCTGTTTACTGTTACTCTCTGCATCCTGTTGTCCAGCCAATTTTTAACTCAGGTTACCATCCTGGGACTCACGCCCAGGCTGGCTAACTTGTTTATTAATCTTTTGTGTGGGACTGTATCATATGCCTTGCTAAAGTCTAGGTAGGCCATGTCCATAGCCCCTCCCTGGTCTGCTACTTTGGTCACCCATTCAAAGAAATCTTAGATTTGTCTGACGTGACCTTGCTACTGCGAAGCCATGCTGCCTTGGGTCCTGTGCCCCACTGGCCTCTAGGTACTCAGCAGTTCTTTCTTTCAGAAGTGATTTCATCATTTTCCCTACCACTGATGTCAAACTTACAGGTCTGTAGTTTTCTGCCTCTGTCTTGCTCCCACTTTTGTGAAGGGGAATCACATCCGTCTTCTTCCAGTTCTCAGGTACTACACCATCCTCCCATGATTTGTAAAAAAGGTTAGTCAGCGGTGTCACTAGTTCTCCCCTTAATTCTTTCAGAATTCTGGGGTGAAGCCCGCCAGGCCCCATTGCCTTGTCCACCTTGAACTTTGAGAGTTCTTCCAGGACCCTTTCTTCTGTGAATTGACTGGTATCGACTCCCCTATCCAGAGTGCTTCTATTGTTTGGTTTAGGTGTGTCCCCCTCCTCTTCTTTTGTGAATACTGAACAAAGGTATTCGTTCAGTAGCTCTACCTTTTCACTGTCACCCTCTGCCCACCATCCGTACAGTTTATTAAGTCTTACTCTCCCTCCCATGGTCTTTCTTCACTCACTAATGTACCTATGAAAGGTTTTATCCCCTTAACTGAGTTGGCTATCTTTTCCTCTGTTTGGGCCTTTGCTGTTCTGATCGTCTTCCCTGCTTCCTTCTGCTTTAACTGGTGCAGTTCTCTGTCCTGCTCCTTCTGTGTTTCCTTATACTTCCTGAATGCTGTCTTTTTCTCCCTATCCTTCCCCACCACCTCTTTTGAGAACCATAGTGTTTTTTTCCTTCGTTCTGTTGTGTTTGTTTCACACAAAGGCTTGTTGCCTCTGTAATGGCAGCTTTGATTTTTCCCCATTATTCCTCCACCCCACCTTCTTGCTCGTTTGCTAGTGCTTTTCTGAGGCACTCCCTCATTTTGCCAAAGTCAGCCCTCCTAATGTCCAGTACCCTCACCTTTGTGTGACTTGACTCAGTGGGTATGTTTATCGTGAACCACAGTTTGGCGGTCGCTTGTTCCCAGATGACTTCTCGCTTCTAAATCCGAGATCCTCTCTCCATCCCCGTTTGAGAGTACCAGGTCTAAGACTGCTCCTTCCTGAGTGGGTTCCAACACTAGCTGTCTGAGGTATGCCCCGGGTAGGGCATTGAGAATTATCCTGCTCTTGGATGTGGCTGCAGCAAAGGTGCTCCAGTTAACATCTGGCATATTCAGGTCCTCATCAACAATATCTCCCCTTTTTTTGCCATTCTAATGATGCCTGCTATCATTTCCTTGTCCATTTCCTCCCCCTGAGACCGGGGTCTTTATACAACCCCCATAGCTTGGCAGAAGACACCAAGAGAAAGGACTGCTGTGTGACTGGAGTTCTCTACTGGGACTAAAGAAGAACTCTTGTACTTGGACCTTTAATTTAGGGTAAAAAAACTAACAAACAAAACAAAACAATAGTGTGTTTGTCTGAGTTAACTGAACTGAATGGTTATCTGAACAGTTATCTAGGTGTAAATCTCAGGTGATTGAAAGGACTTCATAGCTGTGAGGTTTAAATTACTTGTAGAAAGATCTAGTAAGTAGGGGGAGTGGTTTAGCTAGAAGGAAGCTACATTTAAAGACTGCCTTAGAAAGATTCTATTAGTAGCTTGGCAGAAGACACCAGGAGAAAGGACTGCTGTGTGACTGGACTTCTCTGCTGGGACTATGTTGCCTCCTTCCTCCTCCCACTCAAAGCTAGTTCTACTTTTATAGGCACAGGATTTGACTGACAACAGAAACTTCCTGTTTGGGAGCAGGAAGAGTGATTACAGAGCCACCAAAGACCCACCATCCTAGAAGGGCAAGAGTAGCTATCTGGCCCCCTCTAGCTGCTGGAGGTCTGCCTCTGAGCAAGTAAGGGGTCTACTGAGAAATATAGGATATTCTTGTCTCAGAACAGGACAATCAGGAGCTTAAAGGGCACACAGGCAGAAAGTAAGTAGAGAGAGAAGAGAAAAAAAAACAGAGGAAAGAGTAAGGATTGCAAACAGTTAAGGGGCCAGAAATAAGACATGATGGGAGTGGTGCAGTGCAGTGGCTGTGGAGCAGCAGTCTTCGGGAGGCGTTCTTGAGGATGCGGTGTTGTCCCATCTGCAGGCACCTCTCTGGGCTGAGGGGGGAGGTTGCTCATCTCCAGGCTGAGTTGGCCAGGATTTGTGGGACCCCCTCTTCCATCCAGGGGCCACCAGTGCCACTGCCGTTGCCTCAGAGGTTGCCAAGAAAGAGGAGTGGTTGGACCACAGTGGGCTCAGGGAGGGTGAGGGTGGTGGAACAGAGGCGCATCCCTCCAGTTGTACCTCTCCACAATTCCTATGCCATTCTGGCAAAGTGTGGTTCCTCTATGGAGGCACCCACAGTGGAGACCAAGGAGGATGCTGGGAACCTCCACAAAGGAGACCCACAGGAGGGTGGCAGGGGACCCCGCAAGGGAAGGAAACAACTCCTGGTGGGGGACTCCATTGTTAGGAAGGTAGAACTGGGGGAGGAAGGGGAGAGGGAGGTAAGGTGCCTGCCTGGCGCCATGGCTTAGAGGGACAGGGAGCGAATCCTCAGGATTGCTGGAGCAGCTGCACGGTTGAGGGAGCTGGATGTCATTGTCCACCTAGGAACAAATGACCTGGCTAAGAAAGGGATTAGAGAAGTGCAGCAAGAGTTTGTGGAATTGGGGAGGGGCCTTAGACAAGTAGCACGCACGGTAACCTTCTCAGAGGTGCTGCCCATCTATGGCGTAGGAGAGGCTAGGGTGTTCCGCATCATGGGATTCAATCAGTGGTTGAAAAACTGGTGTGGAGCTCAGGGATTTGGCTTCACTGGGGACTGGGGGTCCACCTGGAGTGATGCAAGCCTATACTGGCATGATGGGCTGCATCTATCCAGGAGGGGAACCAGGATCCTAGGTGATAGGTTTAAATGCTTCATTGGCAAGCATTTAAACTAGCCGAGGGGAGGCACTGGAAAGGAGCAGGAAATCCTAGCCCCCAAAATCACGGTAGTAAGTGCGTAAACACCAACATAGAGGTGTCAATAGAGAAGGGCAGGGGTAAATGGAGAAAGTGACAAAGGCAAGAAGGACAGGGATGGGGCAAAAGGAGTAAGGCCATCAGGAAATGGAGGGTAATAGTACCAATGCCCATAGTCTGGGCAACAAGCTCCTGAGCTGGTGACCTTAATGGAAGAGGATGCCTGGATATTGTAGCAGTCACAGAAACATGGTACACAGAGAACCGTGACTGGGATGTTAACATACCAGGGTACATAACCTACAGGAGAGACAGGCAGGGAGAAGGGGAGGAGTAGCTCTCATGTAAAGGAAGGGATAAAAGCAACTGAACAAAAGAGTAAACATGGAGGAGAGGAGGCACTGTGGGTCACCCTGGAGACTGGAAAGGGCACCACCATCCGCACAGGGGTTGTGTACAGACCCACATGTCAGGGGGAGGGAATGGACAAGGATATGATAGAAGGCATTCTTAGAATGGCAGAGAAAGGGGAGATACTGTTGATGGGAGACCTGAATATGCCAGATGTGAACTGGAGCACATTTGCTGCAGCCACATCCAAGAGCAGGGCCATTCTTGATGCCCTACAGGTGGCAGGCCTCAGACAGCTAGTTTCAGAACCCACTCAAGAGTGAGCAATCTTAGACCTCGTACTCTCAAATGGGGGCAGTGAAAGGATCTCAGATCTAGAAGTGGGTTGCCATCTGGGAACAAGTGACCATCAAACAGTGTGGTTCACGTTAAACTCAGCTACAGAGTCAAGCCATACAAAAGTGAGGGTACTGGACTTCAGGAGGGCTGATTTTTGGCAAGATGGGAGAATGCCTCAGAAAAGCACTAGCAAACAGGCTAGAAGGAGGTGTGGAGCAACAATGGGGAATCATCAAAACTTCCATCACAGAGGCAACAAGCCTTTGTGTGAAGCAAATAAACAAATCAAAGCAAAAGAAAAAGCCACTATGGTTCTCAAAAGAGGTGGCTGTGAAAGTCAGGAAGAAAAAGATAGCATTCCAGAAGTATAAGAAAACACAGAAGGAGCAGGACAGAGAGCTGTACCAGTTAAGGCAGAAGGAAGCAGGGAGGGAAGTCAGAATAGCAAGGCCCAAACTGAGGAAAAGATAGCCAACTCGGTTAAGAAGGGGAATAAAACCTTTTATAGGTACATCAGCGAGCGTAGAAAGACAAAGGGAGGGATAGTGAGGCTGAATAGAATGGATGGTGGGTGGGCAGAGAGGGACAGTGAAAAAGCAGGGATACTGAACGAATACTTCTGCTCAGTATTCACAAAAGAGGAGGAGAGGGAGGTACCTAATCCAATTAACAGAAGCACTCTGGATAGGGGGGTCGATCCCAGTCCTTTCACAGAAGAAAGGGTTCAGCAAGAACTCCTAAAACTGAAGGTGGACAAAGCAATGGGGCCTGATGGAATTCACCCCAGAATTCTAAAAGAATTAAGGGAGGAGCTAGTGAAACCACTGGCTACTCTTTTTAATAAATCATGGGAGGATGGTATGGTACCCGAGGACTGGAGGAAGGTGGATGTGATTCCCCTTCACAAAAGTGGGACCAAGACAGAGGCAGAGAAACTACAGACCTGTCAGTTTGACCTCTGTGGTAGGGAAAGTGATGGAGTCACTTCTGAAGGAAAGAATAGTTGAGTACCTAGAGGCCAGTGGGGTACAGGACCCAAGGCAGCATGGGTTCACAGTGGGAAGGTCATGTCAGCCAGAATCTAATAAATTTCTTTGACTGGGTGACCAAAGTAGTAGACCAGGGAGGGCTGTAGACATGGCCTACCTAGACTTTGTAGCAAGGCATTTGACACAGTCCCACACAAAGATTAATAGTCAAATTAACCAGCCTGGGAGTGGGTCCCAGAGTGGTAGCCTGTGTAAAACATTGGCTGGACAACAGGACACAGAAGGTAATTGTAAATGGAGTCCACTCTGAAGAAAGAGGGGTTACTAGTGGAGTACCGGAGGGTTCAGTATTGGGTCCAGTCTTTTTGTAATGTCTTCATAAGTGACATTGCAGAGGGACTGGAAGGAAAAGTATGCCTCTTTGCAGACGACACAAAGATCTGCAACAGGGTTGATACACAAGGAGGCGTGGAAAGGATGAGAAGGGACTTGGCAAGGTTGGAGGAATGGTCAGAAGTTTGGCAGCTAGGATTCAATGCAAAGAAGTGCAAAATAATGCACCTGGGAAACAAGAACCAGGGAAGCATACACAGTGGGGGAGGTAGTAACAACAACAAAAGGAAAGAGACCTGGGGGTAGTCATATCAGATGACCTTAAGGTTAGCAAGCAATGTGAGAAGGCAGTAGGAGGCTGGGGTATACTGGGATGCATAGGGAGAGGCATCAGCAGCAGAAAACAGGAAGTTGTTATCCCTCTGTACAGACAGTCGTGAGACTCCATCTGGAGTACTGCGTCCAGTTCTGGAGACCCCATCTCCGCAGGACATAGACAGGATAGAGGCAGTCCAGAGGAGGGCAACTAAAATGGTGCAGGGTCTGCAAGAGAAGCCACATGAGGAGAGACTAAAGGAGCTTAATATGTATACCCTTGAGGAAAGAAGGGAGAGGGGGACATGATAGAAACTTTCAAGTACCTCAGTGGAATCAACAAAGTCCAAGAGGGTAGCATCTTTCAGAAAAAGAGATGTGCAAGAACAAGAGGACACAATTTAAAGACAGAGGAAGGGCGGTTCAGGGGCAATGTGAGGAAGTATTATTTCACAAAAAGGGTAGTGGATGCATGGAACAGCCTTCCTGAGGAGGTTGTGGGGTCTAAAACAAACTGTGGGAAAATTCAAGAATGCATGGGGCATACATAAGGCAATTCTTGTGGGGGCTAGGAAGAAATAGGCTTTTGGTTAACTAGGATCTGTGGCCTATCCTGTAGATAGGGAAATGGGCAGACTAGATGGGCCAAGCAGTCCTTATCTGCCGTCAAAGTCTGTGTTTCTATGTATGGACTGTGGTGCCATTTCTGGTCTCCAGGGTGACCCACAGTACCTCTTCCCCTCCCTGTTTACCCTTTAGTTTCGTTGCTTTGATCCCTTCTCTTATGTAGAAAGCTACTTCTCCTCCTCGTTTACCCTCCCTGTCCCTCCTGTAGATTGTGAATCCTGGTATGTTGACATCCCAGTCATGGTTCTCTGTGTACCATGTTTCTGTTACTGCCACAATATCCAGGTGTCCCTCTTCCATCAAGGCCACTAGTTCAAGGAGCTTGTTACCCAGACTTCATGCATTAGTATTCATCGCCCTCATTTTTTTATAGCCTTACTTTTTAGCCCCATCACTGTCCTTACTGTCTTTGCTGTTTTCTCCATTGACCCCTGTCCTCTCTCTTTGACTTCTCTACCTTAGTGTTTACCTCACTAATTACTCTGTTTTGTGGGGGCTGGGATTTCCATGCTTCTTTTCTGTGCCTCCCCCCTTGGCTAGTTTAAATGCTTGCCAATGAAGCATTTAAACCTATCACCTAGGATCCTGGTTCCCCTTCTGGACAGATGCAGACCATTGTCAGTATAGGCCTGCATCCCTCCAGGTGGACCTCCAGTCCACAGCGAAGCCAAAACCCTGAGCTCCGCACCAGTTTTTCAACCATTCATTGAATCCCATGGTGCAGAGTACCCAGTCTCACAAAGTACCACAGATACCAGTTTACAGCCCTTACCTTTGGCCTCACTTCTGCAGCAAGGATTTTTCACAAAGTGCTGAGTTGTGGCAGCGCATCTGAGAAGGCAAGCTGTGTTTGGTTTTCCCTACCTGGATGACTGGTCTCAGGGAAAACACTGCAGAAAGTAGAAGCATCTGTACAATTGAGAAAAATCACACTAGAGGACTTGGGCTTTCTCATAAATCTTCAGAAGTCACAAACAGAACCAATTCAGATTCTGGACTTCATCTGTGCAGAACTGAATACCCTGTAATGGAAGGCCTCTCTCTGTGTGCAAGTGTGGCAAACCTAATTTTAACTGCAAACTCATTCCAGGCAATGTGCCCTGTTATTCAGCCTGTTTCTGAATGACCTCCCCAAAGCGTGCCAGAACAGGGACCTTCTATATGCAGACGATATAGTGCTGTACGCATGTCAATCTGCACCTGAAGTGCTTGAAAAAAAAGATGCAGGCTGACTTTAGTGCAGTGGAGACATGATTCCTTAGATCCAGGCTTCTACTAAATTATAAAAAAAACTAAGACAATGTTGTTCGCCTCCCCTCATAACCACCATAAGGTTCATCCCATCAAAATACAAAATCACAGCAACGACTTTCTGAAATTAGTCAGTAACTTCAAATACGTCAGGATCACCCTTGACTGCTCTCTCTCTTGTAAGGGCTGCATATTTACCATGTTGCCAAGGCAGCTAATGCCAGATTAGGACAGCTTTATCATCACAGACACTGCCTCACTGAAAATGCCATTAAACTAGCAGTAAGTAGCTCAGTCCTGTCAGTCATAGTTTGTGGGGCTGGAACTGGCACTGCACTTGACAGAATAAAAGTTGCCCTAAAGGAAGCCTGCAGACTTGTTCTAGGTTCACACCGTTTAATTCCTACAGTACATACGAGCTCTACTCTAGCACTGGATGGCTTAATCTGAGCAACAGGATCCAATTCCAGGTGTACTTGCTGGCAAAAAAAGCCACTCTAGGCCTTACACCCCCGGGTGTGCAGATTCTCCTCAGCCCCTCCACCAACTCTAGAGAAACTAGGGGAACAAGTAAAGCAGCCTTCAAAGTTCCATTTCATCGCACTACACAAGTGCAGCGGTCCTACGTGTATAGGGCCCCCCCACTGGCTAAATTCTCTTAGCACTGCCCTAATTATAGAACCAAAATGTGACCCTTTCAAGTCTCAACTGCAAGCTCATCTCGTTGTACGCAGTGTGTGTGACTGTGATCCCAAATCCTAATGTTGCTAGGAATATATCGAGCACTACCTATCTGCTGCACTTACCCCCTTCCCGCACCCCAGATTCCCTTCCCAACCAAGCCCTCTGCATCCCTACGCTTCATGAGCTTAAACACCCTATTTTAGGGTAGAAAACAAAATGAACCTGCTACTCTACTTTACCACCTCTTCACCTGCTAGGATCATCTCTTCTGTAACTTCTTGAATACACAAATTTCATTCATAAGTCTCTGGATCGTGGACACCTTGTGGGGTCAATCTACACTGACCTCACAAAGGCGTTTAATACCGTAAGCCATACCCTATTACTCGGGTCCTTACCCATCCGTGGTCTCTCTCATAATGTCACTGCTTGGTTCAAAAGTTGCTTGGAGGATAGAACCCAAAGAATGAAACTTCAGGATACACTCAATCAACCAGCCAGTATGCTCTAGAGTCCCCCAAGGGTCTATCCTAGGTCCTCTCTTATTTAGCCTCTACTTTAATACCCTACCCCAAGCCTGCCATACAAACCTAATCCTTTACATGGACGACGCTGTGTTTTTCACTGCCCAGCCAGATCCTCTACCTCTCGTCAGCAGTCTGCAAGAAAGCTTCACTGCAGTTGAATCCTGGTTCACCAAACATAAACTAATAATGAACTTCAAAAAAAACTAAAGTGATGCTCTTTGTCAGCCCTCAGAACAAATTTAAAAATGTCCAGCTACTTATCACTAACAACCACAGCTCACTCCTCAAACAAGTTGACAACTTTAAATATCTAGGCATAACACTCGACAGTTACCTATCCTACAGTGAGCATGTAAATTTAATCATCTGAACTATAAGCATTAGGTTTGGACTTCTGTATAGACACAGGTGCAGTATGTCCCAAGAAGCGCTCCACCTAGCCATCTCTAGTTCCATCCTTTCAGTTTTAGACTTTTGGCTAATATATGGCTCTGCCATCAATACCACACTTAAGAGGTTAACTGTTGCCCTTAAAGCCTACCGCCTAGTCACAGACGCCCACTGTTACACCCACACATGTGACCTCTATGCTGTAGCGAACTGTTTAAATCTTCACGGCAGAATCTCCTGCCAAGCATGCCTTATCGTGAAGAAAATTAGCCTTGGACTAGCCCATCCCATGCTGTCGCAGCTCCTCAACAGGACCAACAACCGTCATCACATTAGAAGCTCGTCCGACCCCACCTTTCAGGTCCCTTTCTGCCGCACTGCGCATGATCAGCACTCCTTCATGTTTAGAGCACCATCCTGGCTAAATAACCTTCTACCTGACCTCCTGTCTGACACCAAAATTGGACCCTTCAAAACCAAACTTCGGCAGCGTCTTAATGAAATGCAGTAGCTGTGAATGTCCCACCTAATTTACACTGACTACTTCCTGCCTACACCAACCTGCTCGTAGTACTTTCTTATCTTCTCTACTTCCTTACTACCTAATTGACCTTGCTCTATCCCTCTGCTGACTTCCCCCTCAGCCAATAATCACACCACACACTCCCCCTCACCCCCGTCCACCACCCCTTGTTGATTCCCCTTTCTTAAGCATATCTTTCATGTCTTACATCTACTTCTTCTTGCCCTATCCTTGCTCAAATGTAGGTTGGTTGGTTGACATCACCCCATTCTATTCTCTGCTGACCTGCTTTCAACCTTATTTGGGACTTGTTCTATAATCTAACCCCCTCTTTATCCCCTTGTATCCTCAACCCCTGAGGCGTACTGACAAAGTCATTCCCTCAGACCACTCTTCTTATGTGTAAGAAAATTGTAACCCCATAACTCATGTACCTAACAGTACTTAATATGTACTTAGCATGTAATGTAATTTAGGTTATTGCTTGTACATTGCATTTTTTGTAATATGTATACTTGTTTTGCCCTTTATCATGTAAACTGTGTCCTGTTGTTCCTTCCTCCTTGACGTGGTACCTTTGTAAACGAGCCTCTGGCTCAAAGGTGTTAAAATTCCAGGATTTTAATAAAATATAAATAAATAAATTGCACTGGCAAAACTCTCTGGGTTGCTCCTCTTCTAACCTCTTGCTGTCCTGTTACCTTCCTACCCAAGGAACCCTGCCTTCTTCTAGCATATGCTCCCCACCACAACATGCTAACATTCTTCCCAGCTTAACCCCCCAAACTTGCATACTAAGCTCGGATTCCTGGTCTATGCACTATCCTGAAGTTAAAATGTTGTAACTATGGACCAGTGTACCAATGTAATTATGTGTTATTGTTATCTGTCGTTACACCATGTATCATAGCAAACACTGATTTTCTGATGTATGGCAATGTATCTTTGCTTACTGTGTTACGGTTTTGTAATCCTATGACATGGAACCTCTGTAAAGGAACTGTTATGCTCAAAGGTATTAATCCGTGATTCAATAAATAAATAAAATAAAAAGGTCAGCCAAGACGTGCAAGGAATTTTCTACAATTATTGCAACACACGGCCTTATCCACTGCAGTGGTACCAGGGGCCAGGTTCAAGATAAGAGACATCCGGTATCATCTAAGGGATCACTGATCTCAGAATTTAGATCCTTTGCCCATACTGGTGCCTGTAACAAAATACTTGCTAAGGGCACTGGACTGGTGGAAGGAAGAATACAACCTCAGAGAGGGAATCCCCTTCCTCCAGCAATCTCTCACATCTATCCTAACAACAGATGCCTCCTCCCTAGACTTGGGGGCCTACGTGGTGGATCTTACTGTAAGTGGCACCTGGAGTACATAGGACCCTCAGGAGCATTATCAGCCTCCTAGAGGTCAAAGTAGTGTATCTGGCAATGCAAGCATTTTCCTCCTGGATCCAGGGTCTGTCTGCCCATATCAGGACAGAAGACATCACAGCAGAAACAGGGAAGCACAAGATCTTCAAAGTTATGTGCGGAAGCCATGAATATCTGGAACCTAACTTATTTCCTGGAAGTGGAGTCAGAATTGGGGAGGTGAAGGGGGGGATAGGGAGGGCTAAGACCCTGGAGGAACAGTAGGTCCCAGGCTAAATAGGGAATTTGAGCAGACTGGATGGACCCTTGATCTTTCTCTGCTGTCATTGTTTCTGTGTTTCTATGAGCTATCCGTAGTGCACCTGCCAGGGAGGGATAATGTACTGGTAGACTCCCTGAGCAGCATCAGCCAAGAAACGATGAAAAGGACACTGAACTAGCAGGTGCCGGTGTTGGTGTTCAAACATTGGAGCACACCCGAAATAGACCTGTTTGCTTCTTGGGAGAATAACCACTTCCCATTGTTTTGTTGCAGACCTCCAGCTATGGGCTCAGTTCCAGAGGATGCACTAATCCTGGACTAGTCAGGGAAGTTTCTGTATACTTTCCCTCCATTCCCACTCTTACTGAGAGTGCTCATAAAGCTGTGAAGGGAGTCAGCAACGATGATGCTTGTAGCACCAGACTAGGCCAAACAGACTTAGTATTCAATATTCCTGTCCCTCTCCAACAACCCTTCCATCAATCTGGCACTGAGATGCAATCTGCTGACACTGTCCCAGGGAAGGATAACATTCCCAAACCTGAGAGCTCTATGTGACAAGACATGGTTTCTGAAGAGATGGAGCTTTCTGTGCTAAATCTTTCAGAGGAAGTAAAGAAAGTGTTTGAAGGTTTCTAGAAAACCAGCAGCAAGAACAACTTCTGTTTCAGAATGGGGGAGGTTTTCTTTCTGGTGTGCTACTAGACAAATTAACCCCATCCAGGCATGTCTTTCTGCAGTATTAGATTACCTGGTCCACCTCCAGTCACTGGGCCTGAGACCACCAACCCTGAAGGTTTATTTGGCAGCAGTGTCAGCTTACGCATCAGCTGGCAGACAGGTCAATAGCTTCATAACCCATTTTCAAAAGGTTTTTCAATGGTTTTAATCACCTATACCCTTCTGTGAGGGACCCTGTCCTCCCTGGCACTTGAATGTGTGTATTGCCAAGCTGATGGAGGCCACTTTCGAGCCTATGGCAGCTGATCCAGTGAAGTATGTCACCTGGAAAACTATTTTCCTAGTGGCATTGACTTCTGCTAGAAGGGTAAGTGAGCTGCAAGCCCTCTGCACAGATCCAAACTTCATAGTTTTCCATAGGGACAAGGTAGTCTTGAGGACGAACAGGAAATTCCTTCCTGAAGTGGTGTCTTAATTCCATCTGAATCGGTCAGTTTCCCTTCCTATTTTCCTTGCTGAAAAATCCAGCTCAGGGGAACAAAAATGCCACTGCCTGGATGTCAAAAGGACACTGAGTTACTACTTAGACCACACAAAAGACAACACGTCCACTAGCACTCAGCATTTGTCACTTATGGTAAAATGGGCAAAGGCAAAACAGCATCCAAGAGAAACATTTTTCGTTGTATAGTCAGTCTCGTGCATACAGTTCGTTATAACAAAGCTAATAAATTGCCATCCAGAGGCCTCAGAACACACTCTACAAGAGACACTTCTGCTTCTGTGGCAGCATCAAGGGTATCCCCCTGCAAGTGATTTTGTAAAGCAACTGCCTGGAAGATGGTACATACCTTCACAAAATATTACTGTCTGGACATACAGTCTAGGAAAGATTCCAGCTTTTGCACTGCTGTCTTGCAGAACCTTTTCCCTAGATAGGTTCTAGAACCAGCCTCCCAATGCACTGCTATGGAGTCTGTGTACTGTGAATGTACTGTATGCTGCTGGATTCATGGGGTTAGAAGGAAAATAATTCACCATAGTTATGATGTTAATGTTCACAGTGCCTTAATCTGTCTCCCTTTCCTGAACCTGGAAATAGGTTCAGACAAGAATCAGTTCCATTTCTATTTGCTTAAGCATTAATTGTTACAGTGCCTTTACAACTGTTGCTGTGTGGTCTGATTACAAATTCATTTTGAAACTGCCTTGTTTTAATCATTTTTCAAAAATGTTTTTAAAAATCTATAGTGAACTACAGAGAATACACAATGGCCTACCTTCTAATGTTAGCCCATACTGGAGAAAGAAACTAGAGATGGCAGTGGATATTAATGAATGGGGACGGATATGGGTTAACATTCATAAATACATTAGACAAGACAGATATAAACTTCAGCATTTTAACATTATGCATAACCTGTACTATACTCCAGCTAGGCTATACAAGATGGGCAAGTTATCATCACCTAATTGTAACAGGTGTTTAACTACAGAAGGGGATCTGTACCATGTTTTGTGGGAGTGTGCGGTGATACAGCCCTTTTGGAGGGCAATTTGCGCCTCATTACCATCAATATTAGATCTAGAGCCTTTCTTCACACCGGAAATCTGTTTGTTAAATATTCTCCCTAGAGGCGAGACCAGGCAAAAGAGGTTATACATGACTATCATATCTGCCACAGCCAGGGCGGTTATCCTTAGACATTGGAAGGACGCCTCCGCTCCATCTATCCTAGAATGGCATAAAGAAATTATACTGGCTTTACAGCTAGAGCAACACATAGCCAGAATGCACAACAGGATCCAATCATATAGCTCCAAATGGGGCTTGCTGGATGCAGTCCTGGCCTGTTGGCAAGTTTAACCTCCTTGGCCGCTGGTAACGTTCTGCTATTAGAGGTATCTTTTCTTTTGTTTCTTCTAGTGCCCTTGTGTTTCTCCTCTCGAATGTGTACATGTAAAGTGTTTCAACATAACTGTAGATGCTGCTGGGGATGGGGTAGTTGGGTGGAATGAGTGATGGGTAGGTTTCTTTTCTTTTTGTTCTTTTTCTAATATGATTACTTGGTTAATGTGTCACGTTACCTGTTCCGACTCTTATCTCAGGGAGTCAGTTGCTATTAGCATGTATGCTCGATAATGACTTGTCTGTCTTGTAACTGATAGATTGAATAGAATGACACTTTTTCATGTAATATCAATATATCAATATATTAATAAAGTAAATTGAATTACAAAAAAAAAATGTTTTTAAAAACTTTTAAAAATTATTTATGTTAACCATTTAGTTAGTTTTAGTAGTCACTGCTCCCCCTGGCTATATAAATAAATCTGATGTTAGAAATCAGGGTGGAGTGTGACCACACAGCAAAGTTTAAACTTCATTCTAAAGTTCTATAATCTGCATAAAGTTCAAATCAACAGGGCTGCTCATTCCAGAGGAATGATTACGCATTGTGACTATTGCTGATGGATAGAAACTGCATTACTACTGTGAGTTTCTTTCCTACTGTGGATAGTTATTTTTATAAAAGCCTTGTTAATAAACTGAAGAAAGGTAACACTTTTTTTGTTTATACTTGCTACTTTGTCAAGGGATGGTGACCCCTATGTAGTCTGGCACCCCATCATCCAAAATCTTTACTTCTCATTTACTGTCATGGGTTTCCCTCACGATCGGACATGCTAGGCAGAGGCTGGATTCAGTTTGTGGGGTTTGCCCGGATAGTGCAATACAACCATCATCCTGTCTCACCTTTTTTTTTTCCCCTCTATTAAAACCTAGCCTAGGAACTAATGCAGATGCATTGTCAATCAGATCTCCAGTGTAACATGCTTCAAACACTGCATTCATTCTGCTCCCATTGCACATCAGCCCCACTCATTATCTTCCTCACACTTGTGGAAACATTCCTTGGTTTGCCACAGGGGTTATTACAAGAGCAGCGCGATGGCACTTCTCCCTAAGATGTAGAACTCAGCAGCACTTGTATCCCTGTGCAGCCTGACTTGCAGGGACCCAGGCTTGCTTCTGAAATTGTGTTGACTGCGTGATAGTGCATAGTGCTGCTAGCATGCCATCTGGCTGACCCTGACCTAGTGTTTTTGTTTCTTTTTTTTTTTTTTTTTTTATACTTGTTAGCTGATGAGCAAACTTGTCCATTTTCACAAGCGGCAGGGTATAAAAACATGCACCATAAATACAGTACAAAAACATAATAAAACACATTATAAAACAATAACACAAAATAATACATAGGTGCATTCATTCATTGAAATGTCATTGTTTTAATCTGGTTTTGAATGCTCTGATGGCTGTATAGTTAGAAATTTCATTCCGTATTGAATTATAGAGGACTCATGCCCTGTATAACACAGATTTTTGACCAATTCATTTTGTTAAATTATTGGATTCTGAAAACCTGTTTACTCTGGGATCCTAGTCCCTTGTAAATTTATTGCTCTTGAGAATAATGAGAAAACTGACTGCAGTAAAGAACCTAAGATTGCCTTACAAAACAAAGTACCTGTCTTTTTTTTAATTCTGTTTTCTGAGGAAAGACAATCTGCTGCTTTTAACAGAATACAGTGGTGTGCATTCAATGGTAGATTAGTTATGAATCAGAGCGCACTGTTATGTGTCGAATTCTGTCACTGTTAGCAGAATATACTGTCAACCCATAATGAAGTACACTAAACAGTAGGCTATGTATCAGTGATCTTCGGGATTCGGGTGCTACATAAGGGTAAACTCTAAACAGGAGCCCCAGTCTCTGATGATCCAATTTAATAATTCTTAACATGAGGTTCAAAAGAAAATTTGCTATCTAAAGTAATCCCTAAATATTTAAAACTATCAACAGTTTCAGTGGGTTCACCTTTTAAATCTATTATTGGAAATTAGATTTCTCTTTTCTTTCGTGGTCCTGTGAAAATCATGACCTTTGTTTTTTTTAGTGTTTAACACCATACGTGTCAACAAAAGTCTTTCCTGAAATTAATCAAAATCTTTTTGTACAACCCTCAGAACATCATCAGACTGAACCCCGGTACTGTAAATAACTGCATCATCTGCATACAGGGTTATTACAGATTCAGGATTTCGGTAGAATTTTTAAAATGGGGGGGGGTGGGGGCCAGGACTTTTTTTTTTTTAACCACAGCATAATCAACAAACATCTTAAAAATAGTAACCTTCCTAGAACCTCCACTCAGTCCATATAACATGATAACCTCCATGAAACCTCAGCATTATAGGAGAAAGCAAAGATCCACTGTTCTTAATTGTGAGGAGGCACCTTTGGAAATTAGCCCTGGTTCAATGGTTTGTGATGACATCTTATCCTATTTAATTATTAAAATCAATGAAACTTACAAAAACAAATAAAACCCTGAAATGTGTAAAAAAGTAACCTGAACAAAACATATAGAGTCTCGGGGCCAGATTTTCAAAGGGTTGTGCAGAGCTTGCATCAATGCCTTGCATTGCCGCAGTTGTGGCATTCTCAATTGTTACAGCTGCGCCCGATTTTTCAGTCTTGGGCGCAGTTGCGACAGTTTAATAGCTTTATGGTAGCTTGTGCCATATATTGGGTGCAAACTCTGTTAAAAAAAGTCCCCATTATTGACACAAGCTAGACCACAAAAAGATGGTCTAGCAAGCATCAGTTGCTGCAAGGGCTGGAAAATCAATTTAGATTGCCACAAGCACAATATCTTTGGTACACCCAGAGCTTGTGTCAGTCTCGGTTGTCTGAAAATATGGCCCTCAGTCTTCATTGTCAATAGGGTCCACCACATCAGCAGTTATATTATTGACCCATATGCCCATTATTTGCCACGTTGGTCTGTAATTTTTTTTTTTATCACAACATTGTACCACCTCCGTGGACCTGGCAGGGGCTATGACCCCCATCAGAGGGTATGTCCTCCAGCCCATCAGTACCATCATGGGTCCTGCTGGGTCCAGATATTTTACCTCTGTTTTCTTCCCTGTGCCCTCACCCATGCAATGGGCACAGCAGCTGTCTCCACCTCCGCGGAGGCAGCCAGGCAACCTGGGCGCGGGCCAAATCCCTCTTGTTGTAGTGATGCATGCAGCACACCCTGAGGAAGGAGAGCAGTCCTCCAGACACTCAATCCTTACCTCCCCAACCGACTCCCGAATGACCCGAGTCTGTTCCCAAACCCGGGTTGCCGGCATGGCGTGAGATGTGGTGTCCAGCGCCTCAACCCTCAGCGCCACCGGGAAGGCATTGGTCTCTAATTTATGATATATCTTATGTGAAGGGCATTATTGCTTAGATAGTTGCTTTATTAAGAAATCTGGATAAATAAGAAAGGCTTTGGATATCTTTAGTCTAGTTGCTGGCCTGTGTGCAAATGCTTTAGGAATAGTCTGTTGGCTACATAAAAATACAATGTTTAGAAACTCTGTACTTACTATGATATGTTTTAATCTACAAGGGTCATAGACTGCATGGGAAAACCACATGAATTACCCTTCCCAGCATTTTCACCCAGTCTGTTTCTGCTGAAATGTTTAGTGTGGCCTTATTCAGTATTGATCCTTTCTCTGAATTGACTATTGCATTTTGCACTTTCTGTTTGCCAATGACAGTTTTGCCTATTTTGTCTGCATAGGATGATTGTCTCCAAAGGTATGGTATCCTAGTACTGGCTGGAAAGCTGCCATGGTGGTACCAGAGTTTCCAGAAAAAAGGAATCTCCACTTCTGTCCATTTTTCCTTTGTATATTTGGCACATCCTCGGGCCGTGACAGGTTTTTCCTGGCATGCAAGACTAGCACATATATGCCAAGGTGAGAAAATATTAATTAGCTAAGACAGATGTATGTGTTATTAAAGCAGTTTTCTTCAAACAACATGAAGTCTTGCTGTATTCTGACATATTGCAGTGATGTCCAACCTTTGAACTGCCCCGGAGATGAGAGTTAACTTTCCATGCCAGGCATGTAACGCTGAGCTCGAGTTCAGTTGAGACTCTGTCTGCTGCTGTTTGAAATTAAACCGTCAGATTCTTTACTCCGCCTCACTGAATAGTCGCTCTGGAGATTTCTCCTTTGCTCGGTTCAAGTTGTCGGTTAAAGTACCGTTTTTCTCGGTTTTCGACCGAATTTAACCATTTGCCTGTCGGTTCAGACTCTGTGGTATCGTGAGTACTAGATAGGTTTATTTTTCATGTTCTTCTGTGTGGAACTTGTAAACGTGGGATCGGTTCGGTTTGAACCGATCAGGTTGTTCAGAAAAAGTTTATTCTACTTTTGGAGTGTGGTAACCGGTCCTTATCGGTTCTAAAAAAAAAACAGATTTCATTACGTTTTTTTCCACGACCCGTAACACGGTCAGGAACTGATAAGGGTGTCTTGCCTGGCGGATTGCCGAAAAAAGGGTAAGTTTTGTTAGGACTGGCCATGTCTGAGAAACCCAAAAGAAGAACCGGGCCCACTGGGTTTCAACACTGTAGTGTGTGTGTGGGGAAGTCTTTGCTAAGGCTGATTCCCCAAACCACCTGTGTTTATTGTCTGAGGTTTGACCACCTCGATTCAGACTGCCAGATTTGCAAGAATTTTCCTGCAGCTACCCTGGAAAAGAGAGTTGGTAGGCTCAGGGAAAGAGAGGTCAAGAAGTCTGCTGACCCAGATGGACAGCCCGGTTCGGTTCCAACTGAACCAGAAGGAGTGCCCTCTGACCAGGGCGCAACTTCTTCGGCCAAAAGGAAAACCGACTCCAAGGAGTCGGTTCGGGTTAATAAAAAAAAGAAGGGATAAATCAGCTGGTGCGGATCCACAAATTCTTTCTCCGACCGCTGATGAAATAGCCAAAGCAATAAGGATTGTTCAATCGCTAACCCTGGTTCCGACCGAACCGGCACCATCAGGAAGGGTCTCGGTTCGGTCGGTTCCCCCGGTTCCAGATTATAATTTAGAAGATTTTTATGAACTGGAGGAGGAGGAAGGAGAGTATGAGGATAGTGATGGTGATTACGAAAGTCTGGATGTGCCTATTGACCCGGACATCTCCCCAGACAGACCTTCAGGGGTTTCTCCTCCTAGGCTTTCTGAGTCCCCTTCCCATGTTATGTTCTACAAAAAAGTGGCTGAAACTCTGCATCTTCCTATGGAAGAAGCTGTGGATGACCAGGAGGAGCCTGACTATGTTGAAATGATGGATATCCCAGAGTCCAGGAGGCTGTCTGTTCCCCTTCATAAGTCCTTTGGGAAATAGACAATAAAAATTTTAAAGACTCCTAATTCTATTCCTCCTGTGGACAAGAGAATGGACAAGAGGTATACTCTCTCAGGCTCAGATATGGAGTTCCTTACCCAGCAATGCAGCCATGTTGGGGTGGTGCAGGCTGCTGCCTGTGATAAGGCAAATATACCCTTGGCTTCACACCCCCAGATAAGGACTCCAGGAGGATTGATGCCATGGCAAAAAAGCAGTACATGGCAGTATCCTTGGGACTCAGGCAGGCTAATTATATGGCCTATACAGCTAGATATCAGAAATCTAGATGGGACACTGTAAAGGCTTTAGCTAAACAGGTCCCTGGACAGCTTGCCAAGAGCTGGAGCAGGTGGCTGCGGATGGTATTGAGGCATCCAAGGTGCAATTCCATGCTGCAGTGGACTCCAATGATGTTTCATCTAGAGTCATGGCTACATCTGTGGCCCTTCATAGGATGGCTTGGCTCAGATGTACTAGCCTGTCTCAGGATACCCAGACTGAGGCCATGGATTTTCCTGTTTGGGTAATTCTCTGTTTGGGGAGCAAACAGAGAACTACATGAAGAAAATGGATGAATACAGGACCACCTATAGGAGTGCTCAGGCCAAGGAAAGGCAGGCCACTCCCCAGAGGCAGCATTCCAGGGGCAGGCCTTTTCATAGGCCTTTCTACCAAGCCCAGGTCTCCTCTTCTGCTTATGCTCATAGGGGTTCTTCAGAGGGAGTGGCAGACGGGCTACAAGCAGGCCTGCTTCCACCCCAAGCCTAAAGCCCCTGCCAAACAGGCACCCTGATGGGATTGCCAATGCTGATTCTCCACTACCTGTAGGGGGCAGGCTGGCTTACTTTGTCCAGGACTGGATGTCTTTAACATCAGAAAAATGGGTCCTGGAAGTAGTAAGTCAAGGACTGGTTCTCAGCTTCAAAAAATTTTCAAAGATGAGAACCAGATCCTTTCCACCTGCAAATTCCTCAGAGGTACTGGCCCTAGAGGCAGAGGTCTCTTCTCTCTTGGCTCTGAGAGCCATAGAGAGGGTTCCACCCCTACACAAAGGGAAAGGATTGTACTCCAGGTACTTCCTAACCCCCAGAAAGACAGAAGAATGGTGGCCCATCCTGGACCTCAGATATTTATACAAGCACCTTTTAAAGCCGAAGTTCAAAATAGTGACTCTGGGAATAATTCTACCCTCTCTAAGGCCAGGGGACTGGCTAGTCTCCCTGGACCTCAAGGATGCCTATTTTCATATTCTCATCAGAAGCTCCCACCGAAAATATCTCAGGTTCGAGCTGCCCTCGGGCCATTACCAATTCAGAGCAATGCCCTTTGGCCTAACCTCTGCTCCAAGGGTGTTCACAAAATGCCTGGCAGTAGTAGTTGCCTTCCTAAGAAGAAAAAGGATCTCCATCTTTCCATACCTGGATGACTAGCTCATAGTAGGCCAGTCTCCAGACCAAGTCAAGTTGCACCTACAGATAACTCGGCAACTGCTCACTTCTCTAGGTTTCCTTCTGAATCTTCCAAAGTCAGTTCTAGAGCCTGTACAGCTCCTCACCTTCATAGACGCAGAGCTAGATACAGTAAGGGCAAGAGCCTTCCTTCCCTGGACAGGGCCAGGGCCCTTATTTCACTGGCCTCTTCATTCACCCTCCAGGTGTCTCGACCAGCAAGGCATTTTCTGCAGCTCCTGGGGCACATGGCTGCTTCTACAGCAGTGGTGCAGGGAGCAAGATTTCAGATGAGGGACATTCAGTTCCACTTGGGAGCCTTTTGGTCTCAGAAAAAGGACCCTCTGACCAAACTGATTCCAGTGACTCGAACCCTGATCCAGGCATTACAGTGGTGGCAGGATCAGGACAATCTGAGACAGGGAGTTCCTTTTGTCACTCAGTCTCATTCTCTAATCCTTACTACAGATGCCTCCCTCTTGGGCTGGGGAGCCCACTTGGGGGACCTGACCACCCAAGGGTTGTGGTCTCCTCAGGAATCTCTGCTTCACATCAATCTGTTAGAACTCAGAGCAGTGTTTCTAGCACTTCAAGCTTTTTCCAAGTCTGTTCTGAACAAAGTAGTTCAGATCAGGACAGAAAATACCACCACAATGTGGTATATCAACAAGCAAGGGGGCACTCGGTCTACGGCCTTGTGCACAGAGGCAATGAAGTTATGGTCTCTGGCCTATTCCCTGAACACCTCTCTTACAGCAGTACACCTCCCAGGCAAAGACAATGTCCTGGCAGATGCTCTCAGCAGGATATCTCAAGGCCATCACGAATGGTCCCTGGATCCCCTAGTTTTGAAGGTGATTTTCTCCAGATGGGGCACTCCACAGATAGATCTTTTTGCAGCCCCAGACAATCACCAACTCCCTCTCTATTGTTGCAGGCCCCCAGTGTTGGGCTCAGTCCCCCTGGATGCCCTAGTTCTCAATTGGGAGGGGAAGTTCCTGTATGCTTTTCCCCCTTCCCTCTCCTGTTCAAGGTGTTAGTCAAAATCAGGTCTCAACCCTGCAAAGTGATTCTGATTGCCCTTCTCCTGTCTCTTCCCAGGAATTACAACCTATTAACATGTGCTCAGGGAAGGGTTTGGTATCCAAATCTCAAATCTCTCAACCTCAAGGCCTGGCTGTTGAAGAATTAGAGTTTGCTGACTTATACCTCTCTCAGGGTGTTCTGGACATCTTGAAGGCTTCTCAAAAACCTTCCACCAGAAACACTTGCAACTCTAAGTGGAGAAGATTTTCTGTGGTGCTCTGGCAAGCACATTTCTCCAGAGTCTGCTGGCCTTCCCACAGTCCTTGACTACATGGTTCATCTTAATAGCTTGAGACTCAGACCAGCTGCACTAAGAGTGCATCTGGCAACTGTCTCTGCCTTCCTTTCAGTAGGCAAACACTCTTCCTTCTGCTCATCCTGTATTTTCTAAATTTTCAAGGGATTACTTCTAGGTACCCTGCCCTGCTTGGGACCTTAATGTTTGCATTGCTCAGCTTATGCAACCCCTTTGAGCCTTTGTCCTCAGCAGAGCTTAAGTACTTGACTTGGAAAACTGTTTTCTTCGTGGCCATCACTTCTGCCAGGCGCATAAGTGAGTTACAGGCCCCTGACAGTGGAGCCTGATTTTATCTCTTTCCATAGAGATAAGGTGGTCCTCAGGACTAATAGGAAGTTTTTCCTAAGGTGGTTTCAGATTTCCACCTTAACCAATCTTTGTCCCTTCCTGTTTTCTTCACTGACCATTCCTCCTCTGGGAGAGGAGACTGCACAGTTTGGATGTGAAAAGGGCCCTTAGCTACTACATAGAGAGCACACAAGGGTCCACAGGTTTGACTCCCTCCAACTGTTCCTTACTTATGGCGAGGCTGGTAAGGGAAAACCTGCCACTAAGAGATCTGTTGCCAGGTGGATTGTCTCTGCATTCAATTTTGCTATGAAAAATTAGGTAGGATCCCACCCTCAGGCCTGAGGGCTCACTCTACCAGAGGTACAGCTGCTTCCCTGGCTGCTGCCAGGGATATTCCTATCTTAGAGATTTGTCAAGCAGCCACCTGGAAAACAGTACACACTTTTACCAAGCATTACTCTCTGGACATCCAGGCTAGGAGTGATGTTAGGTTTGGCACAGCAGTGCTTCAGAGCCTATTTCCTAAGTAGGTTCTGTCCCTCCTCCATGGAGGTACTACTTGGTAGTCTGCAGTATGTCAGAATACAGCAAGACTTCATGTTGTTTGAAGAAAAAATTACTCACCTTAGTAATGTTGTTTCTTCTAATGGAGTCTTGCTGTATTCTGACCTCCCCCCTGCCTCCCCTCTCAGAACCTTGTTTTTTGGGATGTGGGAGGGCAGTAGTTGGCACTCAGGAGGTGCCCCCACCCTTCTTTCTCATCCCTTTGGTTTGGGTGTGTGGGTGTTGTGTTTTGTTTTATTTTTTGGGGGGTTTCCTGACATGAGTCTTTGCTTTGGGACCAAAAAATCTCTTTATTATATTTAGTAGCCAGTTGGCTAGTGTAAGGTTACAGTTTCCACACAGGGCACCCAGTGAATTTAGCTCGTAAAGATCTGACGGTTTAATTTCAAACAGCTGCAGACAGAGTCTCAACCGAGCTCGAGCTCAGCATTCCATGCCTGGCATGGAAAGTTAACTCTTTCATCTCCGGGGCAGTTCAAAGGTTGGACATCACTGCAATATGTCAGAATACAGCAAGACTCCATTAGAAGAAACAACATTACTAAGGTGAGTAATTTTTTTTTCTCTTCTATTGGAAGACGTTTTTCAGTTTAAAAGTAACTGAGAGAAAAGTAACTGTATTTTATCCTATTGAAATACCTCTGAAGCTGATATTGCTTAAGTAGATACTGCAAAACAGTTATGCACATCTCAAGGAATGCGCACTTTTCCCTATATGATTATTTCATTAGTTACTACAGTGATCCAGTAATTTGTATGTACGGTCAGATTTTACAAATGTCTTTAGTACAACAGATATTTACTTTATAAGTAGTAAAGTGAAGGCATCCATTTTGTGAAGAATTAGAACATTTTAATGATGTCAAGGCTTCACCTGTCCAAACAGTGTTCAGTGATGTAGCTGAGAACAAATTGGTGGTGCTGAGAAGAATCCTTACACAGATTCCCCAGCCCTCCTGGGCTCGAATGTGTTGAACCAGCATACCGCTCAAAGTCAGAGTTCCTGTTCTTAATACTTGCTTTTGCACCTTTGTTACTTTTTTAACAGAGCTTTTCATTTGTCAGCAGTCAGAGATTATATCTTTGGTACCGTAATCTTCAATGTCTTCCACAGAACATTGCCTGATTCCCTTGCCCCCCTTTTTTAACCTGTCAACACTATCTACCCCTTGAAGTCCTTTGAAAATGCTCTTTTGGCTACCCCCAATTTTAGAACCAATATCAGGAGATTATCCTTTGGCTTTGCCACTCCAACTCTTTGGAACTCTATTCCTCCCAATAGACAGTGCATCACTGCCCTCAGTGTCCTGCTTCTGTCTCAGGTATAGGGAATACCTCCTCAGCTCAGCTCTCTTCTGTTGCCCTTAAACCCTGCCCTCCCCTTACAGTGCACTTACTTACACCCATTGTCATTAGCCCACTTCCCAGGCAACCCATTGCCCTCTCTGATTCCCATACCCAATTCCAAATGACCCACATAATGCCCAACACATACTACCTTCTCTGTCCTATATATTCTTCTAGCTGGTTCAGACACCAGAATCAGTAACAGCTTTGTACCCTTCTCCTATGTGGGTTAAACCGCTGATTCTGCTTAAACTAATTGATGTACACTTTCATCTTATCAGACAGTTCCTTTCCCCTTCTTCTTTTGTTTTTCAGCCCCTGTTAAACTTCCTTGTTAGTTATTGTAAACTTCCCACAGGCCTAATTGCTAACTATTGTATTATGTCTATATTGGTAACTGTGTTGACCATTGTATTTATTTTATACCTGTACTATACCTGCTTGTGTAACTCTCCTGGAGTCGTGCCTGAAAATAGGCAATGTTGTGCCTAGTACACTTACCTGGTTAACAGAAACTAAATAAATTCCACTGAGCTAATACCAGTGATAGACCAAAACATGAGTCTGTGACACGGCTGCCTGAGAGCCTGTTATGGCACTGTCTGCTCATCCGTGTATCCCTGAGAGGGGACTGAAGAAGGTGGTGAGGCACAGGTATTGGTTTTAGGCCACTGAAATGATTCCTGACCGAATGAGCACGCTCTGTTAAAGAAGTAATCGAGGCTGTAAAAGGCAAGTATTAAAAGCACGAACTCTGACTTTGTGTGGTGTGCTGGTTCAACAAATTCGGGCCCAGCAGGGGCAGAGGAGCTGTGGAGTAACTAATCCTAATGAATGAATTCACCCTGAGGCCTGGTCGTTCTCAAAGAGTGGTAAGTGCTAAATATTTTTTGCATTGTAGGAGTCCTAACATATTGTGAAGAAAAGCAGAGATTCAATTTTTAGGCTTTGAAAAAACCAAAATGTAGTGAGCTTTCAAGAATCAATCTTCTTCACAGAGCCCCACCCGTTGTAGGCTTTAGGTGCTAATAGGGCCCTGTGGGAGCAGACTTTTTTCCAGGGCTTTAAACAATGGTGATGGCACCAATGCATAAGCATTACTGCATGCCAGAGCTAATAACCATTAACAATCTTACTGCTTCAGGCCTGTTTTTCAAACCCCAGGAATCCTTCACTTTGCTTAACAACTGCATCATTTCTCGCTGCCCCAGATCTTAGACATTTATGCTAATTATGGAATGTGAAATGAAATTCAAACTCTGCTATGTGGTCATACATAGATACATAGACAGTGTCGGCAGATGAGGCCTATGGCCACCCAGTCTGCCCATTTGAGCTTGTAAGTTCAGTTTATGTTTTCCTAGAAGTCTGTTGCCCTCACCCTGACCTCCAGAATTCCTTTTTGTCTATCCCATGCATTCTTAAATCCTGTGATTGTTTCAGCCCCCACCACTTCCTCTGGCAGGGTGTTCCACTTGTCCACCACCCGTTCTGTGAAGAAATTCTTCCTCACGCTTTCCTCTGAATCGTCCTCCTCCAACTTCATCCCATGCCCTCTAGTCCTGGAACATCTTTTTCGCTTAAAAATAGTGTATTCCTGCACCCTGTTCTTCCCTGTAAGATACTTGCATGTCTCTATCATATCCCCTCTCCCTCCTCTCCTCCAGGGAGGACATGTTCAGCTCCTTCAGCCTGTCCTCATAGGACTTGTGATGCAATCCATGCACCATCTTTGTTGCCTTCCTCTGAACCTTCTCTACCCTGTCTATGTCCTTACATAGGTAAGGTCTCCAGAACTGTACACTGTACTCCAGGTGGGGCCTCACTAGTGTCTTGTATAGTGGAATTATTACCTCTCTTATCCTGCTGGTGTTGCCCCTGCCTATGCATCCCAGCATCCTATTTGCTTTACCTGCTGCCTTGTCACACTGTTTCCTACCTTGAGGTAATCAGAGATGATAACCCAAGATCTCTTTCCTGCTTGGTGCTTGCTATATCCTCACCCCCAACTGATATATTGTGCCAGGGTTTTGTGCCCAATATGCATTATCTTGCACTTCTTTGCATTGAATTTCAACTGCCAAACCCTTGACCATTCTTCAAGTTTCTGCAGGTCCCTTCTCATTCTGTCTACACCCTCTGGTGTGTCTACTCTGTTACAGAGCTTTGTGTCATCAGCGAACAGTGAAATTCTGCCTTCTAGGTCCTCAGCATGTCACAGATGAAGATGTTGAATAGGACCGTCACAGCACTGATCCCTGTGGTACCCCACTGGTCACTCTTCCTCTGTGGAGTGACAGCCATTTACCACCACCCTCTGTGTCCTGCCACCCAGCCAGTTACCTACCCACCCACACTACTGTCCTGCCCACACCCATATCCCCAGTTTGTGTAATAGTCTTCTATGGCACAGTGTCAAGGCCTTGCTGAAGTCCAGATAGGCCATGTCCACTGCCCTCCCTGATCCACCTCCCTGGTCACCCAGTCAAAAATTCAACGAGTTTGGTCTGACATGACCTCCCCTGTTGAAACAATGCTGCCTTGGGTCCTGTAGTCCATTGACAACCAGATGTTCCACCAATCTCTCATTCAGTAGTGCTTCACAATCTTCCCCACTACCGAGGTGAAGCTGACCGTCTGTAGTTCCCGCTTCCTCTTTGTTCCCACTTTATATAAGGGACTACATCTGCTATCCTCCAGTCTTTGGGTACCTCCCTGTTTCCAGTGATCAGCTAAACAGGATAACCAGAGGTTCAGCCACCACCTCTTAGTTCTTTAAGGACCTAGGGGTGCACCCATCTGGTCCCATTGCTTTATCAACTCTTATTACTTCCAGTTCCTTCAGGACCCTTTCGTGTAAAGGGACTTGTGTCCATTTCTGCACCATTCTCACCCCTTGTACTCCCTTCAGACCCATTACCTTCCTCTTCCTCAGTAAAGACTGAGTAGAAATATCTGTTCAATATGTCAACTTTACTGTTGTCATCCTCCACGCGGTCCCTATCCTCCCCCTTCAGTCTCACTATCCTTCCCTTTGCCTTTCTTTTCTCACTTATGTACCTGTAAAAGGTTTTGTCCCCTCTACCCACTGATTTTGCAATGTGTTCTTCTGTCTGAGCTTTGGCTTACCTTACTGACCTCCCTTTGCTTCTCCTGGTACTACTCCCTATCCCCTTCTGCCTGTGTCTTTTTGTATTGCCTGAATGCAATCTTTTTGGCTTTCACTTTCTTTGCTACCTCTTTGGAAAACCATAATGGTCTCCTCTTCCTTTTCCTCTTGCTAACCTGCTTAATGCATAATTCTGTTGCTCTTGTAATCCCCATTTTAAATACTGCCCACTGTTCCTCAACCCCTGATTCCTGCCCCTTCCCCATAATGCCTCTTTCAGGTATCTCCCATTTTCCCAAAGTCTGCCCCTAAAATCCAGGATCGTGTTTTTGTGCGGTTTGGTTCTGCTCTTTCTGTGATTTCAAACCACAATGACTGGTGGTCACTGTTCCCCAGGTGCTCCCCACTGTTACCCCCATCACACTGTCCCTGTTTGTGAGCACAAGGTCCAGTATTGCCTTCTGCCGAGTTGGTTTCCATGTCCAGTTGCTTGAGGAAGGCACCCTGAAGGAGTCCAGGATAAATCTGCTCTAGTTGATGCTGCTGCTGGGATGCTCCAGTCCATGTCTGAAATATTGAAGTCTCCAACCAGTACTACCTCACCCTTGTCTGCCATCCTTTGGATGGCTATCAACTCCTATCTGTTTCTTCCTCCTGGGCTGGTGGTCTATAGACCACACCTGTGCGGATGGCTCACCTTCACATTCTAATGGCAGATTTATTTCTCCGCGTGAAGAAGCAGTTGACCCAAGGTCTTCTCTCCAACTACAGACCATTTTTCAGTTTATTATTTTGTAAAACTTTTCCATAGCATACTGTTTATTTTATCAATAACTCTGCTTAGGTTGTTTATAATATATTAACTTTTCTCTGGTCCCCATCAGTTCCCGGGATCCAGAGAAGGCCATTTTTCAGGACGGTTCCCACTCTTGGGGAACCACATTTAAAACGAGTTTTTTTTCTCAAAATTACAACAAAATTAAACCTCTTTGTGGTTTATACTGTTTATTTTTCTCGATTCCTCTTATTTGGGAACCAAGCCATTATTTTGCAGTTTAGCCTAACCAAATCATCTGTTAGGTTATTTCTGTTTATAGTTTCATTGCTAAGGAAGCTGAACTGCATTTCAAATACCTTTAACCCTTTTTAAACATATACAGGGTTATTTGTCAGAAATGTACTTCTGGTATCCTGCTCATCCTAACCTCTCCTTTTCTCCACAATACTCCCTTGCGGTACAGCCTATCCCTGCTCTCAGTCCTGACACTAGCCCCTGCAGCCATCCCATTCTGTCTTTGCCAGCTCCTATCCTATAACCTACCTTTCCTTATCCTGACCTGCTATTATCTCTACTGTTCACAATCTTGCCATTCCCCTGCCCATTATCCCCTTGCACTTGTCACTATTTGACCACATTTTTATTTATCTATTTTTGTTGTACTTTCTAAGTTGTATTTTCAGGACTACTACTGCATCACTCTTGCTACTATATGTTTTTCATCATGCTATGACTGTAAAAAATCTCTATGATCCTACCAGGACCACTCTGTGTACTACCTGTAATGCTTAGCTTAGAAACAGAGAAACATAGAATTTGACGGCAGATAAGGACCACTTGGCCCACCCAGTCTGCCCATTTCCCTACCTAATGGATAAGCTGCAGATCCTAGTTAACCAGCAGCCTACTTCTTTCTACCCTCACCCCTAGTAATCCTACTAGGATTAACTACAAGACTGGCTCCAGTACCCTCTTGGATTGGGTCCTCACCACTCACCCCACAAGGATTTCTCGTACGACCATTCTCCCAGACTCACTCAGTGACCACTCCCCAGTCATGTGCATGGTCTAACAAATTCCTTAAGCCCCCTCCCAAAATTATCACTAGCAGAGTCCTTCCTCATGGAAAACTTCCACATCTCAAACAACACCTGCTTCTACAAGACTGGCTACCAATTTATGAAGCAATAGATGTTAACTTGGCTCTTGATCACTTCATCTCAATTTTCAACAAAGCCTCGCGACCTCTTTGCCCCTGCTAAAGGCAGCAAACAAAATCTCTCTCTAATCCTTGGGTCACATACGGCTCTTCTCTCACAGCTGAAAACTAAAGGGATCACCTCTGGGCAGCTGCCAGGACCACTGGCAAACAACTGGACATCCAAAATTACAAACAAGCACAAATGCCTGCACAAAGCCATACGGCTAATGAAATCCACTCTATTACAAAGACGCCTCACCAATACATGGGGAAATGGTCGCTTTGGGACAATATCAAGGATGTCACAAGGAAGCAGCCAAAAACCTCTCTGGCCATGTTAATGGTTGATGGATCCTCAACCCTTGACCCCAAGGTGATCGCAAACATCTTTAACACGGCTTTTTCAGATGTTAGTGCTGTCCTACCCCATGACTTTTTCGAAAATAGGGCCTACTCCCCAAAGACCTCAGCCCCTCAGTCTAACCATCCCCTCTTCTACTTCAGGAAGGTAAGGCTGAATGAAGCTAGCCGCTATATTACTGCAGCTATCTCTAAATCTAGATCTAGTAGCGACACCCTGGACCTTAAGCTTCTGTTGCTCACCCTCGATGAGGTAATTCATCCATTAACAAAAATCCTAAACCTCTCTCTCAGCTGTGGAAATTCCCGGACCTATGGAAAACAGCCACCGTGACACCTGTCCATAAAAGTGGGGACAAGGCAGTTCACTCAAATTATCGCCCTATCTCCATACTGCCCCCACTCTCTAAGGCATGAGCGCATCGTAGCTGATCCACTTACCGACCACTTGGATAAATACAATATACCTTGTCCACAACAACACGGCTTCGGAAGGTCACAGCACCACCACAGCCCTTCTTGAGTTCACTGGAGCTTTGCAAATCCCTTGACAACGGCCTTCTCACAGGGCCGTTTTTCGACTCTCCAAGGCCTTGATACAGTAAACCATGGACTACTAATACACCAACTACTGAATGCGGGCTATCACCTGACTCTTCTCTCTGGGTTTAAAAGCTACTTAGAAAACCGGCCACAGAGAGTAAAATTATGGACGCTCTTTCTAACACCCTGCCTGTTCGCTCAGGTGTCCCACAGGGATCCATACTGGGACCCCTCCTTTTAGCCTTTTCAAACTCCCTCCTTACCACTGCTCTGAGAAGATCATACTATGCCGATGATGCTGTTGTATTCTCCACTCACAAAGATCCTGCAACTTTAACACAACCTTCAACTTGGTTTCAGTTCTTTAGAGTCATGGTTTCTTAATCATAAACTGGTCCTCAATGACAAAGAAAACCAAATCTATGCTCTTCTGCAGCTCTCATAACCCAGACAAGCTACACCACTTGGCTATCTCCACCACCCAGGGCAACACTCTAGATCAGGGTGGTGTCCTTCAAATACTAGGGATCAGCTTGACCCTAATCTCTCCTATGGACTTCATGTAGATAATGTAGCTAGAGCTGCTAATACACGGCTTGGTCTCCTGTACAAACACAGACCACACCTCACGCCCAGAAGCTTTGAAGGTTGCAGTCCTGAGCTCTGTGATCTCTGTAATAGACTATGGTCTCATCATTTATGTCTCGGCCACAACCACAACCCTTAGGCGCCTCTCAACTGCCTTAATAAAGCATGTTGGCTCATCACTGGTGCTCACTGTCTCACCACACATGTGACCTGTACACTCAGACCGGCTGGCTCCAACTATCAAACCGCATAAAGTTTCTCACCTGCTCCATGGTCAAAAAAATCTACCTTGGCCTTGCACCTTCTGGGGTCTCAACACCGAATTAACAAACGGTGCCTTAAGAGATCCACGCTACAGCTACTGAAAGTCCCCCACTGTCACACTTCACAGGGACAATGCTCTTTTGCTTATCGAGCACCACTCTGGTCCAATGGCCTCAGCCCAGCCATCTCCTCTGCCCCAACTATTGGTATGTTTAAAACTAGGCTCCGGGACTATCTCACTACCAACAGCTCCTGTGACTGCCCAACTTAACCTTGTTCTCCACTTCCCTTTCTGCTCTAGTTGTCCCCCCTCTCCTCCCCTCCTCACTGGATTCTACCTCACATCTTGGTATACCCAATGCTGCACTTTTCACCCTCTTGACAATCGTTCCTACATTCCTTCTCCCCTACCCTCTTCTCTCTCCCTATGACTCTGGCACTTTTATCTGTTGTCTGTTTTCTCTGACAAATGCCGCTGGCTGCCTTGTTACAATGCTACCCTTGAACTGTATTTAACTGTACTAATCTGTACTCTGTTTGCAATGTCCACTTTGTTGTAATGCCTGTCTTGATGTTCCCCATAATTTGTATTTCTCTGACGTGGAACCTTTGTAAAAGAGCCATGGCTCAAAGGTATTTGTAATCCTAGACTTGATAAATAAATAAATAAATAAATAAAAGAATTGCCTTATGACTGTCCCACGCATGCTTGAATTCAACCACTGTTTTTGACTCTACAGCCTTCTCCAGAAGGCCATTCCATGCATCCACAACCCTCTCTGTGAAAAAATATTTCCCTACATTACCTATGTGCTGCCCCCCAATCTTCAAATTGTGCCCCCTTGTTCTTGCACACCTCTTTTTTTGAAAGATGCTACCCTCTTGGACTTTGTTGATTCCCTTGAGGTACTTGAAAGTTTCTGTTGTGTCCCCCCTCTCCCTGCTTTCCTTGAGGCTGTACATATTAAGCTCCTTAAGTCTCTCTTCATATGTCTTCCGGTGCAGACTCTGCACCATTTTAGTTGCCTTCCTCTGGACAGCTTCCATCCTGTCTATGTCCTTGCGGAGATTGGGTCTCCAGAACTGCACACAGTACTCCAGATGGGGTCTCACCAGCTGTCTGTACAGAGGGATGACAACTTCCTGTTTTCTACTGGTGATACCTCTCCCTATGCATCCCAGTATCCCCCCAGCCCTCCTTACTGCCCTCTTACATTGCTTGCCTACCTTTAAGTCATCTGATATGACTACCCCCAGGTCCCTTTCCATTTTTGTTGTTGTTAGTATCTCACCCCCCATTGTGTACTCTTCCCTGGGTTTTGTTTCCCAGGTGCATTACCTTGCACTTCTTAGCACTGAATCTAAGCTGCCATACATTTGACCATTCCTCTAACCTTGCCAAGTCCCTTCTCATCCTTTCCACCCCACCTTGTGCATCAACTGTGTTTCAGATCTTTGTGTCATCTGCAAAGAGACATACTTTTCCTTCCAGTCCCTCTGCAGTGTCGCTTATAAAGACATTGAAGAGGACCAGTCCTAATACTGAACCCTGCGGTACCCCACTAGTAACCCCCTTTCTTCAGAGTGGACTCCATTTACTGTTATCCTCTGTGTCCTATTCTTCAGCCAATGCTTTACCCAGACTATCGTCTTGGGACCCACTCCCAGGCTGGCTAACTTGTATATTAATCTTTTGTGTGGGACTATATCAAATGCCTTGCTAAAGTCTAGGTAGGCCATATCCACAGCCCCTTTCTGATCTACTACTTTAGTCACCCAGTCAAAGAAATCTATTAGATTCGTCTGGCATGACCTTCCCACTGTGAATCTATGCTGCCTTGGATCCTGTGCCCCTCTGGCCTTTAGGTGCTCTACAATTCCTTTCTTCAGAAGTGATTCCATCATTTTCCCTATCACTGAGGTCAAACTAACAGGTCTGTAGTTTCCTGCTTTTGCCCTGCTCCCACTTTTGTGAAGGGGAATCGCATCTGCCCTCCTCCAGTCCTCAGGTACCACCCCATCCTCCCATGATTTGTTAAAGAGGGTAGTCAGTGGTGTCACTAGTTCTACCCTTAGTCTTTTAGAATTCTGTGATGAATCCATCAGGCCCCATTGCTTTGTCCACCTTCAGTTTTAAGAGTTCTTTCAGAACCCTTTCTTCTGTAAATGGGCTGGTATCAACTTCTGTATCCAGAGTGTTTCTGTTGTTTGTTTTAGGTACCCCCTCTTCATCTGTAAATACTGAGCAAAAATATTTGTTTAGTATCTCTGCCTTTTCACCGTCACCCTCTGCCCACCCCCCTCCCCTTTATTAAGCTTCACTATCCCTCCCTTAGTCTTCCTTCGCTCCCTGATGTACTAAAAAGGTTTTATCCCTCTTCTTAACTGAGTTGGCCATCTTTTCCTCGGTTCGGGCCTTTGCTGTTCTGACCGTCTTCCCAGCTTCCTTTTGCTTTAACTGATACAATTCTCTGTCCTGCTCCTTCTGTGATTCCTTGTACTTTCTGAATGCTTTCTTTTTCTTTTGAACCTTCACTGCCACCTCCTTTGAGAACCATAGTGGTTTCTTACATCGTTTTGTTTTGTTTATTTGCTTCACACAAAGGCTTGTTACCTCTGTGATGGCAGTTTTTATTATTACTCATTGTTCTTCCACCCTCCTTCCAGCCCATTTGCTAGTGCATGCCTTAGGCACTCACCCATTTTGGCAAAGTCAGCCCTCCTGAAGTCCAGTACTTTTGCCTTTGTATGGCTTGACTCTATTGCTGTGTTTATTGTGAACCATCCTGTTCGATGGTCGCTAGTTCCCAGATGGCTACCCGCTTCTGCATCTGTGATCCTCTCTCCATCTCCATTTGAGAGAACCAGGTCTAAGATTGCTCCCTCTCGAGTGGGTTCCAGTACTAGTTGTCTTATTGTTAAATGTTTTTCGAAATACCCTGTATACTGTCTGTGCTGCTTAGCCTATTGTTTCATGTTTCACATTACCTTGTTTATGTATCTTGATGTAATCTACTGTTTGTTATACCTGCAGTGTCTGCCCTGTAACCTCCCGGGTCGTGCCTGAAAACAGTCATCTTTATGGGTAGCGCACCCACCCTGTAAACAAATACTAAATAAGTAAAATTAATGCATAGTCTTTCTTGGTTTGTCAAAGTTTGACTTGACTGATTGACTCAGGAAGAAGACTGGACCTGCAGGTTTAAAAAACTGTAAAGTTTTGTTTCCAACTCCTGGCAAAGGCAGACTGTCACAAGTTGTGCTTAAAGTGTATGGGTCCAGACCATGATTTTAACAATTGTGAGCTTTGTTTATAGTTTTGCTCCAGAACACAAAACAGTAGTCTAAAAAAAAAAGTCATTTGGGCTTCTCAGTCTGCCTCTGTCATAATAAGGCTCAGGTGAGGGTCCAGACCCTCGGAGTAAGCAGAAGGATAAGTCTGCTAGAGGTGGTATAGATGTCAGGGTGTCTGATAGGGAGAACCCTAAAACCAGTAAGAGTAAAAGGACCACTGGGCAGGCATCAGAGCTGGTATCTGCTAAAAAAAGCAAAAAGAAAAACATGTCACTGCCCCTCCTGCTGAAGAAGCAAAGGAGAGACACTAGTTGACAAAAATAAGAAAAGATAAAGCTGCAAAGATGGATCAGAAAAAAAAAATGTGAATCTGTGCCGGTACCAGAGACAGTGCATGCCAAAAAAATAGCTGTCCTTCCACCCGAAAAAGGAAAGGAGTCGCCAGTGAATAAAAATAAAATGTCCTCAATGGAGGACATGACTAAGGCATAGCTTATCTTCCAAGAATCAATCTTCACTATTTGTTACTTCATGGGTCTGTGCCAGAGGTGCTAGGGACCCTGCAGGAACACATAGCTTTAACATTTTAGAGCTAGGGGATTGACATCGGGATGGTGCCACCCATGCGGTTGACGCATGACGTGATGCTAATGGTCTGGCCCGTAACAGATGCCGGCCCCCTGCTCATCTCAGTTCTGTTCTTCCCATCATCAAGACCACACTCTGTGGGAGCATTTGCCATTTTTTTGCTATGCAGTCAGTCCATCGCCACCAGCTGTACACCATAACCTTTGTTTTCTTGTCTTTTCCAGCAGTACTTTCTTTCCTTTATCCTTCATGGCACTGGGCTCTGTTCTTTTGCTGTTTTCTGTTATTTCTGAATTCAGTCATGTCAGGCTCTGAGGGACCTAAAAAGTCAAAGAAGACAGATTCTCCTCCTATGTGTTGGTGACCCGTGGGAGGAATATGTCCGTATAGGGCCAACATGACGTTACTGGCTCTGCCTTGGAGATCAACACAATGTGGACCATTGTGATGCCTGCTTCTCCATAGATTTCTGCACACTTAAAATTAGCGCGATGAAGGGGAGTCATTTTCCCCCCACTTTTAGAGGCAGGTGTCGAACGAGGGATTTCAAGGTAAGGTCCCTGTACTCTTCCCTGAGCCTCTCCCCAGTATTACACGTACTTGGGGAGACCTGGCCTGTTCTGGTCCTTGTCTCTCTGAGATGGGGAGCCTAGGGGAGGAGTCTGTGGGACTATTGACTCCATCTGAGGAGTCAGTTGTGCACCCTTTCCAGTCGGGGGCCTTGGGGGCGTGGACAGCCCCGGTGTTGAGGTCAGAGCTATACACTGGGCATGCACTGGTGGGCTCCAGGGGGTCATAGTCCAGCTCCATTTCGGCTACCGACTGTCATGTGTGATGCTGGATAAGGAAACGCTTCTGGAGTTAGTGGCCTGGCAGAGATCTTCTAGATCTCATCCTTTGAGTAGTCGGATGACCTGGGGGATTAGCAGTGGGAGGAACTTGAGTGGCTTCTGGGTGTTGACCATGAAAGAGGCTTTTCTGGGCCTAGTTCTAGGTCTGTGTTGTTTTAGGCGTCATCTCTGGCAGTTTGTCAGTCCAGTGCAGTTGTGTTGCTGTTGGCACCGGGGATGGCCGTGTTGAAGATTCTTGCACTGGGAAAGGGAGAAAGAGAGAGAGAGAGAGAGTGATTGAAATTTAAAATTAGATGCCCTCAGATGAAGGACTTTGTTTTGTTTAAACTGCCTGTATAGGAGCTATCCTGCACAATTTTTTATTTTTTTTATTTTGTCATTGATGATAATAAAACGCTACTTGCAGATTTTATAACTACTCCTGGTTTGCCTGCACTTCCTGACCTTTATCTCAGTGATGCATAGAGAGGGGATCAGTGCTTCTGTTGATGCACTTTAAATAAATGTATACATTTGCGCAGTCCTCATTAACTGAGTGCACTGTTCTTGTTTTTTTCCTGTTGTTTTATACAGCAGCACCTTAAGGGGTGTGGAGTACTTCTCTTTGCTTTGGTTCTTCTATTTTGAAATGTTCCTGGATATTGTAAAATTGCTTCAAGCATGTAGACATTTTTTTCATGATAAACACAAAAATGAGGTTCAAAACACTGAGTTACTGTAAGAGACTTGGGGGAGCAAAGGAACGCAATATGAAGGACAAAAAAGGAATTTTAACAAGTAAAAAAAAAAAAACATGAAACTGTCAGTAGTGCTCCTTACTTCTGCATATTTACCCACTTGGAGTCATGGTAAGGCCTCTCCTAGCTCCAAAACTGGATGAGAGCCAGCTGGCTGAAGTTAAACCCTGATAAAACTGAGGTGTTGGTGGTGGACCCAGGCCATGGAGGTTCAGGTGTGGTGGCTGGTCAGCTGTTCAGACTTTGTCTTGATGGGCTCCTGCTACCTGTCTCTGATCAGGTGCAGAACCTTGTCATTGTCTTCGACAGCCTCCTGACTTTAAAATCCCAGGTGTCTGCTGTCGTGAGAATCTCCTTTTACCATCTGAGTAACACTGCCCGGGTTAAGCACCTGGTCCCACCCAATGACCTTCCTGTTTTGGTCCACGCCTTAGTGACCTCTCACCTCGACTACTGCAATTCCCTTTACCTAAGGCTACCGGGGGTGGATATCCACTGATTGTAGCTAGTCCAGAATGCGGCAGCCAGGTTGTTCACGGGCTTACCTAGATCTTGCCACATCATACCTGTGCTCCGCAGCCTGCACTGGCTGCCAGTTTATTAGCGGATCACCTTCAAGATTGGACTTCTGACCTATAAAGCCCTACACGGTCAGGGACCAAGCTATCTGCAAGATCTTGTTAGCCCCTACCGCCCCCTCCAGTCCCCTTCGCGCCTCCGATGAGTGATTGCTAGAGGTTCCCAGGGTTCGACTTAAGACCTCTGGCATTCGCCAATTTGGTTTTGCAGCTCCTACCCTATGTAACTCTCTACCTCGTCGGGTAAGAGAGTGCCTGACTGTTGACGGTTTTAAATCCGCCCTTAAGACCTATTTTTTTTAACCTGGCTTTTACAGAATTTACAGATGCTTTGTGTGATGAATTTGTTTGGTTAATTTATTTACTGTTTTATATATTTTATTTACTATCTCACTGTACAAATGCTTTGCTTATTTATGGAATTGAGCTTTTTAAAATAAATATTGATTGATTGATAAGGGGGAGCAGTAACAAACATGAAGTAAGGGCCATGACTTGAGACTGTGTAACACTTCCCTGAAATCATTCAAACATTTTCCTCAATCTGCGCACTTTAAGTTCTGAACATTGCTTAAAATTGTATTAATTGAATTTGAGCTATTCTAGTAAAATTTACAGTGACATAGATAAGTGGTGTTGGAAACAAATTAGGAGGGAAATAATCACTCAAGTTTTAATAAAATATTGCTTGCAACAGACTGTTATATTGCAGACAAATAGTAGCATTTAATTTACAGCTTTTCCCGTTGCTTACAGATTGTACAGTTCCTTAATGCAGTTACCTCCATGAAGTAATCCAAAGCTGTTTCTTTTTCATCTACAGGGGATCTGTGTGCAATGTATTGCTTACCTCATGCCAGGATGGCATCTGTCGACTGTGGTCTGAGACCTTATTACCAGATGAAAGCTTTCTTGGTGGACAGATTTCTGAGACTGAAACTACTAGCTGCCTTCCTAACATAGGAAGCAAAAAGGATAAATTACAAAATGCATTGGAGGTATATTAAATGCCAAGTGTCAAAGCTTTTTATGTATACAGTTTTTATGTACTGGCTGCAAATCTGAAAAAAACATTTTTTTTTTCCCAAATACAGTATATTTTCCTCCTTGGGCCATAGGCTAGGACCTCCATCTGCTACCACCAAGGCATGCTACCCACCCTACCTGGACTCCTGCCCCCCCCAACCCACCTGCGACACGCCTCTGGTGCCCCCCACCTTACCCCCTGGAGCCAGGTGTGCCTTCAAGCTTAAGAAAACTGTTCCTGATGTATCTTTATGATCTTCCAAGAATCATTCTTCACGTTCATCACTGGTGGGCCTGTGCTAGAGGCACCAGGACCCCATGGGAGCGTATGCCTTTAAAAGCTTAGGAGGAAGGTGGCTGACATCAGAGATGGTGTCGCCCATGAGACAGACATATGACATGGCGCTCATGGATGGACCAATAACCGATACTGGGCCACCTGCCTCTTTAGTTCTGTTCTTCTTGCCATTAAGCAGGGTACTCCATGGGAGTGTTCATCATTTTCTACTGCATCACAGGCCTTCAGCTCTGTTTGTTGCCACTAGCTCGATGTCGTATAGTTTCTCCAACCTCTTGTTGCCACCTTTTTTCTTTCTATTCCCTTTGTATGGTGCCAAGCTCTGTTTTTGCTAATTTTTATTATTTTCTATTAATCAATCATGTCTGGATCCCAGGTGCCTAGGAAACAAAAGAAAATCGACAAGAAAATGCCATTGGTGCCCCGTGGGAGAAATATGTCTGTGCAGAACCACCATGATCACTGTTGGACCTGCCTTGCTGCCGACCATGACATGGACCATTGTGACGCCTGCTTCTCAATGGACCATCGCACCCTGGAAATCCGTGCAATGAGGAGGGGACAGGACACACACACACACACACACACCTTCGGAGGCAGGTGTTGTACCTGGAACTCAAAGGTAAGGTCCTTGGGCTCTTTCCTGAACCCCTCCCTGGTTCTATGCATACTGAGGGAGACCCAGGCTTTACTAGTCCTTGTATTGTCGAGACGAGAGGGGTCTGTGGGAAAGCCACCCCACCCCAAGGGCTGGTTGCAGACTCCTCCCAGTCCTGTACCCCCTCAGGCATTCGGACATCCTTGATGGTGGAGTCGCAGTTATACGCTGGGTCCTTTGGGTCTGCGGTCCAGTGCTGCTCCGGCTCCTGGCACTAAGGCCAGTGCTGGTGAGTGGGGTGATGCTGCCTGTGCAACTAGGTCGTCTTCTACTGCTGTTCATGGCTCTGGTAGAGGGAAGGTCTCTGAAGCCAGCCATCCATTGGAGATTTGCTGGATCTTGTCCTCCGAGCAGTCGGATGATCCAGAGGGTGAAGACCGGGATGATCCCGACTGGCTTCCCGGCCTTGGTGAGGAAAGAGACCTATCTTCCTGGACTAAAATTCTTCAACATTTATTCATACTTCTGGGTTGCAAGTCAGAGGGGCCGGGACTCTGCAGGAGCCAGAAATCTTCAGGAGGGCAAGCGCTGAGGTAGAACCATGCATGCACGGCAATGTGAGACTGTCTCGCACCAGTGTAGGCTATCTCGGTGTCGACCCTCTGACTTCCTCAGTTCTTTTTTCCCACTATCGCGTGCACTCCAGTGATGGCGTCGCTTGTCCACTGGGAGTTAAATCTTCATGTATATATAACAGCAGCATGTAGTCGTTCAGTTTTAATGTTTTATTATTTTCTAATTGTTATTTAAAAAAAAAAAAAACATTTTATTATTTTCCTCTCAGCCCTGCTGATCTAAGGAGTGAACCATGGAAGGAGATAATAACCATTAGGGACTCTCCATTAGAAGGCTGCTCTGGCAGCGGGGCTGTGTCTGGTCCGTTGCCTTCTCCAGAGTGGGGGGGGGGGGTCTGACCAGAGGCAGTCTGATGTTCAGGAGGGAGGACAGTCTCCTGTAAACACAAAAAGAAACTGGCCCATTCCCAATCTAGATTGGGGACCCAGCACCGCTCTGCCTCGAGTTCTTCCTCTTACCATCGGAAGAAGAAGCAGTACCACTCGAAGTCACCCGCTGGTGTGTCTGCCAAGACGTCTACGGTAGTTTGGAGTGGTAGGCCATCTCCGACCCTACCTGGGTCCCTGGCGGCTTCTGTTCTCGACGGCTTAGACTTTTAACAGTGGAGCCCCTCACTGTCCTCCTGCATGGTTTCCAGTGGGCAGTTTCATCATTGGGCCATTCTTATGGAGCAGTGGGTATAGCATCTGTCTCATTTGCCCTTTCCAGCAGACTCGGTTCTGGGGCCTTCGGGCCTAGGAGCCTCGGGGCTGTGGTTGCGTCCTAAGGGGCAGGTTGAGTGCTCGGTGCGGCAATAGAATTTTATCTTGCCTGTGGCCTCACTGCGTCTCCAGTTTATATTTTCCTCAGGGCCTGGCACAGATACCACCCCTTTCCCCTCTTCTCTTTCAGGTGTGAGTGGATCTTCATGTGGATCGCCCTGGTCAACATATTCTTTAGTGCCATGTTTGTTGCGGAGTCCGGTACTGACTTTGGCAGTACAGTGCCATCAGGTGCCATGTATAGTGCCAGGTCCCACTGTGCTGGATTCGATGCCAGGGCCTACGGTTCTGGCTCTGATGCCGGTTCCGGTGTCACCTGTTTATCCCATGCCCAGGCCAGGCAGTGACTTATTGGGAGCTGCTCCTGATCCCACTAAGGCTGATCTGGAGCAGGATGAGTCTGATCCTGACTTTATAATTTCTGCAGAAGGCGACGAAGACTTGTTCTACAGTTTGGATGGTAAGCCCTCTCTTCCGACTGAAAATCCAGTAGAAGAACTTTCTTTCCAGTCTCTTATAATGAATATGAGCGTTACTTTGGCCCTGCAGATGTCTTTCATTGACCCAGGTAGACTTCTGCTTCTAGAGTGTCTTCATGTTCCTAATGTCCCAGTGAACCTTACACCATCTGTTCCTCCACCCTTTGAGACCATGTCTGAAGTTGCATGGGCAAGGCTGGCTTTTATTCCTTCTGTCTGTAAATCCATAGACAGGAAATATGTCCCTCCCAAGGAGAGACCCATTTTAGCCTCACAACCTGTTGCAGATGCGCCGTTTGTCCTTGCTGAGAAGGACAAAGCTGTCCTTCCTCATTAGGGTTCAGAGCGTCCTATCAGTAAAGAATCTCATAAGATAGATACCTTGGGAAGAAGGGCTTTTGCAGCCACAACTCTGGGCATGCATATCGCTAGCTATCAAGGGCATTTTTCCCAATATGAATATGCTCCTTGGACCTCCCTTAGATCCCTGGTGGAAGGTCTCCCAGAGTCTGACTTAAAGATGGAGATACTGCAGACTGTTACACAGGTTTTAGACTGTAATAGCCATCAGTGTAGAGCCTCTATGGATGCTTACGACACAGCTTTTGGGGCAGCCGCCACTGGAATCCTTATTAGGAGGCATTTCTGACTCAGGACATCAGGGTTTTCCTCTGATGCTTAGCAGCAAGTCATGAATGTCCACTTTGATGGTACATATCTGTTTGGCCAGCAGGTGGAATAAGCCCTAGAGGCCTCTCAGAAAACCAGGACTACCATTAAAACGGCCAGGTCGGCTGCTTCAGCTCCGCAGATAGGCAGGAACTGTCAGTTTTCATAGTCAGCAAGCCCTTTCGGAAGAGCTGAGGAGCCAAATGGGCACCAGCCTCCTCAGCCACAAATGAGAATGCAGCAAAAGGCACAGGGGTGAAAATGCCTAGCGCCACCATCTAAAAGTCTGGCCCCAGTCTCTCCTCAGCTGCCTCGAGGTGGACTTGTCCACAGCAGTGGGAGGTCGTTTGACTCAGTTTTACAACCAGTGGAAGTCTGTCACAACAGACAAATGGGTCCTCCGGATTATTCATGGATACTCTTGTCAGTTTTGTGGAGGTTCCCCCCAGACATTCCACCCAAGTGACAACGCATTCTGTCAACTGTTTGGTCAGACCTTCTTGCTTCAGAGATACAGGGCCTTCTCAAAAACAGAGCAGTGGAAATAGTTCCCTGGGCAGAGAGGAACAAAGGTTTCTACTCCCATTACTTTCTGGTTCCAAAGAAGATGGGCAGCATGTGCCCCATTCTCAATCTCAGAAAACTGAACAAGTTCTTATACCGCGAGAACTTCAAGATGGTCTCTCTGGGGACTCTTCTACTTCTTCCCAGTCAGCGTGACTGGCTGGCATGTCTGGATAAGCAGGATGCCTACCAACACATTCTGGTACATCCAGATCACAAGTACCTTCACTCTGTGGCATTGGGTCAGCATTACCAGTTCAGAGTCCTGTCCTCTAGGCTGTCCTCGGCTCCTCGAGTCCTTACCAAGTGCTTTGCAGTTCTCTCTGCACACCTTCTAAAGCTCAGCATTCAAGTCTTTCCCTACCTAGACAATTGGCTTCTAGCAAGCCTGTCAAGGCAGGAAACGCAGCAAGCGCTATCCACAGCATCTCAGTTCCTAACCTTCATGGGCGTCCTGTTGAACCTGGAGAAGTCACAGCTTCAATCCTCCAAGCAGCTGCTTTTCATAGGAGCCATCTTAGATACTACAACGCTGAGGGCTTTTCTTCCTGAGGACAGGGGGAACGATATTCTCTAGATGGCTCACTTCATCAGAGGAAACAATCCGTTAAGAACCCACTCCATGCTGGGGATGTTAGGCCTCATGACTTCGTCTGTTCTCACAGTGCCCCTAGCTCGGTTGCACATGAGGATCACTCAATGGATGCTCAGCACGCAATGGTCTCCTACAACACCTCTGTAGTCTTACCTCATATAAGAGACAGAGCATCTGCAAAGATCACTTGCATGGTGTATACAGGAGGACAACTTTCTACAAAGTCTGTCCTTTTCCCCACCGGATTTCCCAGATCACCATCACCACAGATGTATTTCTGCTTGTCTGGGGGGCTCATTGTTGGGACTTTCACACTTGGGGAGTGTGGACTCAGGAGTAGTCTCATCTTCACATCAGTGTTCTAGAGATGAGGGCAGTCCTGTATGCCTTTCGAGTCCTAGAAGAGATTGTCAGTCACAAAGTAATTCCTCTTCAAATGGACAACAAAGCTGTGATGTACTACATCAACAAGCAGGGTGGAGCACATTCCTAACCTCTATGCAGAGAAGCCATGAGGGTATAGGAGTGGTGCCTCGAACATGATGTCCTCATTTAGGCAGTTTACCTACCAGGAGCTCAGAACAGTATGGTGGATCATCTCAGCAGGACAGAAGTGGATCCTCACGAGTGCTCACTTGCTCCAGACATTGTGCAATTGCTCTTCAACAAGTGCGGCAGTCCGGACCTGGACCTTTTTGCATCCCTACTCAACTGCCTCTGTTCTGCTCCAGAAGTCCAGAACTTGGCATTTTCTGTCTGGGTACATTCCGACTACGGTGGACAAGACGTTTTCTGTATGCATTTTCCCCTCTTCCGCTAATTCAGAGGGTGCTGCCCAGATTGGAGGCACATGATTCTCATTGCACCATACTGGCCTCGACAGATCTGGTTTCTGCTGCTGAGCAAGCTGTCAGTGTCTCCCCCCCCCCCCAAAGCAATTGCCCTTGCGAATGGACTTCCTGAAATGGGGACCCGTGGTCCATCCCGACCTTTGCTCCTTTCACCTCCATGCCTGGCTCCTGAGGAGACAGAAGTGAGCAGGTTTAAAGTTTCGCAGAGACTCTCGCAGATCCTCTTGGCAGCACGTAAGCCATCCACTAAGAAGACTTACAGTGCTAAATGGAAGCGTTTTTCAAAAATGGTGTGCTAAGATCTACCTAGATCCATATCATTGTCCTCTGGATACAATATTGGAGTACCTGTTGGACCTTTCAGATGCGGGACTGCAATACTCAACTGTGAAGGTACACCTCTGTGCACTTCTGCCTGTCATGAGCCAGCCCAGAATATGTCTCTGGCTCAGTTACTGCTGTTCAAAAGATTCCTCAAAGGCATTCTTCACACAAGGCCCCCAGTTAGAAAGCTGGTTGCCACCTGAGATATTAAACTCATGCTAGACATGCTCATTCGTAAACCCTTTGAGCCTCTAGCCATGTGTGATTTGAAGTTTCTGACCTGGAAGACTGCCTTTCTGGTAGCCATCACTTCTGATCTCAGGGTCTCTGAAATATATGCCTTGGTGACAGACATGCTGTATACCGTTTTTCATAAAGACAAGGTGGTCCTCCATACTCACCCTAAGTTCCTACCAAAAGTGGTGTCAGATTTCTACCTCAACCAGCTCTTAGTTCTTCCCACTTTCTTCTCTAACTTCCAAATTGAAGGCACCCTTCATTCCCTGGATGTTAAGAGGGCTCTGTGGTTCTACTTGGATAGAACCAGGGATATCCAACCAATCTTGTGGAGTTCTATGAATGGGTAACATCAGAACTGGACGGGGAAATCCTGTGGATGTATTATTCTTGGACTTCAGCAAGTCGATTGACTCTGTCCCCCACAATGGTCTGGTGGAGAAACTGACGGGGTTGGGAGTAGGCCCTTTGATGGTCAGATGGATTAAAAACTGGCTAGCTGGACTCACGCAGAGAGTAGTGGTCAGTGGGGAGCTCTTGAACCCTAGAGAGGTTGGTAATGGAGTACCGCAGGGCTCGGTCCTGGGTCCGATCCTGTTTAATGCATACATATCGGACATCAGGGAGGGTATAGGGTGTGAAATGAGTCTCTTCGCTGACGACTCCAAGATGGGAGCAGTAGTTGAGGGGGAAGAGGGGAGGTTGGCCCTGCAAGGGGACCTGGACACCCTGGAAAGGTGGGCTCACACATGGAAATTAAATTTCAGTATCACCAAGTGCAAGATGTTACATCTTGGGTGGGGAAACCCTAAACACAGGTACACCCTGGGGGGCTGGAGGCCTCAACAGGGGAAAAAGACCTAGGGGTCATGTGGATGCATGTATGAATAACTCTGAGCAGTGCAGGAGAGTGGGTAGCAAAGCAAACAGGATGTTGGGATGCATCGTAAGGGGGATCACCTCTAGGAGCAGAGAAGTGATTCTGCCACTGTACAATTGACTGGTTAGACCACACCTTGAGTACTTTGCACAGTACTGGAGACCACACTTGAAGAGGGACATACGGCTCCTGGAGAGGGTACAGAGGAGGGCAACTAAGATGATATGAGGACATGCATGAGGAGCTCTGCCTGTTTTCATTGGAGGAGCGACAGGGGGACATGATTGAGGTCTTCAAGTACCTCAAGGGATTAAATAGGGTAAACACGGAGGGGATCTTTAGACTAAAGCAGGGAGGTATCACCAGAGGGCATGGTTTGAAGTTGGAAGTTGGAAGGGTGAGGGGGAGGAGGTTTTTCACTGAGAGGGTGGTGGATCCTTGGAATGCACTGCCTGGTGAGCTGGTTCAGAGATCCACAGTGGAGGGCTTCAAGAGAGGTGGGACAGACACAGAAGCGAATCTATCAGGTGATGTCCTGGCCCAGGGGTCAGGATGGATGATAGGGGTTTCTGGAACACGGGGGGGGGGGGCAGAGGGCCTCGGTACCCAACTAGAGATCTGAGGTTCGAGCAAACTCAGTAGACCGTAAGGCCTAATCTGCTGGCAATTAGTATGTTAGTAAGACAAGCAACTCTTTATGTCTTTCAACGCGGCCCGGCTGGGTCAGCCGGTATCCATCAAATGCATCTCTGATTGGGTAGTGGCATGTCTTCATCATCGCTACTCTATAGCGCAGGTCACGTTTGGGGGCCAGGTGCACGTCCATTCTACTAGAGTGGTTGCTGCATCCCTGGCAGAGATCCGCTCTGTCCCCATTGCCGATATTTGCAAAGCGGCTACTTGGAGCTCAGTGCACACTTTTGTAAAGCACTACACTCTGGATGTCCATGCCAGACAGCACGCTTTCTTTGGCAGGACAATCCTTAATGGACTTCTGTTCTGAGTGAGGTCCTACTGCCCTGCTCTGGGCATCTGGTTTTAGCTTCATACTCTAACCCAGCAGTATGAATAAATGGTGAAGACTTTTAGTCCAGGAAGATATGAAAATTATGTACCTACCGTAATTCTTGATCTTCTTGGACAGGTCTTCACCAGTTATTCATATGCCCACCCACCATCCCCCCGAGCTCACTCATTCTGTTTCCTGGTCTTCACTCCTTCATTTGGTTTTGGCTGTGAAGACATTGTTTAAATGGGTCAATCGGGCTATCTTATGCCCCTGTTAAGTTAGTGTTTCTTAGGTTATTACGCTGCACCTCCTAGGTAGAAAAGGTACTGAGGTGGTTGGATGGTTGACGCTGAGACAGCCTACACAGGCGCGAGACGGTCTTGCGGTGCTGTGCATGCATGGTCCTACCTCAGCCCCGGCCCCTGAAGATTTTTGGCTCCTGCAGTTTCTCTGTGCCTCCGGCTTGTAACCCAGTAGTATGAATAAATGGTGAAGACTTGTCCAAGAAGATCAAGAATTATGGTAGGTATGTAATTTTCATTTCTGGGCCTAGCCATAGGCCTTTAGTGTCCACGGTGTCACCTGAGGTCCTTCTCATCCTGGTGTCAGCTGCACCGCTGCCTCTCCTATGTTGCTGCTTGTGGTGCTGGGGATGTCTCCAGTGCTGATTACAGCACTGGAGGGGATGGCGGTGCCTGGTCGGGTTCTGGTTCAGTCACCGGTGCTGGGTGGGGTTTTGGTGCCACCCCTCCTGGTGCCAAATCATATTCCGGTGCCATTTACAGTTACCAAGGGGGATTCTGGTGTTGCTCACAATGCTGGATCTCCCTTTTTTCAGGATTCCAATGCTGGGGATGCTTCTAGGCCTAGTCCAAGTGGCAGAACCACTCTGGTGAGATGGGGGTTGGTAGGTCCCGCTTAGCACCACACTCCATGTCTAGAGTGGCTGGGGTCTCTAGCAGGAGACATAGCGCTGGCTAGGTTCTTCTGGCCCCCCAGAGTCATCTGGGCCGGTGGTAAGGTGGGGATGGGGGATGCCCTGTGGGACCCAGCAGGAGTCATAGTGTCGACTAGGGTCCTCTGGCCCCCCAGAGTCATCTGGGCCTGCGGTAGGTGGGGATGGGTGCTGCCCTGTGAGATCTCTACAGCTCCAGTCACCCCACCTCTGGGAGTTCCACCCAAGGGCACCATCCAGATTACCCCTCTACAATTGGGTGTTCCTGGGAGGATGAGATGCACAGCCCCTCCCCTCAGGGTAGGTCATCTGTTCGCTCTTGTTGCCCTGGCAGAGGATCTGACCTGGTCCTTTACGACCTAGCTTCTCCTCCCCCTCCTCCTCCTCCTCCTCTGCCTGTCCCTCCTCCTCCCAGGCATTTCTGGTCCTATGGGACCCCTGACCTGGGAGCAGTTCAGGGCTTCAGCGAGTGTCTTTCCAACCTACCTGAGGGCAGTGGACCAGGCTGTCTTTCATCCTGAAGCCCTGGCACCATCACCCCCTGAATCCAGCTCCTCTTCTTCTTCGTCTTCCTCCACTGAGGAAGAGTATTCCTCGGTCCACCTCTCCTTCGATGTTGACTGCACCCATTATCAGCTGTTTCTTTCGCAGATGAGGGAGCTATGACTGTCCTATTTTTCTGTCCGCAATCCTGTTGGTCTGATGCTGTCCTTACTTGAGGAGTACAGTCATGACTCCACAGTCATACCTTCATGGCCTCATCCATTTGCAGAGGCATCAAGAGACATCTGGCTCCATCCCTCTTCCCCCCCCCTGAGGGACACCCAGCGCAGGTATTTCGCACCCCTGGCATCTCCAGGAGCCATGCCACACCCCTCTTCTTGGGTCCAGTTCCTGGACACTCCTTCTGGGCATAGGTGCCTAGTGTGCAACTGTTCCCCAGAGTCAGACTTGGCTGAGTTTGATGCCTGGGGTCATAGGGTTTTCTTGGCGTGCGCATTATGTTGGTCATTGCTACACATCAGGCACACCAAGCATCCTATGGCAGGCACCTGTGGACGATGCTGGGTCATCTCCTAGTGTCTTTGCCAGATTGTGAGGCAACCAAAGGAGCCATATGCCTTTCTGCTCAGGGTCTGGAGCTGGTGAGACACCAGGCGAGGGCATCCTATGACGCCAACAAGGTAGCCTCCAGACTAGTGGGATCTGTGGTCTGTTTTAGGCAGATGGTGTGGCTTTGTGTTTCTTGGTTGTCACAGATGGCCCGGCATAGGGTGATTGCTTCCCATTACCAGAGGGCCCACTTCTTCTTCCGTAGGGCCAGGTATGAGCTTCTGTGGTCCATTCCTGCTCCCAGGCCACAGGAGCCTCTGACTGACTCTGACCAGTCTCTGGCTTTGCCAGGCCCGTGAGAGATCCCGGCCTTTCTGTATCTCCCTCACAGGAGGCTGAGGGAGCAACCAGTTCCCTTAGGGTTTGTCAACACCGCCATTTGGTGGTGGTTTGGTACTCAGACCCACCAGTGATGATCTTCAGTATTCATCACTGTAACCCACCCATCTTCCCCTGCAATGGTCAGGCTTCTTGGCAGTCTTTCTTCTTCCCCTTTCTTCCAGCCTTACCCCCGTTTCAGGGGTTCTGGGCAGTCTTTCTCCTGCCCCTTTCTTATAGCCTTACCCTCTTTTGTGTAAAATAAATAAATAAATAAATAAATAAAATAATGAAGGCATTAAGGGGGGCAAACTTTTTTGGTGACTTACAGTGGCGTAACCATGCATACTTATTGTACGCCATTGCATACAGAAAAAAGTGCTTTTTTTCATTCCTGTTTTTTTTTTTTTTTTAATAAAGCTCTGTGCTGGTGACGGTCCTGAACTCTGGTCCGGGGGGGGGGTCTTGTGGCATTGCAGTTTCGGCATCCAGCGAGCGGAGCAGTTGGACAGTTTTTGTCCACGTGTTTGCTCTGCCATCCAGTTGCTGCAATTTCTCCCGCTGACTGCTCACTCACGGTGGGACCAGCCCTGAGCCGAGACAGTCATTCTCCTGAGCGCTGTGGTCGTGGTGGTTGCTCTTGCCCTGAATCAGCCTCCCCCCCCCCTTTAGCTCAGGCAGTTGCCGTCTGCCCACTAATGACCGTTGTCCCCAACTTGTCTCAGTCGAGAGAGGAGTCACGGGATCGGTATTGGAAGAGACTTGGACAGAGAGGAGGACTCGGAGGAGAGTAGGCTTATGCCAAGTCTCTGGATAGCCAGTCATGTCGGTCCTGTCAGCATCGCGGATGTGGTTGCCTGCCTGAGCCATTACTCCTTGCCCTTTTCCCAGGCCACTCCAAGTCAGTCCAGTTTACTTGCACCAGCCCGCAAGCCCAGTCTTAAGACTGAGCAGAGCACCGCCGGGCAACATGGCACCACCCCACAGAGAGTCATCGATTAGAGACAGAACACAGTACTACTAGAGGCCCAGGACTCGTTGGAGAGGAGGGCCAGCTCAGCAGCCAGCCAGTCAAACTAGGTGCCTTCATTCCTGGCCCTCAGTTACTGTCTTTGATGTGGTTTTGTTTTTTTACTTACCAGTAAGGAAGTGGCAAGTGGAACTTTAGTGCAGGGAGTTGTGGTTGTATTAAAATATGTAGGTTTGCAGAAGAAAAGCAATGGACCTCTGCAGTCCCTCCCTGTCCTACTCCCAGGCCAGCGGCCAGACAAACTGATGAATAGAATAATGAGACTCTCACAGATTGCTCATCTTGAATCAAGAGGAAGACGAGCAGTCTGCAAGATTCTCTGAAGTGTCTGGAGACAGAACAGTACAGTACTAGTGGCAATGGACTCATCAGAGGAGGGCCAGCCCAGCAGCCAGCCAGTTGAGGTAGGTGCCTCCAGTCCAGTCCTCATTTACTGTCTCTGTTGTATTTTTTTATTTTAACCTACCAGCAAGGAAGTGGCAAGTGGAACTTTTACTGCAGGGAGTTGCGACTGTATTAAAATCTGCAGATTTACAGAAGAAAAGCCACGGGCCTCTGCCAGTCCCCCCCCCCATCCCTGTCCCACTCCCAGGCCAGTGGCCAGACTGATGGTTAGAATCAAGAGACTCTCACAGACTGCGCGTCTTGAATCAAGAGTAAGACAAGCAGTCTGTGAGAGTCTCTGAAGTGTCAAATGTGAGACATTGAAAATTCATCTCCTGGCCTGGCCTTGATTGAGCCCATTGCTTGCCACTTTGCAGATTGTGCCCTGCCCTAGATAAATCTTTATTATCATATTTAAAAAAAAAATACTAAATGTCCTATGGCATCAGAGGAATCACATTCAGTCACTCGCCGCTGGATAATTAAATGCATCAGCATCTAATCCTGCTTAATGCAAATTCTCTGGAGACTGTAACTTCCTTCTATTTTATTAATACATTTAATTATCCAACAGCGAGTGACTGATTCCTCCAATATTAATTTTTTTTACAGCCAGCTGCTTATCTGTTTTTTATTATTATTATTTAACTCCTACTGCTGGAGCACATTTGAAGTTTGCATCCATTAATTTCTGTATGAAAACTGATGCTTTTTTAGAGTACCTACACTACATAGAATAGATCCAGAGAGCCTATTGCCTACTACTACGGGTTGCACGGGCTGGCTAAGGTAAGGTAGGCCACTTTCTTGCCCCTCCTCCCATCCTGCCCACCGGTTTGTGTCTCCTCCTCCGGCTCTATCTTCAGCTGACTCAGTAGAGGGAAGGGGGGAGATGGAGCTCAGCTGAAGATGAAGCCAGTACTGACTGCAGTGCACAGCAATAACTGGGAAAGTCCAGGGGATGCCTCTATCCATATTGCCCCCTCTGCGTAGGATTTCACAGCATTAAATAAAGCAAACGGTATGAAATTCTGCTTTAAATGCTCAGTGTACTATGGGGGCAGCTTAATTGCCAGGTAGTACACAGTACATAACAGAGCATCTGCCTTGATTTCTTACTGATAAAGTGAGGGAAGACATTCTGTAATGATAATATATAGAACAGTTTCGATCGGATGTGTGACTCCTGCTGACTCCAGATACTGTAGCATCCAGGGATAAAGACTGAGAGAAAAGTTCAGGTAATAGAAGTTGTTATCATGGACAGCAGGAGCATCCCTCAAGGGCTGTGTGAGGCCAGGCCGGCTATTCTCAGGAAGCAGCCTTTGGCACCCTGAGTCCTCCTTCCCCCAACCACCAGAAAGAGCTATGTGTATAAATCAGATGACATAAGTCTAAAATATATTCTTGGAGCATGGATATGTTGTTCATCCACACTGTTTGGCATGTCCCCTTCCACTTTAAATCTTGCCGGAAGTCTTCAAGCTGGCTCCTCCCACCCACCCGGGTGGTATATACCTCAGTTCCTCCCCATGATGCCAGATCTTCCTGGAAGATACAGGTTCCCTCGTGCTCTCAGCGTTTTGTAGGCCCTTGCTTTCAAATTGTTGGTTTTACCGAAAATCAAACTCATTCGAGTTAGCGATCTCGCTTTTGTCGCATCGACTATGGAGGAAAAATCTTCCCCAGGATTTTGCTGGTGCCCCTGCAGCCAGAAGATGTCGCGCACCGATCCCCACCTCATGTGCGTTTACTGCCTAGTTGTCGGACATGACACCTCGTCGTGTGGTTTTTGCTTGGCCTTCAATCCCAATGTCCTGGATGACCACAAAGCACACTTGAAGCTGGGGAGACCAGAAAAGAGAAACCTGCAGGTGAAATCGAAGGAGGCTAGGTGGGCGGTTTCCGCAGCCGCAAGCTCCACTGAACAGCTGGAACAGATGAGGGCATTTGAGGAGGAAGCAGCTCGCACTTCAGCCAATCGAAGCTTCTTCATTCCACACAACCTTGGCTCTACCTTTATGGGCTCCTTCAGGGAAATGTGCCAGTCTCTCTCTCCACACTCGGGGTGAGGTGCCCTTGGGCTCACACTCTTCCCACTCTCGGAAGAGGAAGAAGGACCCGGTGTCTTCATCTCGATGGAGACGCTCTTGGGACCGGGAGAGGTCCGAGTCCCAAGAACACGCGATCTTGACCTCAGTCAAGATCGCATCCTCGGCCGCTGGCTTTTCGGACCTTCCCTCTGGCCAAGGGAGCGAGAAAGTGGCCAACGAGGTCGAAATTATCCTCAACCCCATTGACCTCTTGTCGCTGGCTGTGCCCGATGACTCGTTGGAAAGGACTCCGGTCCTGGTCTTTCCAGATGAGGAGACCCAGCCTGCTGTTGTCCCCATCAAGGACCCGGTCCTGGACCCCCGGGTCTCACCGATCCCGGTGTCTCCCGATCGACCGAGTAGGCCTCCTCGGTCTCAGTCCAGGAGCCCCTCTGACGATCGACTGAGGAAAAGCCATAAGTGCTCAAAAAAAGGGCAACATTATAGTCCTCATCCTCCTCGGATGAAGAGGGGCTCCGGTGGAAACTCTGGCGCTATGAAGACCTTATGTGGCAGCAGCTGATCTTGACCGGGCAGAAGCCGGCTCCGCCATCTACCCCAGCTATCACTTGGCCCTCGCCTCCTAGGCCGAAGCTGACTCCTCCGGACCAAAGCCCTCGGTTCCTCCACCTGTGGGGTTGGGCCGTCTCCCGGTTAGGCCTACTCCGGTCTCTCCACCGAGTCGGGTGGAACCACCGCCTAAACAGCCTCAGGAAGGGGCGCTCTGGAAAGAGGGCCAAAAGAACACCGGGCTTTCCCAACGTCTGTCAATAACATTCACCCTGGATCGCCCTCGGCAGATCGAGGGTGACTTAGGCAGTAGACTGCTGTATCGTGACTCCTCGGACTCTGATGTCACCGGCTTGCACTCACATCCCGGGAATGATGAGTCATCGGTTGGCGCAGGGGTGGAGGAAGGCCCTTCCTTTTTCAAGGGCATTCTCCGCCTCATCTCCAATTCCACCGGAATGCCCCTGGGAGCCTATCCAGAAAAAGGCGGAGTACCCTCTCACCGACAGAGCAGTCAAACTGGCACTGTCAGCTTTCGCTTCTCAGCTCCGGGGTCAAGTGGTTCAAGTCCAGACGGACAATACCACAACCATGTACTACCTCAACAAGCAGGGCGGCATGCACTGCTGTCTGCTGTGCAAGGAGGTGCTCTGCATCTGGACCCTTGTAAGCTGATTGGAGGCGGATCTCCTAGCCATCCATGTGGCAGAAGCCTCGAACCAGCTGGCGGATGCTCTCAGCCACATAAGAAAGACATCCCATGAGTGGTCTCTCCATCCAGAGGTAGCTTACAGCTTGTTCTCCCATTGGGGCAAACTGACAGTAGACCTGTCTGCCTACAGGGAAAATAACAAGCTGAGGCTGTATCATGCCCGTCCCCCTTAGCAGGGCTCTCTGCGGGGCATGCCGTCTCGAGGCTGTGGACCCCAGGCCTCCTCTACACCTTCCCTCCATTTTCCTTGATCCAGAAGGTGTTTCTCAAGGTGAGGAGGGACAAGGCGAAGGTGATTCTGGTAACCCCAGACTGGCCATGCCAGTTCTGGTATCCCAGATCTCCTCAGCCTCAGCTGCAGGCCCCGAGAGTGGCTTTGTACATGCCCGGACCTGATATCTCTGAACCAGGGGAAGGTATTCCATCCGGACCTTCAATCCCTGCACCTCACAGCCTGGTACCTGAGCGGCTAGAGTTCCAGGCTTTGGGTCTTTCCGAAGATGTCTTCACCATGGTGGAGGCATCTCGAAAGGAATCTACCAGGAAATGTTATGCCTTCAAATGGAAAAGGTTTTCCATTTGGTGTCAGGGTAAGCCCCTTATCCTATTCTGTTGCTAACATTCTCAACTACCTTTGGTCACTCTCCAAAGGGAAGCTACGGTCATCGACCCTTAGGGTGCACCTGGCAGCCATTTTTGCTTACCGGGCGCGGACCAGTTAGCTGACATTGGCATGGGAGGCAGTGGTCGGGCGCTTCTTCAAAGGCCTGGATCACATATCCCCTCCGGTGTGTGAATCTCCACCTCCGTGAGATCTGTTGCTGGTTTTGGCAAAGCTCATGGGCAAGCCATTCGAACCCATGCACAAATGTTAACTCTCACACTTGTCATGGAAAACTGCCTTCCTGGTGGCTATCTCGTCATCCGGAAGGACAGGGGAGCTCCAGGGGCTTTTGGTGGACTCCCCTTACCTGGTCTTTCACAGGGACAAAGTTGTCCTGCGCCTCCACCCGAAATTCCTTCCGAAGGTGGTGTCAGAGTTCCACCTTAACCGGATATTGACTCTGCTGGTATACTACCCAAATTACACCTCGGACGCTGAGAACAGGCTCCATACCTTGGATCTGAGACGTGCTCTCTCCTACTACAAGGAGAGGATGGCGGAAATTCGTGGAGAGGTTCGCCAGCTATTTGTCACCTATGCCAAGCCGCTTCTGGCAGACCTGCAGCCAAATGGACCATAGCAAGATGGATTACATCATGCATAGGTCTGTGGTATGAGTTGGCGGGCAAGGAGCCTCCCAGAGGGATAAGAGCTCATTCTGCCCACCATACTGCTGCATCGGTGGCTGCTTTCAGGGACATCCCTATCCAGGAAATCTGTCGGGCTGCTACCTGGAAGTCAGCAAACACCTTTATCACCCACTACTACATCGACCTTGAGTCATGCCGGGATGCTAGTTTTGGGGCCTCGGTTCTCCAGTCTCTGTTTCCTAAGTAGGGGGTGTGCGCCTTGCCTCCCTCCTCCCGGAGAACTGCTTGGAGTCTGTCAAACAGTGTGGATGAACGACATATCCACGCTCCTAGAAGAACAGGTTACTCACCTGTGACAGTAGATCTTACTTCAAGAGGGCTCTTGCAGTAGGTAATTACGTATAGGACTGACGTTGGCAGGCGGCAGGACCCAACGGAAAAATTTCTAACTAGCAGTCCCTGGCGAGGGACTGCCCCCACGTCAGGTGACCGGCATCAGGAGATGTCGGTATAAAGGGGCGGTCCCTGATGCCCGCCTTCCAGTTCTTTCCCACCGTTAGCTCGTGCAGTGCCTCGCGGAAAAGTTTGTTGCTTCGTCAGCCTACCCTTCGTCGGTTTTTACAGAAGTATTTTAATTTTGTCAATTAACGTCAGGTCATCGTCGGTGTATGTCATCCCTATACCCTCCAAGCACAAAAATAAGTGCGACTCATGCGGCGCCCAACTCCCGCACAAGGACGGCCATTCCCTGTGCCTCTTCTGCCTAGGCCCCGATCACCCGGTTGGGAAGTGCCAGCACTGCCTCAGCTTCAACGCGGCTACCCAGAAAAGGCGGCAGCAATCCCTGGAAGCCCATATTTTGAAGAAAAAGATGAGTTCGATGGAGAAGGAGCTCAAAAAACTGAGGCAGGCATCCACTTCCCCGAAGGCCATCGGAAGAAGAAGGATAAGGAGAGGCACCGGGACAAGGGCTTCTCTGCGTCTCCTTCAGGAGCCGCGGGTCATGGGTACCTCCGGGGACCGCTTCTTGACGGCCTCTGAAGTTTCGAGGGGCGCGCCCGCCTGTCTGGCCTGTGGCTTTGGCCTCTTGGCGCCCGGTAATTGGAGGCCTCTGCCCTGGTTCGCTGCACTGGCGTGGGCGGCCCAGTAAACCGGGTTCCGGCTCCTCCGGTGCCCACCGAACTCACCATAAAGCCGCACGCCGGTTCGCCTGGACGCCTGTCGGCGATTGAACCGACGACGGACCTCCATATGTCCGCTTGCCTCGGGTTATCCGCAGCCTTCGCTGCCATCCGGGGACCCAGCGTCCCCCCAGCCCGATCCCGGGGATTTTTCCCCTCCATCCCTGGGCGACGCTGGGGACCTTCCTCCGTTGGACCGTCCTCCTGTGGGTGCACCGGATCTGATGTCAGCTCCCTGACGCTGGCACCTCCGACGCCAGGGCCCCCGATGCTGGTTCTACAGACTCCAGCCGACATCCCACTTCTGGATGTCACCCCACCGCCGGGCCCTCCAACTTGGATCTGCCCGTGAGGCTGCCGGCCGGGCCATCTACTCCAGCAACTCCTCCGGCTCCCGGGTACCCTCTGTCCTGTCTGACGCCGACATACCCGGGACCACAGTATCCGCTGCCGGTCTTTCCAGCGCCGCAGTACCCGACCTCAGGCTATCCACAGCCGAGTTTTGGATACTCTCCATATGGGTACAACCCGTATCCTTATCCCCTGCCTCCTCCTCCACCACCCCCACAGCCGCCAGTGGACTTGCAGGAGACTCTGGCCTCCTGGAGGGCTGAGGCCAAGGCTCAGCTCACCAGGGAGGTCGAGAGCCACCTACCGACGACGGTGCTATCTCAGGTTCTCGTACGTCCAAGGCGGCACACTCCCTCACCACCTCCGGTCTCCAGGGCTCTCCCGTCTGGGTCCAGAGAGGGGCACGACACGCTCCCCCGGGGGCTTCCCAAGGGGTCCGTTCCTCCCCCTGGTCGGGAAAGGGAGCCTTTTTCCTCTTCCTCCTCCTTTTCACCCTCAGACTTCTCCGGACTCTTCCGCTGGTTGCTCCGAAAGGGACGACGAGCCATGCTCTCCGTCAAAGCCCAGGCCAAGGACTCCTCCGAAGTCTCCTCCGGAAGATCCTTCTTTTACGGAGTTGCTAAGGAAAATCCAGGAGATTCATCAGTGGCACTCTTTGGAACCAGATCCTCAGCATCTGAAACTCGCTGAGCATCTGGATCTGCCCGTGACAGCTCCTACCCTGGTGCCACCCTGGATAGAGCCTCATGCCGACCTTGTCACCATCATATGGAAACAGCCGTCGGCTCTAGCCCCTTTTCCACAGAAGTTGAATAGGCTATACCAGGCTCCCGAGGGTGTTGATTTTCTAGATTCTCACCCTCTTGCTGACTTGGTCGTGATTAGCGCCGCTCACGGCCGGTCGGCCAACCCAAAACACCTCAGCTTGTCGCCACCTGACAGAGTCCCGCCTTCTGGACCAGTATGGCAAGAAGATCTTTGCTTCTTCCATGCTGGGGATTAGGGCCCTGAATTATGTTGGCCATATGGGGGACTACCAGAAGGCCATTCCCACTCTGGTGGAAGCCAAACTGGACTCCTTGCCAGACTCCCAAGTCAAGCAGGAGTTGGCTGATCTTGTCCGCTCTGCACATGCTTCATGCAACCTACGATGCAGTGGACACTGCTGGACGGAGCTCAGCTTTCGCCATAGGCTTACGTCGTCATGCTTGGCTCTGCGTGTCAGGGTTGGTCCCAGAAGTGCAATCCGCTATCCAGGAAGCACCCTTCTGGGGTTGGTGCTTTTTGGAGGTGATGTCAAGGACATCATCACCGATTTGCAGGAGAAGGGGATGGCACTGAAGTCTGTCGACCCCATGTACTGCCCCCACCAGCAGCAGTGCTGTCCCTTTCGCAGATGGAATCGGCCCAAGGCGAAACCCCAGGGAAGCCGGGCCACAAAATGCCGGGCCCCCACAGTTGCTAAGCGCCCCCTGCTCAAAAAAGCAGCGGGTGCTTCAGCTGCGGCGCTGCCCCACACCACCTGACTCCTTCCCTCTCCCACAGCCTCCGGACTCCCCGGAGGAACCGGTAGGAGGGAGGTTTTCCTCCACCTTCCGGGCTGGGAGAGGATAACATCAGATTCTTGGGTGCTCCAGCTCATCGCAGAAGGACACTCGATAAAGTTTCTTCAGAAACCACCTCGCCACTCCCCTCTAAAGTCATCATATTCAAGGGAACACCTTCTCTTGGTCCAGGAGGAAATTTCAGCTCTACTTCTGGAACAAGCAATAGAACTCGTCCCCCTTCATCTGCAAGGGACGGGTTACTATTCCCATTTCTTCCTGGTCCCAAAGAAGACAGGAGATCTCAGACCAACTCTGGATCTCAGTTTCCTGAATCTCTTTGTGTAATACAAAAGGTTCAGGATGCTCACAGAGTCTTCTGCCTCCTCCGCCGGGTCAATGGCTGTGTGCCCTGGATATGCAGGATGCTTACCTGCACATTTCCATTTGCCCGTCTCACCGCAAATACCTTCGTTTTACATTCCAGGGGGACCACTACCAATTTAAGGCACTTCCGTTTGGCCTATCCTCGGCGCCCCGAGTGTTTACCAAATGCCTGGCAGTGGTGGAAGCCTACCTGTGTATCAGGGGGTGCAGGTTTTCCTGTACCTGGACAGTTGGCTCCTGGCGGCCTCATCCAGGGAGGAACTCCTGCGCTGCCTCTCCCTTACCCAGCAGGTTTTTGCCTGCCTGGGTATTACCATCAACCATTCCAAGTCTCACCTGATCCCATCCCAGAGACTACAGTTTATGGGGCGATTCTAGACACGACCACGGGCAGGGCCTTCCTGCCACCGGACAGGGCATCCACCCTCCAGACTCAGATAAGTCTGCTGTCCAGCCGCAGGCGGGTCTGTGCAAGGTCAGTCCTTCGCCTCCTCGGGCTCATGGTGGCTGCTATCCCGACAGTTCCTCGCGCTCGACTCCACATGAGAGTTTCTCAGTGAACTCTCCGCTCCCCGTGGGATCAGTTAGTGGACGACTTAGATCAGCCAGTTCTAGTCTCCTTGCCATTGCTTCGAGACTTGCAATGGTGGATGGTTCAAGAGAACCTGTTTCGGGGAGTTCTTTTCTTTCGTCCTCCGTCCTCCCAGACTCTAACCACAGACATCTTGGGCGAAGGCTGGGGAGCCCATCTAGGCCCCCATCGGACCCAGGGCTCCTGGTCCAAGCACAAACAAACTCTCTACATAAATGTGCTCGAGCTTCGGGTAGTGTTGTACGCTCTCCAAGCCCTTCACCAATACATCCTTCCTCGCCACCTAGCTGTCCAGACGGACAACATGTGCATGGTTTGGTACATCAACAAACAAGGGGGTACTCGGTCCTACCCTCTTTGCAGGGAAGCAATGAGGGTTTGGGATTGGGCAACACAACACGACCTTCACCTCATGGCAGTTCATGTTCCGGGAGCCGACAACGCCCTTGCAGACAAGCTAAGTCACTCTTCTGCTCTGACTCACAAGTAGGAACTGGACCAAGGGGTTGTAGACAATATCTTCCGACTTTGGGGAACACCACAGGTCGACCTGTTCACATCCCCTCTAAACGCAAAGCTTTCCATCTTCTGCTCGCTCGTTCCAGAGTGAGGCGTTTTCTGGAGAGACGCTGTGTCTCTAGACTGGAAGGACAGATTCGTCTACGACTTTCCCCCAATTCCACTTATCCAACGAGTCTTGCAGAAACTAGCTTCAGAAGGAGCACGAATGATTTTGATTACTCCTTTCTGGCCCAGACAAGTTTGGGTCCCTTTTCTACAACAATATTCAGAGGATCATCCTCTTCCTCTTCCTCTGTCTCAAGGTTTATTGACCCAGGATCAGGGGACCCTGGTCCATCCAGGCCTCAAATCTCTTCAGCTGCATGTATGGCTCCTACAGACTTAGCTCAATCCTGTTTTGGGGTGTCTCCCCAAGTGATGGAGATTTTGGTGGAGGCTAGAAAACCCTCCACTAGATCCACCTATGCCATAAAGTGGAAAAGATTCTCTATCTGGGCTAATTCCAAGAACGTGGAACCCTTCTCCTGTTCAGCAGGGCTTCTGCTGGAGTATCTACATTATCTGTTTGACCTGGGTCTCAGTCATTCTTCTCTGAAGGTACACATGGCGGTCATCTCGGCCTATCATGTCCTCTTTGCAGACAAGACATTTGCTCAGTTGGAGGTCTCTAAGACCTTTCTCAGAGGGGTTCTCCATCTGAGACCCCCATACGTACTCCTGCTTCCCCTTGGGACTTGAACTTTGTTCTCGAGAAACTTACTGTGCCTCCTTTTGAACCGGCAGCTTCTGCGGAGCTGAAGTTCCTTTCGTGGAAGACTCTCTTCCTGGTGGCCATTACTTCTGCTAGGAGAATTTCAAACAACATGAAGTCTTGCTGTTTTCTGACTATTGCAGTTAGGTCCTGCCTTTCAACTGCCCCGGAGAACAAAGAGTTAAACTTTCCATGGCCTGCATGGAATGTTCACTGCGAGCTCAATTGAAGCCCCTGTCTGCTGTTGTTTAAACTCCAACCATCAGATTCTTTACTCTGTCTCACTGTACAGTCACTCTGGAGATTTCTCCTTTGCTCAATTCCAAAAAGTCGGTTAAAGTGTCATTTTCGCTCGGTTTCTACTGAATTTCTGTTACCAAATCTGTCGGTTTAAGTCTCTCTCTGTGGTACCGTGAGTACTAGATAGGTTTTGCATTTTGTTTCTGTGTGGAACTTGTAAATTTCAGATTGGTTCAGGTGAACTGATCGGTTTAGGTAAAAAAAAAGTTTGTGAATTTACTTAGAGTGTGGTAACCGATCCGTATCGGTTCTAAAAAAAACGGATTTTATTACGTTTTTTCCCAAGACCAGTAACATAGTCAGGAACTGATAGGGGAGTCTTGCATGGCAGATTGCCGAAAAAAGGGTACATTTTGGATAAGATTGGCCATGTCTGAGAAACCCAAGAAAAAAACCAGGCCCACTGGGTTTCAACACTGCAGTGTGTGTGGGGAAGCCTTTGCTAAGGCTGATCTCCACACCACCTGTGTTTGTCTGGGGTTTGACCACTTCGATTCAGACTGCCAAATTTGTAAGAATTTTCCCAAAGCTACCCTGAATAAGAGAGTAGGTAGACTGAGGGAAAGGGAGGCCGAGAAGTCCGCTGACCCGGATGGCCAGCCCGGTTCGGTTCCGACCGAACCAGAAGGAGTGCCCTCTGATCAGGGCGATACTTCTTCGGGCAAGAGGAGAGCCGATTCTGAGGAGTTGGTTCCTGTTAAAAAGAAAGGATAAATCGTCCGGTTCGGATCCAGAAATTCATACTCCGACCGCTGATGAGATAGCCAAGGCGATAAGAATAGTGCGATCGCTTACTTCGGTTCCGGCCGAACCGGCACCATCTGGCAGGGGTTCGGTTCGGTCTGTTCCCCTGGTTCTGGATTACATCTCAGAAGAATTTTATAAACTGGATGAGAAGAAGGGAGAGTATGAGGATGACGATGGTGATTATGAAAGTCTGGATGTGCCTATTGACCCAGACATCTCCCCAGACAGACCTTCAGGTGTTTCTCCTCCCAGGCTTTCTGAGTCCCCTTCCCACTTTATGTTTTACTAAAAAGTGGCTGAAACCCTCCAGCTTCCAATGGAAGAAGCAGTAGAGGATCAGGAGGAGCCTGATTTTGTTGAAATGATGGACATCCCAAAGTCCAGGAGACTGTCTATTCAAACAACATGAAGTCTTGCTATATTCTGACAGTAGCAGTGAGTCCCAACCTTCGAACTGCCCCGGAGATGAAAGAGTTAACTTTCCATGCCAGGCATGGAACGCTGAGCTCGAGCTCGGTTGAGACTCTGTCTGTTGTTCTTCAAACTCAAACCGTCAGATTCTTTACTCCGCCTCACTGAACAGTCGCTTCGGGGATTTCTCCTTCTGCTCGGTTCAGTTTGTCGGTTAAAGTACCGCTTTTCTCGGTTTTCAACCAAATTTAAACAGTAACCTTTCGGTTCAGTCTCTGTCTGTGGTATTTGTGAGTACTAGATAGGTTTTATTTTATTCTATTCTGTGTGGAACTTGTAAACAGTTTATCGGTTCGGTTTGAACCGATCAAGTTGTTTAAAAAAATCTTAAATTGTGCTTTAGAGTGTGGTTACTGGTTCTTATCAGTTCTAAAAAAAAACAGATTTTTATTATGTTTTTTTTCCATGACCCGTGAATAAGAGGGTCTTGCCTGGCGGATTGCCATAAAAGGGTAAGTTTGGTTAGGACTGGCACTATGTCTGAGAAACCCAAAAGAAAAACCGGACCCACTGGGTTTCAACACTGCAGTGTGTGTGGGGAAGTCTTTGCCAAGGCTGACCCCCACACCATCTGTGTTTATTGTCCGGGGTTTGACCACCTCAATACAGATGGCCAGATTTGCAAAAATTTCCCTGCAGCTACCCTAGAAAAGAGAGCTTGTAGGCTCAGGGAAAGGGAGGCCAAAAAGTCCGCTGAACCGGATGGCCAGCCCGGTTCGGTTCAAACCGAACCAGAAGGAGTGCCCTCTGACCAGGGCGAGACTTCTTCAGGCAAAAGGAGAGCCGATTCTGAGGAGTCGGTTCCGGCTAAAAGAACTAGAAAAGAAAAATCAGCTGGTGTGGAGCCAAAACTTTCCTCTCTAACCGCTGAAGAAATAGCCAAAGCGATCAAAATTGTTCAGTCGCTTTCCCCGGTTCCGACCAAACCGGCACCATCAGGCAGGCGCTCGGTTCGGCTGGTTCCACCGGTTCAAGAGTATGATTTAGAGGAATTTTATGAACCGGAGGAGGAGGAGGAAGAGTATGAGGAAAGTGAATGTGGATTTGAAAGTCTGGATGTGCCCATTGACCCGGACATCTCCCCAGACAGACCTTCAGGAGTGTCTCCTCCTAGGCTTTCTGAGTCCCCTTCCCATTTCATGTTTTATAAAAAAGTGGCTGAAACCCTCCAGCTTCCTATGGAAGAAGCTGTGGATGACCAGGAAGAGCCTGACAATGTGGAAATGATGGATATCCCAGAGTCTAGGAGGCTGTCTATTCACTTGCACAAATCTTTTGGGAAACAGACATTTAAGATTTTAAAGACTCCTAACACTATACCTCCTGTGGATAAAAGAATGGACAAGAGGTATACATTGTCAGGCTCAGACACAGAGTTTCTTACACAACAATGCAGCTATGTTGGGGTAGTGCAGGCTGCAGCCTGTGATAAGGCAAACATTCCCTTGGCTTCACACCCCCTGGACAAGGACTCCAGGAGGATTGATGCCATGGCAAAGAAACAGTACATGGCAGCACCCTTGGGACTCAGACAGGCCAGTTATATCGCCTATACTGCTAGGTATCAAAAATCCAGATGGGACACTGTTATGGCCCTAGCAAAATAAGTCCCTGGCCAGCTTGCCAAGGAGCTGGAGCAGGTGGCTGCTGATGGTATTGAGGCATCCAAGGTGCAGTTCCGTGCTGCAGTAGACTCCAATGATGTGTCATCTAGAGTCATGGCTACATCTGTGGCACTTTGAAAAATGGCTTGGCTCAGATGTACTAGCCTGTCACAGGATACCCAGTAAGGCCATGGATTTTCCTGTTGTGGGTAATTATCTGTTTGGGGAGCAAACAGAGAATTACATGAAGAAAATGGATGAGTATAGGACCACCTATAGGAGTGCACAGGCCAAGGAAAGGCAGGCCACTCCTCAAAGGCAGCTTCCCAGGGGCAGGGGCAGGCCTTTTCATAGGCCTTTTTACCAAGCCCAGGCCTCCTCCTGCTTATGCCCAGAGGGGGTTCTTTATAGGGAGAGGCAGACGGGGTACAAGCAGGCCTGCTTCCACCCCTCAGCCCAAAGCCCCTGCCAAACAGGCACCCTGATGGGGTTGCCAGGGCCGATACTCAGCTACCTGAAGGGGGCAGGCTGGCTTACTTGGTCCAGGACTGGGAGTCTCTGACATCAGACAACTGGGTCCTGGAAGTAGTAAGCCAGGGGCTGGTTCTCAGCTTCAGAAGGTTTCTAAAGATGAGAACCAGATCCTTTCCACCTGCAAATCCATCAGAGGCACTTGCCTTAGAGGCAGAGGTCTCTTCCCTCCTAGCTCTCAGAGCTGTAGAAAGGGTTTCGCTCCTACACCATGGCAAAGGGTTGTACTCCAGGTACTTCTTTACCCCAAAAAAAGACAGGAGAATGGTGGCCCATCCTGGATCTCAGATACTTAAACAAGCACCTTTTAAAACCAAAATTCAAAATGGTGACTCTGGGAATTATTCTACCCTCTCTAAGCCAGGGACTGGCTAGTGTCCCTGGACCTCAAGATTGCCTACTTCCATATTCTAGTCAGAAGCTCCCATGAAAGTACCTCAGGTTCGAGCTGCCCTCAGACCATTACCAGTTCAGAGCAATGCCCTTTGGCCTCACCTCTGCTCCAAGGGTTTTCACAAAACGCCTGGCAGTGGTAGTTGCTTCTCTAAGAAGGCAGAAGATTGCCATCTTCCCTTACCTGGACGACTGGCTCATAGCAGGCCAGTCCCCAGACCAAGTCAAGTTACACTTACAGATAACTGAGCAACTGCTCACTTCTTTGAGTTTCCTTCTAAATCTTCCAAAGTCAGTTCTAGAGCCTGTCCAGCTCCTCACCTTCATAGGTGCAGAGCTAGACACAGAGAAGGCCAGAGCCTTCCTTCCCCTGGACAGGGCAAGGACCCTGGTCTCTCTGGCCTCCTCATTCACCCTGCAGGTGTCTCGACCAGCAAGGCATTTTCTACAGCTCCTGGGGCACATGGCTGCTTCTACAGCAGTAGTGCGGGGAGCAAGATTTCAGATGAGGGACATTCAGTTCCATTTGAGAGCCTTTTGGTCTCAAAGGAAGAACCCTCTGACCAAATTGATCCCAGTAACTCGAACCCTGATCCAGGCCCTACAGTGGTGGCAGAATCAGAACAATCTGAGACAAGGGATTCCCTTTGTCACTCAGTCTCACTCTTTAATCCTTACTACAGATGCCTCCCTCTTGGCGTGGGGGCTCACATGGGCGACCTCACCACCCAGGGGTTGTGGTCCCCTCAGGAATCTCTGCTCCACATCAATCTGTTGGAACTCAGAGCAGTATTTCTAGCACTTCAAGCTTTTTCCAAATCTGTTCAGAACAAAGTTGTACAGATCAGAACAGACAACAACACCACTACAATGTGGTACATCAACAAGCAAGGAGGCACTCGGTCTACGGCCTTGTGCACCAAAGCAATGAAGTTGTGGTCTCTGGCTTACTCCCTGAACACCTCCCTCACGGCAGTTCACCTCCCAGGCAAGGACAATGTCCTGGCAGATGCTCTCAGCAGGATTTCCTAGGGCCGTCACGCATGGTCACTGGACCCCCTGGTCTTGGAGGTGATATTTTCCAGATGGGACACCCCGTAGATAGATCTTTTTGCAGCCCCAGACAATCACCAACTTCCCCTTTTTTGCTGCAGGCCCCCAGTGTTGGGCTCAGTCCCCCTGGATGCCTTAGTTCTCAATTGGGAAGGGAAGTTTCTCTATGCTTTTCCCCCCTTCCCTCTCCTGTTCAAAGTGCTAGTCAAAATCAGATCTCAACCCTGCAAGATGATCCTGATTGCTCCAGACTGTGCCAGACAGCCCTGGTATCCACTCCGACTGTCCTTAGCAGTCCATCTTCCCCTGTGTCTTCCCAGGAATTACAACCTGTTAACCTGTGCTCAGGGGAGGGTTTGGTACCCGAACCTCAAATCTCTCAATCTCAAGGCCTGGCTCTTGAAGAGTTAGAGTTTGCTGATTTACACCTCTCCCAAGGTGTAATGGATATCCTGAAGACTTCTATAAAACCTTCCACCAGGGCTACTTATAATTCCAAATGGAAAAGATTTTCCATATGGTGCTCTGGGAAGCATATTTCCCCCAGAATCTGCTGATCTGCCCATAGTCCTTGATTATATGGTCCACTTAAATAGCTTGGGGCTGAGACCAGCTACACTGAAAGTGCATCTGGTAGCTGTGTCTGCTTTTATTTCAGCAGGTAAGCCCTCTTCTCTTTCAGCTCATCCTGTATTCTCCAAGTGTTTCAAGGGATTGCTTCACACCAACCCTCCATTCAGGGACCCTGCCCCTGCCTGGGACCTTAATGTTTGCATTGCTCAGCTTATGCAACCCCCTTTTGAGCCTTTGTCTTCAGCAGAGCTTAAGTACTTGACTTGGAAGACTGTGTTTCTGGTAGCCATCAGACGCATAAGTGAATTACAAGCTTTGTCAGTGGAGCCTGATTTTATCTTCTTTCATATAGATAAGGTGGTCCTCAGGACTAACAGGAAGTTCTTGCCTAAGGTGGTTTCAGATTTCCACCTTAATTGATCTATGTCTCTTCCAGTGTACTTCACTGACCATTCCTCCTCTGGCGAGAGGAGGCTGCACAGCTTAGATGTGAAAAGAACCCTTAGTTACTACATAGAGCGTACCAAGGGTCACAGGTTTGACTCCCTCTAACTGTTCCTCACTTATGGTGAGGTTAGTAAAGGAAAACCTGCCACTAAAAGATCCATTGCCAGATGGATTGTCTCTTGTATCCAATTTTGCTATGAAAAACTGGGTAAGGTTCCTCCCTCAGGCCTGAGGGCTCACTCTACCAGAGGTACAGCTGCTTCCCTGGCTGCTGCCAGGGACATCCCTGTTCTAGAGATATCTCAAGCAGCTACCTGGAAAACAGTTCACACTTTTACCAAGCATTACTCTCTGGATATCCAGGCTAGGAGTGATGCTCGGTTTGGCACAGCAGTACTTCAGAGCCTGTTTCCAAAGTAGGTTCTGTCCCTCCTCCATGGAGGTACTGCTTGGTAGTCTGCAATAGTCAGACTTCAGCAAGACTTCATGTTGTTTGAAGAAAAAATTACTCACCTTAGTATTGTTGTTTCTTCTAATGGAGTCTTGCTGTATTCTGACCTCCCCCCTGCCTCCCCTCTCAGAACCTGTTTTTTGGGATGTGGGTGGGCAGGAGCAGTGTTGACACCCTAGGGGTGCCCCTTTTTCACCCTCCTTTATTTTGGGTGAGTGTTGTGTTTTGTTTTTTGGGTTTTCTGACTTGAGTCTTTGCTTTGAAACCAAAAAACCCTTTTATATAAATTTAGTTGCCAGTTGGCTAGTGTGAGTTTTACAGTTTCCACACAGAACTTCTAGTGAGTATTGCTCGTAAAGATCTGACGGTTGCAGTTTAAACTGGAGCAGACAGGGGCTTCAACCGAGCTTGCGGTGAACATTCCATGCTGGCTATGGAAAGTTTAACTCTTTGTTCTCCGGGGCAGTTGAAAGGCAGGAGCTAACTGCAATAGTCAGAATAAAGCAAGACTCCATTAGAAGAAACAACATTACTAAGGTAAGTAATTTTTTCTTCTGAGCTACAGGCCCTGATGTGTAAAATTCCATACTTGATTTTTCACAAGGAACGTGTTGCTCTGTGCACGAACCCCCAGTTTCTCCCTAAGGTAGTAGCAGAGTCTACTCTAAATCAATCCATAGAGTTACCCGCCTTTTTCATGCAGTACTCTAATCAAGGGGAGTATTTACTCCATACTATGGATGTTCACCAGATTCTGAGATACTACACCAGCAGAACGAAGGATCTCAGAAAGACTGATCAATTGTTTGTCTCTTTTGCTCATAAACAGGAAGGCAATGCGGTTTCTAAGCAATGCCTGTCTAAGTGGTTGGCTCATTGCATCACTTTCTGTTATGACAAATACAACATGACCCTCCTAGGTCAAGTAAGAGGTCACTCCACCAGAGGAGTAACTGCCTCAGTGGCTTGTTTCAAAAATATGTCAGCGCAGATATTTGTGCTGCCGCCACCTGGACTTCCGTCCATACCTTTACGAAACACTACAGTTTGGATATTGCCTCTCGCCGTAGAGCAGGCTTCAGGCTGGCTGTTCTGCAAGGCCTCTTATCTTGAAGTTTGCACAGCTAGAACTGCCTTTTGGAGTAGCTTTCCTCCTCCCGGTGCCTCTCTTTGTTCCAGACTGCTTGGGATTCAGTCCTATATGTAACTACCTACTGCAAGAGCCCTCTCGAAGTAAGATAGTACAGTTACATAAGAACTTACCATAACAGTAGATCTTCGAGAGAGGCTCTTGCAGTAGGTAATACCTTCCCTCCCTCCATCCCGCTAGGCTTTTTCAGCTCCTTTTCCAGTGATGGAAATATCCGCTCCTCTCTCATCTGGCCTTTTCTGGCCTGTGGTGGGAAAGAACTGGAAGGCGCGCATCAGGGACCGCCCCTTTATACCGACGTCTCCTGACGCCAGTCACCTGACGTGGGGGTGGTCCCTCGCCAGGGACTGCTGGTTAGAAATTTTTCCGTGGGGTCCTGCTGCCTGCCGACGTCAGTCCTATATGTAATTACCTACTGCAAGAGTCTCTCTCGAAGATCTACTGTTACGGTAAGTTCTTACGTAACTGTACTTTCTAGGAGTGGTATATGTTGTTCATCCACACGCACCCACCCGACCTCCCCGGCTTCGGGTGCACAGCCTTGCTTCCAGCGGGCTAAGATATGGCATCATGGGACAGAGTCGAGGTACAGTATATACCAGCCGGGTGGGTGGGAGGAGCCAGCTTGAAGACTTCTGGCAAGATTTAAAGTGGAAGGGGACATGCCAAACGGTGTAGATGAACAACATATACCACTCCTAGAACTACTGTTACAGGTGAGTAACCTGTTCATTGTGACCATCTGAAGACTAAAACTGAGTAGGGTATTGTTATTGGGAGTTGTGACAATCAGCTGTGTTCCTCATCCTAAAATGCTAAATCTAAAATAAACTTTCCTACTGCTGCTAGTGCTACAGGTAAATACACTGGTTTCTACACTGTTCTTCTAGCCTTCTGTCTCCCTTTTGATGCCAGTCTGTCTCCCTGACTGACCCTAATTTTCTGTGTTTAAAAATGTCAGTGTCCCCCAGTCTTTTACCGTGATGTTTTATTGGCAGGTTATAGGCTGAGATAGGAAATGGAACATTGTTTAACCAGGAGTAGCACACTAAGCCGAAGCTTGTTTCTTGATGCGACCTGGGAGCACAAGGAAGTTAAGCGACTTGCTCAGGATCACATAGTATGCACCTAGGCGGCTGTGGGATTCAAACCCAGGTCTCCAGATCTGTAGCTTAGAGCCTTAACCCACTGCACTATACTGCCTCCCAGCATAGTTAATAGATCTGTCTGTGTGGTGTACTGATTTATATACAGTGCTGAGCCAGCCCAATACAAGAATTATTGAGGTAGCAGAAGCAGTGGCTGGGAAGAGGGAAATAATGGCAGCACTCCTTAATTTTTTGTTTAAACCAGCCTTACGTTTAACTTCGGGCTGCATGCCTGGTATTAATTTGTTTGGGTCTGGACTGCCAGAAAGTGATCAAACACCTGTGGGGGTGATAGAGCCACTTCAGTGTCACATGATCACAAACAGAAATAGATTTGTCTGTGGCAATGGGTGAATTCAGTTGTGGCAGGACCTGGTCTTTATTTATTCAATTTATTTATTCCACAATTCGGATTTACAACCTTTGAGTGAAAGACTCATTTACAAAGGCTCCTCTTCACAAGGAGGGTACTTAACTTGCTTGTGCTTGCACCTGGAAACAAGCTTGCCTTGGTGTGCTTTTCCTGTTCAAACAATTCCCCCCTTTGCCCCTCCCCTTCAGTGATCCCTATAATATTTTGCTGTAGTTCCTGTATTGCACATCCTCAGTAATATTTGCTATCCAGACTAGGGTTCATCTTTGTCTCCCACAGCATTCCAGATTGTCTTGTGAAGAGAGAGGGCTGGCCAGTGAGGCCACACTTCAGCTGTTGAAATTGATGTCATTTTTTGTGAATGAATCTATTTCTATACAGTATATGGCTGCAGTGCTTCCAGATCCAGAACACACACTAATAGTGTCAGAACACTGAACATTACACTGCTAGGCTTGCAGTGTAATGTTCAATGTTCTGACACTGTTAGTGTGTGTTATGGACCTGGAGGCAATGCTAATGTTGGTATTAATCTCCACTAATTTGAATTTAACTAGTGGGACATCAGATGGTGCAGTAAGCGGTGGAATCTACTGTAGCCTGCTGTGATGCATATTAAGCAGTATAGGCATAGCATGGCTCAGAGTGTTGGGCAGTTTGACACTGTTTTCAGGCCAGTTGCTACAGTGCCCCCTACTTACTCTTGTATTGGTTGGAGCATGTCACATACTTCCCTTTTAATTTGCTGAAATGTAATGCACTTTCTCAGTTTTCTGTTGCTTTGTCGATCGTGATACAATATTAGTTTACTGATGAATCACCTTATGCTGTGCTTCAACATGATTTTTCAGAGTAATTGTTTTGCTTTCTCTTTTGCCTATTTTTTCCAGTTTGATTTTATTGACTGTTTCTAGTGCTGGAGTCCCTGTTTTTGCTGAGTTCAGAGTTCACAGCTGACCTGGCTGGGCTGCATGTGGAGTACTTCTTCAATGCAGGTACCTCTCACCCTTCCACCATTTGTAACCCAGCCAGGTGAGGCAGTGGACCAAGAACAGGAACAGCACTGCAGAACAAGCTCATATGTAATTGTGTGTGTGTGTGTGTGTGTGTGACTGTTTATTATATGAAAAAAAATATTACATATTCCGTCTAGTTCTGATTATTGCAAATGGTCTGGAGGGAGACTGCAACTTCCTTCTAGCTTATTAATGCATTTAATTTTCCTGACTTAAACCCTGTGTATGTTGCAGCTGCATCAGCAGTGTGACTGGTGGTGAGGTGATATAAGGCTACTTTGCTGTGAAGAAGTGAGATAGATGACATTGTAAAATATTTAATGGTTCTTTATTTGTGGTAGACTTCCATGTCTTCACCACCATTTCTATGAAGAATTTCTTCACATTTCCTCTTAATCCACACCCCTTTCCCACAATTTTATGTCGTGCCATCTCATTCTTGTACCCATTCTATATTGGAAGATGTCCACCCGTCACCCCCCTTCGCACCTTATTTATGCCCTTGAGGTGCTTTAAAGTTTCTGTAATGTCCCCCGCTATCTCCTTTCTCCAGTGAGTACATATTGAGGTCATTTAGTCTCTCCTCATATGTTCTGTGTTGCAAGCCATGTACCATCTTGGTCGCCCTTTTCTGGACCACCTCCACCCTGTCAATGCCCTTGTGCAGGTGTTGCCTTTACAATCAGAATTGCACTTAGTACTCTCTAGGTGAGGCCTCACTACTGACTGTTTTATACAGTGGCATTCACCACCTCCCGTCTCCTGCTACTGATATCACTGTCTTTGCACCCAGCATGCCACTGGCCTTCCCTGCAGCCTTTGTGCTCTGCTTTGACACCATTATGTCATCAGAAATTATAACCCCTAGGTCTCTTTCCTTGGCCCCTTGCTATTCTGTAGCTCTCCCCAGGTGCATTACTTCGCACTTCTTTGCATTTGCATTGCACCTCAGTTGCTACCTCTGAAAATGTTTCAAGCTTCACAACCCATATAAATAGTTTCCTTCTCATTTTCTCCAGCCTTCAGTTGCCATACCTCAAACCACATTTTAGGCTTTTCCAGGTCCCTCCTTGTCCTCTCCACTGTGTCTGGAGGATCTACACTGTTGCAGATCCTGATGTCATCTGCCAACAAGCAGACCTTTCCCTGAAGCCCTTCTGCAATGTCACTAATGAATACATTGAACAGGACTGGTCCCAGTTCTGCTGCTCAGCTGTTGTCCCTGACCTCCGCCTCCTTACTGAATACTGAACAGAAGTATTTATTCAGTATTTCTGTCTTGCACTGTAAAACTCCCGCGACTGGCCCCAAAATGCACCAGAATGCAACAAAAATGTGAAATTTTTTGGGGGGGCCTAGTCGGTCCCCTTATTTCCGTCCTATTATATATTTCTTAAACAGTTTAAACAGCCTTCAGTGCTTAGTTACTAGCACTCATTTCATAAGTGCTTAGTACTCACAATTTTCATAAGTGCTTAGTACCTAACTGTATGCCTGCACTTCAAGAATGGCATCAACAGTAGGTGCCAAGATGAAACTGCAGCCACTAGGGGCCAGAACAGTGGGACTGGTATCTAAAAAGGCTGCGGTAGAAGGACACTGTATACTCTCACAGTTGGCCCCAGAATGCACCACAAAGCATCAAAAATGGCCACATTTTCTAGGCCTAGGTGACCCCAGACCCCCTGCCAATTAGGTGGAGTTGTTGACTTGTGTTTACACTTTTTAAAAAGCTGGCTACTCCAGTGGAGACTTGTTCCCTCTACATGACCTTATGTGGCTCTGGAAAAAAGGGAAGGGAGGGGACTTTTGTCTTAAGGGCAATTCTTGCTCCAACCCCTTCCCTTAACTGCCCCTGATGTTGTATAAAAAAATAAAAGCATTTTTAATTTTTTTTTGGAAGGACTCATTCTAGTGTCGGGGGGGAGGACTACTGGCCTTTGTTTTGTCTTTATCCTTTATGCATGGGGTAATTTATTGTATAATTTATATACCCTGTATGTTCTGTCTGTTCAACCTTGCTTCTGCTTGTTTGATTGTTTGTAAGGCGCCTAGAGCCTCTGGGATTAGATGTCTTATTGCTGTTAAATAACCTTTTCTAGTCCCTCTTGAGACAAGGACCTTGCAGGAGGATCTGGTGCTGTAGGGGTTAAGACCTTGTGGAATTTGGAATTGTAGCCCACTTACTTTACCAGTTCAGTCTCATTTTTTTTCTAGAGACAGAGAGTTAGAAGGAAGGGAATCCTTTCTCTTCAGGATCCCTATTCCTGCCTTTTGTCCTTGGGGAGGACTCCCTTTTCTCGGTCATGTTTCACTCTCAGGAGATACATTTTCTCTTCGAGTTTCTTATATCATTTTGGCTTGGAAACTGAACATTTTAGGGCACTATTGAGCCCTGGCTGGGTCAGCCTTTCAGTCATTTGAAATCAGAGGTTTGCTTCTCCCATTTTATGCTTTGATCATATGGAACTCATAATCCTTAAGCTATTATAGTCCTTGTTTCCTCAGGTGGACATCAGTGGCTGGCTGTGTTTTCTCCCAGGGCTCATAAGCTTTTCTTCTGTTTCTGAGCTCAGAGAGGTTCTACTTTCCTTGCAGTCTACCCCTTTAACTAGTCCTTGACATTTTCATGGACTATGCTTTCCGATCAGGAATCAGTTAGTCTCAGAGGGCATCAGGCGTGTCTTTGTTAAGGCTGAGAACATGCCAGCATTTCTGACACTCCTGTTTTTTGACTGAGATTTCAAGGTTCTCTCTCTCTCTGTCTCTCTCTCTGTCTGCTGCCTAGTTGTCCTGGTCATCCTTGGTCACTTGGTAAGACCCTCCTTCTAGAATCTACTTCTCTGGTTGATTTTCATTCATTTGTTCCTTTTATATTGTGTATCCTTTTCTCTGTCTCTTGGGCTCCCTTGACCAAGTCCTTCTATTTTCTTACTCTTTCTTCCCTCCAAGGAGGTAGCGGGCCAGCATCGGTTACTGGCCGGTCCACGAGCACCTCATCATACATCTGTGTCATGGATGGCGCTGTCTCTGATGTCTGCCCCCTTCCTCCAAAGCTTTTAAAGGCATATGCTCCTCTGGGGTCCTTGTGCCTCCGGCACACACCCATCAGTGATGAATGGTGAAGATATTCTGGAAGATCAAAAATTACAGTGAGTACGTAATTTTCATTTGCCATGTGCTACACCTCTTCATTAATATTTCGCATATGAAAATACTGATGCTGCTGCAGCAATGAGAATTTGTAGTTAGGAATATTATTCCACTGTAAAACTTGTTCTAATGAAGGCTCTGCTCCTGCTTCGTACAAATGCAGTACTGCCTACACATATTTACGCCCTCCAGAATGCCAGTACTTCAATGCAAATGTGTAATCACCACTTTCCATGCCTCACACTCCAAACCCCCAACAATCAGATCTTTTGTTTTTCTTAAAAATGTTGGATATTCTATGGACGTGGATGTGATTTACTATCCACACTTCTGGCAGTGTTCCTTTCACTTTATGGCTTGCCGGAACGTCTTCAAGCTGGCTGTTCCCACCCACCCTGGTGGTAACTCCCTCGGCGCTGCCTCGTGACATCAGATCTTCCTTTCCACTGGAAGAAGGTTCCCTCCTTACCACTCTCGCACTAAGTAGGCACTTTCGCTTCAAAACTTTGCAAATCTTTGCAATTCTGCTTGTGTCTTCAGGCAGTTTTCGAATCTTCATCATGGACGACTCAAAGTTGGCATCTGGTTTTAAAAATGCAAGTATGGGCAGAAGATGTCCCAGACAGACCCACACACCTTGTGCATCTACTGCATAGGCCACGAACACGATCCCGAGGTGTGTGCCTCTGTCGCACCTTGCCTCCTAGGGCAGATGTGATTCCCCTTCAGAAAAATGGGATCAAGACTGAGGCAGGAAACTACAGACCTGTCAGTTTGACCTCAGTGGTAGGGAAAATGATGGAATCATTTCTGAAGGAAAGAATTGTTGAGTACCTAAAGGCCAGTGGGGCACAGGACCCAAGGCAGCATGGATTCACAACAGGAAGGTCATGTCAGACAAATCTAATTGATTTCTTTGACTGGGTGACCAAATTAGTAGACCAGGGAGGGGCTGTGGACAGGGCCTACCTAGACTTTAACAAAGCATTGGACACAGTGCCGAAAGATTAATAAACAAATTAGCCAGCCTGGGAGTGGGTCCCAGGGTGGTAGCCTGGGTAAAACACTGGCTGGACAACAGGAAACAGAGGGTAATAGTAAATAGAGTCCACAGTGAAGAAAGGGGGGTTACTAGTGGGGTACTACAGGGTTCAGTACTGGGTCCAGTCCTTTTTAATGTCTTTATAAGTGCCATTACAGAAGTACTGGAAGGAAAAGTATGTCTCTTTGCATATGCCACAAAGATCTGCAACAGGGTTGATACGCAAGGTGGGGTGGAAAAGATGAAAAGGGACTTGGGCAAGGTTGGAGGAATGGTCAGATAGATGGCAGCTCAGATTAAACGCAAAGAAGTGCAAAGTAATGCACCTAGGAAACAAAAACCCAGGGGAAGAGTACACAATGGGGGTGAGAGACTGACAACAACAAAAATGGAAAGGGACCTGGTGGTAGTTATATCAGATGACCTAAAGGTGGGCCAGCAATGTGAGAAGGCAGTAAGGAGGGCTGGGGGATACTGGCATACATAGGGAGAGGCATCACCAGTAGAAAACAGGAAGTTGTTGTCCCTCTGTACAGACAGTTGGTAAGACCACATCAGGAGTACTGTGTACAGTTTTGGAGACCCCATCTCCGCAAAGACGTAGACAGGGTGGAGGCTGTCCAGAGGAGGGCAACCAAAATGGTGCAGAGTCTACACTAGAAGACATATGAAGAAAGACTAAAGGAACTTAAGATGTATAGCCTTGAGGAAAGGAGGGAGAGTGGGACATGATAGAAACTTTCAGATACCTCAAGGGAATCAACAAAGTCCAAGAGGGTGGCATCTTTTGGAAAAAGAGATGTGCAAGAACAAGGGAGCACAATTTGAAGATAGAGGGTGGACAGCTCAGAGGTAATGTGAGGAAGTATTTCTTCACAGAGAGGGTTGTAGATGCATGGAACAGCCTTCCTGGGGAGGTCATAGAGTCAGAAACAGTGGGGGAGTTCAAGATGCATGGGACAGACATAAGGCAATTCTAGTGGGGGGTAGGAGGAAGTAGGCTGTTGTTTAACTAGGATCTGCACCTTATCCGTTAGGTAGTGAAATGGGCAGACTAGGTGGGCCAAGTGGTCCTTATCTGCCATCAGATTCTATGTTTCTGTGTTTAGAAGACCAGCGTGCTTGGCTACTTTTAGGGTGCCCAGATGAACGGGATCCCCTCATTCAGTCAAAAGACGCCCACTGGGCAGTCTCCCCGGCTAAGGGGTCCACTGAACAGCTTGCAGCTTTTTTTTTTTTAATGTTGTTTTTTACTTCCTCCTCTTCGGAGTGGGCTGACAGGTCGCCCGCCATTCAATTCTCGTGATCCAGGTCTGGTCAGCCACCTGCTGTCCTCCATGCAGGTTGATTAGTGTGCCCCGGAGATCTTGGATCCACTGCCTGGGGAGGGGTGCACCTCTCTGGGTCCACGGGGTGTGGTACACGGCCGTCAGCCGCCATGACTGCCTTGCGATTTTCCACCTGGTTTTCACCCTGGAGCTGGACGTGCAATAATGTCAGAGCACTTATGTGCCGCCATCCGCCGTGCTCCAACCCCCCTGCTATGCGGTGCACCTGTACTGCCCCTGACATCCATTGGGTGCCACTGTAGAGCAACGTAACCCCTTTACTCACCCCAGAGAGAGGAGAGCTGTTGTGTGACGCTCCATCCTCCCCTGCTGACCCCCAAAGACCCGAGTCCATTCCGAACCTGGGTCGCCGGCGTAGCGCAAGGTGTGATGTCCTTCACCTCAACCCTCAGTGCCATCAGGCTGACATTAGCTTGTGGCTTTTGAGGAGGCTGTGACTCGGGTTGCGGAACATGCGTATTCAACTTAGGCCTTTGTGCTGCTTCCTTTTGGTGCCACCTTCACAGGGGCTTTTAGAGATTTGTGCCAGTCCCTTCCCACCTTTGAACAAGGCCCCTTAACGGGCACAAAATTTAAATCTTCAAAGAAGGAGACTAAAAAGAAGTCTCGATGTCAATCGTGGGATCGCAAGCTCTCTCAGGCCTTGGATTCCTGCTTTCCTCTGGAGGTTTCAACTGCAGTCAATCCTTTGGCCCAGACCACAGGATCCATGGTCTCCCTGTCGGGCCAGTTGGTAGAGACGCCCATCGACCAACCTGTCAAGATTTTTCTTGAGCCATTCAATGAGTTGTCACCAGATGAGGCCAGTACCTACCTCTCTAGAACTCCGATCCTACCTGTGACTTTTCAGGGTGGGTTGGACCAGCCCCCTGATCCGGTTCATAACCCTCATGATCTGATTACCTAGGGTAATCCACAGTTCTTGCCAGTTCCCTCCGAGTCCCACCATCAGTGTCCCCGACGGGTGAGGCTGAGCTCTCGATTCCGAAGCCCGGTGTCAAGCAGCGCATGCCTACGTTGGCATTCCCGCTCTTGGCATTCGGGCAAGTGGTGCTGCCACTACTCTTCTTCTTCCTCCTCCTCAGATGAGGAGAGGCTCTGCCACAAAATGCACCGGTGCTACGAAGAGCTCATGTGCAAGGCCACTGATTTTCATCGATTAAAACAATGAATATTACATTTTCAAGACTTCAAATTACAGAAATTACACTGGTGATTATTACTCTAATTTCTGGATTTTACCCGGATTTTGCTGTCATTCTTTAGTATGTGTATAAATACTCAGAATAAAAGAAGGATTAATATACAGAGCATTAAATAAAGCAAACTGAAAACAGTGCAGGAAGCAATTATGAAAAAAATGCAAGTTCTGTAGATTTACTGATCTGGTATAAAATGCCAAATTCCATGAAATCCTTATTTTAACCAGTGTTTTTAGGTAGCCCAAATTCCAGAATTTTACCAGGTTTTCCGTTAAAAAATGAAAACCAGAGGCCTTGCTCATGTGGCATCAACTCATACTGGCCGGCGCCTTGTTCTGGCCATACCCCAGCTCTTCCATGGCTCCCGCCACCCAGGCCCCTGCCTCCTCTGGCTCGGCTGGTTCCAGCTTGGCCTATTGCAGCCTCTCCGCCCATCCAGGTGGAGCCTCCATGTAAGCAGCTGCCGGTGGTCCCCCCCCTCAAGGATGCCCACATGGCTTCTGGGCTTCCTCATCAACTGTCGGTCACATCACTTCTGACACACCCTGTAGGGTCAGTGGGGACTCTGGCGGCCGACCACTTTTTGGTGAATGTTCAGAGTCTGAGGGCTCCTCCCTACACTCACGTCCGTTGGATGCTGAGTCGGGAGAGCATTTGTCCACAGAGCACAGTGTCACCTCTTTCGCGGGCCTGCTCTGTTTGATCTCAGAATCTATGGGACTTTGGATGGAGCCCATCCAAAAACAGGACAAGTACCCATTGACTGAGATTCTTGACTGGGGTGACTCCCCTGGGGTGGTCTTCCCGGTTGCCGAGGCCATTCTTGGCGTCACTTTGGAGCTTTGGCAGTACCCTGCCTCTTGCCCTGCAACATCAGCATGGATGGCCCACAAGTACACGGTCCCTACAAGTTCCCTGTCGGGTTTCTCTGAACATCCCTCAGCCGAGGATCTGATTGAGACTCTGTCTTTCGGTGTACTGGCAACGTCAGGGACATGGATAAGCCTTCCGACAGGGAATCCAAGAAATTGGATCATATGGCCAAAAAGGTCTATCCGGCCTCTTCTCTCGGCCTTCGACAGGCTAGTTCGGCCCTTTTGATGGCCCACTTACTCTTAGGCACTCTAGATGAGGTGCTTCTCCAGCTCCTGGCTGACTTGCAGACCACGGTCAAGCAAGTCTGTAACTAGTGCCAAGCTGCGGCTAGGCAGCAGCTCCAGACAGCTATGGACATTGGTGACTGCTGCTCCCGGTCTGTGGCTGCCGCAGTGGTCATGTGCCGCAGGGCTTGGCTGAGAATCTTGAACTTTACGACAGATACCCAGCACAAGTTGGCGGATGTCCCCTTCTTGTGCACTGACTTGTTTGGGCCAGGGGTGGAAGGACACATTACTCGCATTGAGAAGTCCAGTGCCATACTGGACTCTGTTACCTTCACCCAGAGGGATCCCAGGGCCTCTAAGCTCCAAAGGAAGAAGCCCTTTCGGCTCCTCTCTGCCTCTGTTGCTAAACCGTCCCAGCTTCCAGCTGGGCAGCTTGCCCAGGCTTGACATCCCTGACCAAAGTTGGTTGCTTCGGTCATCTGAAAGTCAGGTGGTCGAGACCTCACTGCTTCCTCAGCAAGTCCCTCCTCCACCTCCAAGCCTCCTTAGAGACAGGATGGGATGGGGGTGCCTTCCTCATGCTTGTCCTGACTCTCCTGGGTCCTCCTGTGGGTGGCTAGCTTTGAAATTTCCTTTCCACCTGGTCTGCTGTCACCATGGACAGATGAGTTCTCAAAGTGGTCGGTCAGTGTCTGCCTCTAGAGTTCGAGGCCTACCCACCTTCCCAAGCCAGTGCCCCATGGGAGGACACTGTGTCCGCCGACATGCAGTCAGCCCTTCAGGAAGACATTGCCCAGCTCTTCCAGAAGGAGGTAGTGACTCCAGTCCTGGACCCTCCTGTAAACTCAAAGTTTGTCTTCAGGTATTTCCTGGTGCCTAAGCAGACGGGGGGCTGGTGCCCCAACTTAGATCTGCACGACCTGAACAAATTCCTTCAGTTGCGCACTTTCAGGATGGTCACTCTGTCTCAGATCATTCCATCTCTGGAGCAGGACATGTGGTTCTGCTCCCTGGATCTTCGGGACACATTCTTCCACGCCACCATCCGTCCATCCCATTGCCACTTCTGGGCAGTGGGAATTCTCTACGAGTTCCAGGCCATACCCTTCGGCCTCTCCTCAGCTTCTAGGGTCTTCACCAACTGAATTGCAGTGGTGACAGCCTACCTGAAGTGCCGAGGGGTCCAGGTGTACCCCTACTTGAATGACTGGCTTATAGTGGGTCCCTCCCGGGAGGAGATGGAGCAGTCCGGGAGCCTGGCCCTCCAGACCTGCTTGTCCCTTGGCTCTCTGGTCAATGAGGTCAAGTTGGTGCTTGTACCTTCGCAGATAATACATTTCATCTGGCGGAGCTTGACTCTTACAGAGCCAGGGCCTGGCTTTCGGTGGACCGGGTGGAGGCTGTCTCTTCCTTTGTCCGATCATTTCGGGTTGGGCAGTTACTCCTGCTCGGTACTTCCTGCACCTCCTGGGATACATGGTAGCATGGTCCATTGGGCACAGTGGAGAATGCACTGTGCAGTGGGAGCGTTTGCCCGCCAATGGTCTCAGTGCCATGGCCACTTTGACCAACTGGTCACTGTGACCCATCCGATGTGGTACACCCTCCAGTGGTGGTAAGGCTGCAGAAAGGGATCCCATTTTTCCACCTAGAGCTGACAGTCACCATCATGGCCGATACCTCCTTGATGGGCTGGGGTGCCCACCTAGGGGACCACAGAGTCCACAGTCTCTGGATCCCCAAGGAATCCTAATGCCATGTCAACCTGCTGGAGCTTTGGGCAGTTCAGCTGGTGCTGACAACCTTTGCTCTGCACATTTGTGGTCAGGTTGTTCAAGTCCAGATGGACAACACCACTACCATGTACTGGCTCAACAAACAGGGCGGGACGCACTCCTTTCTTCTGCGCAGGGAAGCTCTCCGCATCTGGACTCTCGTATTCAGCCTGGACATCGATATTCTGGACTTCCATGTAGCTGGTGTCTCAAGCTAGCTGGTGGGCACCCTCAACCACGTAGGCGTGGTGTTTCATGAGTGGTCTTTCCATCCGGAGGAAGTACACAGCCTATTCTCCCACAGAGCACACCACAGGTGGCGCTGTTTACCTCCAGGGAGAACACAAAGATGAAGCTGTATTGTGCCTCCCCACCTCAGCAGGAAACGCTGCAGGGAGATGTCTTCTTGAGGCCCTGGACCCGTGCCTCCTCTGTGTCTTCCTTCCCTTTCTTCTTATCCACAAAGTGCTGATCAAAGCAAGGAGGGACAAGACATGGATAATCCTGGTGGCTCCAGACCGGCCCCGCCAGTTCTGGTACCCCGATCTCCTCAGCCTAAGCAGCAGGCTTCCGTGGCATCTTCCTCTCCACCAGGACCTGCTCTCTTGCAATCAGGGGAAGGTACTCCTTTCCAGACCTTCAGTCCCTGCACCTGACAGCCTGGTTCCTGAGCAGCTAGAGTTCCAGGCATTGGGTCTCTTTGAAGATGTCCTCGCCATGGTTGAGGCTTCGTGGAAGGAGTCATCCTGAAAATGCTGTGCCTTCAAGTGGAAGAGGTTCTCCATTTGGTGCCAGGGAAAGAGGCTTGACCCTTTATCTTGTCCATCGGCTAGCATTCTCGACTACCTTTGGTCCCTCTATGTCAGGCCATTGGTCGACGACCCTTAAAGTGCACCTGGCAGCCATCTTTGCATACCAGGTGCAGGCTGGTATGCTGTCGGCAGTGCAGGAGAAGGTGGTCTGGTGCTTTTTCAAAGGCTTTGACCACATTTTCCCTCTGGTACGTAAACCACCACCACCTTGGGACTTGTTGCTGGTACTGGCAAAGCTCATGGGCAAGCCATTCGAACCGATGCACAAGTGTGACATATTTCACCTGTCATTGAAGACCACCTTCCTGGTGGCTATCACATCAGCCAGAAGGATCAGTGAGCTCCAGGCACTCTCGGTGGCGTCTTCTTACTTGGTCTTCCACAGGGACAAGGTCATCCTTCGCCCCAAACCGAAGTTCCTCCCGAAGGTTGTGTCTGAGTTTCACCTTAACCAGGTGATAAATCTCCCTTTGTTCTTCACTAACCACACCTCAGAGGCTGAGCACCGACTCCATACTTTGGATCTGCGGCGAGTACTCGCCTACTATAAGTAGCGCTCGACTGGAGTTAAGGGAGAGGTTTGCCAGCTATTTGTCAACTACGCTGAAGCCGCACCTGGCAGATCGGCAGCTAAGCGGGTGATTGGCAGGTGGATTGTGTCTTGCATCGTAGGTTGGTGGATAGGGAGCCTCCCGTAGGTCTAAGGGCCCATCCACTCGTCATACCGCTGCCTTGGTGGCTGCTTCCAGGGATGTCCCTATCCAGGAAATCTGCAGGGCTGCTACCTGGAAGTTAGTACACACTTTCATTTCCCACTACCACACAGACCTTGAGTCACACTGGGATGCTAGTTTTGGGGCCTCAGTTCTCCAATTTCTATTCCCTAAACAGAGGGTGTGTGCCTTGCTCCCTCCTCCCAGAGAACTGCTAGGAGTCTGCCAGAAGTGTGGATAGTACATCATATGGACACCCCTAGAAAAACATGTTACTCACATGTAATAGTAGTTCTGGAGTGGTATATGACATACTTCCACAATGACCCACCTGACCTCCGCTGACAAGTGGCGCACCAGTCTTGCTTCCAGCGGGTAAGATCTGATATTACAGGGTGGTGCAAAGGGAGCTACTACCTTCGTGGGTGGGAGGAGCTAACTGAAGATGTTCCGCCAAGCCTTCAAGGGAAAGGAACACTACCAGTTGTGTGGATAGTACATCATATACCACTCCTACAACCACTGTTACAGGTGAATAACCTTTTTTTTTTTGTCATTTCCTGTACTAGTACTACTATTGTTCTTTCCTTTGATTTTTTTGTATCTTAGTTTTATTTGGTTCCTGAACCTGTCTGTATCCTTCATTTAAAAAAAAAATGCTTATTTTTTTAGTTTTAATGATGTAATCTGAAGCATTTATCACTTTGACAGAATTTAAAAAAACATAGTATTTATACAGTTTAATCAATATTTTACAAATAGTCTTTATTTCTTTAAATTTTATGCTTCTGTAGTAGCTTAACTTCAATGAAAACGAGTTATTGATCCCTTGTAATTTGTCTGCTTCTGCTGCTTAATCATTTCTTGAAGTCATAGTTTTCCATTTGTGACATCAGTTTGTTGCTGTGGGAATAAACAGAGGATTCTGATACCCTCTATCGACAAAATGTACCACAGACAAGTGGGTTCTGGAAGTAGTGAGGCAGGGTTTGTCCCTGTAGTTAAGAAAATTTCCAGAACCGCAGAACCCAAAAGTTTTTCAGCCTCACACCTCAGCAGAAAAAAATTCTGCCGGAGTTGGAGGTGAAGAAGTTGTTGGAAGCAAATGCAGTGTAACCAGTACCTGCCACACGATTGGGCAAGGGACTTTATTCCAGATACTTCTTAACCCTCAAGAACAATGGGGAGTGGCAACCCCTTTTAGACCTGAGATACGTAAACAAACACTTAAAAGAAAAATTCAGAATGGTAACATTGGCCTTTTCCATCTCTGCAGGTTGATCTGGCTTGCATTACAGAGACCTGGGTTGGGGACAATGCAGGTCCAGTTCTTGAGGCTGCCATCCCCTTCCCCCCACCGGGTATACTGTAGTGCACTGCCCCAGAGGGGAATGTAGGGGTGGCGGTGTAGCCATCTGTTTCAGATCTGACCTGGGCTTCACCGTGCAGCCGGTGAGAACCACGGGTTCTTTTGAATGTGTGGCGGTTTGTGGGGGTCCAGACACGGGTTGCAGGATTTTCCTTGTTTCAAACAACATGAAGTCTTGCTGTATTCTGACAATTGCAGTGATTCCCAACCTTTGAACTGCCCCGGAGAACAAAGAATTAACTTTCTATGCAGGGCATAGAATGCTGAGCTCGAGCTCGGTTGAAGTCTCTGTCTGGAGTGTTTCAAACCTAAACCATCTGATTCTTTAATCTGCCTCACTGAACGGTCGCCCCGGAGATTTCTCCTTCAGCTCAGTTCAAAGGTCGGTTAAAGTTTCAGTTTTCGTCGGTTTTTTTAAACCGAAAAAGTATCCACATAGTCGGTTCAGTCTCTGTCTGTGGCGCCTTGAGTACTAGATATGAATTGTTCTGTTTTTCTGTATGGAACTTGTAAAAGTGTGTCTCGGTTCATCTGAACCGGCCATTTGACAGTGAAATATTGTGTTTTGTGTTGTTTTACTTAGTGTGTGGTTACCGGTTCTTATCGGTTCTAAAAAAAAAAACTGTTTTAGTGAGTTTTTTTCCAATACCCGTGACACGGTTAGGAACCGATAAGGGAGTCTTGCCTGGTGGTTGCCATAAAAAGGGTATGTTGGTTAGGTTGCCCATGTTTGAGAAACCCAAGAAAAACGGCCCACTGGGTTTCAACACTGCAGGAGTGTGGGGAGGTCTTTGCTAACAGTGGTCCCCACACCACCTGTGTTTATTGTCTGGGGTTTGACCACCTCAATTCAGACTGCCAAATATGTAAAACTTTACCAAATCTACCCTTGAGAAGAGATTAGGTAGACTGAGGGAAAAGGAGTCCGAGAAGTCCGCTGACCCGGTTGGCCAGCCCGGTTCGGTTTCAACCGAACCAGAAGGAGTGCCCTCTGACCAGGGCGATACTTCTTTGGGCAAAAGGAGAGCCAATTCTGAGGGATCGGTTCCGACAGAAAGCAAACGCACAAACAGATCGACCGGTTCAGATCCAGAGGTTCATGTTCCAACTGCCGAAGAGATAGCCAGAGCGATTCAGATTGTGGAATTGCTCCGTCTGGTTCCTACCGATCTGACTTCTTCTGGCAGGGGTTCAGTTTGGTTGGTTCCCCCGGTTCAAGATTATACCCTTGAAGATTTTTATGAACCGGAATTTGAAGAGGAAGGGGAATTTGAGGATGATGATGTAAGTGAAGGTCTGGATGTGCCTGTGGAACCAGACATCTCCCCAGATAGACCTTCAGGTGTTTCCCCTCCTAGGCTTTCTGAGTCCCCTTCTCGCTTTATGTTCTACAGAAAGGTGGCTGAAACCCTCCAGCTTCCTATGGAGGAGGCTGTGGAAGATCAAGAGGAGCCTGATTATGTAGAGATGATGGACATCCCAGAGTCCAGGAGACTGTTTATTCCCATCCACAAATCTTTTGGGAAACAGACACAAAAAATTCTAAAGTCTCCTAACACTATACCTCCTGTAGATAGAAGAATGGACAAGAGGTATACACTTTCAGGCTCAGACACAGAGTTCTTATATCAGCAATGCAGCCATGTTGGGGTAGTGCAGGCTGCTGCCTGTGACAAGGCAAATATTCCCTTGGCTTCACACCCCCAAGACAAAGACTCGAGGAAGATTGATGCCATGGCAAAGAAGCAGTACATGGCATCTTCTTTGGGACTCAGGCAAGTGAATTACATGGCCTATACAGCCAGGTACCAGAAGTCCAGGTGGGACACTATACTGGCACTGGCTAAACAGGCCTCCCCCCAGTTAGCCAAGGAGCTGGAGGCGGTGGCTGCAGATGGGATTGAGGCATCTAAGGTTCAGTTTCATGCTGCTGTGGACTCTAATGATGTGTCATCAAGAGTCATGACTACATCTGTGGCTCTGCGGAGGATGGCTTGGCTCAGATGTACTAGCCTCTCGCAAGACACCCAGGCTAAGGCCATGGATTTTCCTGTAGTGGGTAATTATCTGTTTGGGGAGCAGACAGAGAATAACATGAAGGAAATGGATGAGTACAGGACCACTTAGATAGGAGTCCTCAGGCAAAGGAGAGGCAGGCAACTCCTCAAAGGCAGCAGTCTAGGGGCAGGGGCAGGCCTTTTCAAAGACCTTTTTACCAAGCACAGGCCTCTTGTTCCTTTTCTCAGAGGGGGTTCTTCAGAGGGAGAGGCAGAAGGGGGATGAGCAGGGCTGCATCCACTCCTCAGCCTAAAGCCCCTGCCAAGCAGACACCCTGATGGGCCTGTCCGGGTCGACTCTCCTATTCCATTAGGGGGCAGGCTGGCTTACTTTGTCCAGGACTGGATGTCTATTACATCAGACAAGTGGGACCTGGAAGTAGTAAGCCAGGGACTGGTTCTCAGCTTCAAAAAAGTTCCAAAGATGAGAGCCAGATCTTTTCCACCTGCAAATCTCTCGGAAACCCTTGCCCTAGAGGCATAAGTTTCTTCTCTCCTAGCTTTAAGAGCCATAGAGAGAGTACCTACCCTACACTGGGGCAAAGAACTGTACTCCAGGTACTTCCTGACCCCCCAAAAGACAGGGGATTGGTGACCCATCCTAGACCTAAGATATCTAAACAAACATCTCTTAAAACCAAAGTTCATGATGGTAACTCTGGGAATAATTCTTCCCTCTCTAAGGCCAGGGGACTGGCTAGCCTCCCTGGACCTCAAAGATGCCTACTTTCACATTCCCATCAGGTGCTCCCAGAGAAAGTACCTCAGGTTTGAGTTGCCCTCAGGCCACTATCAGTTCAGAGCAATGCCTTTTGGCCTAACCTCAGCCCCAAGGGTTTTCACAAAGTGCCTGGCAGTAGTAGTTGCCTTTCTAAGAAGGCAAAAGATTTCCATTTTTCCATATCTGGACGATTGGCTAATAGTGGGTCAGTCTCCAAACCAAGTCAAGTCTCACCTGCAAGTGACCCAGCAAGTGCTCACTTCTCTAGGATTTCTTCTCATCCTTCCCAAGTCAGTTCTCGAACCAGTCCAGCTTCTTACCTTTATAGGGGCAGAACTGGACACACTCAGAGCAAGAGCCTTTCTTCCCCTAGAAAGGGCAAGAATTCTTATGGAACTGGCCTCTTCTTTCAACTTTCAGGTGTCTCGGCCAGCAAGGCATTTCCTCCAGCTCTTGGGCCACATGGTAGCTTCAACAGCAGTGGTCCAAGGGGCAAGATTCCAGATGAGGGATATTCAGTTCCACCTGAGAGATTTTGGTCTCAGAGAAAGGATTCCCTTACCAAACTGATCCCAGTGACTCTGACTTTGATCCAAGCCCTCCAATGGTGGCAGGATCAGGACAATTTAAGACAAGGTGTTCCTTTTGTTACTCAGCCTTGTTCAGTGGTCCTTACCACGGATGCTTCTCTCCTGGGCTGGGGAGCCCATCTGGTGTCCCTCACTGCCCAGGGGCTGTGTTCCCCCAAAAATCCCTTCTCCACATCAATCCCCTAGAGCTCAGGGCAGTTTTTTCTGGCCCTAAAAGCTTTCTCACAGTCAGTACAGAACAAGGTGGTTCAAGTCAGAACAGACAACACCACCACCATGTGGTACATCAACAAGCAGGAAGGCACTCGGTCCATGGCCTTGTACACAGAAGCCATGAAGTTGTGGTCCCCGACTTATTCCCTACAAACCTCTCTTGTAGCAGTTCACCTTCCAGGCAAGGACAATGTGCTAGTAGATGCACTGAGCAGGATCTCTCAGGGCCATCACGAATGGTCCCTGGACCCTCAGGTGTTGAAAGCGATTTTTTCAAGGTGGGGCACTCCAGAGATAGATCTCTTTGCAGCCCCAGACAATCACCAACTCCCTCTCTTTTGTTGCAGACCTCCAATCTTGGGCTCAGTCCCTCTGGATGCCCTGATCCTGAATTGGGAGTGGCGATCTTGAGAGGGCTCTTGCAGTAGGTAATTATATATAGGACTGGCGCTTGCCGGGCAGGACCCTCAGGGAAAATTTCTAGCTAGGCAGTCCCTGGCGAGGGACCGCCATGATACAGGGTGACCGGGCGCCATATGACGCCGGTATAAAGGGGCGGTCCCAGATGCCCGCTTTCCAGTTCTTTCCGCCATTAGCTCGGGTAGTCTCACGATAAAGTTCGTGGCTTCGGCCAGCCCTACCTTTGTCCGGTTTTCACCGAAAAATAGTTATTTCTCTCAGTCCTCACCCGATCACCCAGTCAATAAGTGCCAGCATTGCCTCAACTTCAATGCGGCTACCCGTGAATGGCAACAATAGTCCCGGAAGCCCATCTCCTCAAGAAAAAGATGTCTTCTATGGAAAAGAGTTGAAAAGTTGAGGCAGGCGTCCACTTCCGGAAGGACATCGGAAAAGAAGGACGAGGAGAGGCACGGAGAAGTCCTCTCTACCGCTGCCTACGCCGGAGTTGCGCCCAGGTAACGCCCCTCGGGGACCGTTTCGACGGCAGCCTAAGGGTTTGGAGAGGCATCGCCTGCCCGCCTGGCTCGTGCTTGGGCCCTGCGGGTCCCTCCGGCGATCTGAGGCCTTCGCCTCAGTTTTGCCGCAGGTTTGCGCCTCACTGGCGCGGGCGACTTCTCTGTCGGACGCCGGCTCCTCTGACGTCCGCATGGAGAGGTTCGATAAGATGCACGACGCTTCAGGCGCGCACGACCACTTCTGCCTTGACCGGCCGCCCTTCCTCGGCCCGCCCGTGAGGGCTCCGTAAGCCGGACCCCGCCTCCGGCGCCTACCGAACTCACTCTAGCTGCACGCCGGTCCTCCGACGAGCGCTGGCGAGAACCGACGACGGACCCCCCACGTCCGTCTGCACTCGGTTCCCCGCAGTTCGCTGCCACCTGGGAGCCTGAGTCACCCAGCCTGACCCGGGATTTCTCTTCTCCATCCTCGGCGAGCGGGGATCTTCCTCTTCTGTCAGACCTCCTCTGACGGAACCGATCTGACGCCGCCCCGGATGCCAACCCCGACGCGGTACTCCGACACGGTGCGCCGCCGACGCCGCAGGGATATCCTTCCGCCGGGCCCTCCGCCTTCCGGCCCCTTAATGTGGATCCGCCTTGGGCACCGACCGGCCATCTGCTCCGGCAGCTCCCCGGGCTCCCGGGTACCCGCAGTCTTATCCGACGCTGTCGTACTCGGGACCGCAGTATCCAGCGCCGCAGTACCCGACGCCGGTCCCTCTGATGCCGCAGTACCCGATACCACATTACCCGACACCGGGTTTCCCGCAGCCGGGTTTCGGATACTCACCTTACGGGTACAACCCGTACACCTTTCCTCCTTCTCCACCTCCACCACCCCAATGGCCGCCGGTGGATCTGCAGGAGACTCTGGCCTCTTGGTGGGCTGAGGCCAAGGCTCAACTCGCCAAGGAGGTAGAGAGCCGCCTTACGATGACAGTGCTGGCACCGGCTTCCATACGTCCGAGGCGGCACACTCCCTCACCGCCTCCAGACTCCAGGGCTCTTCCCTTTGGATCCCGAGAGGGGCAGGACACGCATTCAAGGGTACCACCCAAGGAACCTGTTCCTCCCCCTAGTCATGTAAGGGAGTCTTATTCTTCTTCTGCATCTTCTTCCCTCTCGGATTCCTCGGATTCTTCAGAAGAATGCTCCGAGAGAGACGCTCTCCTTCTAAGCCCCGGCTGAGAACCCCTCCGAAGTCTCTTCCGGAGGATCCATCCTTCACGGAGTTGCTTAGAAAAATCCAGGAAGTTCACCAGTGGCGCTCTTTGGAACCAGATCCTCAGCGACTTAAACTCGCCGAACATCTGGACCTGCCCGTGACAGCTCCAACTTTAGTGCCACCCTGGATCGAGCCTCACAGCCACCTTGTTACCACGATTTGGAAACAACCATCGGCGTTAGCCCCACTTCCCAGGAAGTCTAACAGGCTATACCAGGCTCCCGAGGGTGTAGTCTATCTTGACTCTCACCCTCGTGCCGACTCAGTCGTGATTAGCGCCGCTCACGGCCGGTCAGGACATCCAAAGCATCTGAGCTCGTCTCCTCCGGATAAGGAATCTCGTCTCCTGGACCAGTATGGAAGAAAGATTTCCACCTCTTCCGCACTGGGAATTCGGGCCCTGAATTACGTCACGCATATGGGGGATTACCAGAAGGCCATCCTTACCCAGGTGGAATCCAAGCTGGACTCCTTACCTGACTCCCAAGTCAAACAGGAGTTAGCAGACCTCGTCCGTTCTGCTCGTTCGGCCAGTCGCCACATTTTGAGGGCGACATACGATGCAGTGGACACTGCAGGGCGGAGCTCCACTTTAGCCGTGAGTCTTTGGCGTCATGCCTGGCTCCGCATGTCAGGCTTAGTCCCGGAGGTGCAATCTGCTATTCAGGAGGCACCTTTCAGGGGGTCGGTGCTTTTCAGCAGTGATGTCAAGGACCTCATCACCGACTTGCAAGAGAAGGGGACGGCTCTGAAATCCGTGGATTCCGTATACCGTCCCCATCAACAGCAGCGCTGTCCTTTTCGTAAACGGAGTCAGCCACAAGCGAAACCACAAGGAAGGCGGGCCACTAAACATCGGGCCCCGCAGCTACCAGGCCCCCTCCGCCCAAAAAAGCAGCGGGCGCCTCAGCTGTGGCACTGCCCCACACCACCTGACTCCTTTCCTCTCCCACTGCCCCCGGACCCACTGGAGGAACCGGTAGGAGGGAGGGAGGTTTTCTCTCCACCTTCCGGGTTGGGAGAGGATAACCACAGATTCTTGGGTGCTCCAGCTTATAGCGGAAGGGCACTCCATAGAGTTTCTTCAGAAACCACCCCGCCACCCACCCCTGAAGTCGTCCTATTCAAAGGACCATCTTCCTTTGGTCCCGGAAGAAATCTCGGCCCTTCTCGCGAAGCAGGCGATAGAACCTGTCCCCCTTCATCTTCAAGGGACGGGTTATTATTCTCATTTCTTCCTGGTCCCAAAGAAGACGGGAGATCTCAGATCCATTCTAGATCTCAGTTCCTTGAACCTTTTTGTGGAATACAAAAGGTTCAGGATGCTCTCTCTGCAGAGCCTTCTGCCCCTTCTTCGGCCGGGTCAATGGCTTTGTGCGCTGGATATGCAGGATGCCTATCTGCACATTCCCATTCGTCTTTCTCACCGCAAGTATCTTCGTTTTGCATTTCAGGGGGTCCACTACCTATTGGCGGCGCTCCCCTTTCATCTTTCCTCGGCGCCCCGAGTATTTAACAAATGCCTGGCTGTGGTAGCGGCCCACCTGTGTACAGTGGGAGTACAGGTGTTCCCTTACCTGGACGACTGGCTCCTGGTGGCCTCGTCCAGGGAGGAACTCCTGCATTTTCCCTCCCTCACCCAGCAGGTCTTCACTTGCTTGGGTATTACCATCAACCATTCCAAGTCTCATCTGGACCCTTCCCAGAGGCTACAGTTCATCGGGGTTATCCTCGATATGACAGTGAGCAAGGCCTTCCTGCCTCCAGACAGGGCGGCCTCTCTTCCATCCCAGATTTCCCTGCTATCAGAATGCAGGAGGGTTCAGGCGAGGTCGGTCCTCCATCTTCTGGGGCTCATGGCGGCCGCTATTCCGACGGTCCCTGAGCTCGACTCCACATGAGGATCTCTCAGTGGACTCTTCGCTCTCAGTGGGATCAGCTTGTAGACAACCTAGATCAACTAGTTCTGATCTCCTCGCCGATGGCACGAGACTTGCAATGGTGGATGGTTCGAGAGAACCTATTTCAGGGGGTCCCCTTCTTTCATCCTCCCCTCTCCCAGACTCTGACCACAGATGCATCAGGCGAAGGCTGGGGAGCCCATCTGGGCCCTCATTGGACCCAGGGCTTATGGTCCAGACTGGAACTAGCTTTTCACATCAACGTGCTCTAGCTTCGAGCTGTGCTATACACTTTCCAAGCCCTTCACCGATACATTCTTCCCAGCCACCTAGCCGTCCAGACGGACAACATGTGCGTGGTATGGTACATCAACAAGCAGGGAGGAACTCGCTCCTACCCTCTGTGCAGGGAAGCAATGAGGGTTTGGGATTGGGCAACTCAACACAACCTTCACCTCACGGCGATTCATGTTCCAGGAGTCGACAACACCCTGGCAGACAAGCTAAGCCACTGTCTGCCCTGGCACACGAGTGGGAATTGGACCAAAGGGTGCTAGATGATATCTTTCAGCTTTGGGGGACTCCACAGGTAGACCTGTTCGCCTCTCCCCAAAACGCAAAACTTCCCCCCTTTTGCTCGCTCGTTCCAGAGTGAGGCGCTTTCTGGAGTGACGTTCTGTCTCTAGACTGGAAGGACAGATTCGTCTATGCTTTTCCCCCCAATTCCTCTTATCCCACGAGTATTGCAGAAACTAACCACAGAAGGAGCGAGAATGATTCTGATTGCTCCTTTCTGGCCCAGGCAAATCTGGTTCTCTCTTCTACAGCAATGCTCAGAGGTTTCTCCTCTTCCTCTTCCTCTATCTTGAGGTTTGCTGACCCAGGATCAGGGGACCCTGGTCCACCCAGGCCTCAAATCCCTCCAACTTCATGCATGGCTCCTGCAGACCTAGCCCAATCCCGTTTTGGCGTCTCTCCAAAGGTGGCAGAGATTTTGGTGGAGGCTAGAAAACCCTCCACCAGGTCTACTTATGCCATGAAGTGGAAGAGATTCTCTATTTGGGCAGCCTCTAAGAACGTGGAGCCTTTCTCCTGTTCAGTGGCTTTTCTGCTGGAGTACTTACGTCATCTCTTCGACCTGGGTCTCAGCCATTCCTTCCTGAAGGTTCACATGGCTGCTATTTCAGCCTACCATGTTCTCTTCGCAGATAAAGCTTTTGCTCAACTGGAGGTCTCTAAGACATTTCTCAGGGGGTCCTTCATCTAAGGCCCCCCATCCGTACCCCTGCCCTCCCTTGGGACTTGAATTTTGTTCTCGAGAAGCTTACTCTCCTTCCCTTTGAACCTGCAGCTTCTGCAGGTCTGAAGTTTCTTTCGTGCAAGATGCTCTTCTTGGTGACCATTACTTTGGCTCGAAGAATTTCTGAGCTCCAGGCCCTTATGTGTAAAATCCCATATTTGATTTTTCATAAAGAACGAGTTGCTCTTCACACGAATCCTAAGTTTCTACCTAAAGTGGTAGCAGAGTCTACCTTAAATCAGTCCATAGAGCTACCTGCCTTTTTTACGCAGTACTCTAATCAGGGGGAATATTTACTCCATACCATGGATGTTCACCGGATTCTGAGATACTACACCGACAGGACGAAGGATCTCAGAAAGACTGATCAGTTGTTCGTCTCTCTTGCTCACAAAAGGGAAGGCAATGCTGTTTCCAAGCAATGCCTGTCGAAGTGGTTGGCTCATTGCATCACTTTCTGTTATGACAAGTACAACAAGACCCTTCCGGGTCAGGTCAGAGGTCACTCCACACGAGGAGTAGCGGCCTCTGCTGCTTGTTTCAAGAATGTGTCTGCGGCAGACATCTGCGCTGCCGCCACCTGGACTTCCGTCCATACCTTCTGAAACATACAGTTTGGACATTGCCTCTCGCCGTGAAACTGGCTTCGGGCTAGCTGTTTTGCAAGGCCTCCTGTCTTGAGGCTTACAAGGCTAATGCTACTTTCTGGAGTAGTTTCCTCCTCCTGGTACCTCTTATTTGTTCCAGACTGCTTGGGATTCAGTCCTATATGTAATTACCTACTGCAAGAGCCCTCTCGAAGTAAGATAGTACAGTTACGTAAGAACTTACCATAACAGTAGATCTTCGAGAGAGGCTCTTGCTGTGGTACTACCTCCGCCTCCATCCCCTAGGCTTTTTCAGCTCCTTTTCCAGGAATGGAAACATTTGCTTCTCTCTCTCCGGCCTGTGGGGGAAAGAACTGGAAGGCGGGCATCTGGGACTGCCCTTTATACCGCGTTGTATGGCGATCACCGGTCGCTTGATTATGAAGGTCCTCGCCAGACTGCTAGCTAGAAATTTTTTCAGGGTCCTCAGCCAGCCAAGCGCCAGTCCTATATGTAATTACCTACTGCAAGAGCCTCTTGAAGATCTAATGTTACGGTAAGTTCTTACGTAACTGTAATGCTTTGTATGCTTTCCCTTCCCACTTCTGTTCAAAGTTTTGGTAAAAATAAGGTCTCAACCTTGCAAGGTGATTCTGATTGCTCTAGATTGGGCCAGACAGCCCTGGTACCCCCTGTTGCTGTCCCTAGCAGCCCATCTTCCCCTGTCTCTTCCCAGGAATTACAACCTGTTAACATCCTCTCAGGGAAGGATTTGGTACCCCAATCTTCAGTCTCTCAATCTCAAAGCATGGCTCTTGAAGAGTTCGAGTTTGCAGATCTGCATCTTTCCCAAGGGGTTCTGGATATCCTCAAGGCTTCTCGAAAGCCCTCCACCAGAAAGACTTACAACTCCAAATGGAAAAGATTCAGCATTTGGTGTTCTAAGCAGCATATTTCTCCAGACACTGCTGTATTGCCTACGGTTCTGGATTATATAGTCCATCTTAATGGCCTAGGCCTCAGACCAGCTACTCTCAAAGTACACTTGTCAGCTGTTTCTACGTTTTTGTCTATGGTTAAGTCTTCCTCACTATCTTCCCATCCTGTGTTCTGTAAATTTTTTAAAGGATTGCTTCACACCAGTCCTCCTTTTAGAGACACTGCCCCTGCCTGGGATTTGAATGTTTGCATTGCTAAACTTACGCAACCTCCCCCTTTGGGCCTTTGTCTTCAGCAGAGCTTAAGTACTTGACTTGGAAAACTGTGTTCCTGGTAGCCATTACCTCTGCCAGGCGTTTCAGTGAATTACAAGCCTTGTCAGTGGAACCTGATTTTATCTCCTTTCACAGGGATAAAGTGGTCCTTAGAACCAATAGAAAGTTCTGGCCCAAAGTGGTTTCAGACTTCCATTTAAACCAGCCTGTGTCTCACCCTGTTTCCTTCACTGATCATTCTTCCTCAGGAGAGAGGAGGCTACACAGTTTAGATGTCAAAAGAGCCCTTAATTACTACATAGAGCATACCAAGGGTCACAGGTTTGACTCCCTCCAGTTGTTCCTCACTTATGGAGAAGTGGGAAAGGGCAAACTTGCCACCAAAAGATCTGTTGCCAGGTGGATTATGTCTTGTATACAATTCTTTTATGAGAAACTGGGAAAACTCCACCCTCAGGCCTGAGGGCTCATTCCACAAGAGGTACAGCTGCTTCCCTGGCTGCTGCTGCCAGGGATATCCCTCTCTTAGAAATGTGTTAAGCAGCCACCTGGAAAACAGTCCATACCTTTACCAAGCATTACTCTCTGGATATCCAGGCTAGGAGTGATGCTCGGTTTGGCACAGCAGTACTTCAGAGCCTATTCCCAAAGTAGGTTCTGTCCCTCCTCCTTGGAGGTACTGCTTGGTACAGTGAAGTTGTCAGAATACAGCAAGACTTCATGTTGTTTGAAGAAAAAAATTACTCACCTTAGTAATTATGTTTTTTCAAATGGAGTCTTGCTGTATTCTGACCCCCATCCCTGCCTCCCCTCTCAGAACCTGTTTTTGGGAAGTGGGTGGGCAGGTGCAGTGTTGCACCCAAGGGGTGTTTTTTGCGTGCACCCTCCTCCGTTTTTTTGGATGCTGATTTATTATTATTTGTAGTAGATTGGTTTTTGGTTTTTGGGTTTCCTGACTTGAGTCTTCCTTGGGAATCCAAAACTTGTTTCAGGCAGTTGGCTAGTAGGAATTTTTACAATTTCCACATATAATTTTTAGTTTAGTTGGGCTCGTAAGAATCTGACGGTTTAGGTTTGATGCACTCCAGATAGAGACTTCAACTGAGCTCGAGCTCAGCATTCTATGCCCTGCATAGAAAGTTAACTCTTTGTTCTCCGGGGCAGTTCAAAGGTTGGGAATCACTGCAACTGTGAGAATACAGCAAGACTCCATTAGAAGAAACATAATTACTAAGGTGAGTAATTTTTTCTTTCTGCTCGCCAACCAGTTTGTCACCCAGTTTACCAAACTCTGAGCCACCCCAAGCCTACCCAGTTTGTTAATCAATCTTCTATGTGGAACAGTATCGAAAGCTTTGCTAAAGTCAAGGTAGGTGACATCAACTGCACCCCCTTGGTCCACCACTCTAGTTACCCAGTCGAAGAAATCTATGAGATTAGATTGGAAGGTCCTTCCTGTTGTAAACCCATGTTGTCTTGAACCCTGTCCTCTTATGGATTCCAGGTGTTGCACTATCCTTTCCTTAAGAAGTGCCTCCTTAATCTTGCCCACTACTGAGGTAAGACTGACTGGTCTGTAGTTCCTTGCCTCCTCCTTTCTGCCACTCTTGTGGAGCGGGATCTTATGACCCCTTCTCCAGTCTCCTGGGACCTCTCCTGTGCTCAGAGACTCACTAAACAGTTCTGCTAATGGCTCTGCTAGTTCCACCCTTAGCTCCTTTAATACCCTGGGATGTATACCATCAGGTCCTATTGCCTTGTCCACCTTGAGCTTAGCAAACTCTTGTAGGACCCTTTCTTTTGTGAAGGGACTTGTGCACACCTGCATTCCCCCTGTGTCCATGATGCTGAGCTGTGGGCCCTGCCCTACCTTCTCCTCAGTAAATATTGACCAGAAGTATCTATTTAGGATAGATGCTTTTCCTTGATCCTCCTCCACACACTCCCCCTTATCCCATTTGATCTCAGCAATACCCTCTCTGGACTTTCTCTGTTCACTAATGTATCTATAGAAAGTCTTGTTCCCTTCTTTTACTGTTCGTGCTAGTGTTTCCTCGGTTTGGGCCTTTGCCTGCCTTACTGCCTTCCTTGCTTCCCTTAGGAAGGTTTGGTATGCCTCCCTATCTTTGTCCTGCTGCGTTTCCTTATATTTCCTGGAGGCCAACCTTTTGGCTTTGATCTTTTCTGCTACTGCTGTTCAGTGCTCTGAGGGTGACAGTCAGCATAACAAAATCAGTGTTGACACCCTGACAGCGACTGCAGTACATAGGGGCAGTCATGGACAACGCCTAGGCTTGGCTTTGTTGCCACTGGAAAGGGCCAACTCCCTTATTGCCCAAGTGCAGTTAGTGCACAACAGCATTATGTATCAGCAATGATGTTTTTATGCCTTCTGGGACTCATGGCTGTGGCCATTGTCACTGTACCACAGGCCAGGCTTCACATGTGGATTCCCCTGTGAGTCTTAAGAGTCCAGTGGGATCATCTCAGACAACCTCGAACAGATGGTTCTAGTCACATCCCTGTATGCAGAGTGCTCAAGAGGTGGATGGGGTTTGTTCCTGATCCTCTCCCATCTGCAGATCCTCACCATATATGCCTCGGGACTGGGCTGGGAGTGCACTTGCATCCTCATCAGACACAGGAACGTGGACTTCAGTGGAGAGCACTTGCACATCAGTGTTCTGGAGATGTGGTCTGTTCTGTATCAGCAGTACATGTTCTAGGTGTTCAAAATGTTTTGTGAAGCAAGCTAAGCAGGTAACGAGCCAGGATGCACAGTGGGAACTGCTGATCTCACTAGTAGACAACTCTTTTTAAACTGGGTCATACAGAGTTGGACCTTTTGGACAATGCACAACTGCCACTTCAAACCCCAGGAATCCCTCAGTATGCTTAAACTACTGCAGTTAGCCCTCTGTGTTGAATTGTCCCAGAGAAAATGGAACATATGTAAACGATGGAACCATCATTGGCTCTTGCCACAGTTCAAACTGCTACCTAGTAATTTACTGCGTTCTAAGAAATGCTCAGATTCATTTCTCCGCCTGCCTTGTTAAGATACCTTGAGAGCTCTCCTTATTTCTACAAACTTTGTTGTTTTCTGCTTTAGTATATGTTCAGTTTTACTGTTATCAGTTTGCTGCCCCATTTATATATTTTTCAGGTTAATTTAGCTTAGATTAGTTGGTATTTTATCTTTTTTGCAGTTCCTCAGCAGTTCCAGGGAACCATTTCCTCAGCGATTTTTCACCGCAGTTTTATTTTTAAAATCAGTAACTTTCCGCTTCCTAATATTAGGAACTGCAATGTTTAATTTTTCATTTAGTAAATTTTTACCTGCAGTTCCTTTTCTGTCGGGAACCGAGCGGCTTCCTAGCTTCCCTGCATTTAAAATCCTGTCAGGGATCAACTGCTTCTTTTTATATATATTTTACTGTGGTCTGGGGAACTGACCGTTAACTTCTTTTTTTTCTCCTTTTTTCTTGGTTATCTGACATTTGGCACGTCAGAGACACCAAAAAAGAAAAGAATAGGACTGACTGGTTTTAAAACTGTATCATGCGTGGTCATATTGTTGCCAAGGCTAGCAGGCACGATCGTTGTTTGGTGGTTGTGTCCTAGCTATATTTTTGCCAGTTGTAAAGTTTGCAAAACCTTTTGTACTAAAACACTGAAAAAGAGGGCAAAAAGACTTGAGGAGAGGGCTTCCTCTTCTTCTCCTTCTCCTAAGCCCACTGAAGAGGCTTCCTCCTCCTATGCCCAAAAAGACAAATCCAAGGAGTTGGTGGACCCTAAATCCACCGAAAAGGCTGATGCCTCAAAATCCAGGAGGCCAGTGGAACCGGTTCCTGCAAGAAGGAAACATAAAGAAAAGCATGTTGCTGCACCTCCTGCTGAAAAAGCAAAGGAGCTCTTGATGGACAGGCTGAGTATGCCCTCTACGGAGGTCCCCTGCCCCCAGTTTCTCCTTTGGTTCCCCAGTCAGGAACCAGTGTGTATATATATATAGATGAACTGGAGGAAGAAGGGGAATCTATTAGACCTGTCTTCCAGAACAGGACTTTTCCTCACCCAAGGGACCTAAGGGCTACTCCTCTCACAATTAATTTGTGAGACAATGGTGGATACCCTCAACCTGTCCATTCAGGAAACAGTAGAGGATGAGGAGGAAGCAGACTTTTAGACATGATGGGTCTTTTCCTGCAAAGAGACGCTTGCTTCCAATACACAAGATTCTCAAAAGGCTGCTTTAAAGATACTGCAACCCCTCACTTCTATCCGGGGTGGACAGAAAAATTGACAAGAAATGTCAGCTGGACAGAGCTAATGCTGACTTCTTGTTTGTTTATCCTGACCATCAGGGGTAGTACAGGCAGCTGTCAGTGATAAGGCCAGGGTGCCTTTGTCTTCCATCCATCTGACAAGGATTCCAGGAAGCTGGATAGTATTGGGAAGAAGGGGTACTTTCAGCTTCCCTTCTCCTTAGGCAAGCCACCTACATGGCTTATACAGCACAGTACCTGAAGGCCCTCTGATCTTCTGTCTTGGCCATGTCTGAAATGGTCTCCGGAGATGTGGCAGTGGATCTGGCTGAGACAGCGAGAAGAGCCTTAGATGCCACTAAGTACCAGTTCCATATGGCAGTGGATGCCAATGATCCAGCCTCCTGGCGGCCTCAGGGCTACTAATCTGTCCCAGGATACCCAGACTAAAGCCATGGACTTTCCTGGAAGAATAATTCTCTCTTTGGGGACAAGACCGAGATATATATGAAAAACTAGAGCGATACAAGGCCACTTGCAAGGTAAATCAGCCCAGGACAAGCCTCCACATCTTACAAGTCCCAGGCCAGGGGAAGCAGGGGTAGGGGTTCCTATACCAGGCCTTTCTTTCAAGGCCAAGCATGCCCAGACTTCCAGCAGTCAAGGGGTACTTCAGAGGCAGGGGCAGAAGGACTGTAGGCGATCTGAGCCAACACCTCAGATCAAGTCCCAGCCTAAGTAGAACCCCTGACATGCCTGCTCTGGTCACCTCCCTACCCTGTAGGAGGCAGGCTGGCTCACTTCCTCCAAGCATGGCAAGCCATCACCCAGACAAGTGGTTGTTGGAGATGGTGATCCAGGGCCTGTCCCTATTATTTCAGAGTACTTTTCAGGCTGAGAAGCAGTCATTTCAGCCCGGCAACCCCAGTAGAAAGGGCTCTGTTGGAGTCTGAAGTTAACAGCTTGCTGCTTGTCAAAGCAGTGGAGCAGAACTGAACACCTTGCATGGGAGGGCTTTCCTCCTGTCAGTCTCACTTCAATAATGGGGAAACTCATGGAAGCAATCCTGAAAGAGAGACTGGTAACCTTCCTGGAGGCCAGTGAGCCCCAGGATGGGAAGCAGCATGGGTTCATCTCGAGATCTTGCCAGACAAACCTGATTGAATACTATGATTGGGTGACAAAGGAACGGGACAAGGGCCATGCAGTGGATGTCCTATTCTTGGACTTCAGCGAGGCCTTTGATTCAGTCCCTCATGGGCGACTGGGGCAAAGCTGAAGCATGTAGGAGTGGGGGCTAAGATGGCTGGCTGGTTCAGGAATTGGCTCGGGGATAGACTGCAGAGAGTGGTGGTGGGGGATGAACTCTTGTCTCCCAAGCCAGTGACCAGCGGTGTGCCACAGGGATCAGTGCTGGGGCCGGTGTTGTTTGATCTGTTCATTTTGGACATTGCACATGGGGTTGGGAGCAGGATCAGTCTGTTTACGGATGACACCAAGATGGGCGCTGTAGTGGATGACACAGAAGGGTGGCAGTGGCTACAGGGGGACCTAACCAAACTTGAGGAGTGGTCAGCGAGGTGGCAACTGGGTTTCAACGCAAAGAAGTGCAAGGTTATGCCCTTCAGGGTGAGGAACCCGAAGAGGAAATATTGGTTAGGTGGAGTGCAGCTAGAGGTCACTGAGGAGAAGGACCTGGGGATCATAATAATGGGGAGCATGAACAGCTCTGCTCAATACAGGAGGGCCATGGCTAGGGCCAACAGGATGCTGGTATGAGATATGATCCTGCCCCTGTAGAGGTCCTTGGTCAGGCCGCAGTTGGAGTACCGCGTGCAGCATTGGCGGCTGTACCCAAGGAAGGATATCAAGCTGCTCGAAATGGTACAATGCAGGGTGACGAAAATGTTACAGGGGATAAAAGGCAGTTACATACGAAGAAAGGCTGAGGCATTTGAGCTTGTTCACCTTGGAGGAGAGAAAGGATACGGGGGACATGACTGAAACTTTTAAATACTTGAGGGGGATTAACAAATCGGAGAACAGAGGGGCTGTTTAAGATGAAGGGAAGGGACACGAGGGAGCACAGGCTAAGACTAGAGGGGGCAGGTTCAGGAGGGAGATGAGGAGACATTACGTCACTGAAATGGTGGTGTCAAAATGGAATGCTCTCGCTGAGGAAGTGGTGGCCTGCAGGATGGTGGGGAGCTTCAAAGGGACATGGGATAGAACAAGGGAGAGAGGAGCTGGGTAAAGGACACCAAACAGTTCCAGGAAGTGAGCAGAGGGTTGGGGGAAGAGGCAGCTGCAGTATAGGGTGCTAGCTGCTTACAAAAGCAGACTTAATAGACCCAGAGGCATGTTTCTGCTGGCAAGTTTTGTATGCTTGTATGTTCCCCCGTCTCCGAGGGGAAGAGATTTTTTACTCCAGATACTTTTTCACTCAAAAGAAAAATGGGGATTGGCGACCTATTGTAGATCTCAGGCCTCTGAACAGACATTGGACAAAGCCAAAATTGAAGATGATCACCCTGGCCATGATCATCCCAACTCTGCAGCAGGGGGACTGGCTGGCATCTCTGGACCTCAGAGGCCTTCCTCCACATCCCCATCAGACCCAGCCACAGAAAGTAACTGAGGTTCAAACTGCCTTCAGTCCACTACCAATTTGCAGCCATGCCCTTCGGTCTGTTCTCTGCGCCCATTGCATTCACCAAGTGCCTAGCTGTTGTGGTGGCACACTTAAGACAGTGAGGGGTCATAGTGTTTCCTTAATTGGATGATTGGGTAGTCATAGGACAGTCCCTGCAACACACCTGGGAGACTCTGGGATTCCTGGTAAATGCGCAGAAATCACAAGTGGAACCTGTTCAGGTCCTAGAATTTATAGGAGCAGAACTGGACACCCTACAGGGGAGGGCCTTCCTCCTTCAAGACAGAATGAACAACATTCTGGAGCTGGCAGCCTCTTTTGAATAGACCTAGACCAGCAAGGCACTTCCCTACAGCTCCTGGGCCACAAGGCAGCAGCCACAGCTGTGGTACCAGGGTCCAGATTTCAAACGAGGGACATTCAGTTCCATTTAAGGTCTCTCTCTGGTCCCAGAGGGAGGGATGGCAAGGCAAGGCAAGGCAAATTTTATTTAAAAAGATGCCCATCCTGGAGGCTCTGGGCGCTGTACAATCAAATAAATACAACACAGCACAGTAATAATCAATTAAACACACTGCTCCAAACAAGTTAAAACAAAATTTGATACACAGTTTGCTACCCTCAGTTACAGCTACACTTAGAGTCTCTAAAACTAAAGTAAACATCAAAATGTTTGTTTTTTTTTAATTTAAAAACAGATATGAACTATAAAACATAGTCCGGGAATGCCTGATCGTAAAAGAATGCCTTGAGGCGGGCCTTAAATACCTCAACAAACGGGGCCTCCCTAACAACTAAAGGAAGCGAATTCCACAGGACTGGGGCAGCGACATTAAATGCTCTGTCACCAGCAGTTCTTAACCTCGTCCTGGGAATCACAAGGAGGCCCCTAGAGGAGGAGGAGTGGAGGGAACGGACCGAGACAACAGGTGCAAGAAGGTCACTCAGGTAACCAGGACCCAGGCCATGTAGGGCTGTAAAGATGAGCAAGCCCACCTCTCTCCAACTAACACCTGTCACAAAACCCTCCTACAGGCCCTATAGTAGTGGCAAGACAAGGAAAACCTTGGGAGGAATCCTTTGGCAGGAAGCTCCATCTGTCATACTTAACAACAAATGCCTCCTTCTTGGGCTGGGGGCACATGAGCAATCTGATAGTGAGAGGTACATGGTCCCCAAGGAGTCAGTTCCAGATATTAACCTCCTAGAGCTCAGGGCAGTCTTCCTGGCTGTGCAGTCATTTACCCCTCAGGTCAAGGGCAAGGTGCTGCAAGTCAAGACAGACAACTCTACCACCATGTATTACATCAACAAACAAGGAGGCACCAGGTTGATCTTGCTGTGCACAGAGGCCATGAAGGTCTGGAACCTGGCTTACTCCCTGCAGGTGTCTCTGTCTGCTATCCACCTGCCAGGGAAGGACAGTGTTCTTGCAGACTGTTTCAGCAGAATCAGCCAGAACCACCACAAATGGTTCTAAACAAGCAAGTACTGGCCTTGGTATTCATAAGGTGGGGTACACCAGACCTAGATCTCTTTGCCTCCATGGACAACCATCAGCTGCCATAGTTCTGTTGCAGACCTCCAGCTCAAGGGATAGTGCCAGGGGATACCTTGGCACTGGATTGACCAGGGAGGTTTGCTTACGCCTTTTCTCAATTTCTTCTGTTGCTCAGAGTCCTCTTAAAGCTCAGACCACAACCAGCAACTATGATCCTGGTGGCACCAGATTGGGTGAGGCAGCCATGGTACTCCTTTCTACTAGCCCTAACAGTGACACAGCCTATCCATTTCCCTCAGAGGCACAATCTCCTGACCTCCTCACATGGCAGGATCCTGTATCCCATTCTCAGATATCTCCTCCTAAAAGCCTGACTCTTGAAGTATTAGAGTTTGCCAACTTGGAACTCTCTGAAGAGGTCCTGAATGTACTCAGGGTTTCTCGGAACCCTCAACCAGGAAAACCCATGCTTCCAAATGGAAGAGATTTTAAATTTGTGTAAACACAAGAGTGTTACTCCCTCTCAGACTGGGCTACCTGTCCTACTGGACTATTTGAACCACCTGCATTCACTATGCCTTAGGCCTTCTATTTTAAAAGTATACCTTGCTGCCATTTCAGCTTGTGTTTCAGCTGGCAAGGATATTTGTATGGCCTCCCACCCTGTTTTCAGAAAATTCTTTAAAGGATTTCTTCATCTCCACCCTCTCCTTAGGGAGCCAGTCCCTCCTTGGGACTTAAACATTTGCATACCCAAGCTCATGGAACCCCATTTGTACCTATAGGCAACTGCAGAACTGAAGTATGTTACCTGAAGACTGTCTTCTTGGTAGCCATCACCTCAGCTAGGCAAGTAAGGAGTTACAAGCCCTGTGTACAGATATGAATTATATCTCCTTGCACAGAGATAAGGTGGTGCTCAGGACTAGTAGGAAGTTCCTCCCTAAAGTGATCTCGGATTTTAATCTGTACCAGTCCATAACTCTGCCAGTCTTTTTCACTGCCAGCTGTAGCTCAGGGGAGCAGAAGTTGTATAGCCTGGATGTCAAGAGGGTATTCAGCCACTACTTTGACCACACCAAGGCTTCTAGGCCAGAGCACACTCAGTTGTTCCTGACCTATGGGGAAGCGGGTAAAGGTAAACCAGCTTCCAAGAGAACTGTTGCATGCTGGATAATAGCGTGCATACAGTTTTATTATAACAAAGGTAACAAACAGCCTCCCTGGGTCTCAGAGCACATTCTACTCCAGTACAGCTGCATTAGTGGCTGCAGCAAGGGACATCCCTTCAGGAGATTTGTAAAGCAGTCACATGCAAAAACTGTTCACACTTTCACTAAGCACTACTGCTTGGACATACAGTCCAGAAGTAATTCCAGGTTTGGCACTGTAGTCCTGAAAACCTGTTCCCAAAGTAGGTTCTATACCAAACCTTCAAAGATACTGCTTGGTAGTCTGCAATAGTTTAAGCATACTGAGAGATTCCTGGGCTTTGAAGAAAAAATTACTTACCATAGTAATCTTGTTTCTTCCAGGGGATCCCTCAGATGCTTAAAGCGCCCACCCTGCCTCCCCTTCCAGAACTAAATGAGGGTTTTCTGCATCCCTGCTGGTCCCTACTTGTCCTGTCTGTTATATTTGTTACTTGTTAAAGTTTGACCCAGTTCTGCCGCTTTTTCCTTCTTACAGGGACAGGTGTTTTTATCTCTATTCAAAGGAAAGTGTTTTATTAGGGTAATTTAGTTAGAGGGTCTTCACCCTATGAGATTTCGCAATGAATCTGAGCATTTCTTAGAACATAACAGTTATTAGGGGCAGCAGTTTGAATTGTGGTACGAGCCAATGACTGTTCCATCATTTACATATGTTCCATTTTCTTTGGGGCAGTTCAACACAGTAGGCTAACAGCAATACTTTAAGCATACTGAGGGATCCCCTGGAAGAAACAAGATTACTATAGTAAGTCATGTTTTCTTTTCTGCTCTCTCATTCCAGTGCCTGAGTTTTTAGAAAGACTCATTGCCCTGTCTTGGAAAGGAGGTTTCTCTATGTCTTCCTTCCCTTTCCTCTGGTTCAGAGAGTACTATGCAAGGTGAAAGTTGAGGGGACAACTCTGATGCTCATTGCTCCCCTGTGGGCTTGACAGATCTGTTTCACCCTACTGCAGCAGCTGGAAGTGGAACCCCCAGTACCTCTGCCACTGTGCAGTGACCTACTGTCATGGGAACAGTGAACCCTGGTCTATCCAGACCTGAAGTCTTTTCATCTGCATGCATCGCTCCTGAAGACTTAGCCATAGCCCATTTTAGAGTTTTCCAAAAAGGGATGGGTTTGTGGTGGTTGCTAGAAAACCATCCACCATGTCTACTTATTCCATGAAGTGGAAATGGTTCACTTTATGGAATGCTTCCCACCACCTGGATCAATGTACCTGACCAGTTAATCAAGTTCTAAAATACCTACTGTCTTTATCGGATTCAGGTCTGCAGTATTCTCAATCAAGGTACATCTGGCTGCTATATCAGCTTTCCATGTGCCTACTGATGGCCATATGGTAGTTCAGCTGGAGGTAGCCTGTATGTTCTTGAGGGGCATTCTGCATTTAAAGCCTCCTGTCCTTAATCCAATCCTGGCTTGGGACCTGAATTTTATTTTGGAAAAGCTCACTTTGGCTCCTTTAAAACTGGCCACGACTTGTGGCCTACACTTTCTTTCTTGGAAAGCATTACTTTTGGTTGCAGTCACTTCTGCTTGAAGGATTTCAGAGTTACATGCTGAAATGTGTGAGTCTCCTTATTTGATTTGCCACAAAGACTTTGCGTAACAGTCCTAAGTTTCTACCAAAGGTGGTGTCTGAGTTTACTTTAAATCAAACAATCCACTTGCCAGTACGTTACCCTAAGCATGCCAATCCTGGGGAAGCATTGCTCCACACTTTAGATGTGCATAAAATACTTGGGTACTATAGACACCATATTAAGGACTAAGCACATACTATCGCCCAATAATTTGTTTGCCAACAACATATAAACTATATACTGGAATCGATGCAGACAGAGTCTACAGTCATTTAGATTGCAATAAACTCATGGCAATAGAACAAAAAGATAATAAAAGAAAATCATATGGTACAAAGGACCATCTCCTGTTGAACAGTGCCATTATGGAGAGCTGCAAAAAATGCTGAAACCTTAGTGTAGCATGGATCGACTACAAAAAAGCATTTGACAGTATCCCACACTCCTGGATCACTGAGTGTTTATGGATCTACAGGATACATCCCCACTGATAAACTTCATCACAGCAACAATGAGAAAGTGGCAAACCACCCTGCAGTTAAATGAGAAAGGTCAAATCACCATCCCAAATATAAGCATCTAACGAGGGATATTTCAAGGTGACTCCTTGTCCCCACTTCTGTTTTGCCTTGCCCTCAGTCCCTTGAGTAGCCTAATCAACAACCTAGGCTATGGATACAGCATGAACCCCAGAAACAAAAACAATCAACAGCTAACATCTCACCTTCTGTTTGTACATGACCTAAAACTTTATAGTTCATCTGACAAACATTTGAAAGAACAACTACAGATTAAGACCTATTCTGATGACATACGGATGACGTTTGGCCTAGACAAATGTGCCAAAGCAACATTTGTAGCAGGAAAGTTAACTCATAAAGAAAACATGAATCCTGGTGGAGGTTTGTGACATAAAAGAACTTGAGCAAGAGGGAGTGTATAAATACCTGGGAATAGATGAAGGAGCAACAGCACAACATGAACAAATTATAGTAAAAGTAAGCAAGGAATATTTTGAAAGGTTAAAGCCAATTCTGAAAACTGCTTTGACAACACGAAATAAAGTGCAATCTATAAACCAACTCACCCTTCCAGTGATATCATACAGCTTTGGTGTGATAGACTGGCCACAGAAAGTGTTGAACCAGCTAGATATAAAAACAAGAAAAATGTTTCATGCTCACCGATTAATATACAAAACCAGTGTATGCCAAGATTATACATCCCAAGGTCAGAGGGAGGCATGGGCCTCATTGAGATTGATTATTGATTACACATATAGATCCACAATAGTGGGGCTTCATATGTACTTACTGACATCCTTGGACCCAAATATAGTCAAGGTCTTGCATCATGAAGAAAATAAGCCTAAAATGACTTCACTCATCAAATTAGGAGAAGCCTTCAGAAGGGTAGCAGAGATTGATGTCAGTCCACAAGTAGATAAGGAACTGTCAGCAACAGAAAACGCAAAGAATCAGAAAAAGGAGTATAAGGATAAAGACCAACAGAAAAGAAAAAACAATTGGAAAGCCCATAATCATAGTGGAAAATACAGGGAGCTACTGGAGTAACCACAGGTCGATCAAGCCCTGACCCATGGGTGGTTAAAAAGAGGTGAATTTAGGCCACGAGATGAGAGACTGATAATGGCAGCCCAAGATAGTGGGCTACGCACAAGATGGTTGCCAAAATCCATAGAAAAAAACGGAGAAACAGACAAGTGCATGTTCTGTAGTACAGAATTAGAAACAGTTGCGCATCTCGTGGCTGAATGTGAAGTACTCATGGCAGAAGGCCTGTATACTGAAAGACACAACAGTGTAGCAAGATTGATCCACTGGAAACTGTGCAAACACTATAACATACAGGTAGCAGAGAGACACTGGAAACATGAACCACAAAGAATCACAGAGAATGAAGAAGTAATGATCACATGGGATCACCCAATACCAACAGCCAAGAAAGTGCAAGCAAGAAACCCGATATTTTAATACAAGAAAAGAGAACAAAGGTAGCATTGTTGATTGAAATAGCCACCCTAGTGACTACAGTGTTCTATGCATAGAGAGACACAAAATAATGAAATATCAAGATATGCAGTCAGAAACCAAACTGATGTGGAATAAGGACACACAAATTGTTCCAGTAGTGTTTGGAGCAATGGGACTAATCAAAAAGAACTTTCAGGCACATTTAGATATGCTACCAATACTTGTGACACCTTATGAACTTCAGAAGGAAGCCATTTGGGAGTTGTGTGTGCTGAGAAGAGCGCCTCAGCAAACATCAAAGATTAATACAGTACTAATTTCTTGAGTTTTGAATATGCCCTACAAAGAATGGGGTCCATTCTTGCCACAGTATTAGAAATCCCTAAACATATGGAGACACTAACCCCAGGACTGTAGTAAGTCCTCACAGCTTTTTGATTAGTTCACCCCTGGGATAGAGGGCACAACAGTTTCTAAACAGTACTTATTTAAATGGCTAGCAAACTGTATTACTTTTTGTTACAGGAAGCATGGTAAGGAACCTCCTGGTGTGGTTCAGGGTCATTCTACTAAAGGCATGGCCACCTCTATTGTTTGTTTCAGAAATGTGCCCGCTGCAGAAATCTGTGCAGCTGCTATCGGCAGTACTGTCTGCATCTTCACTAAACACTATAGTCTGGACATTGTCTCTCATAGATACGCTGGCCTTGGCCTAGCTGAACTACAAGGCATACTTTCATAAGCCTATAGACTCCAGCCTCCCAGACTGTTAGTTTTCCGTACTGCTTGATACTTGTTCCATAGGTGTGGCCTGATGAGAGATATCTTCAAAGAAGATACAAGAGTTGCGTACTTACCGTAACAGTAGATTTTTGAATGAATTTCATTAGGCCATGCTATCCCTCTGTCTTTTACCACTTTTTCTTTTGGGACTGCAATACTGGGTTTCTTTGTGCTCCTATCTCCGCTACTACATTTTACAGCCCTCCACCTCACCTGGTTGTGGAGTGCTTGGTTCTCTCCTGGTTCTCATCAAGGAGGTCCTCTGAGTATAATCTCCAGCAGGGAACTGAGGAGAGGCGAGGTGGCCCGCATTTATGTGCATCCTGATGTCTGACATCATTGTGGTAGCCCCTGGTTGACTGCTTGCAAAAGTTTCTGTGTGGTTGTAGTGCCTGGTGGCTATATGTTCCATAGGTGTGGCCTGATGAGAGATTCTCTCAAAGATCTACTGCTATGATAAGTACATGACTGTTCTCTCTTCCAAAGGGATCCTTCACTATGCTTAACAATCCTTAATCTCTACCTCCCCTTCCAGAACTTGGTGAAAGGTTCTAAACAGAATCCATTCTGTTTATTTGCTTGAGCATTAATTGTTAGAGTGCTTTTACAATTGCTTAGTGGTCCTAAGTGACTTTATGTTTTCATAACAAATTCATTTGTTTTGCCTTGTAACAAATTGAAATCATTTTTTGAATAAGAAATGTTAGAATTTTTTGTAGCCATTTAGCTGGTTTCAGTGGTCACTGCTCACTTTAGCTTTAGAAGTAAATCTGATGTTAGAGTGCAAGGGTGGCGTGACCACAGCAGAGTTTGAATTTCATTGTAAATCCCATAAGTTGCATAAAATTCTAAAGCTGTGGGCTGCTCATTCAAAGGGGGGCAGTGATTGCAGTTGTTTAGCATAGTGAGGGATCCCTTTTGAAGAAACAACATTACTATGGTGAGTAATTTTTATGACTGCATGGTGGAACTCCACAGACTTATTGCTACGATTCCTTTAGCAGCACTGTGGAAGCTGCGTGACCAGACCACTGTGCTTCCACAGTGCTCTGGCACAGTTCCAGTGATTGTTTATGCGGCCCTTCCCTTCCGCCGGCCACATAAATACACTCACTTCATGGGGACTTCGGTTTTTTTTTCTGTAGCTGTGGAAGTAACGCTTAAATATGCTACCAATACTTGTGACAACTTATGAACTTCAAAAGGAAGCCATTTTGGCTTCAAGATGTGCACAAGAAGTGCACAAGATGGCTGCTGACTCAGACTGCACATGTGCAGTTCTCTCATCACTGTCATCTTGAGCACTCTTTACTCTGAGCTGTATAACTCTAGTTCTTTGTCCCTTCCAACTCTGGAGCTTGTAAAAGTGATCTTTAAAAGCTCTGCAGCCATTTTCAGTTCTGACCAAATTTTGTTTTCTTGTTTCAGAACAGTAGCTTTGTAGAACACTGTCACAAAGTTAGCTTACTGTTTTCTCTTTCAAAGGATTGTTAACTTTTAGTGTTGAAGTAATGGGAGCTAGAAATTGGTAGTAGGGTGGATTTGAAGTTCTTAGGGTTTCCATTTCCATTTAGTTTCCATTTCCATTTTTGAAATTAGTTAAAGCGCTTTAGAATTTGTGTTCTTTTTAACACCAGTAATGTTTTTGCAGACAATCCATCAATTAAAACAGTTAAGAAGAGGAAGAAGAAGATCGTCAGCTCTGGTTGCCCACACAGAACTTTTGCCTAGCCAGCTTGGAGCACATGATGTTCATCAGCACATCACACACCATGCCAATTCTCTCTGTCATTTTCATATTGCAGCAAGCATAAACCCTAACACAGGTGATGTTTACTTTTTTAAGTACATCAAATATTAAAAAGCACAGTCATTCAAAACCAAGTTGATGGCAGTAAAAACCTCATTAATATTTTGGGCAACAGAGGAGCCCTATTGAAAACAAACAAGAAGAAGCTGGCACAGATGCATTGGGTCTAAGGTTAAACATAATGCTTTATGGCAGTGAAGCCAACCTAACAGGCCCTAATTCAGTGCTTCTTGAGACTATATGCACATTGGACTGTAAAATGCCATTAAACCTCCACAGACTGTTTGCAAATGCTGAAACAGCGAACTGCAGACACGTTGTCTCAACCCTGCAAATATAATACATTAAAAAAGCCCTCCATTTATCCTAGAAATTGCTACTACAAGATGTCTGCTGAAATGCTGTAAAAGTGGTTTGATTTGTTTTCTGTTCAGCAGCTTGTTAGCATTCCCAGATGATGCAATTTAAAGTATAATCATGGTACCTGTGGTGTAAATGCAATATAACTTATGAACAGAAAATAAAATACTGTTATTTGATTGGCAAATAATGTAGCCATTAAGTACCTAACGTCCATACTGTGCTAGAGACAATTGAAGAAGCTATCTTATTGGGAGAGGGAATGTTGGCCAGAACAGTGGCAATATCTTCAAAAGGGGCCATAGGATATTTGAAGCAACAGTGAATCAAAATTGGGCAAAAAACATTTGACCCTTCTTTTTTTTCAATATAAAAGAATCCAGGCATCATCTAGTTTATTTGGTGGTAACATTTTCTAGCTTCTGCAATATCCGAGTATTTTATAAATGCTTTAATTTATTTATTTTTCTCAGGAAATAAAATGGCCACCATTTATAGCTTAGAAATAGCATTTTAGACCTGGCAAGGGTTAGGACTGAGAAAATTGAAAAAAAAAAAACACCTCATGGTTCTTGGCAAAGGAGGTACTTAAACAAGCAGATTTGACAGGTATGCTAATACCTTTATTAATTATAGCTGAAATTAGCTTTTTAGAAAACCCATTTTTCGTTGCACACCTGGTTTAAATTCTGCATGTACAGCCACTGGAGGTGGGCAAAAGGGTGACACTTCCAACAGTGCAGCACTTCCCAAGATTCTAACCCCAGGAATCACTCAGTGTGATTAAACTAATGCCTTCAGTGTTGAACTGCCCCAGAAAGAATAGAATTTATGCAAATGATGCTACTCTCATTGCCTCGTGCCAGTTTCAAACTGCTGTCCCTAGTAACTGCTGCACCCTGAAGTGCTTAGATTCATTTCTCCGCCTGCCAGTTCAGATGCCTTGGAGAGCTGTCCTCAGCTTTCTTGTTTACCTTTGATTTGTCATTCAGTGACATTTATAATCTTTTATTTTACATTGCTTATTATGAGGAGTGGGAGGGAGACGAAGACTATCCCGATGATGATGACGATGAGGGGGGTCTGGATGTGCCCATTGAACTGGACATCTCCCCAGACAGGCCCTCAGGTGTCTCTCCTCCCAGGCTCTCTGAGTCCCCTTCACATTTTTTGTTCTACAAATAGGTGGCAGAAACCCTGCAGCTTCCCTTGGTTGAAGCCTCAGAGGAGGATGAAGAGCCTGATTTTGTGGAAATGATGGACATCCCAGAGTCTAAAAAGCTGTCTATCCCTCTTCATAAGTCCTTGGGGAAACAGACACACAAATTTTTACAAGCTCCTAATTCAATACCTCCTGTGGATAAGAGAATGGACAGGAGGTATTCATTATCAGGCTCAGCTGTGGAGTTCCCTTATAGTCATTGCAGCCATTTTGGGGTAGTGCATGCTGCAGCCTGTGACAATGCTAACATTCCTTTGGCTTCATAACCCCTGGATAAGGACTCCAGGAAAGTGGATGCCATGGCCAAAAAACAGTATTTGGCATCCTCTTTGGGACTCAGGCAGACTACTTATATGGCCTACACAGCCAGGTACTAGAAATCCAGATGGGATACGGTTCTGGAACTGGCTAAACAGGCCTCTCCCCAGCTGGCCAAGGAGCTGGAGGAGGTGGCTGCTGATGGAATTGAGGCATCCAAAATGCAATTTCATGCTGCTGTAGACTCCAGTGATGTGGCATCTAGAGTCATGGCTACATCTGTGTCTCTCAGAAGACCTGCTTGACTCAGATGTACACTAGCCTTCACAGGATACCCAGGCTAAGGCCATAGATTTTCCTGTAGTAGGTAACTCTCTGTTTGGGGAGCAGACAGAGGCTTACATGAAGAATATGGATGAATATAGGACACATACAGGAGTGCACAAGCCAGGGAAAGGCAGGCCACTCCGCACAAGCAGCAGTCTAGGGGCAGGGGCAGGCCCTTTCAAAGGCCTTTTTATCATGCCCAGGCCTCCTCTCCCTTCCCACAGAGGGGGTTCTTCAGAGGGAGGGGTAGGAGGGGGATGAGCAGGGCTGCTCCCTCCTCCTCTCAATCTGAGGCTTCTGCCAAGCAGACACCCTGATGTGTCAGCTGGGTCGACTCCCCATTTCCAGTAGGAGGCAGGCTGGCTTACTACTTCCAGGCCTGGAAGTCTGTGACCTCAGACAAGTGAGTCCGGGAAGTAGTAAGCCAGGGACTGGCCCTCAGCTTCAAAAAACTTCCAAAAAAAGAGGGCCAAGTCTTTTCCACCTGCATCAGTCTCAGAAACCCTTGCCCTAGAAGAAGAGGTTTCCGCTCTTCTAGCTCTCAGAGCTATAGAGAAAGTTCCTACTTAGCACAAGAGACAAGGACTGTACTCCAGGTACTTCCTTGCCCCAAAGAAAACAGGGGAGTGGCGACCCATCCTAGACCTAAGGTATTTGAACAAACACATTTCAAAGCCCAAATTCAAAATGGTAACTCTGGGAATAATCCTTCCCTCTCTAAGGCCACGGGACTGGCTAGCATCTCTGGACCTCAAGGATTCCTACTTCCATATTCCTATCAGGTGCTCCCACAGAAAATACCTCAGGTTCGAGTTGCCTTCAGGCCATTACCAATTCAGAGCCATGCCATTCGGCCTAACATCAGCTTCAAAAGTGTTCACAAAGTGCCTTGCAGTAGTGGTGGCTTACCTCAGAAGACAGGGTATCACCATCTTCCCGTATCTAGACAACTGGCTCTTGGTGGGTCAGTCACCTTTACAGGTCAAGTCAGCTCTTCAAACTACCCAGGACCCACTCAGCTCCCTGGGGTTTCTTCTCAATCTTCCAAAGTCTGTACTCAAATCAGTTCAACTTCTCACCTTTATAGGCATAGAGTTGAACACTGTACAAGCAAAAGCCTTCCTTCCCCTGGCAAGGGTGAAGGCCCTAGTGGATCTCGCTTCCTCCTTTCAACCTCAGGTCTCCTGCCCAGCAAGACAGTTCCTCCAGCTCATGGGCCACATGGCAGCTTCCATGGCAGATGAGGGACATTCAGTTTCATCTGAGGTCTTTTTGGTCTCAAAAGAAGGATTCACTTACCAAACTGATTCCAGTGACTCAGACTTTGGTTCAAGCCTTCCAGTGGTGGCTGGACCAGGATAGCCTCAGACAAGGGGTTCCATTTCTCCCTCAAGTCCCATCAGTAATTCTGACTACGGATGCTTCTCTCCTAGGATGGGGAGCCCACCTGGGAGCCCTGACAGCTCAAGGGCTCTGGTCTCCACAGGAGTCTCTCTTTCATATCAGTCTCCTGGAACTCAGGGCAGTTTTCCTAGCCCTGCAGAGCTTCTCGGATTCAGTCAAGGGCAAGGTGGTCCAAGTCAGAACGGACAACACCACCACAATGTGGTTCATCAACAAGCAGGATGCACTGGTCCTCGCCTTGTGCACAGAAACCATGAAGCTGTGGTCTCTGGCCTATTCTCTTCAGACTTCTCTGGTAGCAGTTCACCTTCCAGGGAAGGACAACGTACTAGCAGATGCTTTGAGCAGAATTTCAGGGACATCACGAATGGTCCCTGGATAATCACATAGTGAAGGTTATCTTCTCCGGGGGCACTCCCGAGGTCGATATCTTTGCAGCACCGGGCAATCATCAACTTCCTCTGTTTTGTTGCAGACCTCCAGTCATGGGGACGGTTCCCCAGGATGCTCTCTTTTGGACTGGAAGGGCAGGTTTCTCTATGCCTTCCTCCTCCTTCCCTCTGCTGTTCAGAGTTCTGATCAAGATCAGGACTCAGCCCTGCACAGTGATACTGGTGGCTCCAGATTGGCCAGACAGCCTTGTTTTCCTCTACTGCTGTCCTTGTCAGTATCATGTCCCCTGTCTCTGCCCAGGACATACAATCTCCTGTCCTCCTCCCAGGGGCGGATCTGGTACCCCAGTCTCCAGTCTCTCAATCTCAAGGCCTGGCTCTTGAAGAGTTAAAATATGCAGCACTACATCTTTCTCAGGGAGTTCTGGATATTCTGAAGGTCTCCAGGAAACCTTCCACTAGAAAAACTTACAACTCCAAATGGAAAAGGTTCAGTATTTGGTGCTCTCAGAAAGGCACCCTGTCCGATTCTGCAAACATTTCCACAACCTTAGACTATCTAGTTCATCTCAATAGTCTTGGCCTTAGGCCTGCCACTCTGAAGGTTCATCTAGCAGCCGCCTCTGCATTCCTCTCAGAGAGGGAAGGCTGATCTTCCTGGACATAAGTCTGTACCACTCATTCACACTATTGGGATGTGCGCCGGAGGCACTAGGACCCATCGGGAGCAAACTTTTTGCTGGAGGGTCGGCGCCAGAGATGGAGCCGCGAGGAATGGCGCCACGAGCCTCAGCTTGCACGGTAATGACTATCTCAGCGTTGACCCTCCAACCGCCTCAGTTCCTTTTTTCCCGCCGTCGAGTGCGCTTCAGTGACGACGTCGCTCGCCCTCCGGGAGTCAAGCTTCAAACTAGCAGCATAGTTTTCAGTTTTGTTATTTTGTAGTATTATCTCGATAAAGTATCGCTTAGTTTATTCTTATTTTAAAAATAAAGAAGTCTCAGCCTACTTTGACGGAGTCGACCATGAGCAGGTCAGGTGACGGTAGGGAGACTTCGTATGAAAGCTGTTCAGTCAGTCGGGCTGGGTCTGGTCCGCTGCCTTCTCCGGAAGGGGGGTCTGACAATGGTCAGTCCAGTGCCCGGGGGGATGGGCGGATCCCGCGGAAGCATAAAAATAAACGGTCGTGATTCTCTGCAACTGCTCGGCCTCGAGCTCTTCTTCGGCCCACAGGTCTAAAAAGAGAAGGCATCACTCGAGGTTGCCCTCTGATATGTCTGTGCGTAGACGTTTGGTTATCAGGGCTAGTTGCCGGTCTCCTCCTTCGGAGTCGCCAACCTCTGCTTCTGGTAGCCAACCGCTTCGACATTGGAGCCCTACCCCGCCGCAGGTAGGTCTTCAGATGAGCAGTTTCATCAGTGGGCTGCTCTTATGGGGCAATGGGCTCGGAGGTTGGTTCAGTTACCTGGCTCGGTCACCGTGGGCCTTCGGGTCTTGGGAGACCAGGTAGGGCGGTTGACTCTTCCTGGTCCAAGGCACCTTCTTCTCGTGCTGTCGACTCCGCGCTTAGGTGTTTCCCTCCTCACATGGCTACAGCGCAGGGGCCTCACCGATGCCCTTATCTCCTGCTCTTCTTCCTTCAAAACCTGTTTTTCGGAGTCTGGGTTTTCTGCCTCGGCGCCGATGAGCACTTGAGGCCGCCTCGGCGCCATGTGGCTTCCCTGGGCTGCTATGTGTTGCTGTGGTCCTCGGCGCTGTTTTCGGTGCCATGCTGGCCCTCGGCGCTGTTGTGCTGCAGGCCCTCGGCGCCTGGGGCCTCTGCCCTCTGCTTTTCAGGACCTCCTTTCACTCGCTTCCTTCCTTCTCTTCTGTTTTTCGCTCCTTCCTGTCCAAACAGTCCCTCTCGACTGTCAGGAGATGACATTGAGCCTGGACCCAGACCTTCGGTTGGTGATGAAGTGGACGGCAGGATCTATTACTGCTACAGAGCCTGTGGTCGAGGACCTGTCCTTTAAGTCTCTGCTGAAAAATCTGAGTTCCACTCTTTCTCTCCAGACTACAGACATCGATCCTGGGAAATTGTTAAGACTCCAATATCTTTATGCCCCAGAGATCCCTACAGATTTGACTCCTCCAGTTCAGCCTTCCTTCGAGACGCTGTCTCAAATGGTATGGAATAATCCTGCTCTCACCCCTTCAGTGGCTAAATCCATAGATAGGAAATATTCAGCCCCCAGGATCATCCCATTTGGCATCTCAAGCCTTTATGGATCCTATTGTAGTCCTGGCAGAGAATGATAACGTCAGTTTCTCAACCGTCAGTCCTTTCGAGGCAGAGGAGGTTTTCATAAACACCAACCTGCCCAGCCTCAAAAGAAGACACAACAGAAAGCTCAAGGGCCCAAAGTGCCCAGCGCTACCTTATGAATTGCTGGCCCAAGTCCCATCTCAGCTGTCCGAGATGGACTTTTCCTCCCCCGTGGGAGGTCATCTGATGCACTTCTACAACCAATGGAAGTCCATAACCTCAGACAAATGGGTCCTTCGGATAATTCGCGAGGGGTATTCACTCAATCTTCTGGAGACCCCTCCGGATCGTCCTCCCAAATGGCAGCCCAGGCTGTCAACCCTTCAGTCAGACCTTCTCACCACCGAGATTCAGGGCCTTCTGAACAACAGGGCAGTAGAAGTGGTGCCGCTGCATCAACAGAACATGAGGTTCTACTCCCATTACTTTCTGGTTCCAAAGAAGTCCGGGGGAATGCGCCCCATTCTGGATCTCAGAAAGCTAAACAAATTTCTCCCCAAGGAGAAATTCAAAATGATTTCTCTGGGAACCCTGTTACCTTTGCTTCATCAACATGACTGGCTAGCCTCCCTGGACATGCAGGATGCTTACCAGCACATTCCTATTCATCCGAGATATCACAAATTCCTGAGGTTTGTGGCTCTGGGACAACATTATCAGTTCAGAGTCCTGCCTTTTGGGCTATCCTTGGCGCCGCGGCGGGTTTTTACTAAGTGTTGTGCAGTTCTCGCAGTGCACCTCAGAAAGGTCGGGATACAGGTGTTCCCTTATCTGGACAATTGGCTTCTAGCAAGCCCTTCCAGGCAAGGGACTCTGGACGCTGTAGAGACGGCCTCTCGCCTCCTTACGTCCATGGGAGTCCTGCTGAACCTCAAGAAATCGCAACTGCAGCCCTCCCAGAGGCTCGTTTTTATAGGGACTCTTCTGGACACCTCCTGTGCGAAAGCTTTTCTTCCAGAAGACAGAAGGAATGATATCCTTCAAATGGCCCGTCACATCGGGGAGAACAGCTCAGTTACAGCTCTCTCGATGCAACGGATGCTAGGCCTCGTGGCATCCTCAGTGTTCACTGTACCCCTAGCACGTCTGCACATGAGAACCACTCAGTGGATGCTCAGTACTCAGTGGTCCCCAACCTCGCACCCGCAGTCCTATCTTATCAAGGTGACAGAACCTTTAAAGAGGTCACTCACCTGGTGGTCTCAAGAGAGCAGTCTCCTGGATGGATATCCTTTTGCTCCTCTGGACCATCAAATCTACATTACCACGGACGCATCCCTAATGGGGTGGGAGGCTCACTGTCAGGCTCTCCACACTCAAGGTGTGTAGACTCAAGTCGAGTCCCAGCTTCACATAAACGTCCTAGAAATGAGAGCTGTCCTTTATGCGGTCCGAGCATTGAAGGACATTCTCTGTCACAAGAACATTCTCCTTCAAACGGACAACAAAGCAGTGATGTATTACATCAACAAGCAGGGCGGTGCTCAGTCTTACCCCTTATGCAGGGAAGCAATGAGGGTATGGGAATGGTGCTTGGAGCACAAGGCTCTAATTCAAGCGGTCTACCTATCGGGAATACAAAACGAGCTGGCAGACCGTCTCAGCAGAACAGAGACAGATCCTCACGAGTGGTCTCTTGACTCAACCATAGTTCAGTCACTATTCAAAGAGTGGGAACCCAGACCTGGACCTTTGCATCCCCACTCAACGCAAAACTGCCTCTCTTCTGCTCCAGAAATCCAGGGCCTGGCATTTTCTGTCAGGATGCGTTCAGGCTGCAGTGGACAAAACGCTTTCTTTACGCCTTTCCACCTCTTCCTCTAATTCAGAGGGTGCTCCTCAAGTTCGAATCCCAGGGGGACAAGATGATTCTCATTGCTCCCTTCTGGCCTCGACAGCTGTGGTTTCCACTACTCAATAATATGTTGGCAGTTCCCCTACAGATGAACCTTTTGACTCAGGGGCCGGTGGTACATCCCAACCTGAGATCACTTCACCTTCACGCTTGGCTCCTGAAGAAGTAGAAGTAAACCAGTTCAATGTCTCTCATAGGGTTTCAGATATTCTCCTGGCTGCCACGGAAGCCAGCCACTCGGAGAAAACTTACACAGCTAAGTGGAGCGTTTTTCGCTCTATTGTCAAAGTCCTCTTTGAATCCTTTTCCTGTCCACCAGATAAGGTTCTGGAATACCTCTTGGACCTCTCAAATTCAGGTCTGCAGTACTCTACAGTCAAAGTTCACCTTAGTGCCATTTCAGCGTATCGTGAGCCAGTTTTTTCCTTAACGCTAGCTCAATTACCTGTGGTTAAGAGATTTCTTAAAGGAATTCTGCATACCAGACCTCCTACAAGACGTCCAGTTGCAGCCTGGGACATTAATCTTGTGCTAGACATGCTCACTCGGAAACCTTTCGAGCCTCTGGCCACCTGTGAGCTAAAATTTCTCACCTGAAAGACTGCCTTCCTAGTGGCCATTACCTCAGCTCGCAGGGTCTCTGAGATACATGCCCTGGTCACAGATCCTCTGTACAGTGTTCCATAAGGACAAAGTAGTCCTTCGGACCCATCCGAAATTTCTTCCTAAGGTTGTGTCAGAGTTTCATCTAAACCAACCTCTAGTCCTTCCCTCTTACTTTGTGGACTTCCAAAATGAAGGAGAACGATCTTCGTCTTTGGATGTTAAGAGAGCTTTGCGCTTCGGTTAGATAGAACCAAGATTTCGTGAAGCCCAGCAACTGTTTGTCCCTTCAGCGAGTCCCGGCTGGGTCAACCTGTCGCTATCAGATGTATCTCAGCATGGTTAGTGGCATGCCTTCACCACTGCTATTCCATGGCGCAGGTTAAGTTGGAGGGTGGGGTTTATGCTCACTCTACTAGAGCGGTCTCGGCATCCCTAGCGGAAATTCGCAACGTGCCCATTGCAGACATTTGCAACGCGGCCACCTGGAGCTCAGTGCACACTTTCGTTAAACATTATGCACTGGATGTCCATGCCAGATGACATTCTTCCTTTGGCAGAGCCATCCTTAATGGACTTCTGTCCTAGAAACGTGAGCTCTTGGTCTCTCCTGCTGCCCTCTCGGGGATTATTAGCTCGGTACTCTCCCAACAGTGTGAATGAGTGGTGGAGACTTATGTCCAGGAAGGTATGAAAAGTGCTACCTACCGGTAATTCTTGATCTTCTTGGATAGTCTCATCACACTCGCCCACCCTCCATCCCCCGAGCTCACCTCGTTGTTGGTCTTACTCCTCAAATCTTTAGGCTGTGAAGACTTCTTTGTGACCCTTCTTATCACGGTCGCCCGGACTATCTTATGTCCGGTTTTTAGGTTAGGCTACCCTTCTAGGTTAGTTCGCTGCACCTCCTTGGTAAAAAGGTACTGAGGCGGTTGGTGGTCGACACCGAGATAGTCATTACCATGCGAGCTGAGGCCCAGGCGCTCCTCGCGGCTCCATCTCTGGCGCCGACCCTCCAGCAAAAAGTTTGCTCCCGATGGGTCCTAGTGCCTCCAGCGCAGATCCCAGTAGTGTGAATGAGTGGTGGAGACTCGTCCAAGAAGATCAAGAATTACGGTAGGTACGTAATTTTCATTTCCCTGGCATCTCATCCTGTTTTCAGAAAGTTTTTCAAAGGTCTGGTTCACATTAACTCCCCTTTAGGGAGCCCAGTCCTCCTTGGGATCTTAATGTCTGCATAGCTCAGCTAATGCAGCCACCCTTTGAACCTCTGGCTTCGGCTGAATTGAAGTACTTGACCTGGAAAACTGTGTTCCTGGTAGCTATTACTTCTGCCAGGCGGATTAGTGAGTTACAGGCTTTGTCAGTTGAACCTGACTTCATCTCCTTCCATAGGGACAAAGTGGTCATAAAAACCAATAGGAGGTTCTTGCCCTAAGTGTTATCAGATTTTCATCTGAACCAGTCTATAGCTCTCACTGTGTTTTTCACTGACTATTCTTCTTCAGGTGAAAGAAGGTTACACAGTCTGGACGTTAAGAGGGCCCTTAGCTACTACACTGAGCATACTAAGGCACATAGAAATGACTGTCTTCAATTTTTTCTCACTTATGGTGAGGTGGGGAAAGGTAAGCCTGCCACTAAAAGAACTATTGCCAGGTGGATTGTTTCTTGTATACAGTTTTGTTATGTAAAGTTAGGTAGGACACCCTCTTCAGGCCTGAGGGCTCACTCGACTAGTGGTACAGCTGCTTCTCTAGCTGCGGCCAGAGATGTACCTTTGTTAGAGATCTGTAAAGCGGCCACCTGGAAAACAGTACATACTTTCACCAAGCATTACTCCATGGACATCCAGGCTAGGAGTGATGCTAGGTTTGGTACAGCAGTACTGCAGAGCCTCTTCCCAAAGTAGGTTCTGCATTCCCTCCTCCATAGGCAACTGCTTGGTAGTCTGCATTATGTCTGAATACAGCAAGACTTCATGTTGTTTGAAGAAAAAATTACTCACCATAGTAATGTTGTTTCTTCTAATGGAGCCTTGCTGTAGTCAGACCTCCCTCCCTGCCTCCCCTCTCAGAACCTGGTTTTGGGAAGTGGGCTGGCAGGTACAGTGTTGCACCTCAGGGGTGTATCTTGTACCCTCCCTCTTGGGTGGGGTAGATGTTATTATTTTTCTGGTGTTTTATACTTAAATATTGTCACTGCCTTTCCTTCTTGGGTTCTCAACTTGAGTCTTTTGGGCCCCAAAGGAATCTTTTGCCCTTTGGCTATATTTTGAACAATTTCCATACTACAGTATGTTAGTTAGTTTGATCGTAAGAATCTGATGGTTACACTGGGAAGTACCACAGACAGAGGTTTGAAAACCGAGCTCGAGCTCAGCGTTCTATGCTTCTGCATAGAGTTAACTCTTTTCTCTCCGGGGCAGTTCAAGTGCTGGGGCTAACTGCATTATGTCTGAATACAGCAAGACTCCATTAGAAGAAACAACATTACTATGGTGAGTAATTTTCCTTTATGCTCAACTCCATGGTCTCCAGTTTGTTGACCAGTTTCCTGTGGGAAGACCTTCCACGTGGAAGCATAGGCAATAGGCCTGAGGGTGCCACTCACCTACGCCAGTACTGCAGACATGGCAGTATCAGAGGTGGGAGTTTCCAAATGGAATGGCAACAGTGGGTTAGATGTACCAGAGCTGGAGCTGAGGTCGGTGCCTGTTTCCGGAAGTAACAGCAGCTGTAAGTTCTGGTCCCCATAGCCAGGGGACATTATTTTTCACTAGTTCTTAGTGGCGTGGCCTTCTGTGCAAAATCACAGATAAAATCTCTAGAGTAATTTACCATGCCCAGAAAGTGCCTCAGTGTGATGAAACTGGTAGGTAAAGGCAGGTCCTGAATACCCTGGACTTTGTCCAAGGCAAGACGCCTGCCTTCTGCAGTAATGTGCAGGCCTAGGAAGGAGACTTCGGGAGACAGAGCTGTACTTTAGCAGGGTTGCACTTGAGGCCTGCCTTCTGCAGAAGTGCTTGAGCTCCTCTAGGAGCTGCATGTTTCTCTAGGTTTTCTGTAGCCAGAGAAGGTCATCCACATACTGCAAGTGGTAGGCAGGGAGAGGAGAGGCTCATATGGCATCCCTCATGTGGATGTGAAAAGGGAGGGGCTGTTGTGAAACCCTGGAAGGAGGCAGTTCCACAAGTACTGATGTAGTTCAAAGGTGAAGGCAAACTTACATTGGCTCTTAAGGGCCAGTGGCAATGACCAGACACCATGGATATGTCCATGTGTTGAGGTTTAAAGAGCTTCAGCACATCCGGGGCTGATGCAGCGGTTGGTGCACAACTTGGGGTGGCCTGGTTGAGCTTCCTGTAGTCAATGGCCAGCCTCCAATTATTGTTGGACTTTTTTCACTGGCCAAATAGGAGAGTTGACTGTGGAAACACAGGGCCTAATGACCCCTTGTTTCAGCAGGGATTCAGTTGTGGCCCTCAGAGTGGGGCTTGCCTCTGTTGGGAACGAGTACTGTTTTTGGCGCAGTGGGTCTGCACCAATAACTTTTATGAGGATAATCTTCCCTGTGTCAGTCTGGTGTATGCCTCGAGTGCAGCACCTTGCGGGAGCTTTTGGTTTTTTTCTAGGGGAGGAGCCAGCGCTGACGGCACTGCCAATGAGGCTGACGATCGCGCTGGCGCGTGGGTTAATCAATAATGGTCATCATCTCCTCCTCTGCTTCAGTTCTGCTTCTTCTGCCATTCGAGACAGCATCTTGCCACAGCTCAGAGAAAGTTAGTGCATCAGTGGCCTAGTTTTCAGCGTGGCACTGCACCTTCAGTTTATGGGGCCATTCTCTGACACCGTCTATGCCACCTTAGCCAAACAGTGACGCCTCGGTTCTGCCATTCCGGTTACTCAGTGCCATTTCATGAAAATACCTGTAAGATCTTTCCTTTTTATATTTTAAATGGCACCGAGTCTTGTTTGATTATTGTTTTAGTTTTTCATAGCATCTTGCCAGGTTCGGGGGACAAAAAGTGATCTTCCAAAGCGGGCCATGCTCCCATGCGTCGGTGTCCCTGTAGCCGGCAGATTTCCGTGATGGACCGGCATGATGTTTGCCTCACCTGCCTTGGACTTCAGCATGATGTGGATCACTGCGACACCTGTTTCTCGATGGACTGTGGGGTTCTCGAGTACCACACGCTTAAAATCAGCAGGGCTTTGCTGACTTTGGGGCGCCATCACCTCTTCAGTCCAAACGCAGGTCTCTTCGCCTCTACCGGGTCCCTCCCATGCCTATACTGTTCAGTGAGGAGGGAGCCTCTTTCATCCAGCCTTTCCATGGAGGAGGCCTCTTCCCATGCCGGGGCCTAACTGGTTCCCCTCAGGGCCGGCCAGGAGCACTGCTTTGGCAGTCACCTCCTCAGATGTGCAGACTTCCCTAGTGTCAGAGCCCATGGTTGCTGGGTCCAGCAGGGAGATTACTCGGTGCTCCTGCTCGCCATCTTGGATCCTTGGGCCATTCGCGACTCCCGGTTATCGGTGGCGCCGCAGGGGACACTGGGTCCGCCCATGTGCCAGTGTGGGAGAGTCCTGTTTCGGCCCATCTGATGTTTTGGATCACCTTCTCTCCCGAGCTGGATGATCAAGAGGCCAATCTGGACCAGCAACCTAACTCCTCGGAGTCGGTGGGCTCTCCGGGCCCAGGACCCTTGCATCTTCCCAGGTGCCCCTTCCTGTGGCTCTGGTGACTGTGGTTGATGCCAGTTTCTGTGCCAAGGGCAGCGCGGGAGCATGGCACAGTACAGCTGTCCCTGGCCTGTTGGAGCGGTGGTTCTGGTATTGGGAGTGTGGTCGGCTGCCACCTCCGGTGCTGCCCCCTCTTCAGATGCTGGATCTGGGACGTCCTCTTCTTTGGCCCTCCTCGGAGGGCCTATAGAATTGGGGGGTCCCAAGGCACAGGGTGTGAGGAAGATGTATTCCTCAGAGTCGGCGGGGTTGAGGGACCGGGGTGAGGGGCTGGGTCGCTCCCCTGCCGTCATTGGGGGCTCGGGGAGGAGCCACAGTGCTGGGCCCAAGTTTTCTCCCTCGTCTCCTTTGGGGCAGTCCATGTTGGGTGGGGTTGGGGTCCGCCCTTCTGGACACATGCGGCAGCGGTCCCCTCATATGGGTGCTTCCCTTAGTAGGGCTGTCCTGACCACTTTCTGGCTGGTTGAGCAGTCATTGGCTGATCCAACCTACGGATCCCCTCGCAGTCCGGGATTGCCTGTTAGGTCTCCTAGCCCTGGCAGAGGTGTTTCACTGATGGTGAAATCTTTTTTCCCCTTACTTCTGCGTCCAGCCCCTTCTCTCCCCAGCCATGTGGGTCCTTCAGGGGTTTTAACCTGGGAACAGTTCGGAGCTCAGGCTGTGGACTTCCCTAGGTATGTCAGGGCCATGGATGAGCAGGTCTTTCACCTATCTCCCCCTCTGCAGCCAGAATTTGAATCTTCAGGTTCTTCAGCTTCCTCGTCTTCCTCCTTCGAGGAGGAGGAGACTCTTGTCCACCTGTCCTCAGATGCTGATCAGATGAAGTATCGGCACTTCCTTGCGAGGCTAGTCGAGGACATGCATATCTACTATGTGGTAAGACGTAATACCAACCATACGACGCAGTGCCTTCCTAGGCTAATACAGTGTAGACCACTTGGTGGTCCCCTTCTGGCCTATACCCTTCCAGGAGGCACGTACAGCACCTGGCAGTTTCCAGCCACCCCTGCTCCAGCCCCTTGGACTGCCAGTGTCGATATTATGCATGCCATGTGTCTCCAGGCACTTTGCCCCATCCCCTGTGGGAATAGAGGGTTGGACACCTCTTCTGGCATAGGCATCTGGTCCACGACCGCCCCTGGATCTGGACTCTGCAGAGTTCGACAACTGGGGTGAGAGTTTTCCTGGTGCGGTTTTCCTTCAATTGCATCTCATCAGGCACACCATGCTGCCTATAACAGGCATCTGTGGGTGATGATGGGCCAGGTGTTAGCATTGTTGCCTGATTCGGAGGCAGCCAGGCATGCCACAGCCATTTCCATAATAGGCCTGGAGCTAGCAAGGCACCAAGCAAGGGCATCTTATGACGCCAGTGAGGTCGCTTCACGGCTAGCAGGGACAGCAATCTGCAACAGGTGGATGGCATGGCTTCGTCTGTCAAGGGTCTCACCCCTGGCCAGGTGTAGGGTGGCTGCCTGCACATTCCAGAGGATCCGCCTTTTCTCCCACAGGGCGAGACGTGATCTTCAGGGTCACCTTCCTTCCCCAAGGGAACTGGGGACTCCACCCTGCCCTGACCAGTCTCAGGCCTAACTGGCCTGAAATGGGTCTCCTCCTTCTTTGTTTACCCCACTGGAGGCTGAGGGACATTTGTCCTTCAATGAAGTGCTGAACCCCCTTCGAGGGGGCTCGGTACTCACCAACCAGTGATGAATGGTGAAGACTGACACAGGGAAGATATGAAAATTACATACCTGCCATAATTCTTCCTGTTCTTTGATCTTCCTGTGCATCTTCATCATTCATCACTGAATCCCGACCACCTTCCCCTCAGGAGGCCTCAGTCACTGGGCAGTCCTCCTCCCTGCTGGCTGTCCTACCCAAGGTCTAGCTGGGGATTTTATTCCACTCTGCAGCCTTAGGACCCCTTTTTGCTCCTAAGAGATGGGAGAGGGGTCCATTTTGGGAGAACGACTTCCTGGGGACTCCTGGGGGCCCTTTCCTTCTGTCCTTGGGGAGGACTCTGGGCCAGTCCATCTCCCTTTAGGTATGCTGGCTTCTTTAGAGTGTCCCTGGATTGGGGCAGGGGCCAGCGAGCCCGACAGGGACTCCCGTTTTTCCTTCCTTCTCTGTCTCCTTCTTCTCGTTCTATCTCCTTCATCGGGAGGACATGTTTGAATGGTGGAATCTCACTCTCCCGAGCCCTGTGGGGGAGCGGTTCCAACCAGGGGCAACTTTTTATTTATTTAGTTTTGTTGACCGGTAAGTGCGCTTAGACAAATCCTGCCTATTAGGCATGACCCGGGGAGGGGATACAGATGAATGCCAATTGACCTTGAACCAGATTAAGCTGTTGGTGGTATTTTTTAGTGAATGAGGAAATTTGGCCAGGACACCGGGAAATTTCCTACTCTTTCGATAAGTGCCATGGGATCTTTAACATCCACCTGAACTACCACCAATCCAGACAGATGGGACCTCAGTTTAACGCCTCATCCGAAGACGGCACCTCAGAAATGCAGCACCCTCTCATGCTGCATTACAGTGTCAGTACTGGGATATTAACCTAAGTGCCAGATGTGGGAACTGAACCCACAGCCCTCTGATCTCCCGGCCTCAGAGGTGAGTGTGCTACCTACTGAGCCACTGACGCAGTACTTTCCACCTAGTTTAGAGGGGTAGAGGAAGTGGGGGGGGGCCTTCTCCTTGATTGCTTGCTTTCTGACCCTGGTGGGGAGTTTATAACTTCAAGTTGCAAACTCTTGGCAACTATATCTGTTAGCTGGCTGCCTACCTCAGGAGGCACTCCCTGGTCTTTTAAGTATCCTGAGCTGATTGAAGCATGTCAGTAGACAGGTCCATCCTTTCCTTCTTTTTTACCCCTTCTTTATTTCTGTCTCTTTCTTTCTTTCCTGTTTTTTGGCCATCCAGGAACTGGGGCCTTATAGCCCATGTCCTCCTGATCCTCCTCCTCCTTATCTGGCCAGCCTATTCCTTTTTCAGTTTATATCTTTTCCTGTCCCTCGGGCTCCCTTACCCCACCCTCATTTTCTCTATCCTCTTTTTTCCTCTGTCTCTGCAAAACTGAGGCAAAGGAGGAGCCGACGGCTGTTATTGGCCAACCCATGAGTGCCACACAGTGCAAGCTTCTCCCCCCAGGGAAAAAAAAAACGGATCCCATGGGGTGCTGCGCTTGGTATGCCGACTGTGTCGCAACCCATTACAGTGAACATGTCGATGCCGACAACATCCACAGTTCGCTGTAATGGTCCACCCGAAACCCCAGCACTCGTGTCTCCTGGTCCTGCACCCCCTCCCCGAATCAACTCCAACTCAGAGTTGAAATCCATTAGATCAGGGGGTGCATGGGGCAGAGCCCCCCGCGTGGGTGGGTTCAGTGGGCAAAGCCCCCTGATGAAAAATGACCAGGGTCTCCTGCCAGAATTATGTCAACTGCAACTTGCAGTCGACATTATTCCATTACTGTGATGTCCGTCGACAACGTAGTTGTCGAACTGGCATTGTAGAGCCGCTGCAGTCACAGCGTACACCCACCATTGATGAATGGTGAAGATACACAGGAAGATGAAGTATTACGGTTGAAACGTAATTTTCATTTCATTCTGCCACAGTCATATTTGTTCTTGGCAAAGGCATCCTGGGGCTTTTCCAAAATAGGCCTCAATTGAGGAAAAAGAGCATGTTGCTGGAACATGAGGATGACGCAGATTCTGACGTCATTGGCCTTCCTGCTAGCGTGCTGAGGTCAGAAATAAGGAGCAGATGGCCTAAGCCGGGTACCTGGAGTAGTAGCCTGTTGGCTAGATCCACCACACACCCTTCTAGAAAGGAAGATTATACCCAGGATGCTCTGATGCTGACATAAGACCATGAGGTCAAAGCAGTGCTTCACCTCTAAGATACCAATGATGATGGGTGTTGGTTTGGACTGGTAAGTAGTGATCACGGTCCCCTTGAAGGTCTGAGTGGAAGTAGTCTTCCCCATCGACCAACAAGAGTGCTGGGGATCATCCTGATGCAGCACTGAGACAGTGGCACCCGTGTCCAGAAATAGTTCTAGCTGGTGATCCCCAATCAGCGCTTTTACACATAGGCATCCAGAATCATCGGTAACTAGAGAAGTGAGAATTCGAACCAGAGCCTGACACTGTCAGTCTGATCCGTTCTTTTCTTGCGAAGTGTCGTAGAGTGTGGGATTCACCTCCCAGAGCATCTGTATTGCTTTGGAGTACAGGGATTTTGACTGCCCGCCTGATCAGAGTTTTCCTCCTAAGGGGTAGTGGAAGTAATGGCTACCACAACATTTGTGGAGGATTGTGACATGTTATTGGACTTTGGCCTTGTGTTCCCAAAGTCACCGACGTCATCTGCCAATTCTTTATATGAGGGCCGGACCATTGTTGCCCTTTGTATTTGGTTGGTTCAACTTTGATTTTGTTTATTGTATCCTCCACGGTCGTGATAAAGGTTTATCTTGGTGGGGGTCTTGATTTTCCTTCCAGTATGTACTGGGTGGAGGAATCTCTGTTGCTGTGCACTGCAACTACTCTGGGCATAGAGTCTGAACTGAGGTCTCGCATGGATGTGGTACACATGCTTCACCTTCTCCATGATCTCACAAAGGTGTTCCCATTTAGGAATATGGCGGTCTCCACCTTTTCATGGAAAGATGGCTGGAGGTTTTCCAAAAACAGGCATTTGTACTTGATTGATTCCCAGTCCAGATGCTCACCAGCCACATCTTTGCCTGCACTGTATGCAAGCCCCAGGTGGCTCTTGTATTGGGCTGCAGTTTCTTTGACATGCTGCTTCACCTGAGTTGCTAGCTTTATGACGACCATGTTGGGGTTGTGGGCCGCCAATAGGTGAGTTGCAACTGTGTCAAACAGGGCCCTGATGTCATTACATATGCCCTCCGGCAACTTCACCCACAGCATCGTACTAGGTCAATGGTTTGTTTCAAAACCTGTACCTGGTACTCCGCCACAGGTAAACATTTGGCAGTGGTTCTGCACTTTTTCCAAATGGCAACTAAGGTTGTCGCTAGGGGCCATGTGGCCTGTTTTGTCTGCAATGTTTTAAATGGTTTGCATGGACTGCAGGGCACGTGGGCCTGCACCCTGTCCTGTGATGGTTTTAGTGACCACCTCGGCCGTGGCATTTGCCATGCCCAGAAGGAGGGTCTGTTTCTCTATCTCCTTTTTCAGCACATCACTGACTACTTGTTTCAGCACTTTTACCTGAGTCGGAGATTCCAGCTTTTGAGCTCACCTTCTGAATCAGGGCTTTCACCTCTTCCTTATCCTTTTTATTCAAGGCGGCTATCGGTTAGTGAGGCCTCAACCCTCAAGAGTCCCAAGGACCGCCATCTTGGATGCCTTCATCATCGCTGTCGTCATCCTCCGATGATGACAATGCGATAGGCAGGGCAAACAGCATAGCTTTTAAATGACCTCTTAGTACTGCAAACTGCTGACATAACTTTGTCATCTTAATTCTTCACACTGAATGATCCACTGTACCTTGAAACTGTCCCTTATTGACATGAGGCTTCAAAACTCTTTTCACAGTGCTCAATTTAAACATAGAAACATAGAATTTGATGGCAGATAAGGATCGCTGGCCCACCCAGTCTGCCCATTTCCTCACCTAATGGATAGCTGCAGATCCTAGTTAACCAGCAACCTACTTCTTTACCCCACCCCTAGAATTGCCTTATGACTGTCCCATGCATGCTTGAATTCCACAACTGTTTTGACTCCACAACCTCCTCCGGAAGGCTGCTCCATGCATCCACAACCCTCTCTGTGAAAAACACTTCTCAAATTACCTCTGAGCTGCCCCCCATCTTCAAATTGTGCCCCCTTGTTCTTGCACACCTCTTTTTTTGAAAGATGCTACCCTCTTGGACTTTGTTGATTCCCTTGAGGTACTTGAAAGTTTCTATCATGTCCCCCCTCTCCCTCCTTTCCTCGAGGCTATACATATTAAGCTCCTTAAGTCTCTCTTCATGTCTTCCGGTGCAGACCCTGCACCATTTTAGTTGCCCTCCTCGGGACAGCTTCCATCCTGTCTATGTCTTTGCGGAGATTGGGTCTCCAGAACTGCACGCAGTACTCCAGATGGGGTCTCACCAGCTGTCTGTACAGAGGGATAATAACTTCCTGTTTTCTACTGGTGATGCCTCTCCCATGCATCCCAGTATCCCCCAGCCCTCCTTTTGCTACCCTCCCACATTGCTTGCCCACCTTTAGGTCATCTGATATGACTACCCCCAGGTCCTTTCCATTTTTGTTGTTGTTAGTATCTCACCCCCATTGTGTACTCTTCCACTGGGTTTTGTTTCCCAGGTGCATTACCTTGCACTTCTTAGCATTGAATCTAAGCTGCCATACATTTGACCATTCCTCTAACCTTCCAAGTCCCTTCTCATCCTTTTCACCCCACCTTGTGCATCAACTGTGTTGCAGATCTTTGTGTCATCTGCAAAGAGATATACTTTTCTTCCAGTCCCTCTGCAATGTCGCTATAAAGACATTGAAGAGGACCCGTCCTAGTACTGAACCTCATGGTACCCCACTAGTAACCCCCTTTCTTCAGAGTGGACTCCATTTACTATTACTCTCTGTGTCCTATTCTCCATCCAATTCTTTACCCAGGCTGTCATCTTGGGACCCACTCCCAGGCTGGCTAACTTGTATATTAATCTTTGTTTGGGACTGTGTCAAATGCCTTGCTGAAGTCTAGGTAGGCCATATCCACAGCCCTCCTGATCTACTACTTTGGTCACCCAGTCAAAGAAATCTATCAGATTTGTCTGGCATGACCTTCCACTGTGAATCCATGCTGCCTTGGGTCCTGTGCCCTCTGGCCTCTAGATAGCGACAGTTCTTTCCTTCAGAAGTGATTCCATCATTTTCCTACCACTGACAGGTCTGTAGTTTCCTGCTTCTGCCTTGCTCCCACTTTTGTGAAGGGGAATCACATCTGCCCTCCTCCAGTCCTCGGTACCACCCCATCTTCCCATGATTTGTTAAAGAGGGTAGTCAGTGGTGTCACTAGTTCTACCCTTAGTTCTTTTAGAATTCTGGGATGAATCCCATCAGGCCCAATTGCTTTGTCCACCTTCAGTTTTAAGAGTTCTTTCAGAACCCTTTCTTCTGTAAATGGGCTGGTATCAACTTCTGTATCCAGAGTGTTTCTACTGTTTGTTTTAGGTACCTCCCCCTCTTCCTTTGTAAATAGTGAGCAAAAATATTTGTTTAGTATCTCTCTTTTCACAGTCGCCCTCTGCCTTCCCTCCCTCCCCTTTATTAAGCCTCACTATCCCTCCCTTGGTCTTCCTTCGCTCCCTGATGTACCTATAAAAGGTTTTCCCTAATGTTCTTTTCCAGTACATTCTGACATCTCTCAAACTTCCTCCAACTCCTCATATTCGCTTCTCAACGAATCATTCATACTCGTAAGTAAGTCATTCAGCTGTAACACATGCCTCTTATCCTGCTCCAACCTTTCACTGGCTTCCTTCAACCTGACAATTTACCTGTCTTTTTCCTGTACCACACTCTCAAATTAATTCTGGGTCTCATTCCTAAGCTTTGCAATTTCTCATTCCAAATCTTTCCACTGCTTGCCTGCTTCCCTGGATTTGGAGCCCAGCTTTTTTTTCAGAGCCAGGACCTCCGTTTCCATTGCTTGAAATAAAGCATACAGGGTGGCAACCAGAACACCTTTTTGGTCATGTTTCTTTGCTGCAGACTTTGCCTCCATGTACAGTTTGCTGACATACTGTACCAGATTAGTCTGTGATTTTGCATCCAGTGCGGAATCACTCCATCCGTAATGGGAGGTCAGGAAATTTAAGACGCCTAATTTGAGCTCAGTACTAATGGCCATTGTTGAGGTTCCTTCTGCACTAGCTGGGAGTCTGAGGCATACCAGTTCACCTCAACTCTGACAGCTAGACAGCCACATGTTCTGGTGCGGGGTCCTAATGGTCCTCTGCTGCAAGTTGAACAGAGGGGTAGGTTCGAACACCTTCATGATTACTTATCCCATTCATCTGTGTACCTTATGGCTTACTGGTTTGGTTCCATTCAAACAGATCCTGCTGTGGTTGCCAGTTTGTTAACTGGCAGGATTCTAGACCTGTTGGCAAAACACGACACAGAAGCCCAGATATCACAGAAGAAAGTTTATTCCAAAACATGTAGAAAAACAGTATTACCTGCTGGGAGTTCGGAAACCTCAAACAAGCGCAATGTTGTCATGCAAACTCAGTGAAAAACAGTCTTACAGACGTTCTTATACTGTAGATAAGAAAGTTCGTTACTAGGTAACGGACTCTCCAGAAAAGGCAGAAGAGTAAAATACAGCAATTCTATTGGTGGACAGTGGCGGGCAGCTTGCACCTAAGACAGATTTTGCATGTACACACTGATAATAGTAAGCTGACTAAGGCCACTTTTGGGTAGCAATACAGCAATTCATAAAAATATGCTTATCATTGCATCATGGTAAAAAGCTGTAGGTGGCGCACAAGTGCTACCAAAATAATCATGCAGGATAACGGTTCCTAAGTGCATAATAGCAAGTATGTGTAAATACATATGTACCTTATGATGCAGTAGTGTATGTAATGGCATGCATGAGGGTCTTTAGGACATCCAGGTCTACAAATATATATTGTCTTTCCCTCGCCTCGAATGGGTATGGGTTGTAAAGACACTTGTTATGGTTGTCCCTTCTTATAGGGACCCATGAGCTAGCTTATGCAGTAGTGTTATTCATTACAGTTTTCAACTAGATAGCTGTAGCTCTACAGTACTGTGGGGTTTTAAGCGGGTTCTGCTATATACCTTCGAGCATGCATATGATGCTGTCCTGTGCTATCCTTTGGTGCCATAGATCTTAAAAGTTCAGGCACCTGCATGGCCCTATTTCCTCCAGTGCTAAGAGTAAAGAATGATTCTCTATGAAGAAGATAGTGGAGTCACATTATTTTTTCTGTGTGTAACAGGGTTTTAAAATGATTTACTATTTTATTAAGCTGTAATTTTTTTCCAATTCTGCAGTGTGTAAGCTGTAATTGTTCCCCTACTTTGCAGTGTGTTTGTGTATAGAGATAGAGATATAGATACAGATATAGTTGTAGATATAAATACAATATCAGTTGAACAGCCTCATTCAAGACACTGCCTAATTTCTAACAAAAAGAAATCTTTATTTCTTTTGCAGATATTCCATCGGTCTTTGCCGGGGCGACTTTTAATATAGACGAGGGAGCTGGAAGTTCTATGGTTCACTGGTTAAATAACAAAGAATTGAACTTTACATCATCTATGGAACTATTTATGCAGCAACTGAAAAAGTTCACTGAACAACAGCTGGAGCAAGAAAGTGAAGAAAAAGAAGATGAGGGTTTGCAGATGAAACTTGATTATGGTTAGTAAGCCATGCAGTAACACTTTCTATAATCTATTTACTCTTCATCAAATTGTTTAATGTTTTATTTTAAAATCAAGTGAAAATAATCATTCAGTTGACTGTGCTTTTGTCTGGTTGATGACTGTCAGGCGTTTCGATTAAGTCCCGAATTGAGGTTGCGCTCTGCAGTGCAGAAGTCATGCGACCAGAGAGGTAGCAGCCTCAGTACAGCAAAGCAAGACAGGAATAGTGCACTCGCAGGAATCAAGGTGTTAATTTTGATAATTTGTTCACATCATGTCCGATTCGGGGGCTAAGCATAAATCCAAGGCGGGCCGTGCACCTGTGTGTTGGTGCCCCTGTAGCCGGCACTTCTCCGTCACGGATCGACATGATGTTTGCCTTCAGTGCCTGGGACCCAACCGTTATATGGATCACTGTGACACCTGTTTTTCCATGGACCGCTTTGTACTGGAAATCCGCACGTTCAAGATCGGCAGGGCTCTGCTGACATTTGGAGGACAACATCGCCTGCGGGCTTCCCAGGCCAGATCTCTAGGTCCTTCCTCCGGGTTCCCTCCCGGGTCTATACGGCCTGGTGAGGAGGGAGGCCTCTCCTCTTCTAGCCTTGCTGAGAGGAGGAGGTTTCTTCTTCGGTGCTGGAGAAGCGGTGTGCTTCCTCCTGGAGTCGTGTCACTGGTGACGTGCTGGTAGTCTCACCTCGCTGAGGTGCAAGCTCCGCCAGTATCGCAGCCCTTGGTTGCGGGGCCTGGCACTGGCGGACCCTCAATACTGCTGAGCAGTGCCGCTCTAGGTCCTTCCTCCGAGTTCCCTCCTGGGTCTGTACGGCCTGGTGAGGAGGAGGCCTACTCCTCTTCTAGCCTTGCTGAGGAGGAGGTTTCTTCTTCGGTGCTGGAGAAGCGGTGTGCTTCCTCCTGGAGTCGTGTCACTGGTGACGTACTGGTAGTCACCTCGATGGAGGTGCAAGCCCCGCCAGTATCACAGCCCTTGGTTGCGGGGCCTGGCACTGGCGGACCTTCGATACTGCTGAGCAGTGCCGCTGTAGATCCTGGTGCCGTCTGTGGTGCTGGTGATTTGGATGCCACTGTTCTGGGACTCGGGTGGAGCTGTCAGTGGTGCTGTTTGGGTTCTGGCACTGGGGACTTGGACGGCACCGCTCTGGGTTATGGCACCATCTGCAGTGCTGGGGACTCGAGCGGCACCATTGGCAGCGCCGCTGTGGGTTCCAGCACCGTCCACGGCACCTGGGACTGTGGCATTGTTGTTCATGGTGCCGTAGTGAGGGATGCTCCTGGGGTTGCCTCTCTGTCTCAATCTCAATCAGTCTTTATTTATTTATTTAAGGCACCTTTCTAAAAACCAAGTCGCCTGTACAATACTAGATAAAACAATTACAAATACAATAAACAACAATATTAAAAATCATTATATGCTTTACTAAAGAGGTGAGTCTTTAAAGATTCTTTAAAACTATGGACAGTAGGGCTTTCCCAACCTGACAAGGTAGAGAATTCCACAGGGTCGGGCCATAAAACTAAATGATCTTGCCCTGAAGTTTTTAAAGCGAACCCTGGGAATCTCTAGCAATCCCTAAATCCAGTGGATCAGAGAAAGCGGGAGGGACAGTAGGGATGAAGGAGATATTTCAGGTAAACTGGTCCCTGATCATGTAGGGCCTTATAGGTCAGCAAACCGACCTTGAAAGTGATTCGCCAGCAAACTGGCAACCAGTGCAGACCACGGGGCACAGGAGTTATATGACTGGCCCTAGATGAGCCCGTCAACAGCCTGGCTGCCGCATTCTGCACTAGCTGCAGGCGGCGAATCTCAATCCCAGGAAGCCCTAGGTAGAGCGAGTTGCAGTAGTCAAGGCTGGAGGTAACGAAGGCGTGGACCAAAATAGGCAGATCGTCGGGGAACCAGGTGTTTCACCTGGGCGATGTTCCTCAGATGGCAAAAAGAGGTTTTGACAACCGCTGACACCTGAGATTTAAATGTCAAGCGGTCATCAAATACAACGCCCAGATTCCGCACTTGGTCTGAGGTAATTAGCGGGATATCCCCGAGCCATAAACCCGAGGGTAATCCAACCAATAAACCCGCCTCCCGGCGATCCTGGCCCACAACCAACACCTCAGTTTTATCAGGGTTCAACCTCAGCCAACTCACATTCATCCAGTCCTGGATTTCAGCAAGACAGTTATTAAAGACCGAAAAGGCAGCATCTTGACCGGGCGCAAAGGACATGTACAGCTGAGTATCATCTGCATAGCAGTGAAAACTCAGACCATACCGCCTAATAATCGCTCCTAATGGCAGCATATATACTGCAAACAACATGGGTGCCAAAATGGAACCCTGCGGTACCCCACAGGATAGGGAGAATGATGCTGAGGAAAAAATCCCAGACACCACTCTCTGAGTCCTACCCTCGAGGTAAGACTGAAACCAACTGAGGACTGTACCAGACAGTCCACAGATAGACCGCAGGTGTTCCAATAGCACACCATGGTCTACAGTATCAAATGCTGCAGAGAGATCAAGAAGGACCAGAATGGAGCGAGATCTTCGATCTCTCGCTAATAGAGGTCATTTAGCACCGAATCAGAACTGTCTCGGTACTATGTCTTTTTCTAAACCGACTGGAGAGAATCAGAGATTGTGGCTGGTCAAATGATCATTTAACTGCAAAGCAACCACCTTCTCAATAACTTTACCAACAAAGGGTAAGTTAGAGACAGGCCTGTAGTTTGCCAGGCAGTCCGGGTCCAAGGAGGATTTCTTAAGGAGGGGCTGGACCACCGCCTCCTTTAGAGGATTTGGAAAAATCCCCCTCTCCATGGACCTACAGACTATCTCAGCTAGGATGGGGCCGATTTTATCCACACACCCCACTAAGAGACGTGTGGGGCCCGGATCCAAACTACAGTTGGTCGGACGCAATAATTGTATGATCATCACAATTTCTTCAATTGTGGGAAGGCCGAAGTCAGACCACACAAACTGGGTGTCCGACATCTCCTGCCGACCATCACTACTCCCATTAGAGAGGGTTAGATGGATGTCCGATCTGATTGTGGCAACCTTATCTGAAAAGAATAGAGCAAACTCCTCACACCGTTCTTGAGAAAACGCTCTTCTGGGCTGCAGACAGATTGGATTGCACAATCTGTCCACAGTCTGGAAGAGCTGAGCTGGTCTATTCTGTGCAGCAGCAATCTCTCTGGACAGGAATTCTGCCTTCTTACGAGAGATTGCTGATTGATAAATCACATAGTGATCCATCAAACTAAGTCTGTCACAATCCTGACCCGACCTCCGCCAGCACCTCTCCAACCTTCATCCAACTCTCCTCAACCTCCTCAAAGTCTCATCAAACCAAGGAGACTTGGGTCGAAGAGTGAGAGGATGAACACGAACAGGAGCAATGGAATCCAGGGCCCCTGCCACCGCCTCATTATAGGCAAGTACCAGCTCTCCTGGATCCATGCAATCTCGGTAAGCTCGATGAGGTCCAGCACTGCCATCAGGCCGTCAGGGAAACACCCTTAAAGGGCGATACCGGACCGTCTCCGTAGGGGCCGGCCTACAAGGGGTGGCCACAAAACTGAGCTCAATGGAGTGATGATCAGACCATCCAACTGGTTCCACAGGTCGGATATCTCCATCCCCAGAAGGAACACGAAATCCAGTGAATGACCACCAATATGGGTCGAGGAGGAAATAACCTGTGTGAAGCCCAGTGACATCATTAACTGGAGGAAGTCTTGACCAAACTGTGAGACCTCATCGTCAACCCAGGCATTGAAGTCCCCCAGAACCAACCATCTGGGGGACCCCAATGTCAGGTCGACAACGAGGTCCGCGACTTCCAGCAGGAAAACATTCCCATCACCTGGTGGACGGTATACGAGAAGTATCCTGCACCCCACACCCTCGCCCACGATACATTCAAAGGATTTGGTAGTTCCCACTGGTACCTCCACTAGGCCCAGTTCTGATCTAAAACAGATGGCAACACCCCGGCCCCTACGATCCAACCTCGGGCGGTGTATCACCAGTACCGGCTGGAACTGCTGCCTCCAAACTGGTAGCATTTTCATCCAGCCAGGTCTCAGTGATGCACGCCAGGTCTGATGTCCCAACAAAATCAGCTATAACAGCCGTTTTGTTTCTAATAGACCTGGCGTTGCACAACACCGCCTGAGTAGGATGAGCCACCGAGGATGACCGTGTTACCTGCTGACTACAGTCAGAACCCTTGGGTATGGGAACCAGGCAGGGAGGATCCCTTTCCTGGGCCCATTTCGCCCCAGGGGGGCAGGACCTCTCTGGAGGTCGTTCTGCTCGCCTCCTCCTCTGAGGAGGAGGACGACTCAGAGGCAGACCCAGTCTGGCAACATGATTCTTCGGAGTCGGAGGTCTCTGTAGGCCACAGCATCAGGTGGCCCAACTTTCCTCTTCCTGATTCTCCAGAGCAGGTTGCCTCTGGGGTCCCATGGCTAGGGGTGGCCTGAGATCCCCATGGGGTGATGACTCCGAGATTTGGGAGGGGGTACCCTCTGCTGCAGGGGTGCAGGTGGCTGCCATTTCTGGTGCCGCTAAGGCCCCCCGGGAGGGGGCAGAGAATCCTGTTCCTGTGGCCTCCCTCAGGGGGGCCTGCAGAGTGGGGAGCCTCTACGCTGGTTTCAAGGAAGAGGGCTGCCTCAGAGTCTGAGGGGTTGAGAGGTCGGGGCGAAGGGCGGCGGTGCATCCCCACTGCCCTGCTGGTGTTGGGGAGAAGTCACAGTGCTGAAACCCACCTTTCCCTAGAAGGTTTGAGGGTGTCTTCTGGTGGCAGCACAGAGGGTTGCCCTTCTGGACACATGCAACCCCAGTCACGTCACAGGGGAGATTCCTCATATGGGCTCTTCCAGAGTTTGCTTTCTCAGCTTTCTTCTTGGCAACCCGGTATGGTCTCAGGGCCCCCAGTCATGGTGGCATCATTCCCTGGATCTTAGAGCCCCAGCAGAGGCCAGACACAATCTCTTAGGTGCCCTTCACCCATTCCTCTGCAGACACCCCCCTCTCTTCTAGGCCATGTGGGTCCTACAGGGCCTTTAACCTGGGAGATATTCAGAGCTACTGCGGTGGCCTTTCCTTCCTACGTTAGGGCCATGGATGAACAGGTCTTCTGCTTGTCCCCCCACTGCAGGAGTCTTCTGATCATTCGAGCTCCACTTCCACCTCGTCTTCCTCTTCTGAGGAAGAGGAACTTCCTGTCCACCTGTCCTTCAACGCTGATTTCTCTGAATATCAGCGGTTCCTTTCGAGGCTGGTCACGGAGCTTCGGATTTCCTTTGTTCGCAGGGACAATACCAAGCTGCAGATGCATGCATTTCTCAGTGAATTCAGTGCTCGCCACCTCGTGGTGTCTTCCTGGCCAATCCCTTTCCAGGAGGTATCTATCCGCACCTGGCAGTCTCTAGACACCCCTTCTCCAGCCCCGGAAGACTGCAGGAGACGGTACTGTGCCCTCAACGAGTCTCTAGGTTCTCTACCTCACCCGCCATCGGGCTTGACGTCCCTAGACTCTCCTTCCAGGCCCCGGCACCTGGCGCACGATTGACCCCCGGATCCGGATTCCGCAGAATTTGACCGGTGAGGACGAAGAGTCTTTTCTTCCGCTCATGCATTGATGTGCATAGGTTCACATCAGGCACACCACACTGCCTACAACAGGCATCTGTGGTCAGTGCTGGCTGAGGTTCTGGCATCTGTGTCTGATACGGAGCAGTCAAAACAAGCCATTGCCCTCTCTGCACAGGGTCTGGAGCTTGGAAGGCACCAGGCAAGGGCATCTTATGATGCCAGTGAGGTGGCTTACAGACTGACAGGGACAGCGATCTGCATAAGGCAGATGGCATGGCTTTGTCTATCCAGACTGTCACCCCTTGTCTGACATAGGGTGACTTTTGCCGCTTTCCGGGGGACCCGTCTGTTCTCCCGCGGGGTGAGGAGACTTCTATCCTCCGTCCCGCTGGCCACGGGGGACACCCCTTCATTCTCAGCAGCCTTAGACTGTCTCAGTGTATTGGCTAGGGTCTTCCCCTCCTGCTTTCCACCAGTAGGAGGCTGAGGGATCTGTTCCCTCAGGGCTGAACATTAGGCCCCCTCTGGGGGGGGGGGCTTGGTACTCACCCAGCAGTAATGAATGGTGAAGATTGACAAGGGAAGATACGAGAATTATGTACCTACTGTAATTCTTGATCTTCTCTTGTATCGTCACCATTCATTACTGATTCCCACCCACCTTCCCCTCATGGGCCCCAATTCTTGGGATTCTCTCCTGCCCTGCTTGCCCTCCCCTCCTTGAGGCCAATTGGGGGCTGAGTCCCCCTGGTACCTCAGAGCTCTCTGTCCCTTCCCTGAAGTCACAGAGTGTTCGCTTCAGGGGATGGCGAGTAGGGCTTTCGCCTTAACCCTCTGTGGGAACTTCCTTTGATTCTCTTATGTACAGGGTGTCCCTCGGTTACGGGGCTCTCATCTTCTGGAATTCACCCTATGACTGTCCTTTCAATACAGTTCTAAGAGAGTCCACGGGAGTTCTCCTTCTCACTCTTTTCCTCTTTTGGCTGTTCCATATGCCTCTCAAAACAGGAACTATGTCAGTACCCCATGAGGGTACTGTAAAAGTTTTTGTCATCTACCCCCAAGTCAGACCTCACTCCTCCTCTTCTGAGTGGAGCTGCTCCTATTCTGGGGTCGGTTGTGAGCCTGGAATCTGGGTTACTTAAAATTCTGGATAAATGGAGAGGGAGAGAGGTCTGTCTTCAAAGTGGTAGGACCTATAGTCCTACCTTGTACACGTAACCCTCAACTGGTGGGATTCTTGCTCCCTTGTCTTCAGTCCCTGCTGGGATTTGAGCATTTTTAAGCCAGTGGTCTTCCATTTTACCTGGGGAGAAGTCCTCCTTCCTCACCATTTACCCCTTTTGTGCATCTTCCTTCCTTTTTCCTGTTCTTACTTTCTCTTCCCTTAAAACCACCTGAGGATTGAGGCCCTGTGATCACTTAGGGTTGGGTTCTGTCTCCTTTTTCTGTCCTCTTTTCAGCTTGTTCCTTTTTCACTTTATTTCCTTTCCTTTTCCTATCCCTCGGCTCCCTTGCCTCGCTCTACTGCAGTAATCTATTTCTGCTTCTCTGACTGCACAGAACTAGGATGGAGGAGGAGTCTATGGCGCCTAACGTCCGCCCCTCGCACACTTCGTGGTGCATCACTCTCATGGGCGGTGCCATTGGCGCCAACTCCTCCTTCCAAAAAAAAAAAAAAGCTCCCGTGGCAGGTGCGTGCATCCAGCTTACACCCATCAGTAATGAATGGTGAAGATACAAGAGAAGATCAAGAATTATGGTAGGTACATAATTTTCATTTATTGCCAGTGTCATTGTAGACATTGGTTCCAAGGTCATGGTGTGTCTGCCAGAGGATTGAACTGGAAACATTTATGCCCTGTGCTCAATCTTTCCAGGTCAATTAGTAGTTTGCTGGTTGTGGACTTTATCCAGCTGCTATGGTTTACAGCACTGATGATGTGTGTCATCTGCTCAGTCCACTGGTAGATGAGATCCATTTGGTGGGAGTTGCGTCATCAGTGGTACCAGATCCATCCTCCATTGTCCCAGCTGGTTCGAGTGATACAAGCCATGGTGGGCATGTTGCATTGCTGGCCAGGGTAAGGTGCGTTTGCCAACCTTGGCCTAGAGAATATGATACTCAAATTCTTTAATGCATTTAGTCATATTTTCCTTCCTTGCCTGCATGAGATTTGATATTGGTGCTGTCCAAACACATGGCTAGACTATTTAGCTTTTAGAGTCTTGTCACCTCTCCCATCTGTCAGGAAAGACTGCATTTCTGAGCACCATCACATTGCCGGAGGCTGAGTGAGCTGCAGACTTTGCCCGTGGACTTGCTGTATCTGTTGTTCTGTAGTACAGAGTCGTTATTTTGCTCTCAAAAGTTTTCCTGATTAAGGTGGTTTCAGAATTTCTTATTTTACAGTAATTATTTTTATTGAATTTTCCAAATTTTTGTAAAGATGCAACAAATGCTGTTATTAACAGAATTTCCATCAGGTGGATTCACCTTACTTAAACATACAGTAATATATATGGATGTTGCATTCTTACACAAATGAAATTAACAAATTCTGTGCTTAATAGTTTTATACAGACAGTAGTGACATGAAAACTGTTCTCTTTGGGACACTTGCAAGGGACGTGGTTTCAGAATTTCACCTTACAGTGCACAGAAGTAAAAGAACACACACACACACACACACTCACTCACCAAACATTCAATGATATTTATTTGTGTAGCTGTCATGCTTCAGGACACCAACACAAATGCATTTTCTGTAGCGCTCCACATTGTCAATGGGTAATCATAACAACTGGGTATAGAGCACCCTTACCAGGGGAATGGCACAGCCTAAGCTTTAGAATGTTGGAAACATGAGGATTCCATGCACTAGCAGCAACTCCCCATTTAAGCTGTGCCATTCAAAGGGGACAGAGCTACTTTTCTCTTCTCTGAAGATTTCAAGATTCAAGACTTCAGTTTGGGGCTGCAATTCTGCTCTGCCGGTTGGGTTCCCTATTTACAGGAAGCACCCCTAAATTTAAATTGTGCCTGTTAAGCTGTGGCTTTCCAATTGAATAACCTGCCTTTTTTCTCATTTCCTGAGGGGATTGGGAACCACTTTTGCCGTGCTAGGGTGTTTTTAATGGTCTCCTATTTACAAAACTTTAAAAGGAAAAAAAAGGTGCCACAGGTAGGTACAGATTTAAATTATTGGGAGTTTAGGGTCTCTGGGGATCACTCTTATTTAGCATCATTTCCTTTGCCCCCAGCTTGAGGTTTTTCTGTGTTTTTACTGTTTCAGAGCAAACTGGTGATTTGGGGGCAATTTGGGAACTTATTTGCTGAATTTTCACCTGACCTCCATTTTTTACCATTTGTGCGGCCGCCATTAGGGCTGGTTGCGCTCTTGTCATCCCTTCAGCTTCGCCAATGTTCCGAACACATACCCATTATTGCGCACATCGCATTAAACCTAACAACGTTGTGCAGTGCTAAGCGCCATTGACTTGTATTGTGCAAGTGTGTGCATACATAGAACAAGCGTGTATGCCGCTGCCTCCATGAGCACAGGGGGCATGCACGCAGTTAGAACATTTTTGAGCTTGCGGATGCTGTTTATTTATATCTTTGAATTTTGGTAACCAGGTAGGCCCACTGAGACCCTGCAGTCCCTTTTTCGGGGGCGACCCGGGGGAGGGTACAAAGGACACAAAGTTTACAACATTACTAGTTTGCAACATCCATAGAGATACTGAGCTATACAAAGCCATAAATTGACAAAGCAACTAATACAATATAATATACAAAGTAATGACCACAGTGCAATAGAGTTACAGTACAAAGGTTGTTGTGGATTGGAAAGTTAAGCTTAGAAGTTATAGAAGGGCAAGGATATGAGAAGTAGTCAAAGAGTCAGGTAGTTCCGGCACAGATTCCTGAAACAGCGAGGTAGTTATGCAGGGCATGTTTGAAGCGAGAGAGAGTAGAGCAGGAGAGGATAGATGGGGGAGGGAGTTCCAAGCTGAGGGGGCAACATAGGCAAAGGATCTTCTGCCTGCCGATAGACATGTTTTAGGTAGATCTAATAATGGAAGCAAGGTAGCGTGGAGTGATCGTCTGGGCAGATTTTATCTGTGTCAGTCTTCACCATTCATCACAGTTGGGTACGTGGCCAGAGGTCATGACCCCGAGGGAGCTCTTTTTTTTTTTTGCTTGGGCGGAGCCGATGTAGCAATGGCGCCCCCCCTCGGGGCTGACGTACAATGTGGCACCCGCGGGTTGACCGTTAGTTGCTGTCGGCGCCGCCCCCTCGCCAGTTCTTCATCTCCCACTTTAGAGGTTGGACCTCGTGTGGAGCTCCTGAGGAAAAACTGCATCACAGCTGTGGCCTAGTTCCCATTCGGCCTATTACGTTGACAAAGTACCATCGGTTCTGTTTTGCCACCTACTCGATGCCGCTGACTGGTAAGACCATTCTTTTTACTTATTTTCAGCCACGTCTGGTCTGTTTTTGCTTGTTTTATTGGTAGAGCATGTCTGGTGTGGGGAGGGCAAGAAATCGTCTAAGACAGGACGGCCTCCTATGCATTGGTGCCCCTGTGGCCGCTGTTACTCCGTTTCTGACCAGCATGATCGATGTCTCACTTGTCTTGGCCCTCTTCATGACATGGATTCGTGTGATTCCTGCTTTTCCTTGGACCGCTGAGTTGTCGAACTTCGTGCGTGGAAAGTGGGGTGAGCGCCGACGACTTTCAGAGGATGGGCCCACACTCGTTAGGCTAAGACACAGTCTCGTGACTCTTCCTCCGGGTCCCTTCCCGGTTCAGTATGGACCATGGAGGAGGGGGCTTCTGCCTCTTTGAGCCTTGCTGCAGCGGGAGCCCTTTCTGTGATGCAGGATGCCCAGTCCGTTCCTTTTGGGGGGCGGCGGGAGGCATCACTTCGGCAATCGCCCATTTAGAGGCGAAGGCACCCCCGGTGTTGCATCCTGGGACCCATGGGCCTGGCCCGGCAGCAGCCTTGATGCTGTCCGCCAGTGCCATTTCAGATGTCGGCGGTGCCGAGGGTCCAGACGGCGCTGTGGTTGGTGCAGGGCCATCTCTAAGTGCTGTTTCTGCAGTCAACGCCATTCATGGCGCTGATAGTGGGAGTGGCGCCGTGGGAGTTGTGGCCACTTCTTCTGCGGCTGTTTCTGGTCTCGGCACCGAGACTGGAGACGGCACCGTTTCCACCTCCGGTGCCGTTCGCGGCACTGTGATGGGTGGCAGCACAATTGGTGGTGTTGTTTCTGTTCTCAGCAGCATTTGTGATGTCTCTGTCTCCAGGCCCATTTGCGTTGCCGTGGGAGGGGATGGCACCATGTCTGTTGCCAGTTACGGCTCTTTGTCATCGTTCACAGTGCCAAGGAGGGAGTCGGCGCCGACTGTGGTACCACAGCCAAGATTGGCTCTTCTCTCAGCCCAGGAAGGGGCAGGGGTCGGCGGGTGGTCTGGCACTGGACCTTGGTCTCCGCCTCTTCAGAGGAGGATTCCAGGTCTGATTCAGACTGGCTTCCAGACTCCTCAGAGTCTGCTGACCCCTCTAGGGTCACTTCAGTGGCCCACACTCAAACTCCCTCTGGGGAGCGGTCAGTGGTTCTAACCAGCAGGCAGCGGTTCAGGTGGCTGCTGCTGTGCAGCTTGGAGTTGGGGTATCTTCTGCCCCCTCAGTTGGGGTACCCCCTCCTTTTGTGTGCCTGGACAGCCCAACTTTAGGGCCAACCAGAGCACCAGTGGAAGGGGACGGTGCTGCACCCTGGGTGGTCTCCTTGGGGACTGCCCAAAGTTTCCAGCTGCCTAGGCTGGTGTTTTTGAGGCGGAGGGCTCTTTCGGAGTCTGAGGGGTTGAGGGGCCTGAGTTCGGCGCGGCGGCATCTCTCTCTCTGGGACCCACTTGGGTTTGGGGAGGAGCCACAGTGCGGACCTTCATCCTTCCCTCTCCCTCTCTCTCCTCGAGAGGGTCTTCCTCTTTGGAGACAAGAGATCGTCCTTGCGGACTCTCATGGTCCCAGTCACCTCACAGGGGGGACTCTTCAGGGCACGCTCTAGGCATTTTCAATGTGGTTGACCAGCTGTCAGCTGTTGGGCTTCCCGGAGCTCCACCTCTTTTGGGAGCATTCGGCAGGCTCTCTTGCCCTAGCAGAGGTCGTTCCTCTTCTTCTGTGGATCTGGCCCCCATTTATCTGTTGTCATCTCCTTCTCTCCCTGGAATTTCCGGCCCTAGAGGGCCGCTGACCTGGGGACAGTTCAGGGGTGCGGCTGCTCACTTTCCCACTTATGTTAGGGTGATGGACGAGTGGGTGTTCCACCTTCCCTCGAGCAGCAACCCCCTGGATCTCCAAGATCTTCTGCTTCCTCATCCCCCTCTTTGGAGGGGGAGAAACCATCCATCCACATCTCCCCTGCTGCTGATCTTGCTGCATGTCAGCGCTTCCTCACGAGGATGATGGAAGATCTTCGCATCACTGCTGGCTCTCAAAACTATCCAGAGCACATGGTGCACGACGTTCTAGGCGATTTCAGTGCGGCCACCCTGGTGGTGCCCTCCTGGCCTGCTCCCTTCCGGGTAGCGTCACTGCGCTTCTAGCAACGTCCCTTCTCCAGTATCCTGGCCCCTAGGGAACTGAGCCAGAGGTATTATGCTCCTCCAGAGTCTCCAGGTTGCATGCCTCACCCTCTGTCAGGGTTGGTACAGCTGGACACTCCTATTGGGCTTCACGCCCTTCACCGTGACTGGCCCCCAGATCAAGACTTTTCAGATTTTGACTTCTGGGGTAGGAGGACCTTCTGCTCGGCACGGATTTTACTGTCCATAGCTGCACATCAGGCCCACTATGCTTCCTACGACAGGTTCTTGTGGTCCAGGCTAGGTCAGCTCCTAGCTTCTTTGCCTGATATGGAGGTAACTAGACAAGCTATCGCACTCTCTGCTCAGAGCCTGGAGCTAGCATGGCACCAAGTGAGGGCATCCTACAACGCCATCGAGGTATCTTCCAGAGTCTTAGGGACAGCGATCTGCATTAGAGGGATGGTGTGGCTGCATCTTTCCTGGTTGTCACCCTTGGCCCAGCACAGGGTGATTTCCTTCTCCTACTGGAGAACCCATCTTTTCTCCCGCAGAGTGAGGTGGCAGTTGGGGCAACTTCCTTCCCCCTCTGGAGGGTTTCCGTCTCACTCTGCACTCTCTCGGGCTTCACCAAGCCTATGAAGGTTCTCCCTCCCAATGTCTTCTCCACTGGGAGCTAAGGGGCTTAGTCTCTTAGGGTTTCAGGCCCCTTTCGGGGGGGGGTTCAGTACTCACCCAACTATGATGAATGGTGAAGATTGACACAGATAAGATATGAAAATTACGTACCTACCATAATTCTGATCTTTCTGTGTATCTTCACCATTCATCACAAATCTTGCCCACCATCCCCATGGGGCCTCAGTCTCTGTGTCCCCCTCCCTCTGTGTGCCTTCTTGCTTCCCTCTTTCCTGTTGGCCAGGAGTGGGGGAATCCTTAAGCATGCAGGGGGGTTTCTTGCAGTCTTGCGGCTGGGGGGGAGGGGACGGGGGGGCTGTTTCCTCATCGCCTTATGGCTTCCACGCCTTCTTAGGGGTGGGATGTTGGTGACTGACCCCCTTTCTCCTCCTCTTAACCCTTGTCCTTTGGGACTAATCCTTTATTATTCTTTTAGAGGAGGGGTCCCCCCACTCTTATTTTTGGTGGGATAGGGGAGAGGACATACCTTGGCTCCTGGTCCCCCTCCTCTCCTTAATTCACTACTTTAGGAAGTCGTTCCTGCCAGAGTATCTCTTGGTCAAATTCTGTGCCTTGAATCTTGCCAGCCTTGCCGGGCTTCTAGCTACTCCTGGGCAATAATTCCATCTAAAATCTGGGGACCAAACCGCAAGCCCCAGTTTTGTCCTCTCCCTTCCCACTTAATTCTTCCTTTCCTTTCCTTCTCTTCCAGAGATTGGGGCCCCTCCCAATCCCCTTAGCTTCTCTCTCTCTCTCTTGCGTATCCTCTTGGTTGTTTATTCCTCCTTTTGTTTTCTTATATCTTTTCCTTTGTCTGTCCCTTGGACTTCCTTTTCCCACCTCTCAACCCTATTTCTTACTCTACAGTGACTCAGAACTGGCGAGGGGTGGCACCGACAGCAACTAATGGCCAACCTGCAAGTGCCACGTTGTACGTCAACCTCGAGGGCGAGCGCTGTTGCTGCATCGACTCTGCCCAAGCAAAAAAAAAAAAAAAGCTCCCGCGGGGTCATGACCTCCAGTCACATACCCAACTGTGATGAATGGTGAAGATACATCATCCCTCATAAGGATAAAGTAGAGCTCAGAACAGACAGAAAATTTCTCCCTAAGGTGGTTTCTGAGTTCCACCTTAACCAGACCATTACCCTTCCTGTATTTTTCCCTGAGAAATTCACTCTACGGGAATGCAGGCTTCATAGTTTGGACATTAAAAGAGCCCTGTCTTACTACCTGGAGCACACCAAGCAGTTCAGGGGCTTCACTGCGCAGCTTTTCCTCACCTATGGTGAGGTAGGCAGAGGAAAACTAGTCACTAAGAGAACTATCTCTCGCTGGTTAGTCGCCTGCATTCAGTTTTGCTATGACAAGACTGGTAAACAGCCTCCTCAAGGCCTTAGGGCCCATTCCACTAGGGGCACTGCTGCAAAAGTGGCAGCTGTGAGGGAATTTCCTTACTTGATGTTTGCAAAGCAGCCACCTGGAAGACTGTACACACATTCACAAAGCATTACTGCCTAGACGTACAGTCTAGATCTGATGCCATATTTGGCAGGGTTGTCCTGCAGAGCCTCTTCCCTAAGTTGGTTCTGTACCCGCCTCCTAACTCAACTGCTTTGTAGTCTGCTAGTGTTACTGATGCTCAAGGACTCCTGGGGTGAGAAGAAAAAATACTGTAGTAATCTTGTTTCTTCCAAGGTGTCCTTTAGCATCAGTAACCTCCCAACCTTCCTCCCCTGGTAACCTAACTGAAGATGACTCTTGTGGTTTGTGCCAAATATGTTCTACATTTGAATTGCATTTAAATTTCTCCTTCCTTATTACTTGTGTAGTTTTTTCATATTTTTATAATAGTTTTGAAAGCCTGTTAGGACAGACTTCATATGGGCATGTTCCCATCATAGCTTTGAAAAAAATTCTGATGATCTCTGGCAAGCTCCACTCAGCACACCCTCTAAATCTCTTCTGATTGGCTAATTCCTATAACTCATTACCATAATCTCCACCTCCGAGGCAGCTCAACCTAGCCAGCTTACTTCTAATGTTGCTGATGCTAAAGGACACCTTGGAAGAAACAAGATTACTTTGGTGAGTAATTTTATCCTATTCACCTGTAACCGTAGTTGTACTCATCCACAATGGCCTACCAAAGTTTGCTTCTGAATGCTTTTCAGGCTTGCAAATACGAGTATAAAAGGAGGGGAGCTGGAGGACCTCATGTTAGGGTGGTTGGAGTCATGCTTGAAGACTGTTACAATGACAGCCTGCTCAGTGAAAGACTACCTAATTGAATGTGAACTGAATAGTAGTAGTAGAACTGTAGATCTCCTTCTGGAGTATCTGTCGTCAGGTGACACTGCAGGAACCTTCAGTGTTGGTGAAGGAGAATTCACATGGAAGATTTTCAGTAGTACAACTGGGGCAGCCCACGCCATCAGCATCTGTCGACGTCTCCAACTCTAAAAAGGCGTGAGCGGCCCTGCTCCGTCCTCAGTTGTTTCCCGCCATCAGCTTGCTTGCATGGGTCTCTTCGGACACTCTGACATAGTATTTGTGCCATTATTTCGCCAACAACTTTTTCTTCAGCATTTTTCTGAATCTCTTTTATTAAAAAGATTCTTCTAACTTGTTTATGTCTAGAGTGAATCCTTCAACTTCTCTCTTCCATTGTTGCAGAAAGAAGATTGCCTCCACAGATGAACATTCTCTCTGTGTCTGCTGTCTTGAACCTGAACACAAAGTTTCTGACTCTGAGCTGTGCCAGAAGTTTAACTGAACAACCCTCAGGTGACACAGAAAGGCTCTTAAAAATTTTCTGATGGATCAAAAGGTAGTCAGTTCTGGACAGGGGTCCTTCGGGGTCCCAGCCTCTCAGTCACCGACTGGATCATCGGGCTCCCAGGCCTCCAAGTCCTAAGACAAATCCTCGGGGAAAAGTCATAAAAAAGACCAAGATCACGACTGCTTCTCCTGGTGGCGATCTCGTTCTCCAACTGTCTCTTCTCCTTCAGGGGAACTGCTGTGGCTGCACTGACACGGAAGACTGCTATCCAGGTTTCTGTACCCACCAGACTCATACCAACAGCACCTCCACCCGATTCTTAGGCAACCAGTCATCGAGCTCCAGGTCGTTGGCCCCTCCTTCGTCGATGACAGGCTCGTCATGACAACTCTTTGTTGAGACCTGCCCTTCTACCTCCAGGGCTACAGGCTCTTCGGGTTCTCAGGGATCCAGCATGCCGTTGAACACCCCCACCCCGTGACGAACACAGTCAACTTGAATGAAGTCCTGCTTAAATTCACTAACATGATTGTTCAGCAGCTGGGCGCTTTTAGGCCCTTCGCCATGGATGGCAGCTTCATCATCAACACCTACTCATTGGCCACGGGAAGCTTCCTGTGGGCCGTCGCTGTGCATCCAGCGCAAGTCCCAGATTTAGAAGAGGTCAGCGTCGAGGAGGAGTACCACCCAGACCTCATTCTTCCTCATGATGAGGAGGAGGAAGAGATCCTGCTCTCTGATAGATTTGATACATCTTCTGTCAGTGAGGACTCAGTGAAGCATACTCCCAGGTCTCCTCTGGAGGATCCCACATTTTTTAATGTGATGAAGCAGCTCTCCTCAGCCATGGGCTTCCATACTGAGGAAGAGGATGCCACCAGAGAGGAGCTGGTGGATTTCCTGGAGATCCCTGAATCTCCCCCAAAAATCATTCCTCCAATACGTCTTACGCTGAGGAATGCAGCCACAGCAGCGTGGCACAGACCAGACATGGTATCAGCTATGCTGCACGGGGCAGATAAACTCTATCATGCCCCACAATGGTTTCCCTGCTATGCTGCCCAGCCTGAGACAGATTCAGTGGTCATCAAGGCAGCTCATGACAGGTCTAAGGTGCCTAAGCACCTTAGTTCCCTTCCCCCAGATAAAGAGTCTTGTGGAATCGACCTCTTGGGCAAGAGGGTATATGCTTTGTCAACCCTGGGTTTGAGGAGAGCTAATTACCTGACTCACATGGTAAAATACCAGAATGCCAACTAGAAAAAAGGGCAAGGCCATGGCACAAACCCTTCCAGATGACACACAGAAGCAGGAGCTGCTCCAGTGTCTCCAAGCAGCTGAGGACGTTAGTAAGCACCTCCTCAGAGCCCTCTATGATATGTCTGACACCATTGCCAGGGTGGCTGCCATGGGCATATGCCTGCGTAGGCACTCCTGGTTCAAAGTATCCGGGGTTGCTGCTGATGTACAGTGAAAAGTGCATAGTGCCCCCTTTAATGGCACTAAGCTATTTGGCCCTGATGTTCAGGATATTATTAATGATCTGCAAGCCTTGGACGGGGCTCTCAAGTCTGTTCGCTCCCTCTACCATACCCAATCAAGATACAGTGGATGCGCTCCCTTTTGCAAAGCGCCTAGTAGGCTTGGTATGCCTCCTGGCCCCAAGAGAAATGCAGATCCCTGGCTGTCTTTCCTGGCCCCTCCAGTGCTGGAGTTGCGGCCAAGCACCCCAGAAATGAGGGACCAGCCCAAGCAGCTGGCTTCACCTCCACTTGACTCCTTGCCGTTCCCCCTTTTCTGGTCCCAGTTCTTCCTCCATCAGAACTTCAGATATATGGATTCTGCAGATCGTAGAGATGGGGCACACCCTGGAGCTCATTGAGCAACCTTCAGAAACTCCTCCTCCCCCATCTGGTTACCTTCCGGCTCACCTGCTGTTCTCGGGGAGGAGGTGCAGTCCCTTCTACACAAGCATGTCATCGAGACCGTTCCCAGGCACCAGAGAAACAAGGGGTTCTCATCCAGGTTTTTCCTGGTACCAGAAAAGACCGGCTATCTGAGGCCCATTCTGGACCTAAAGGACCTCAATCTGTATGTTCAGTACAAAAAGTTTCAAATGGTAACCTTACCGGCCTAATGCCCCTTCTCAAGAATGGGATTGAATCTGTTCACTTAACATGCAGGACACTTACTTGCACATTTCTATCTTTTCTCCTTACTGGAAGTTTCTCCACTTTGCGTTTCAGGACGAGCATTATCCATTCAAAGTGCTGCCCTTTGGCTTGTTCTCTGCGCCCCAAGTCTTTATCATATGCTTAGCAGCGGTAGCAACAGCTCTCAGAAGGGAGAGACTGTGTGTTTTCCCTTATGTGCATGATTGGCTGCTAAAGACCCCATCCAGGGAACAACTTTTGATAACTCTGGAGTGAACTCTCCAGTTTTTCCACTTCCTGGGCATCACCGTCAGTCTGCCCAAGTCGGTTCTGGTACTGTCCCAAAGGCTACAGTACATAGGGGCTATTCTGGACTCGGCCCAAGAGAAAGAACTTCCTGCCCCAAAACAGGGCAGAGTGCCTTATCGCCCAAGCTCAGGAAGTCGCCTACAGCCACCATGTTCCTGCCAGGGTGTACCTGATGGCAGCTGCCATACCCACTGTTCCACTGGCCAGGCTTCATATGCGTGTCCTCTAGTGGACCCTCTGGGTGCAGTGAGACCAACTCATGGATGACTTAGACTGTCCAGTTCTGGTCTCTTCCCCAGTCTGCAAGGTACTGTGGTGGTGGATGGACCCCTCAAATCTGCTTCAAGGCGTCCCATTTCAGATCTCCTCTCTTCAGCAGATCCTCACCACGAATGCCTCAGGTCTGGGCTGGGGAGCACACCTTTTTATCTTTCAGATCCAGGGCTCTTGGTCCTAGCTGGAAACCTCCCTGCATATCAGTATCCTGGAGATGAGTGCGGTGTTCTGTGATATGCAGGCTTTTCAGCAGGTCAGCTGCTGGTGCAGTCAGACAATTTGAATGTAGTATACGACATCAACAAGCAGGGGAAGACTCATTCTTACCCCCTATGCAGGGAGGCCATGAGAGTGTGGTACTGGGTGCTGGATCACGGTCTAACTCTCTCGGCGGTCTACATGTTAGGCGTGTTAAACACTGTGGTGGACAGCCTCAGCTGGACTCAGTCCAGCATGGATGACTGGGAGCTCCTCTCACCCATCGCTGAAGACTTGTTTGACAGATGGGGTTACACAGAGTTTGACCTTTTCGTGTCCCCACACAATGCAAAACTGCCCAATTTCTGTATGCTAGATACAGGGCCTGGAATTTTCTGGTGAGATGTGTTGTCCCTGTCCTGGAGCGGGAGGTTTCTTTATACCTTTCCTCCGTTTCCTCTAATTCAGAGGGTGCTCATCAAACTGCAGATGGAGGGGGCCAGCATGATTCTGATAGCTCCATTCTGGCCTCAGCAGATATGGTTCCCCCTGCTTCAGTAGCCGGCAGAGGAGCCTCCAGTCCTTCTCCCCCTCTGCAGTAATCTTACCCAGGCTCAGGGGACCCTGGTTCATACCAACGTCAGGTCCCTCCATCTGCATACTTGGCTCATGAGGACATAGCCATTGCCAGGTTTGGGGTTTCGAACAGAGTGGCGGACATCCTTGTGGCCATCCAGAAGCCTTTCACTCAAGCCACATGTGCTATGAAGTGGAATTGGTGTGCCGTCTGGGCTGCCAAACATAGTTTGGACCCTTTTACCTGCCCGGTGATCCACATCCTGGACTACCTGATCTCTGTCGGACTCAGGTCTCCAGTACTCCTCTCTTAAGATGCACCTTTTGGCTATTTCTGCCTTTCATGAGCCCATTGGTGACCGCAGGATTGCTCTGCTGGATGTTTCCCATACTTTTCTCAAGGGCATCCTACATCTAAAACCCCCAGTCCTTTCTCGGCTTGGGATTTGAATTTTAGTTTGGAGAAATTGACCGTCTCCATTTGAGCCAATGGCAACTTGCGATCTGCGCTTTCTCTCTTGGAAAGCTTTATTTTTAGTTGCCATTACTTCTGTTTGAAGAATTTCAGAGCTTCAGGCCCTCTGGCGTGAGGAGCTTTATTTGATTTTTCTCAAAGACGGTGTCTTTGCATACAAACTCTAAGTTTCTCCCTATGGTGGTCTCCGAGTTTACACTCAACCAGTCTCTCCACCTTCCTGTTTATTTTCCTGAGCATGCCAATCCAAGGGAAAAACTGCTCCATATGTTAGATGAGCGCAGAGCTTTGAAGTACTACCTGCTTCGCACCAAGGATTGTAGAAAGTTGAAGCAGTTGTCTGCTTCTTTCAGCCCAGGTAGAGAGGGCGCTTCCGTTTCTAAACAATGATTATCCAAATGGTTGGCAAATTGCATTGTATTTTGCAACAGCAAGTACAGCTAAGATTTGCTTGGTGCTATCAAAGCTCATTCTACCAGAGGCTTGGCTACCTCTGTGGCTTGTTTCTGAGGGGTCTCTGCCGCGGACATCTGTGCAGTTGCCATCTTGAGTACCGTCCATACTTTCACCAGGCATTACAGTTTGGACATTGCCTCGAGCCCATGCAGGTTTTGGTAGGGCTGTGCTGCAGGGCCTCTCCTGTCTTGAGTTTGAGAGCTCTCCTCCCAGATTGTCTGTTTGAACCTGTAACTGCTTGGGACGCGTTCCTATGGTGTCACCTGATGACTAAGATACCCCCGTAAAGATAGAAGAGTTACGTAAGAACTTACCATAACAGTTGATCTTCGAGGGGATCTGAGTCATCAGGTCTTCTTTCCCTCCCACCATCACCCTCCTTGGGGCTCCTGTCTAGGAACTAGCTGTTTGGTGTATCCAGCCTTTCATATAGATCTGGGGACCTCGCTGTCTCTCATCGGTTCCCCATGGTTAGGGCTATGCTTCCTTAGTTTCTGGGGGGAAAGAACTGAGGAAGGAATGGGGTCGCTCACACCTTTATAGGATTGGTAACATCAACAGACGTTGACGACGTGGGTGGCTCCAGTTGTACTACTGAAAATATTTTGTGTGGATTCCCCTTCACTGACGGCAATGTTTCTACGGTGTCACCTGATGACTGAGATCCCTCAAAGATCTACTGTTACAGTAAGTTCTTACATAACTCTTCTTTACAGGTGAGTAACCTCTATTTCTAACTGATACATACACCACGTATTGAAAATTGGAAAAGAAATCCTTTAACTTCTGTTTTCTTTACTAATTCATAAGAAATACAGTTCAGGTAGTTCAAGTTTATTCTAAAATTGCAAGCAGTTACAGAAACTTGTTGGAAGTTTTTACTTTTCACATTTAATTCATATTGAAAATTAAATTGTTAGGAAAAAGAATAACATGGTTAAAGAAAAAGAAATTCAGTAGACAAATTGGCAGCAGGTTAAATACTACAAAATCACACATGCCCCCACAATGCAAAGCATCATGGGCTGCATATGCAAATCACCACAGAATGTTATGCTGGTCCAACTTTAAGCAGAATTGCATGGTGCTGAAAGGCCTCTCACACAGTTTTCAAAGGGTGCTAACAGAAGACATAGACACGTGTTTCGTCCTACCAGGACTCATCAGTATGCCTCGTCTGTTTGACACCCTAGTGGAATGGACCAGCTACCCCTAAGGCAGTGTACCTGGATATATTGTGGTGAACCCATTAAAATAAAAACTATTTAAAGACAAAGAACCTCTGTGCGCAAACACTGAGGCAAGGGTTACCCTAAAGGGCATTTGGCTGGGAGGCCAAGTTTCAAGAAAATACAAAATCACACATGCCCCCACAATGCAAAGCATCATGGGCTGCATATGCAAATCACCACAGAATGTTATGCTGGTCCAACTTTAAGCAGAATTGCATGGTGCCGAAAGGCCTCTCACACAGTTTGCAAAGGGTGCTAACAGAAGACATAGACACGTACTACAAAATATGTATATCTAATTCTCAATTTACACATATAAATGGGAAAAATTTACAAACAAAATATAGAAAATTGATAATTCAATTCAAGGCAAAAGGCACATGGGTTTTGTACCCCGCTTATTTTTTTTTTTAAAGTTAAAATTGTCAGCCACACTGTTTGGCCTCCCAAGGTTCAAAACTTGTACTGTACCTATTATTCTTCCCTATTTTAAAAGAAAGCAGTCGTTTACCAAGAACCTCCCCCTCCCAAATCTGTACCTTCCGATTTAAGCTTTTCAGCCACAGGATACATTTTTTCCCCTAAAGTCCAGTGATGTCCATTTCATAGGCAGGTGCCACTGCCCCCTCAACACTTTTGTATTGAGGTGAGCAATGCACCGCAGTTTCTAGGAAATGGACCTGCACAAATGTCCGGCATGATAGGATATTGCAGACTTTTTCAAAATAAAATGAAGTAAGTAGCTTTTAGGAAAAAAAAATGTATCCTGTGGTTGAAAAGCTTAATCGGCGGTACAGCTTTGGGGGTTCGTGTATAGTACAGCTTTCCTTTAATTGTTTTTGTTTGCTTATTTCTCAGTTGGTTCTTATTTTCTCTTTAAGCCAACCCCATCCATACACTTACTGTATGTCAGTTTGTTTGTTTTTGGCAGGCTGATAACTTGTGGTGTTTTGTAGCTGTGTTTGCATTGTCTGTCCTTCTATTTTGGTGTTGATTATAGAGTGATTGGAATTGCAGTATTTAAAATGCCAAAGTAGTTGTTTCTTCAGTCCAGTATGTGGAAACTCTGTTTTTTTACTGGCCTTAACAATTAAAATCCTGATTACTGGCTTTAATTAACATTTTTTCAGCCTCTGATGTAGAGCAAGATGAAAGTTCAGAGAAAGGCTCACCGGAACATGAAGAGGCAGATAAGGAAGGGAGCACCAAATCATCTGCTTCATCCGGATCTATTACGCCACTTCCCACAGTGCTCCTAAACAGGAAGATTGAAACACTTCTGAAAGAATGGAACCGAAACCCAGATATGCTCTTTACTATCCACCCTGTTGATGGATCTTATTTATTGTGGCATGTGAAGTATTTAGATGAATACAGCACAGGAATTTTTAGACAAGTCCAGGTACGTATACATTAGAAAACATATTTTAGGAAACAACAATAGCAAAAAATGATTTACTAAAGAATTTTACATGGATTGTCATAGATCAAGGGAGCACTCTTGCATAATCAGACCACTGCTTCCTCCCAACACATAAGATACTCTTCATCTGTAAAGAGTCTCACACACTGGTTCCCTGGAAACTGGCACGTTCAGGAGAGAATTTTTTAATGTTAAATATTCTATTGAACACGCTCTATCAATAATATATCAATATGTCCTCGAAGTTCACTCTTAATTTTGTAAGAGTGGTGTTACTTGATGTATCTTTTCTATTGTGGCATGTGAAGTATTTAGATGAATATAGCCCAGGAATTTTTAGACAAGTCCATGTACGTATGCATTAAAAAATCATATTTTAGGAAAGAACAATAGCAGGAAATTATTTACTACAGAATTTACATGGGCTATCATAGATCAAGGTAGCAATCTTGAATAATCTGAGCACTGTTCCACCCCCCTCCCCACCACACACACACACACACACACACACACACACACACACACACAAAAGACACTCTTCATCTGTAAAGCTTGTCTCACGTGCTGGTGCTCTGGAAACTGGCATGATCATGAAAAACTTTTTATCACAGCTGTTTTTCTCTCCCTGATGCAGTGCGATCGGCGGGGGCATCCAGCCGCCGTCTCGGCTCACTTGCATGATGGGTGGTCTGGTACGGCCACTCCCCAACCCACTGGGAGACCCTCCCTATGCCTTCCCATGCCGGGCTAAGACCAGACCCACCCCAGCGCGATTCCACAACAGACCTCTAGGCGGTATGAGCATGGCTATCAAGCTGCTTGCTCACGCCCAGCCATTTTCTTGCAGTTTTGTCCCTTGAAGTGCGGATATGCAATGACGTCGGAGGCACAACGTACCGATGTCTGCTGCACTCCACCCCTAAGTGCACCAGCTCTAGTAGTGCCCCCAGTCATCACCAGGGCTGCTGCAGAGCAGTGGGATCCCTCAGCCCTCCCCGGGATAAGAGAGCAGTCCTCTGGACGCTTGATCTCATCCCTGCCCTGCCGACCCCTGACAACCCATGCGCATTTCCGAACCTGGGTCACCAGCGTGATGCGAAGTGTGGCGTGTAGCGCCTCAACCCTCAGCACCACCAGGCCGTCAAGAGAAACTTTTTAAATGTTCAATATATTATTACACACCCTCTAGCAATAATGTCTAAATATGTCCTCGGAGACCACTTTTAATTTTGTAAGAGTGGTGTCATTTATTCTTGGGGTACCAGAACTGCTTACCTTTGTTTTATGAATCTGTTACGTCAGTATCCTCCATCAGGCCATAATATTTGTTTTTAGGACTGGAGGCACTAGAATTCTACAAGAGTCAATGTTTTGGGAATGTTAGAGATGATGTGCACGTCAGCACACATTAGTGCTGGGTGAAATTAGCAAATTCCGTTTTCGTGAAATTTTCTCAATTCTGTAAAATTTTTTTGAAAGTTTGAGGAATTTTCCAACATTTTTTAATTGTGCATAAATCAGTTAGTGTTATAGCTAGAAGATTGACATTTGGCATGCATATTGTTTAGAAGGGGTGCTAAAAGATTTCCGAGTTTAATGACATTTGGATGAGGGGCAGCGAAGTTATAGGGGCTCAACATCAGGCAATTTATTATTCATGAAAAAATATTTCTGTGCTTACAACTTAGCCACCTTTGGAGCTTGATAATTAAAAATATATATGCAAAATTTCTTGGAACAGTCACAGAAACTACTAAATGGAGAAGTAATTGGTTGTGCCAATTTTAAGTTACAGGAGTTCAAAATTTCACGATTATTCGTTAAACTGTGTGAAAATTTTAAAAATACTTGGATGTTTATAGCTACATTGCTGTCGTAGGCATAGACCTAAAGATTTGGCATGCATACTAAAGTAGATATGTCCTGGAATCTCATTAAGCTGGATAAATGCAGTTTAGTAGGTTAAAATTTATTGTGGGTACTTAAGAAATTACTGATTGGCAACATTTGCCCAAAAATTCATGGACACATAATAGGTAATGTCACTAGAATTCCACTTGTTGAATTTAACTTTCACAAATTACTTATTTATGTAAAAATTGGTCACCAGGAAAGACACATTGAGTCAAGGCTCGTTTCCAGGTGCAACCCTAGGGAGGGGGAACAGTCAAGCAAACACAAGAGAATTAATGTGTAACATACAAATAAGGTGCAAACAAATGTTAGAGCAACATGGCAAAAGTGCAGTGACAAAAGTGGGTGACAGGAATAAAATACACTCTACATCTGGAATTACAATCAAATAACTGGTTGAACGTATCAGTACAATGAAATTAGGAGAAGTAAAACCAACCCCTGATAGGGGATGAACTAGGGAGGAAAGTGAAGGGAGGTGAGACACGGGGCAGGTCAGTTAGGGAGCAGCCAGGAGCAGGAGGGGAGGGCAGGAGTTTAAGCTGAAGTGTAAGGAAAGTTGAGGAGGGTAAGAGATGAATGGAAGATAGGCAGAGGTTCTAGAGGGGAAGGGGAGATGATAGGAGAAGGCTGACTGCCCAGCGGAGGAGTGAGGATGAGGGAGGGAGACGACTGATCACCAGTGAATCACCTTACCTGCACTAGCATTGTAGCCCTGCAGTTCTCCAACACTACTGTGACAATGATGCCCAGCATCATGCTCAATCATGACTAAAGATATACAGATATTTCAGTTGCAGTGGTCTAAGTCGCAGCTTGTTGTAAGGCTTAAGTCTTGGCATCACTTGGTGCCACAGTTTTCAAATAGTTAAAATACTGTATACATTGTTATCTGCAGGGTTGTCCAAGAGTCAACAAGTAGCATTGTACAAATATGAATGTGCTTCCACAAGTCATTAAGATTTTATTTTTATTTATTTATTTATTGAAATTCTCGGATTAAACCTTTGAGAACAAGCTCATTACATAGGTTCCACGTCAGAGGTATATAAGCACGAGTCAAAAAACAACACAAAATGACAGTTAATGAACACAAATAAAGGAGAACAACAAGTACAAGGCACTATACAGTACAACTAGTTTCAGGTCAATAACACTGAGTTACATTGTTGATGTAATACATCAGCCAAAAGATTGGCCTCGTCAGTGGAGGTGTGGGTACATAGTGGTGCCAAGTGTTGGGGAGGAAGACCTAACTAAGTAGCAGGTAACATGTAAGGTGTGATTTGTTAAGGGTGAAGGGGTGTAAGAAGGAGGGAGAGGAGGGTAAGGGAGGGGAAGTAGAGAGGGAAAACAATACAGGATGGGAGGGAGGGGAAGATGGAGGGAGAAAAAGGAAAAAAATAGGTGGTGGAACTCAGAACAGGATGACTATAGGAAGTGAGAAGAAGGCACTAAAGGAAGCCGACACAACTGGCACTGGTTACCAGATGTTTCCTGAGCTCACGTTTAAAGGGGCCTGATGTTGCTTTAGAAGAGATACTAGGAGGAAGATTATTTATCCATTTAGGTACCTGGTGTGCAAAAGCTCTTTATCTAAGAGAGGTGCGACATCTAGGAATCTTGAAAACCATGTGCTCAGATCTTCTGGTGGGACAAGTGCTTTCATAGGGGGTGAGGAGCTTCAGCAAGCCCAAACTCACTTTTTTAGCCAGCAAACAGGTCTGGAACTTGAGTCTGCCCTCAAACGGAAGCCAGCTGGCACGAGCGTAGAGGTCACAAGTGTGCATAAGTCGCTCAGAACTAGTGGTGAGTCGGCATGCTTTGTTTTAGGCAATTTTAATGCAATGGAGGGCTTCATCAGTTGCCACCCCATAGATCACAACGCCATACTCAGTTGTGGCCCTATAATTCACAGTGCCATACTCAACCAGATAGACCACTAAGCTACGGATGGCCAGGTTGAGAGCTTCAGGGGTAAGACTATGCTTATGTCTGTATAGAAGGCCGATGCGTTTATTGAGAGCCTTTACAGTATTTTCAATATGGTAGTCAAAGGACAAGGAGCTGTCAGCTGTTACTCCCAGGTATTTTAATTGTTGGATCAGGTCCAGGGGAGTACCAGCTACATCCGTTATGGTGAGGGAATGCAAACGGTGCTTGTTCTGAGGGCTAGAAACAACATAGTCTTAGTTTTTTTATAATTCATGACAAGCTTATGGTCCTTGGACCATCTTTCAACTTCAGTGAAGCTATCCTAAAGTGTGTGTTCCAGGGCACTAAGATCAGTGCCATTCGCATAAAGGACCACATCATCTGCATATAGCAGAATTTTGCTGAGACAGGCAAGTGGGAGTTGATTTAGAAATATGCTAAACATTAGAAGGCCCAGGATGGAGCCCTGTGGAATGCCAGAGCAAACTGGTCTGCTGACTGATAGGACATTATCAAACCTAACTTGTTGAAATCGGTTTGTGAGACAGCTCTTGAACCATCCAACTGTGTCCTTAGAGAGAGAGAGAGAGAGAGAGACCAATAGCTATAAGTTGTTTAATTAGAAGGTCATGATTAACCGCATCGAACACTTTTGACAGATCAGTAAATGTTGCACCAGTCAGCTTGCCGTGCTCCAGGGAGTTGTGAGTATAGCCTGTGAACTCAATAAGAGCAGTAGTGGTGCTATGACCCTTGCAGAACCCGTGTTGTTGCGGGCATTGGATGTTATACTTTTCAAGGTATTCAACGAATTGATCCGCAGCAACCCTTTCCAGTGCCTTTGATAGAGGGGGGAGGATCGAGATGGGTCTATAGTTACCAAGTGAAGAGCGATCTCCACTTTTGAAGACAGGAGTCACTAAGGCCACTTTCCACAGCTGTGGGAACTGTGAGAATCTAAGTGAGGCATTAATAAAGTGAGTTAATGGCTGTATTATACCATTCAGGGAGAGGGCTATAAATTTAAGGTCAGGTGAGTCACTGCTGTGTCGGGACTTCCCCAGGACTTTTTTAAAGTATTTTTTGGCTTTGTTTAAGGTGATGGTTTTGAAGAAAAATGATGGATATGAGGGAGGCTGAACAATAGTACTAGTTTTGACAGTAGAGTTTGCATGGGGTAAGAAGCCCGGGGTAGCACACCAGAAAGATCTGAAAACACATTATTGAATGCGTTTGCAATTATAACCGGGTCAGTTGAGGGTAGACCGTCAATGTTGAGCATCGTGGGGGGCATCCTTACTATCTTTTCCAGTGACCTCCTTTAGGTTGGCCCAGAATTTTTGCTGTTTCTCCAACAGTGTGTGAGTGCTTCCTTGTAGTATTGGTTTTTTGCTGCACGTGTTGCCCTTGTGCATTCATTGCGAGCTATTTTGTAACTGTGAATGTTGGTCTGCTTGCCAGTCACACGGGCTCTAGACCACAGGTGGTCTCTTTTGTTTCAAGGTCTCAAGAAGCTCAGGCGAGAACAGAGGGTTACTACGGCCTTTTATTTTCTGCTTTTTTGTGGAGGCATGCTTATCACACACTGTGTTGAATATCTGGATGAAACACTGCAGGGCTGTGTCCGTAGTATGGGATGAATAAACTGCAGACCAGTCCTGCTGACGCAGATTGGCTCTAAATTGCTCGAGGTGTCCATGCTTAAGAACCCTATTAGTAACAGTTCTGGCTGGAGGTTTAGAGTGGTTGCTGGACCAGCAAAATAGGACAGGCAAGTGGTCACTATAGGCATCTGGGAGTACAGTGGTGTGGGAGATATGTTCCGGTCGATTTGACAAGACCCAGTCCAGTAACGTGGATGAACCAGTCTTGTAGTTTACCCTGGTGGGAGAGCTGACGAGCTGAGAGGGGTGCACCGCAGATACAGCAACCCTGTAGGGCATTGCTGCGTGGGAGAGACAATTGGCATTGAAATCACCAAGGAGTATGGTTTCAGTGTTAAGGTTCAGTGCGCCGAGGCACTTCATTAAACAGTCTAATCCAGGGGTCTTCTGTCCCGGCGGGATGTACACAGAGAGGACGGTTAGGGTTTTGTTGTGCATCTCTAGTAAGATTTTTATATTTAAGACCTGCATGCTCGTCCTGGTGTCAGATAGAGGTAGGATGTGGGCCTGTATGTTGTCCCTGAGGTAGAGTGCACAGCCACCTCCTGTTTTGGTAAGATGATCAACCCTGAAGAAGTTGGTGAGCTCTAGTGGTTATCTGGCATATTACAAAAATTTAGGCTGCACAGTGATATCCACGACTGTTCTTCGTGGTTCGTCACTCAAGATAGTGACATGACACTTGGCACCACTATACTTTTGCTGTGGAGCCTCCTATGAATTTTACCTTAAGGCCTCTTTACCCAGCCTTTATCTTCCTCTACAGTAGCAACTCAAGCGCAAGGCTGGGCAAAATGTATGGACATGGCTTCGACAAAAGTATCACAGCATTACACAATTTCACAAAAGCTCATAAAATTCAACATTAATTCTGATGTTATTTGGAATCTTTGGCAGCTTATAATTTGGCCAGCCTTTGAGCAAGAGATTAGAAAGCTGACACACACAACTTCTTTCTTTTTTCCATATTTTTTTTTCTCCCGGCCAGCAGCTCGTCTCTCGGGGGTATACCCTGTCTACAGGGACATACCTGATCACGTTGAACTCAGCCCTCATTCAGTTCGCTGCTGGGTTTTTCTACAACATGGTCTGAGAAATCTTTTGTACATGTCTAATCTTTTCTCACAATTAGAAAAAAATATGACTAGGACACAAGTACTCCAAACACAGATTGTGGCGATTAGCCTTGGCAAATATTTGGAAACACTGTAAACAGTTTTTTAAAACCTGTAGGTCCTGTCTTTTTTTTTTGATCTTACTGACATGCCAGTTGTCAGCAGACTAAAAGAAAACCCCAGGAAAGGGAAAAAATAAAAATTGCGGTTGGTTCCCAGAGGAGAAAAGAACCGCAATCAAATAAAACCTTTTTTTTTTAATTTACATTTTGTAGTTTTTTTTCCCGTTTTCGCCCATCCCTGCCTGTGCGCATCCGGGGCACTGACGTATGCATGTGGAGGCATGCACATGTGAGGCACTGCGAAACACCCCACCCTACTAGCTGCCCCCTTCCCCACCTACGCCACTGCCGGACCTCCACCTGGTGGTAACGGGACTGTGAGAGGGACAGCATCCACCGCAGGAGAGGAGAGCTGCCAAAAAGTGGCTCAATCCTGCTCCTACCCTCTCCACCCCCGGCCAGCTTCCCGATGACCCAAGGTCATTCCTGCACCAGGGTCACCGGAGTGATGCGAGGTAAGGCTAGATGCCTCAACCCTCTGCGCCACCAGGCTGGCTATAAAACTTGTTTTATATTTGTAAAAAATGCGGTGGGTTCCCGAGAGAAAAGAAACCGAGCGCAAAATGGGAAAATTGCTCCTAAAATAAATAAAAATAAGGAAGCTTTAAGTTAAATTCGTTGAGTTAAATAGCGATTAGGAACTGCTAAAACAGAAATAAAACTGAAAAGACCTCGGTTCCTGGGAACCGCAAAAGAGCCGTCGGGAACCGAGAAAATTCCCCCCCAAAAAAACACAAAATATCTAAAAACACTAACTAGAGGCAGAGAAATTACAAACTTGCAGTGAAGTTGCTGAGGAAAGCTCTTCACGGCATCTAGTTGTCTGAGTGGAGAAATCAATCTGACTGTTAGATAGAACACAATCCTCTTAGAGGCAGCAGTTTGAATGTAGCATTCTAGACTAGTTCCATTATTTGCATACATTCCACATTACATCACTACAGCTCCAGGACAATCTGAGATTCTGAGCTGACTGCATATGTCTAATCATACTGGGAGATCCCTTGCGAGAAACAATATGACTGTGGTAAGTAATTTTTTCTTCTCTCCCATCTCCCCTGGTGGGGGTGGTGCCTCGTTAGCCTTGCACAACCATAGCTTCCCCTGCTGCAGGTGCAAACTCCATGGTCCAGCCACAGAGGTTGTTGTCTTGGTGGAACCCACTGCCAGCCCCGTGGACCAAAATGAACTGCTGTGTGGCAGCTGTCTCAGCCATGGCCTGCCTTCTGATGTGTCTTCCTGGGCTCATTCTGAACCCAGGTTATCAGCACGCAGCGCAGTGCTGTGCTGCTGTGCCATGGGGGTGCTTCAATGCCTAATATTTAGGGTTAATGAACCTAACAAAATTGGTGATATTCTTTTTCTAGTTTTAAAGTTATAGGTGCGTAACATTTCACAGATAACTGTGAAATGGAATTTAAAAATTTCCGAAAGTTTGGAGGTTTAAAACTCTGTCACCTTTACAGACGAGATCTAAAACTTTGTACACTTCTTTGTGGACATTGGCAACGTGATCATACAAAATTTAGTGCAGTTTGAACAAATACATCTTAGATTTGACAGCAATAACAAAAATCACAATTTTGTCAAAATTCCACAAAATGTTTACGAAGATTTTATGAAATTTCACGGAAGCAAAATCGGAATTTTGCCAGAATTTCGCTGGCGAAAGATATAAATAAATTTCACCCAGCCCCAGCACACACCTGCGGTATATATAAGGCAACAGCACTCGCAACCACCCCAGTTCTTTTGTTTCCCTGCCCATTAGTGTGCATACTCCACCATCTGAACTTCAGGGTATGCTTGCAGAAGCATTTATTTATCTTATCTGTGTCAGTCTTCACCATTCATCACCTCTGGGTTAAGTGGCTGGAGGTCACGACCCTGGGGGAGCTCTTTTTTTTTTTTGGATGAGTGATGTCGACGCACCATCAGCGCCGCCCTTGAGGCCGACGCGCTGCATGGCGCTCGGGGGTTGGCAGTTAGGTGTTGTCGACCCCACCCTCCCGTCAGTTCTTTGTCTCCAGCCGTAGAGGTTGCTACCGTGGGAAATTTGCCGCGCAAGAGGCCTGCTGTGTACATCGAAGCCTTTGGCTCCATTTTCTCTCGACGCCGAGTCCATCGACTCTGAAATACTTTGATATCGCCTTAATTTCCTGCCGGTTCCATGTTTCGCCAACACTCAACGTTGCTGGTATGACTGTTCCTTTTATTTATTTGTCAGCGACGTCAAGTCTTTGTTTAGCTTGTTTTTCCGTAGGTCATGTCTCAGTCGGGGGACAAGAAATCTTTGAAGACGGGACGGCACCCTATGCAACGGTGCCCTTAGGGCTGTAAATGCTCCATCACCGACCAACATGACCATTGCCTCACATGTCTTGGCCTGCTTCACGACATGGATTCGTGCAACGCCTGCTTCTCCATGGACCGTTGTGTCATTGAACAACGCGTGCGGAAAGTTGGACGAGCTCCGCCAACTTTCGGGGGTTGGGCGAGCACTCATTGGGACAAGCCACGGTCTCTCAGCCTTTCCTCTGGGTCCCCTCTTTGTTCTGTACGGACCGAGGAGGAGAGGGCTTTTGCTCCTAGTAGCTTCGCCATTGCAGGAGGCCCAGTCCGTCCCCCCTGGAGGGGCGGGCGAGAGGCACTGCATTGGCAGTCGCCCCTTCAGGGGTGAAGGCTACCCTGGTGTCATTTCCTTGGGCTGGGAAGCCTGGGTCGCCGCCATCCTTGATGCTGTCCATCAGTGCCCTCTTAGGCCTCGGCACCATTCGAGGCACCATGGGCTATGATGGCGCTGTGGTTGGTGCTGGTCCATCGCTCGGCGCCATCACTGCTGTCGGCACCGTTCGTGGTGCCGATGGTGCTGACGGTGCTGTGAGAGGCTCTCCGGCACCGTCCTCAACTGTTTCTCACCTCAGCGCCATGTTCAGTTCTGGTGCCACTTGCGGCGCCGAGTGAGGACATGCACTGTGGGGGTTGCCGCTCTCGGTACCATTCACGGCACCAAGAGAGCTGTTGGGTCCATTGCCAGTGCCGTCTCTGGCCTCGATGCCGCTAGCCATGTCGTGGGTCGGGCCGCACCATGACAGGCTCTGGTACTGCCACCACTCTCGGTGCCATGTCTTCTTCTTGCACCATTCGCAGTGCACTTGGGGCCTTTGGCGCCGACTTCGGTGCAGTCCCCTGGACTGGTACCCCATTCGGTGAGGATGGCAGCAGGTGTCCATGTACCATCTGGTGCCGGACTTCGGTCTCCACCTCCTCCTCCTCCTCGGAGGAATCGAACTCTGGGTCAGACAGGCGATCTGATTCTTTGGAGTTGGCCGCTCACGTAGACTCCCTGGTAGTGTCCTTGACAGACCGGAACCAGACCCCCTCTGAGGAACGGACAGTTGCTCCTGTGTCCAGGGTCAGGGGTGCTGACCAGCAGGCAGTGGTGCAGGCCACCATTGCTCTGCAGCCTGGCCTCAGAGGGTTTTCTGACCCCTCAGTGGTGGTACCCCCTCAGGTGGTGTGCCTGGATTGCCCACCTTTGGGGCTGATTGAAGCACCCATAGGCGGGAAGGGGAGGGTGCTGCTCCTTGTATAGTCCCTTCGGGGACTGACCAGAGTTGCCAGCTGCCTAGGCTGGCATTTTTGAGGAGAAGGGCTCTATCGGACTCCGAGGCGTAGGGGTTCGACCGGCAACCTTTTCTGGGATACACCTGGGTTCCGGAAGGAGTCGTAGTGCAGACCTCCACCCTTTCTTTTCCATCTCCATGAGAGGGCCCTGTTCTTTGGAGGTAGAGGACCATCCTTTTGGAGTTCCACAGCCCCGTTCACCTCTTAGGGGGGAATCTTCAGGGCACAGCCTTGGTAGTTCCAGTATGGTTGACCAGCTGTTGGCTATTGAGTTTTCTGGAAGCTCCCTCTTCCCTTGGGGCTCCAGGTGTGCTCTCTTGCCCAGGCAGAGGACAGCCGATTCCTGTTGTCAGCTCTGCCCCATTCCTTCGCCACCTTCCCCTGCTCTCCCAGGCATTCTTGGTCCTAGCAGACCTCTCTCCTGGGAGCAATTCAGGGCTGTGGCTGCTCATTTTCCCTCTTATGTTAGGGTCGTGGACAGGCAGGTTTTGCAGCCTCCCCCGAGCAACCAGCCGCTGAGTCTTTGAGGTCCTCCGCTTCTTCATCCTCCTCTTCGGGAGGAGAGGAACCATCCGTCCACATCTCCCCTGCTGCCGATCTCGCGGAGTATCAGCATTTCCTCATGAGGATGTTGGAGGACCTGCATATCACCCCACCCACTCAGCACAATCTGGAGCACTCGACGCGCGCCTTCTTAGGCGATTTCAGTGCGGACACTCTTGTGGTGTCCCCCGGCCTACTCCCTTTTGTGAGGTGTCATTGCACTTCTGGCAGAGACCCTTTTCCGGAGTCCCAGCCCCTAGGGATTTCCACCAGAGGTATTGCGCCCCTGCAGAGTCTCCAGGTAGTTTGCCTCATCCTCACTCAGGACTGACACAGCTGGACACTTCTGATGGGCTTCGTGTCCTTCACCGTGACTGGCCCCCAGATACAGTCTCCATGGATTTTGACTTCTGGGGAAGGAGAACTTTCTACTCAGCACGGTTGCTCCTTTCAATATTTGCACATCATGCCCACTATGCTACCCATGATAGGTTCCTGTGGTTCAGGTTAGGTTAGCTGCTAGCCTCAGTGCCTGATACGGAGGTAACCAGACAAGCCATTGCACTCTCTGCACTTGGCCTGGAGCCAGCAAGGCACTAAGCGAGGGCATCTTACGATGCCAACAAGGTAGCTTCCAGGGTCGTAGGGACAGCGATCTGCACTAGGCGGACAGCATGGCTGCATCTCTCCTGGTTGTCACCCTTGGCCCAGTGTAGGGTGATTTCTTCCGCTTACCAGAGAACCCATCTTTTCTCTCATAGGGTGAGGCAGTGTCTGTTGGGGCAGCCTCCTACCCCCTCCAGGGAGTCCCCATCTCACTCTTCCCAGTCTTGGGCCCCTCCGGACCCATGAATTTTCTCTCTATCGGTGTGCTACCCACTGAGAGCTAAGGGACTTAGTCCTTTAGGGTCCAGAGCCCCCTTCGGGGGTGCTCAGCACTCACCCAGAGGTGATGAATGGTGAAGATTGACACAGATAAGATATGAAAATTACGTACCTACTGTAATTCTGATCTTTCTGTGTATTTTCACCATTCATCACAATCCTACCCTCCATCCCCCTGGGGTCTCAGTCTCTGGGTCCCCCTCCCGCTCTGTGCCCTCTCCCTCCACCTTCCATTGGTCAGGAGCGGGGTGACCTTGGGCACATAGGTGATGTTTTACAGTTCTAAAGGGAAGAGTGGTCAGGATAGGGGGCACTTCTTTCCTCAGTACCTCGGCTCCACCCTGTGGGGTGGGGATTGGTGGTTGCCCTCTCTTCTGTTCTCTCTCCCTCTCTCTCCATCAGCTTTCTCCCTTGTTTTTTGTTCTTTAGGACTCAACCCTCAAATTAATTTAAGAAACTAGTTTCTTAACACCAAAACTTGATTTTTTTTTGGGGAGGTTTTGCCCTGTATCCTGTCTTTTCTTCCAGAATAGCCACTTCTGCTTATGTTGGAGTTATTGCCAGTGATTCTGTGCCTTGAATTCTGGCAGTGTAGTCTTCTGGCTACTCCTTCGTAGTTCCTATACAATCTGGAGACAAGTCAAGGTTCCAGGGTATGTTTCCTTCCCCCCCACATCCTTACTTGTAAATTCTTCCTTCCTTCCTTCCCTCCTTCCTCTTCTACTTCCAGAGATTGGAGCCCCTTCCCAAACCCCTTAGATTTCCAGCTCTCTTTCTGTCCTCTCAGTCATTAATTTCTCCTTTTAGTTTGTGTATCTTTTCCTTTATCTGTCCCTTGGACTCCCTTGTCCCCCCATCCCAACCTTTCTTACTCTATGGTGACTCAGAACTGGTGGGAGGAAGTAGTCCACTCCAAGACCAGCCATGAGAGCACCACGTCAGTACATTGGCCTTGAGGGCAGTGCCGATGGTGCATCAACTCCGCCCATCCAAAAAAAAAGAGCTCCTGTGGGGTCGTGACCTCTGGACACTTAGCCCAGACGTGATGAATGGTGAAGATACACAGAAAGATCAGAATTATGGTAGGTATGTAATTTTCATTTTTTTTCCTTTCTTTCATCTCTTTCAACGTCATGTATCACTGGAACCCTTGATCTTCCAAAAATCATTCTTCACCATTTATCACTGGTGGGTGTAGAAGGTGTAAGATAAATGACAGACACTAGACGATAATATTTAGTGCATAAAAAACACAATAAATGTGTTTATCAATTTATTTGCAAAAACAAAACAAAAAATATATATATTTACAGAAAGAAAATTGTGGGTGTTAGTTCATCACACCATTTCAACACATCAGGAAATACCTCTTCTTGAGACTCCTGTCTTTCTTCTGTATATTCAATATCCAATACTTAATTCCCAACAATACAGTGTGTAAGCTCTCACACTAGCTCCTTCTCCCTCGGTGGTCAGAAGATACTGACCCACACACACTTTCTTAGCCCCCTGGTGTCAGGTTTTATAGGAATTCCCAGGGTGACATCACAATCGGGATCTCCCACTTAACATAAAATAGTCATTTATGTGGTCCTATCTAAGGCTGTCTAGGATACTTTTTATACAAACGAACAAGACAGGCATTCATGTTATATTCCTTCTGTGAATATATCTTAAAATATCAGTTTTAGATCATCCAAACCTTAATTAGGGGATTTCTTCCTCATTTGGAGCATAGCTCCTCCCACCTGCAGTGACCTCTTCTCCCTTGATTCCTACAAGAGCAGTCATCACCTGGGCTGACCGCCCTATAGTAGGAGTTTCCCCAAATGATCACGATTTCAGGGAAAGAAGAATGATTATTTTTAAACTTGGTAATATACAGGAATACCCAGTCTGGACAGGGGAATGGCAAATGAGGGGTGCACTCCCTATCTGCCTTTCCCAGCCAGATCAGGAGACCTGCCATTAAAGCGTATTTTATTTAAGCAAAACAAGAAGCTTTTCGAAACTACCACAACAAGCGGTTCTCTTTTTATTTACATCGCCCGACCTCGGACTTGAAGCACAGCGTTTCTGTGCATCTTAAAGGGGCACCAGTTATAGTAGTGCCTAGCGCTTCACTTTCTTCACAGAAGCAGCAGCATTCCAGTGCTGAAGCGCTACATAAACAAACTGGGGGCGCCTTAGGAGCACAACCATTACTCAAGCACAGAGCTCCTTATGGAAAAAGATGAACTTTCATTGTGCAACCATAAGGGTTTTAGGATTATTTAAAGGGACAGTAAAGTTTGTAGAGATATGCCAGATTGGCCACCCTGACACGAAATTTAGTAAAGAAAGGAGGAAGAAAAAGATGAGAGAAAAGCAGGAAAAGAAGATCGGGGGTTACATTTTACTTCAGGACTAAATATTTATAACAGGGCATCTTGTTACAGAGGGTCTGCACCAAAGGCATCAGGACCCTTCGGGAGCATACACCTTTAAAGCTTCAGAGGCAGGGGACTGACGTCAGGGACAGTGCTGGCAACAAGGCAAGCGTATGATGTGGTGCACATGGCTGGCCAGTAACTAATGCCAGCCCCCATCTGTCTTCAGTTCTGTTCCACCCGCTGTCAAGTTAATACTTCAAGGGAGCATTTGCTATTTGCAGTTGCATCACATGGCCTAGTTCTGTTTGTCACTGCTCGCTCAATGCCATAACACTTATTTCGTCTTTTTAGTCACTGCCTTTTTTCTTTTCTGTCCCTTTTATAATGTCAAGCCCTCTTTTTGCTGGGTTTGTTTTCTTTTGTGTAGTTAGTCATATCTGCATCCCAGGGGCCAAAAAATCCAAAGAAGAGGTCTAGCAAGAAGACGGAGTCTCCCCTCATATGTTTGTGTCCCTGTGGGATAAACATGTCTATTCAGGATGTGGCTGGACCTGCCTTGGAGTGGAATATGACATAGACCACTGCGATGCCGACTTCTCCATGGACTTACGCACTTTAGAGATCCACATGATGAGGTGGGTTCGGTCGCCCCCACCTTTGGTGGCAGGTGTTGCACTTTTGACTCCGAGGTAAGGTCCCTGGGCTGTTCCCTGGAGCTCCTCCCAGTACTGTACGTGTTGAGGGAGACCAGGCCTCTTCTTGTCCTCATCTTGCTGAGACAGAGGGCCTGGGGAAGGGTCCATGGGACAGCGGCCTCCCCACTGCACGGTTGTGCACCCTCCCAGTCTGGCACCCACTTGGGGTCTGGACACTCAGTGGCGGGGTTGCAAGCAATATGGCCTACACCGTGGGCCCTTGGGGCTGTGGAGTGGAGCACCCCGTGGCAGAGTCCCCTCCTGCTACCACTTTCGGCACTAGGAGAGGGTAGGTCTCTGGAGCCAGTGGCCTGTTGGAGATCTTCTGGATCTCGTCTCCTGTGTGGTCAGATAATCCAGGGGATGGAGACCGGCATTATCCTGATTGACTTTTGGGCTCTAGTGAGGAAGGAGACATTTCTGGGCCTATTCCTAGTTCGGCAGTGTCCCTGGGTGCTTCTCGGTCCAGTGCCGGACGCGTGCTGCTACTCTTTTCTCTCATGGTGCCACTCGCGGCAGAGGTGACAATCCAGGTGCTGATTCTAGTGCCGGAAGAGGGGCCGGCACTGGGTATGGTGTTGGATCAGGTTCTGGCACCACCCTCGGTGCCAGGTTGGTTCTGTCAACATCCCTGATGCCGAATCTGACTCTGGCACTGTTCGCAGTGCTGGGGGGGGGGGTTCCGTTGCCACTCACAGTGCTGGCTCTCCTTTAGCTCAGGTTCTTGCTACTGGTGATATCCTCAGGCCTAGCCCAAAGGGTAGAGCATGTCTTGGTAAGGTGGGAGCTCGTAGGCCCCGGTAAATGCTGTGCTTCACACCTAGAGTGGTTGGTGGCTCTGGCAGGAGTCGGAGTGTTCACTCAGGTCCTTTGGCCTACCCGGAACTGTCTGGGCCTGCGGTAAGTGGGATGGGGTTCACCCTGTGGGACTGCTATGGCTCCGATCTCCCAACCTGGTGGTTTACCTTCAAAGACACCACCTTGACTACCCCATTATGGTTGGGCGTTCACAGGTGGATGAGTTGCACAGGGCCTCCGCTCAGGTGAGGTCCCCTGTTTGCTCACAAAGCCCTGACAGAGGTTCGACCTAGATCGTCAGTCTCTTCCTCTACCTACCCCTCCTGCTTTCCTGGACATTTTGGGTCCTACGAGGCCCTTGACCTGAGAACAGTTCAAGGCTTCGGTGAGTGCCTTCCCCACTCTCCTGAGGGCACTAGACCAGGCTATCTTCTAGCCTGAAACCTCGGTACCACTATGCCCTGAGTCCAGCGCTTGTACACTTATTACCAGCAGTTCCTTTCTGGAGTTGTTGAGAGAGCTGCAGCTGTCCCATTTCTCTGGCTACAACCAATGTCTGATGCAGTCCTTCCTTGGGGAGTATAGTTATGACTACACAGCCATACCTCCATGGCCCAGGCTTCTTGCAGAGGTGTCGAGAAACATCTGGCTGTGTCCCTTCTCCAGCTCCAAGGGACACCCCAGTGGTGTGCAGTACCTATGCTGGGTCTCCAGGAGTCATGCCAAACCCCTTTCCTGGGGTCCAGTTCTGAAACCCTCTCTGGGCACAGATGCCCAGTACATGACCATCCCCCTAGAGTCAGACTAAGCCAAGTTTGACAACCAAAGAGTCTTCTTGGCGGCATGCACCATGCTGTGCATTGCTGCTCACCAGGCATTCTGTGGAAGGCACCTGTGAGCGATGCTGGGACAGCTTCTGGCATCCTTGCTGGTCTTTGAGCAAACCAGACAAGCCATATGATTTTCTGCACAGGGCTTGGAGCTGGTGGTCTTTCCTCCTCACATGAACTGGTGAGACACCAAGCAAAGACGTCCTACGAAGCCAATGAGGTAGCCTCCAGACTTGTAGGAAATGTGGTCAGCATTAGGCAGACAGCATGGTGGGATCTTTACAGGTTGTCACCTTGGCCTGGCATAGGGTGGCCACCTGATGCTTCCAGGGGGCCCAGTTTTCTCTTTCAGGGCCAGGTGTGAGCTTTCATAGAATCTGATAGCAGACAAGGACTGCTTGACCCACCTAGTCTGCCCATTTTCCTACCTACTGCATACACTCCAGATCCTAATTGATCTGGAGCTAACCCCCTCTTACTCATCACTAGGGCTGTTTTCTGTCTGTCCCATGCAGTCTTGCATTCACCTACCATTTTTGCCCCAGAACCTCCGCAGGGAGGCTGTTCCATGCATCTTCCACCCTTTCCATGGAAAAATGCTTCATCGCGTTGCTCCCCCCCAGCCTCATAGTGTGACTCTCTGTTCTTGCACATCTTCTTTTCTGAAAGATGCTGCCCTGTTGTACTTTGCTTATCCCCTTCAGGTACTTGAAAGTCTCTATCATATCCCCCTCTCCCTCCTTTCCTCCAGGGAATACATATTGAGAACTCTCAGTCTCTCTTCGTATGGTTTCTGGTGCAGTCCTTACACCATTTCTGTTGTCCTTCTCTGGACTGATTGTACTCTGTCTATGTCCTTTCTGAGATGTGGCCTCCAGAACTGGAAACAGTACTCCATTCATTACTGCAACCCACCAAGAGTACTCCAGATGGGCCTGGGACAGATGAGGTCTCACCAATTGTCACCACCTCCTGTTTTCTACTGGTTATACCTCTCCCTATGCACCCCATCATCCCTCTGCATCCCTCTGGCTCTCTTACCAGCCTTATCACATTGTTTTGTTACATTTAGATCATCTGTTATGATTACCCCAGGTCTCTTTCCAGCTATATTGTCGTCAGTACCTCTCGCCCCCCTCCAAAAATGTGTATTCCTCCCCTGGATTTCAAATCCCAGTCTTGCTGTATTCTGACTTATGCAGTTAGCCCTTCCAGTTGAACTTCCCCGGAGAGGAAAGAGTTAAAGCATATATGTTAATAGTGGAACGTTCAACAGGCTCGAGCTCGGTTTTCAAACCACTATCCCTGGTACATTCTATGTCACTGCCAGATTCTTTACTCTGCCTGCCAGTGAAGTTGGCGCTGAGATTCTCGTCAGCCTCCTTCGGTTGAAGTACAAGTTTCAACGTTTCTTCAAACTACTGTTTATTTTTCAAACCACTGTCCTTCAGTTACAGGTTAGACTAGACTAGGTTTCATTCAGTTTGGTAAGTTTTTCAGTTTCTGATTGTTTTTTTGCAACTGGGAGAAAACCGAAGACATTTATTTACTTTCTTGAGGTAAAGTTAAAGTTTTTTCTGTTTGAAGTCTTGTTTCATACCGACAGTACCTCCACTCGATTCTCAGGGCAGCTGGCTGTTGACCTTTGGGTCAGTGGCTCCTTCTTCATCGATGATGGGTTAATTGTCAACACCTTTCCCTTCGAGGCCTGCCCCTTCTCCCTCCAGGGCTGCAGGCTGTTCAGGTTCTCATGATCCTTCCAGTGGGTCATCGACATCAGTGCCGTCGAACCCCCACTCCATCGACAAACACCGTTGGCTTGAACGAGATCCTGATAAAGTTCACTAATGTGATTGTGCAGCAGCTGGGCATGCTTAGGCCTTCCTCACCAATACTGTTGACGGCAGCCTTGTTGTCAGTGCCTACTCATTGGCCATGGGATGCTCCCACCAGCCGTCGTCGTCGAATCCAACACAGGTCCTAGATTTAGAAGAGGTTGACATCGAGGAGGCATACCATCCAGGCCTCATTCTCTCTGAGGATGAGGAGGAAGAAGAGGAAGAGATCCTAGTATCTGACAGGTCTGCTGCTTCCTCTGCCTGTGAGGATTCAGTAAAGCATACTCCTAGGTTGCCTCCTGAGGACCCCACATTTTTCAGTGCGATGAAACAGCTGTCCTCAGCCATGGGCTTCCACACTGAGGAAGAGGATGCCACCAGGAAAGAGCTGGTGGAATTTCTGGAGATCACAGAATCTCCCCTAAAATTGAGAAATGCAGCCATGGCAGCCTGGCACAGACCAGACATGGTGCCAGCTATGCCTTGCAAGGCGGATAAACGCTATCATGCCCCCTAGGCATTCCCCTGCTATGCTGCCCAGCCCGAGACAGACTTGGTGGTAATTAAGGCTGCCCATGACAGGTCTATGGCACCCAAGCACCTTAGTTCCCTTCCCTCTGATAGAGTGTTGTAGAATCAGCCTCTGGGGTAAAAGGGTTTATGCCTCCTCCACATTGGGTTCGAGGATTGCAAACTACCTGTCTCACATGGCAAAGTACCAAAATACCAGTCTGAAGAAGGGCAAGGCTGCTGCCCAGGCCCTTCCAGATGGCACTGTAAAGCAGGAGTTGCTTCAGTGCCTCCAGGCAGCTGACGACATCAGCAAGCACCTTCTCAGAGCCCTCTCTGATATGACTGACACCACTTCCAGGGCTGCTGCCATGTGCTTATGCCTACACAGGCACTCCTGGATGAGAGTATCCGGCTTTGCCGCAGATGTTTGTAGTCGAGGCACAGGTCAGGAAGCACACAAAGGAAGGACACAAAGATCTGCAACAGGATTGGTACACTAGGTGGAAAGGATGAAAAGTTACTTGGCAAGGTTGGAGGAATGGTCAAACATATGGCAGCTTAGATTCAGTGCAAAAAAGTGTAAAGTAGTGCACCTGGGAAACAAAAACCCAGGGGAAGAGTACACAGTGGGGGGGGGGTGGTGAGATACTGACAACAACAAAAATGGAAAGGGACCCAGGGGTAGTCATAACAGATGACCTAAAGGTGGACCAGCAGTGTGAGAAGGCAGTAAGGAGGGCTGGGGGCATACTGGGATGCATAGGGAGAGGCATCACCAGTAGAAAACAGGAAGTTGTTGGCCCTCTGTACAAACAGTTGGTAAGACCACATCTGGAGTACTGTGTACAGTTCTGGAGACACCCATCTCCGCAGAGACATAGACAGGGTGGAGGCTGTCCAGAGGAGGGCAACCAAAATGATGCAGGGTCTGCATCAGAAGACATATGAAGAAAGACTAAAGGAACTAAAGATGTATAGCCTAGAGGAAAGGAGGGAGAGGGGGGACATGATAGAAACTTTCAAATACCTCAAGGGAATCAACAAAGTCCAAGAGGGTAGCATCTTTCAGAAAAAGAGATGTGCAAAAACAAGGGGGCACACTTTGAAGATGGTGGGGACAGCTCAGAGGTAATGTGAGGAAGTATTTCTTCACAGAGAGGGTTGTGGATACATGGAACAGCCTTCCTGAGGAGGTCGTAGAATCAAAAACAGTGGGGGAATTCAAGTATGCATGGGACAGTTATAAGGCAATTCTAGTGGGGGGTAGGAGGAAGTAAGCTGTTGATTAACTAGGATCTGCAGCTTATCTGTTGGGTAGGGAAATGGGCAGACTGGGTGGGCCAAGCGGACCTTATCTGCCATCAAAGTCTATGTTTCTATAGGAAAACTAGAAGCAGTTGTAAAATTCGCAACAAGTGATTTATTATAAAAAGTAAAATAAAAAAAATAAAATTGTTCGGTATAACTATTTACAAAGGCAGCATAAACAGAGAAAACCCATCTGGGTTTCTTCTCAAGCTCCAATCTCAGTCTCTCTCAGTCTCTGTATCTCTTGCTCAAGAAATTGCAGCTCTTTTTTTAACAAGTCTTTGCAACCCCCGCTCCTTAAGAAAACAGCATGCTTCTCACAGTGTTCTTGTATATTTCAGCAAGTGCAACAAAAAGAACACTGCGACCCAGAACTGACCTCTTGCTTACAACTTCTCAGAGAGTTTGCAAACTAGCTTCTCGGGTTAACCCCTTGAGTTCCAAACAGCTTTTTGTAATCATTTCAACAGTATAACTATATACATTTCAACAGTAAAACTACATACATTTATAAACAAAAAGGGTTCCTAGTATCTGTTACATTTCCACATAATGATTCATATATATTTTTATACCAGCAGATATGCAAAGGGGGAGAAAAGACAGAACAGCAAGTGAAGATAGGGAGATAGCGAGAGGCAGAGAATTGCAAGACTGCCAGGGTGATCAAGTCGTAGGTCTCACAAGAAAAGTTGGTTGCGCAACCAGACAGGCAGACAAGAGACAGAAAAGGAAAGAATAGAACAGATCCTTGCATTTAAACACTATCCAGAACAACTGGGACAGGTCCCTATTCAACCCTGTCACAGTGTTCAGCAAAAAGTGCTTAATGCCCCATTTAATGGCACTAAGTTGTTTGGTCCTGATGTCCAGGTTATTATCAGTGATCTGCAGGCCTCAGGCAGGGCCATCAAGTCCATCCACTCCCTCTACCATACCCAACTGAGAGGTAGCGGATGCCTTCCCCTTCTCAAAGCGAACACTAGACCCAGTCCAGCCTCTTGTCCCCACGGGCAGTGCAGAGCCCTGGTTGCCTTACCCGCCCCCTCTGGTGCTGGAGCTGTAGCCAAATGCCCCAGAAGTGAGGGACCAGCCCCTGCGGCTGGCTCCACCTCTGCTTGACTCCTTGCCAGATCCCCCTCTTCTGGTCTTGGACCAGGAGGTGGTGTTCGAAAGTCGGTTCTCCCTCCATCTGAACCAGTGGAGAACCATAACTTCAGATACATTGATTCTGCAGTTCATAGAAAGGGGCCACACCCTGGAGTTTATCAAGCAGCCTACAAAAACCCCTCCCCTGCCCTCCAGTTACTTATGGCCTCACCTGTCTGCTCTCCAGGAGGAGGTGCAGCTCCTCCTGTAGAAGCAGACTATCAAGTAAACAGTAAAATGTTTTTTGGGGGGGTAGTAACAAAAATGGGGTGGGGAGAGGTAGTAACAAAAACAAAAAAGAAAGGGACCTGGGGGTAATCATATCAGATGACCTTAAGGTTAGCAAGCAATGTGAGAAGGCAGTAGGGAGAGCTGGGGGTATAGTGGGATGCATAGGGAGAGGCACCACCAGCAGAAAACAGGAAGTTGTTATCCCTCTGTACAGACAGTTGGTGAGACCCCATCTGGAGTACTGCGTCCAGTTCTGGAGACCCCATCTCCGCCAGGAAATAGACAGGATAGAGGCAGTCCAGAGGAGGGCAACTAGAATGGTGCAGGGTCTGCAAGAGAAGCCATACGAGGAGAGACTAAAAGAGCTTAATATGTATACCCTCGAGGAAAGGGGGAGGGGGGCTTGATAGAAATGTTTAAGTGCCTCAGTGGAATCAACAAAGTCCAAGAGGGTAGCATCTTTCAGAAAAAGAGACATGCAAGAACAAGGGACACAATTTAAAGATGGGGGCGGTTCAGGGAATGTAAGGAAGTATTTTTTCACGGAGAGGGTAGTGGATGCATAGAACAGCCTTCCTGAGGAGGTTGTGGAGTCTAAAACTGTGGGAGAATTCAAGAATACATGAGACAGACATAAGGCAATTCTTGTGCGGGGGTAGAAAGAAATAGGCTGTTGGTTAACTAGGATCTGCGACTTATCCTTTAGGTAGGGAAATGGGCAGACTAGGTGGGCCAAGCGGTCCTTATCTGCCATCAAAGTCTATGTTTCTATGTTTCAGGCACCAGAGAAACAAGGGTTTTATTCCAGGTTTTTCATGGTCCCCAAAAAGGTCAGCAACCTAAGGCCCATTCTAGACCTAAAGGACCGCAATCTGGATATCCAGTAGAAAAAGTCCTGGGTGGTAACTTTGCCAGGCCTGATGCCCTCCTCAAAATGGGGGGTTGGCTCTGCTCTCCGAACATGCAGGATGCTTACCTGCATACATTGGTCTTTCCTCCTCACAGGAGGTTTCTCTGTTTTGCCATCTAGGTTGAACATTATCAGTTCAAGGTGCTACCCTTTGTCTTATCCTCTGCACTGTGAGTCTTTACCAAGTGCTTAGCAGCAGCTCTCAGAAGGAAGGGACTGTATGATCTTCTCTGTGTCAGTCTTCACCATTCATCACTGGTGGGAGACTGGCTGAGACAAGCACCTATGGGTGCTTTTTTTTTAGGGGGGGGGGAGCTGGTGCCACCCACGAGACCGACGCACTGCGTGGTGCTCGTGGGTTGGCCAGAAATGGCTGTTGGCTTCTCCTCCACCGCTGTTCTGCTCCTCCCACTGTCAAGACAGCACCTCACCTGCAGCTGAGAAGAGTTCGAAGTGCACCATCGCAGCCTGGTCAGTTCTTGGAGCATTTTTTCAACGCTGTCTCGGAGCCACTGTTGACGCTGTCTAAGTTATCCACCTCAGTTCTGCCATTCACTACTCGGCATCTTTACTGAAGTCCCAGTAAGACCTTCCCTTTTCTTTCCTTAACGGCGTAGAGTCTTTTCTGTTTAAGTTTTGAGTTACCGTTGCATCATGCCAGGTTTAGGGGACAAGAAGCGTTTATTGAAAGCGGGCTGGCCTCCTAAATGTCGGTGTCCCTGCGGCCAGCAGATTTCCATTACAGACCAGCATGATGTCTGCCTTTCCTGCCTTGGACCTCAGCACGACATGGATTGCTGCTGTGCCTGCTTCTCGATGGACCACCACGTTCTCGAGCACCACGTGTTGAAAGTCGGCATGGCCCCACTGACTTCCGGGGGGCATCGTCACTCTCATCGGTCCAAGAGTGAGACTCTTCACCCTTCCTCTGGGTCCCTTCCTGGGCCTACACGGTCCGGTGAGGAGGGGGCTTCCTCCTCATGTAGCCTTGCCAAGGAGGAGGTCTCTACTGCTGTGCCGGAGGACCAGTTTAGCCAATCCCGGGGCCAGGCCGGGAGCACCACCCTGGCAGTCACCTTTCCGGAGATGCAGGCTCCCCCATTGTTGCTGGGTCTGGCATGGGGTGTTCCTCGGCACCACCCACGGGCATCATCCTGGAGCTGTTCGTAGCTCTGGTGATTGGGGCAGCACCGTGAGGGTTCTGGGCCAACCTGTGGCGTCGCTCACGGCGCCATAGGCAGAAGAACCCCCTGGGTCACCAATCTGGAGCTCAGCTGAATGTTCGGGAGGCTGACCCAGTCTGGCAGCCTGACTCCCTGGAATCAGTGGGTTCTCTGGGGCCTAGGACTGTTGCGCCTCCTCAGGTGCCCCTTCTTTCGGCTCCAGTGGCTGCAGCTGGCGCTGACCCCCGTGCCAATGGTGTGGGTCAGCAGCCCCATTGCTACAGGTGTAGTGGTCTGGGCTTTGGGGAAGGGGTCAGCTGCCACCCCCTGTGCTGCTCCCCCTCCTTAAGGCTAGGACCGGATCCCCTCCACTGCGGCTCTCCTCATGGGGCCTGTGGAATTGGGAGATCCTGTGGCACAGGGTCTGAGGAAGACGTTTTCCTCGGATTGGTGGGGTTGAGGGGATGGGGTGAGGGGCTGTAGCACTCCTCTGCAGTCCTTCGGGTCTTGGGGAGGAGCCGCAGTGCTGAACCCAAATTCTCTTTCTTGTCTCTTTCGAGGGAGTACTTGTTGCGTGGGGCTGGGGACCGCCCTTATGGATCCATGCAGCCCCTGTCCCCTCATAAGGAAGCTTCCCGTACAGGGGTCAGTGCCGACCATTTTTCTTTACTCCACAGGCCGGTGACAGAGCAGACCTATTGATTCCCTGATCTTACTTCGAGAGGGCTCTTGCAGTAGATAATTATATATAGGACTGACGCCGGCAGGCGGCAGGACCTCACGGAAAAATTTCTAATTAGCAGTCCCTGACGAGGGACTGCCCCCACGTCAGGTGACCGCATCAGGAGACGCCGGTATAAGGCAGTCCCTCACGCCCGCTTTCCAGTTCTTTCCTACCAAAGGCCAAAGGAAGCCGGACGAGAGACATGCGAGTATTTCCCTCTCTGGAAAAGGAGCTGAAAATACTTAGGGGGATGGAGGGTGGGAAGGTATTACCTACTGCAAGAGCCTCTCTCGAAGGTCTACTGTTACGGTAAGTTCTTATGTAACTGTACTATCTAAAGGCGTGGTCTCTCACACCTGCCATCCAGTTCTTTCCCACCATTAGCCTATGCCAGCGCCTCGTGGAAAAGTTCCTTGCTCATCAGGCTCCTTCGTCGGTTATTTTACCGAGTTTTTTCGCTTTTTCTTAGTAGTCGTCAGTCATTCATCGGTGTATGTCATCCCCTACACCCTCCGAGCACAAAAATAAGTGCGACTCGTGCGGCGCTCAACTCCTGCACAAGGATGGCCATTCCCTGTGCCTTTTTTGTCTAGGCCCCAACCATCAAGTAGAGAAGTGCTAGCACTGCGTGAGTTTCAACGCGGCCACCTGGAGAAGGCGGCAGCAGTCCCTGGAAGCCCACATTCTCAAAAAGAAGATGAGCTCCATGGAAAAAGAACTCAAAAAACTTTGGCAGGCGTCAACTTCCCCTGAAGACCATCGCAAGAGAAAGGACAAGGAAAAGCACCGGGACAAGGGCTCCTCTCCCACCGCGACTCCCTCGGGAGTCACCGTGTTGAAGGTAACGTCTCCCCCCCCCACCCCCGGGACTGCTCCTTGACAGCCACCCTAGAGGCTTCTAGGTGGCGTCGATCCTCCGTTGCCTCTCACTCGGAGCCTGTCGAGAGCCTCCGGGCTCTTGGAGGCTTCCGCCCCCAGTAAAGTTGTAGCTTCGCGACCTACCGGCACGGGCGGCTCCGATGAGCCGAACGTCAGCCCCTCCGACGTCCGCACGGAGAGGGTCGGTAAGTCGCCCGACCCTTCAGGGCGGTGCATGACCCGTCTTCCGCCAGACCAGGCTACCCCTCCATCGTGGCCTGCCTCTGGCAAAGGTTCTATTAAGTCGGACGCCGGCCCCTCCGGCACCCGCCTGGATCCCGCTGGCAAGACGCACATCAGCCTGCCAGACATCTGCTCAGCGGATGAGCCGACTCCGGACCCTCCCACGTCCGTCGTTCTCAGCTTCCCGCAGCCTTCGCTACTCTCCGGGGACCCGAGTCTCCTCAGCCCGACCCAGGGGATTTTTCCCCTCCTTCCCCTGGCGACGCTGAGGTCCCTGTTCCACCTCTGTCAGACCAACCTCCTGCTGATCTGACGTTGGCTCCCCGGATTCCGGCCCCGACACCGGTAGTGCCAACTCCGAGCAACATCCTGCTTCCAGATGCCACTCTGACGCCAGGCCCTCCGGGCCTTCTGCCACAGTCCTGCCCACGGGGCCTCAGGGGGGGCCGTCTGCTCCAGTAGCTCCCCCGGCTCCCAGGTACCTGACCCCGTCGTACCTGGGACCGCAGTATCCGGCCCCGGGCCTACCCAACACCGCAGTACCTGATGCCACAGTACCCGACACCGGGCTTCCCGCCGTCAGGTTATGGATACTCACTCTATGGGTATAACCCATACTCTTACCCCCCTCCTCCTCCTGCTCCTCCGCCCCTCCAGCCGCTGGTGGATTTGCAGGAGACTCTAGCCTCCTGCTGGGCTGAGGCCATGGCTCAGCTTACCAGAGATGTGGAGAGTCGTGTTCCGGCGACGGTGCCGGTACCGGTTGCTGTACATCCACGACGACAAACTCCCTCCCCTCCTCCAGACACCAGGGCTAAACCCTCTAGGTCCAGAGAGGGGCAGGATACGCTTCCCCAAGGGCTTCCCAAGGGGTCCATTTCCCCCCCCAGATGTGAAAGGGAGTCGTCTTCTTCTGTTTCTTCCTTTTCCTCCTTGGACGCCTTGGATGCCTCCGACGGCTGCTCCAAGAAGGACGATGAGCCATGCTGTCTATCAAAGCCCAGGCCAAAGACTACTCCGAAGTCTCCTCTGAAGGATCCTTCCTTCACGGTGCTGCTACTTAAAATCCAGGCAGTGCATAAGTGGCAATCCTTGGAGCCAGATCCACAGCGGTTAAAACTTGCTGAGCATTTGGATCTGCCTGTGACAGCTCCCACCTTGGTGCCACCCTGGATTGAGCCTCATGCCCACCTTATTACCACGATTTGGAAACAACCGTCGGCATTAGCCCTTCTTCCACAGAAGTCGAACAGGCTATACCAGGCTCCAGAGGGTGTTGACTATTTAGAATCCCACCCTCGAGCTGACTCGGTCGTGATTAGCGCCGCTCATGACCGGTCAGCTAATCCAAAACACCTTAGCTCGTCGCCACTTGATAAAGAATCCCACCTTCTGGACCAGTGTGGCAAGAAGATTTTCGCTTCTTCCATGCTGGGGATCAGGGACCTGTACTTTGTCGGTCACATGGGGGATTACCAGAAGGCATTCTTTCTGAGGTGGAAACCAAATTGGACTGCCTGCCGGACTCTCAAGTCAAGCAGGAACTATCTGACCTCGTCTGCTCTGCACGTTCGGCCAGTCGACACATGCTTGGTGCGACTTACGATGCAGTGGACACTGCTAGACGGAGCTCAGCTTTTGCCGTAGGCTTATGATGTCATGCTTGGCTCCGTGTGTCAGGGTTGGTCCCAGAAGTGCAGTCTGCTATACAGGAAGCGCCCTTCCGGTGGTCGGTGCTCTTCGGGGGTGATGTCAAGGACATCATCACTGATCTGCAGGAGAAGGGGATGGCACTAAAGTCCGTCAACTCTATGTACCATCCCCATCAATTGCAGCGCTGTCCCTTTCACAAACGGAACTGGCCAAAGGTGAAACCTCTGGGAAAGCGGGCACTAAATGCCGGGCCCCTTCAGCTGCCAAGCCCCCTCCACTCAAAAAAGCAGCGGGTGCTTCAGCTGCAGCGTTGCCCCACACCGCCTGACTCCTTCCCTCTCCCACAGCCTCCGGGCTTCCCGGGGGAACCGGTAGGAGGGAAGTTCTTCCTCCACCCTCCGGGCTGGGAGAGGATTACAAAAGATTCATGGGTGCCCCAGCTAATCGCAGAAGGACACTCAATAGAGTTTCTACAGAAACCACCTCGTCACCCTCCCAAAGGTCGTCATACTCTCGGGAACATCTTCTTCTGGTCCCAGAAGAGATTTCAGCACTGTTGCTGAAACAGGCGCTAGAACCTGCCCCCATTCCCCTACAGGGAACGGGTTACTATTCCCACTTCTTCAATTCCAGAAGAAGACAGGAGATGTAAGACCTATCCTAGATCTCAGTTCCCTGAACCTATTTGTGGAATACAAGAGGTTCAGAATGCTCTCACTGCAGAGCCTTCTGCCCCTCCTCCGCTTGGGCCAGTGGCTGTGTGCTCTGGATATGCAGGATGCCTACCCGCATATATCCATTCGCCCGTCCCACCGAAGATATCTCCGTTTTGCTTTCCAGGGGGACCACTACCAGTTCAAGGCACTTCCATTTGGCCTCTCCTCGGCTCCCCAAGTATTTACCAAATGCCTTGTGGTGGTGGCGGCCTACCTGTGTACCCGGGGAATGCAGGTTTTCCCATACCTGAAAGACTGGCTCCTAGTGGCCTCGTCCAGGGAGGAACTCCAGCGCTGCCTCTCCCTTACCCAACAGGTCTTTGCCTGCTTGGGTATTACCATCAACCATTCCAAGTCTCAATTGATCCCATCCCAGAGACTCCAGTTTATCGGGGCGATACTGGACACGACCCTGGGCAGTGCCTTCCTGCCACCGGACAGGGCGGCCACTATTCAGACTCAGGTAAGCCTGTTGTCCGGCCGCAGACGAGTCACTGCAAGGTCGGTTCTTCGCCTTATGGGAATCATGGCGGCTGCTATCCCGACAGTTCTTCGCGCTCAGCTCCACATGAGGGTTTCTCAGTGGATGCTTTGCTTCCAATGGGATCAATTGGAGGACAACTTGGATCAGCTGGTTCTGGTCTCCTCTCCCATGGTTCGAGACTTGCAGTGGTGGATGGTCAGAGAGAACCTGTTTTGGGGGGGAGGGTTCCATTCTTCCTTCCTCCCCCTTTCCAGACTCTGACCACAGATGCCTCAGGGGAAGGTTGGGGAGCCCATCTCGGTCCTCATCGGACCCAGGGCTCTTGGTCTAAGCTCGAACAAACACTTCACATCAATGTGCTCGAGCTCCGGGCAGTGCTTTATGCACTCCAAGCCCTCCATCTGTATCTTCTTCCAGGCCACCTAGCCGTCCAGACAGACAATATGTGTGTGTGGTATGGTACATCAACAAACAGGGAGGGACTCGGTCCTACTCTCTTTGTAGGGAAGAATGTGAGTGTGTGATTGTGCCATACAACATGACCTTCACCTTATGGTAACTGATGTTCCGGGAGTCGAGAACGCCTTGGCAGACAAGCTGAGTCGCTCGTCCGCCCTGGCCCATGAGTGGGAACTGGATCAAGGGGTCCTAGACGATATCTTCCGACGTTGGGGAACACTACAGGTCGACCTGTTCTCTTCCCCTCAAAACGCAAAGCTTCTAGATTTCTGCTCGCTCATTCAAAAGCGAGACATTTTCTGGAGAGACGCCCTGTCTCTAGATTGGAAGGACAGCTTTGTCTATGCCTTTCCCCCAGTTCCTCTGATACCACGGGTCTTGCAGAAACTAGGTTCAGAAGGAGCACAAATGATTCTGATCGCTCCATTTTGGCCCAGGCAAGTTTGGTTCTCTCTTCTGCAGCAATTCTCAGAGGAACCTCCGCCCCTCTTCCTCTGTCACGATGTTTACTGACCCAGGATCGGGGGGACACTGGTCCATCCAGGTCTCAAGTACCTTCGGCTACTTGCATGGCTCCTGCAGACATAGCCCAAGCCCGCTTTGGAGTTTCTCCCCAGGTGGCGGAAATTCTGGTGGAGGGTACAAAACCCTCCATTAGGTCTTCCTATGCCATGAAGTGGAAAAGGTTCACAATCTGGGCTGCTTTGAAAGACGTTGAGCCTTTCTCCTGCCCCGCGGGACGTCTGCTGGAGTACCTGCACCATCTCTTCGACCTAGGTCTTAGTCACTCCTCTCTGAAAGTCCACACGGTGGCCATTTCGGCCTGTCACGCTCCCTTTGCAGACAGAACGTTTGCTCAGCTGGAAGTCTTGAAGACTTTCCTCAGAGGGGTTCTCCACCTGAGACGTCCTTTTCGAGTTCCCGCTCCTCCTTGGGATTTGAATTTTGTTCTTGAGAAACTAACTCTGCCTCCTTTTGAACCGGCAGCCTCCGCAGACTTGAAGTTCCTTTCTTGGAAGACACTTTTCCTCATGGCCATTACCTCGGCTCGGAGGATTTACGAGTCCAGGCTCCGATGTGTAAAATTCCATACTTGATTTTCCACAAGGAATGTGTGGCACTGCGCACCAATCCTAAGTTTCTCCCCGAGGTTGTAGCGAAATCTACATTGAACCAGTCCATAGAGTTACCCGCTTTCTTTACGCAGTACTCCAATCAAGGGGAGTATTTACTACATACTATGGATGTTCACCAGATTCTGAGATACTACACTAACAGGACAAAGGATCTCAGAAAGACTGATCAACTGTCTGTCTCTTTTGCACCCAAAAGAGAAGGCAATGCTGTTTCTAAGCAATGCCTATCCAAATGGTTGGCTCATTGCATCACTTTCTGTTATGACAAGTACAACAAGACCCTTCCGGGTCAAGTAAGAGGCCACTCCACCAGAGGAGTCGTGCCTCAGAGGCTTGTTTCAAGAATGTGTCAGCAGCAGACATCTGTGCTGCTGCCACTTGGACTTCCGTCCATACCTTTACAAAACATTACAGTTTGGATATTGCCTCTCGCCGTAGAGCAGGCTTTGGGTTGGCTGTCCTGCAAGGCCTTATTTCTTAAGGCCTTTACAGGTAAAGGATCTATTCTGTGTAGCTTTCCTCCTCCCGTGTGCTTCTTCTTGTTCCAGACTGCTTGGGACTCAGTCCTATATGTAATTACCTACTGCAAGAGCCCTCCTGAAGTAAGATAGTACAGTTATGTAAGAACTTACCGTAACAGTAGATCTTCGAGAGAAGCTCTTGCAGTAGGTAATACCTTCCCACCCTACATCCCATATGGGACACCGCCTGGAACCTTGCAACTTCTACTCCAGGAAACTACAATCAAAACTATCTCTCAGAGAGCTGCGACTCTGCTCCTTAAAACTCCTACTCCTCCTCCTTCTCATCTCAGGCAGCGTCCATCCCAATCCTGGCCCTAGAAGCTCAGGCCACACACAAACTCCAGGTGCCCTTATCCTTGCAACCATTAATATCTGCAGCCTACTACCAAAGCTGGATGTACTCCAAGCCTTCATATGCCAACACAACCCTGACATCCTTGCAGTGGTGGAAACTTGGCTGACACCTAAAGTTCCTTACTCAGCAGTAACAATACAGAGCTACAATGTCCACAGGCTGGACCAGATATCCAAAAAGGCGGTGGTTGCAATCATATCAAAGACTCCCTGTCTTGGCACCCTAACAACTCCATCACTTTCTGCCTCAGCCCAGATTCTGCCAATAAAATCATCCTAGGTCCCAACCATAAAGCCCTGACTATTGTCTCTGTATACATCCCTTCGGGACCCTAAACATGGATTCAATGGCGTCCTAAACTTTATCAACTCTCATCCTTCCAAAGCTGAACTTATTTTACTAGAGATTTCAACATAAACTGGTTAACATGGTGCCAGTGCCTATAAAGACTCCATCTCAGCTGCTAACCTCACGTAAATGGTAAACTCCCCTACTAGGATTAACTACAAGACTGGCACCAGTACCCTCTTGGATTGGGTCCTCACCACTCACCCCACAAGGATTTCTCATACGACCATTCTCCCAGACTCACTCAGTGACCACTCCCCAGTCGTGTGTGCATGGTCTAACAAATTCCTTAAGCCCCTCCCAAAATTATCGCTAGCGAGTCCTTCCTTGTGGAAAACTTCCACATCTCAAACAACACCTGCTTCTACAAGACTGGCTACCCATCTATGAAGCAACAGATGTTAACTTGGCTCTTGATCACTTCATCTCAATTTTCAACAAAGCCTCTGACCTCTTTGCCCCTGCTAAAAGACGCAAAACAAAATCTCTCTCTAACCCATTGGTCATCACAGCTCTTCTCTCACAGCTGAAACTAAGGGATCACCTCTGGGCAGTTGCCAGGGCCACTGGCAAACAACTGTACATCCAAAATTACAAACAAGCACAAAATGCCTGCACAAAAGCCATACGGCTAATGAAATCCACCTATTACAAAGATGCTCTCACCAATACATGGGGAAATGGTTGTGCTTTCTGGGACAATATCAAGGATGTCACAGGGAGGCAGCCAAAAACCTTTCCGGCCATGTTAATGGTTGATGGATCCTCAACCCTTGACCCCAAGGTGATCGCAAACATCTTTAACACAGCTTTTTCAGACCTTAGTGCTGTTCTGCCCCATGACTTTTTCGAAAACAGGGCCTACTCCCCAAATACATCAGCCCCTCAGTCTAACCATCCCCTCTTCTGCTTCAGGAAGGTAAGGCTGAATGAAGCTCGCCGCTATATTACTGCAGCTATCTCTAAATCTAGATCTAGTAGCGACACCCTGGACCTTAAGCTTCTGTTGCTCACCCTTGATGAGGTAATTCATCCATTAACAAAAATCCTAAACACCTCTCTCAGCTGTGGAAAATTCCCAGACCTATGGAAAACAGCCACCGTGACACCCGTCCATAAAAGTGGGGATAAGACGATTCACTCAAATTATCGCCCTATCTCCATACTGCCCCCACTCTCTAAGGCATTTGAGCGCATCGTGGCTGATCAACTTACCGACCACTTGGATAAATACAATATACCTTGTCCACAACAACATGGCTTCGGAAGGTCACAGCACCACCACAGCCCTTCTTGAGTTCACTGGAACTTTGCAAGTCCCTTGACAACGGCCTTCTCACAGAGGCCGTTTTCGTCGACCTCTTCAAGGCCTTCGATACAGTACACCATGGACTACTAATACACCAACTACTGAATGCCGGGCTATCACCTGACTCTTCTCTCTGGTTTAAAAGCTACTTAGAAAACCAGTCACAGAGAGTAAAAATTGCGGACGCTCTTTCTGACACCCTGCCTGTTCGCTCAGGTGTCCCACAGGGATCCATGCTGGGACCCCTCCTTTTTAGCCTTTTCTTAAACTCCCTCCCTTACCACTGCTCTGAGCAGATCATACTATATGCCAATGATGCTGTTGTATTCTCCACTCACAAAGATCCTGCAACTCTTCAACACAACCTTCAGCTTGGTTTCAGTTCTGTAGAGACATGGTTTCTTAATCATAAACTGGTCCTCAGTGACAAGAAAACCAAATCTATGCTCTTCTGCAGCTCTCATAACCCACACAAGCTACACCACTTGGCTATCTCCACCACCCAGGGGAACACTCTAGATCAGGTGGTGTCCTTCAAATACTTAGGGATTCAGCTTGACCCTAATCTCTCCTATGGACTTCATGTAGATAATGTAGCCAGAGCTGCTAATACAGGGCTTGGTCTTCTCTACAAACACAGACCACACCTCACGCCAGAAGCTTTGAAGGTTGCAGTCCTGAGCACTGTGATCTCTGTAATAAACTATGGTCTCATCATTTATGGCTCGGCCACAACCACAACCCTTAGACGCCTCTCAACTGCCTTAAATAAAGCATGTTGGCTCATCACTGGTGCTCACCGTCTCACCCACACATGTGACCTGTACACTCAGACCGGCTGGCTTCAACTATCAGACCGCATAAAGTTTCTCACCTGCTCCATGGTCAAAAAAAATCTACCTTGGCCTTGCACCTTCTGGGGTCTCAACTCTGTTACAACACCAAATTAACAAATGGTGCCTTGGAGATCACGCTACAGCTACTGAAAGTCCCCCACTGTCACACTTCACAGGGACAACGCTCTTTTGTATATGAGCACCACTCTGGTTTAATGGCCTCAGCCCAACCATCTCCTCTGCCCCAACTATTGGTATGTTTAAAACTAGGCTCCGGGACTATCTCACCACCAACAGCTCCTGTGACTGCCCAACTAACCTTTGTTTCTCCACTTCCTTTCTGCCTCTAGTTGCCCCCTCACTGGAGTCTACCTCACATCTTGGTATACCCAATGCTGCACTTTTCACCCTCTTGCCACCCTTCCTACATTCCTTCTCTCTCCCTACCCTCTTCCCTCTCCCTGTGACTCTGGCACTTCTTATCTGTTGTCTGTTTTCTCTGACAAATGCCACTGGCTGCCTTGTTACAATGCTACCCTTGAACTGTATTAATCTGTACTCTGTTTGCAATGTCCACGTTGTTATAATGCCTGTCTTGATGTTCCCCATAATTTGTATTTCTCTGACGTGGAACCTTTGTAAAAGAGCCATGGCTCAAAGGTATTTGTAATCCTAGACTTGATTAAAAAAAAAACCTTTTTCAGCTCCTTTTAAATTGAGGAAATACTACTTCTCTCGTCCGGCTTCCTTTGGCGGAAAAACTGGAAAAGGCGGGTGTGAGGACGCCCTTATACCGATGTCTCCTGATGCGCGTCACCTGGCGTGGGAAGCGGTCCCTAAGCCGGGACTGCTAGCTAGAAATTTTTCCGTGGGGTCCTGCCGCCTGCCGGTGTCAGTCCTATATGTAATTACCTACTGCAAGAGCCTCTCTCGAAGATCTGCTGTTACGGTAAGTTCTTACGTAACTGTACTTTCTTCCAGGATCACGTGCTAGATCTTTTAGCCCTGGCAGAGGTGCGCCACGTATGGTGGCCAGTTCTTCACCCCTGCCTCTGCGTCCAGTCCCCCTTCTCCCAGGCTCTGTTGGACCTTCGGGACCTTTGACCTGGGAACAGTTCAGATCCCAGACTGCGAACTTCCCCACAATGTGTTTGGGCCATGGACGAGAAGGTATTTCGACTGTCTCCCCCTACGCATCCGGAGTCTGACTCTTCCGGTTCCTCAGCCTCCTCATCTTCCTCACTTGAGAAAGAGGTGCCCTCTGTCCACCTGTCCTGTGACGCTGATCAAGCTCAGTATCGGAACTTCCTGGTGAGGCTGGTCTGGGACCTGCATATCGCTTTTGTAGCCATTTGCAATACCGAGCATACGACGCAAGCCTTTTTAGGTGAATACAGTGCGAGTCATTTGGTAGCCCCCTCCTGGCCTATCTTTCCAGCAGGCATCGTACAGCGCCTGGCAACTTCCATCTGTCACAACTCCAGCCCCTGCGGACTGCCAGCATCGGTACTGTGCACCCCAGAAGTCTCCAGGCACTCTGCTGCATCCCACTACAGTTTTGACACGACTGGACACCCCTATCAGACATAGATGTCGGTTCCGACCGGCCCCCGGATCTTGATTCTGTGGAGTTCGATTGCCTAGAGTGGAGAGTTTTCTCGTCTGCGCGGGTCATGTTGTATATTGCTTCACATTAGGTGCACCGTGCTGCCTAGAATAGGCATCTGTGAGCGATGCTGGGCCAGGCATTGGTATTACTGCCTGATTCAGAGGCTAACCAGCAAGCCATAGCCCTCTCTACGATAGGCCTGGAGCTGGCAAGGCACCAGTCAAGGGCATCTTATGGCGTCAGTGATGTTGCTTCCCGGCTTGCAAGGACAGTGATCTGCATTAGGCAGATGGCGTGGCTTCACCTATCACTGTTATCGCCCTTGGCCTGGCGTAGGGTGATTGCCTCCTCATCCGGGGTAGCCACCTTTTCTCCCACAGGGTGAGACGGGAACTGCAGGGGCACCTTCCTTCCCCCAGGGAATGGGGGACCCCACCTCACCCTGACCAGTCCCAGGCCTAACTGGCCGGTAGAGGATCTCCTTCTCCCATGTTTTCCCCCCATGGTGGGTTGAGGGATGCTAATCTCTCAAGGAAATACTGGACCCTGGGGGGGGGGCTCGGTACTCACCTACCAATGATGAGTGGTGAAGATTGACCCTAGGAAGATATAGAAATTACATGCCTACCGTAATTCTTGATCTTCCTGTGTATCTTCACCATTCAGCATTGAATCCTACCCACCTTCTCCTTAGAAGGCCTCAGTCCCTGGGCAGTGCCTCCTCCCTGCTCACCCTTCTCCTCTGGGATCCAGTTGGGTCCCTCTATTCCTTGGCGCCCTTCCTTGTCCTGGGAGTCGGCAAGAGGGACTTTTGGGAGGAGGGCGAGTAGGGCTTTCCAGACAATATCTAGGTGGGGGACTTCCGGTGGGCCCCTCTCCCTTGTCCTGGGTATGATCTTGGGGGTCAGTCCACCCTGTCGGGGTATGCTGACTTTTGGGATATCCTGGGATGGGGGTGCTGGGGCTAGCTAGGACTCCCCTCTGCTCCCTTCTTTATATTGTTTCTTTTCCGCTTCCCTGTCTCCTTCCCCTTCCTGGAAGGGAGATATTAATAGATGGGATTCTCACCCTGCCCCTGAACCCTGTGGGTTCTTCCTTTGGAAATCGGTAACCAGGGGAAGGAATGGGGACTCCTCACCAAAGGTGGCCTCTACCCACAAGGGATTGGAGGGGGGGACCTTCTGTGTGCTTCTCCTTCCTGTAGGGGAGATTAGTAAACCGAGATTCTGCCTCGGTAACAGTTACCTGTGGTTTGGCTGCCTGCCTTCCTTGGAGGCACTTCCTAGTCTCTTAAGATCTGAGTCACCTGACATATGGATGTTGGTCCCCCTCTCCTGCCCTCTTCCCTCTCTTTCTCCCTCTCCTTCTCTCTTCTCTTCTCCTTTGCTGTCCATATATGGCCGTCCAGGAACTGGGGGCCTTTCAGCCCATACCCTCTTAGATCCTTCTCCTCCTCCTCCTCCTCCTCTGGTCGTCCTACTCCTTTTTCAGTTTCTATCCTTTTTCTCCTGTCTCTCCGGTGAGCAGAACTGAGGTGGAGGTGGAGCCAACGGCCATTTCTGGCCACTCCGCGATCACCATGCAGTGTGTTGGCCTGATGGGTGGCGGAGGCTCCCCCGCCCCAAAAAAAGCTCCGGGGTGCTGCGTCTCAGCCAATCACCCACCAGTGATGAATGGTGAAGATACACAGGAAGTTAAAGAATTACGGTAGGTACGTAATTTTCATTTTTCCCTTTTCTGGACAATTGACTTCTAAAGGTCCAGTCCAGGGAACAGCTGTTGCTGACTCTGGAGCGGATTCTTCAGCTTTTCCACTCCTTGGTCATCACTGTCAGTCTGCCCAAGTCGGTTCTGGTACCATCCCAAAGGTTGCAGTATATAGGGGTAGTTCTGGCCTTGGTGCAGGGAAAGGCCTTTCTGCCCCAAAACAGGGCAGAGTGCCATTTATTCCAAGCTCAGGAAGTTGCTGAAAACTGCTACATTCCAGCCAGGGTGTACTTGAGTTTGCTGGGCCTGATGGCAGCTGCCATACCCAGTGGCCAGGCTTCTTACATGCATTCTGCAGTGGACCCTTCGGGTTCAATGGGACCAGTGCACAGATGAGTTAGATCGCCCAGTCCTGGTCTCTTCTCCAGTCCGTAAGGTACTGCAGTGGTGGATGGACCCCTTGAACCTGCTTGAAGGCATCCCATTACAGATCTTCTCCCTGCAGCAGATTCTCACCATGGATGGGTCCAGTCTTGGCTGGGGAGCTCAACTGGGTCCTTTCCAGACCCAAGGCTTTTGGTCCCAGATGGAAACCTCCCTGCATATCAATGTCCTGGAGATGAGGGCGGCACTGTATGCCATGCAGGCATTTCAGGAACTCCTGGCTCTGGGTCAGCTGCTGGTGCAGTCAGACAATCTCAGTGTAGTGTACTATGTCAGCAAGCAGGGGAGAACTCATTTGTACCCCCTATTCAGGGAGGCCGTGAGAGTGTGGTACTGGGCATTAGCTCATGGTCTGTCACTCGGCAGTCCACGTTCCAGGCATGTTAAACACTCTGTCGGGCAATCTCAGTCGGACTCAGTCCAGCATGCATGAATGGGAGCTTCTCTTATCCATTGCAGAATTGTTCAACAGATGGGGTCTTCCCGAATTGGATGTTTTTGTGTCCCCACTCAATGCAAAACTGCCCAATTTTTGCTCAGTAGATCCTGGGCCTGGAGTTTTCTGGTGAGACGTGTTGTCCCTCTTCTGGAGTGGAAGGTTCCTCTACGCCTTCACTCTGTTTCCTCTCATTCAGAGGGTGCGTATCAGACTGCAGATGGAGGGGACCAACATGATTCTGGTAGCTTCATTCTGGCTGCACCAGATATGGTTCCTTCTACTTTAGCAGCTGGCAGAGGAACCCTACGTCCCTCTCCCCTCTGCAGCAACTTGCTGACTCAGGATCTGGGGACCCTGGTCCATCCCAACTTCAGGTCCCTCCGTTTATATGGTTAGCTCCTGAGAACATAGCCATCGCCAGATTCAGGGTCTCTTAACAGAGTGGTGGATGTCCTGGTGGTTGACTTGAATCCTTCCACTCAAGCCACATATGTCATGAAGTGGAAGTGGTTTGCCATCTGGGCTGCCAAACATAACCTGGACCCTAACGCCCGTCTGGTGAGCCACATTCTGGACTTCCTGATCTCTCTGTCTGACTCAGGTCTCCAGTACTCCTCCCTCAAAGTGCACCTTTTGACTATTTCTGCCTTTCACGAGCCTGTGGGTGACTGCATAAGTGCTCAGCTGGATGTCTCCTATACTTTTTTAAGGGGCATCCCGCATATGAAACCTCCAGTCTGTTCTCCTATCTTGGCTTGGGATGTAAATTTTGTTTTAGAGAAGTTGACCCTGTCTCCTTTTAAGCTTATTGTGACTTGTGAGTTACACTTTCTCTCTTGGAAAGTTATTTTTACTTGCCATTACTTCTGCTTGAAGAAGTTCAGATCTTCAGGCCCTCTGGTGTGAGGAGCCTTCTTTGGTTTTTCACAAAGACAGAGCATCTTTGCACACAAATCCTAAGTTTCTCTCTAAGGTAGTATCTGAGTTTACACTCAGCCAGTCTATCCACCTTCCTGTTTATTTTCGTGAGCATGCCAATCTAGTGGAAGCACTGCTCCATATGTTAGATGTGTACAGAGCTTTGAAGTACTACCTGCTTCGCACCAAAGAATGCCAAATGTCGAGGCGGCTGTTTGATTCCTTTGCCCCAGGTAGAGAGGGCACTTCAGATCTTACTTCGAGTGGGAGCTCTTGCAGCAGGTAATACCAGTTGGACTAAGCTGCCAGGCATTATGACCCCACGGAAAAACTCCTAGCTAGCAGTCTGTAGCGGAGCTGATGTTGAGGTGGAGCCAACATCATGGCGGTCCCCCTGGCACCACCTCATTTCTTTTCCTGCCTTCGACCTGCTAGCATTGGCTCCTTGGACGCCTTTTTTTCGCAGTCAGCCACCATTTTGTGCCTCGCGCAGTTACTGTTCGTCACCTTTTTTTCTAACAGTTTTTTCTCCATCTCCAGTGCATGTCTTCTTTAGCTTCTCAGCGGTGAAAGTAAAAGTGTGCATGCGGCAAGCCAATCCCAGAGAGGGACGGCCATTCTGCCTGCCTGATCTACGTAGGCCCCAACCACTGGCCCGATAACTGCCAACACTGCCAGAAATTCAATAACAAGACCGAATACACCGCCTAAAGACACTCAAGGCCTATGTGCTGGAGCAACAAGTGGCCACCATGCAGAGGACCCATTTGGGGCAGAGTTCTTCCTCCTCAGCCAGGTTCCCCCCCAGGAGAAAAGATTGGGTGGGAAACATCACCACAGAGATAAAGAGAGAGCCAGGTCTGAATCCAACCCTAGGTCCCCCACGAAGGCCTTCTGCTTCTTCCACTTCTGGTGGGAGATCGGAATCTGTTCCTCCAGATTCAGTGGCTGTTGCTGGGGCTTCCTCCAAGAAGATTATCACCTCCTCCCATTCTAAAGGTAAGGAGGAGTCTTCTCACTGACGTTTGTCCGCCCAAGTACCCTTGGCGCATGGGCCCCTCAAGCATATGCATTGGTCGGCGCCAGAGGGACAGGCGTTTCTTTCGGCCAAGAAAATGGATACTGCTGCCTGAAAGTCCCCAGGGTTATCCGACAGGCACAAGGGGTCGGACGACTCCTCCAGATGCCAGGAGGTCATCAGGTGCCAAACGCGTCCTCAACCAAAGACAGGGTGATGTCGGCCTCAGAGGGTCGACAGACTATGGGCCACTCCGCCTCCATGTCAGAAACTGACCAGGCACCACCACTGAAAGGGTGGCCGTCTGGCCCGAAAGACCAGGTATCAGATCAAACATCCAGTGCCCCAAAGGATAAGACACCCGGGCCTGTGGATAACTGGCTATCCCCCCCCCCCCCAAGGAGCCAGATGCCAGACCCCAAGCAGGTTCAGCACCGCCGGATAGGGCCCCATTTAGAGTTGGAGTGTGTTTACCTTGCTGCGAACTGTGTCGCGCTCGTACGGCGGAGGATATATCGAAGGATTGGAAGTGAGCCCCCTGTTTGCTGGAATTTGACGTTTGAGGTGCTTCCTGGACTGCACGACCTGTACAGCGTGAGAGGCTGTGCAGTAGGTCTGTGCTTTCTGTTATTCTTGCCGGAATTGATCTGGGGGAGCTAGGACCTGTGTGAACTGGGGGCGGTGACTGTACCCTCCTCAAATTGCCGCGCCACTCGCAAGCGGCTAGTTGGAGTGTGTTTTACCTTGCTGCGAACTGTGTTGCCGCTCGTATGCGGCTGGGATCTATTGAAGGACTGGAAGTGAGCCCCCTGTTTGCTGGTTGTTAACGTTTGAGGTGCTTCCTGGACTGCACGACCTGTACAGCGTGAGAGGCTGTGCAGTAGGTCTGTGCTTTCTGTTATTCTTGCCAGAATTGATCTGGGGGGAGCTAGGACCTGTGTGTCCTGGGGGCGGGGACTGTACCCTCCTCAAATTGCTGTGCTGCTCGCAAGCACAAGCGTTGTGAGTGGCGCGAGCGCCACTTGGTATTGAAATTTCTTAGTTGATATAGAGGAAAAGGCTATGCTTTTATTGTGTGCCTTTTAAAGTAACGTTACAGCTAAACAGTTATATTTACTGTTGTGTATTACTATTGAGGCTGAGAATTAGTTTGAGGGTACCATTGTTAAGCAGTTTTGTTATGATTTTAAATGTTAGTAATATATGTTTGATGATTGAATAGGCTAGGCAGAATATTTTAGGTTTTTTAAACAGTTTGTTGCTTAAAGTTTGATAATTAAGAATCATTTGTTGCTTTAGATGTATATGGGCTATATGGGAGGACTAAAGGGGGCTTGAATTATTTATGATAACTTAATGTTACACGACCTTCGCCCTTTTATCCCCTTCCCAGTATCAGACACTACTGTCAGACGCTGCTGGGAGGTAGGGATTGGAAGGGATGGTGTTGATCGTGGACTGTGGAGCAACCCATGTATGGGTGGTGGGAGGATTGAGGTTGTTAGGTCCAGAAGGCACCCTGGGTTGCGACGGGCATATGGGAGAGGCCAGACGTGGTTGGTGCCCATCCCAAGGGAGTCCACCAGATTGAGTGACCAGGTAACCTGTGGGGCTGCACCACCCCCAAATCCCCTGACGGCAGTGCTCTGTAATGCCAGATCGATCAGAAATAAGACAGCAATTATTGCTGCCTTGATTTCTTCGTTCGATCTGGCTTGTGTCACGGAGGCCTGGGTGGGAGATGATGCAGGCCCGATTTTTGAGGCCACAGTCCCTCCTGGGTATACCGTAGTGCACTGCCCCAGAGTGGAACGCAGGGGTGGTGGTGTAGCTATCTGTTTTGGATCCAGCCTGACCTTCACCGTGCACCCGGTGAGAACTCCAGGTTCTTTTGAATGTGTGGCCATCTGTGGAGGACCTGATGCGGGCTGCAGGATTTTTCTCATCTACCGCCCTTCTGGGCCGATGGGAGATTTCCTGCAGGAGATCGCAGATTTCGTTGCCGATGGAACGTTGGAATCCCCAGATGTGTTTTCTGGGGATTTCAATCTTTAGATCGACGAAGTGAATCATAGATACAGCTATGAGTTTTCTCAGATTATGTCCTCCTTAGGTCTGATGCAGGCTGTTACTGCATCGACTCATCGGGATGGCCACATGTTGGACCGGGTGTTCTCACTGGGACTTGAGATTAGTGATCTCAGGATTGATCGGGTCCTTTGGTCCGATCACTGCACGGTGCAGTTCACGCTTGGGCTCCCACCATAAGCCCTTACCCTGTTGAGATGATTAGCTGTCGCCCTTTACGGGGTTTGACCCTTGAGGGTTTTTGGCGGCAGCAAAATTGTCTAGTGTGGGTGCTGCATGCGAGGGAGGTGTTGCTGTTGGGGTTGACACCTATAATAGGGTGTTATCCGACACAATTACCTCCCTCGCACACGTCCGTGTACGACCAGAACTTCATACCTGGGGTCACCGTGGTTTGACGGTAAGCTCAGGGAGATGAAGAAGATGGGTCGGAGATTGGAGCGCTGCTGGATGAGATCCCGTCTGGAAGCGGATAAACTATTCCTGCGTTCCCACTGTGGTGCGTACCAGGAGGCAATCAACCGTAAGAAGACAGTGTTTCTGTCTAGGGAGATTGCTGCCGGGAAGAACCAACCGGCCTCACTTTTCCGGACTGTGGACAGGCTTCTTCACCCTGCCTGTCTACAGCCTGGGAGGAGGGTTTTTTCAATATAGATTGTGAGGAATTCGCTCGGTTCTTTTCGGACAGGGTGTCCTCGATCCGACGGGTGGCTTCTTCAGCCAGCAATGTTATAGCTGACAGTGATCGCCTGATGTGCTCTGAGTGCACTCTGTCTGGTTGAGGAGAGTTTAGACCAGTGGAGGTTAGTGAGGTTATCGAGGTAGCAGCCAATATGAAGCATACCTTTTATGAACTGGACCCGGTGCCAACACATTTTTTTAATGAGATGTGTTGACTCTGTTGGCCCGGTGTTTGCCTTGATTGTACGGTGTTCCCTTTCTCAGGGTGTCTTTCCGGATGCCTTGAAGGAGGCTCTGGTGAGACCCCTCTTAAAGAAGCCATCTTTGGACCGGAGATCAAGGCAAATTACCATCCTATCTTCGTCCTTCCATTTTTGGGGAAGGTTGTGGAGAAGGTGGTAGCGCTTCAGTTGGAAGAGCATCTCGTGTCTCACGAGTTGTACGAACCCTTCCAGTCGGCTTTTCGAGCCAGACATAGCACTGAAACAGCACTTGTTCGGGTGCAGAATGATCTCCTCAGGGCTAGAGATTGGGGAGACAAGACAATTCTTGTTCTCCTTGATCTCTCTTCAGCATTTGACACTGTTGACCATTGTGTGTTGCTCGTCCGCCTTAGGGACCTATGCAGACTCACCGGTATTGTCATCAAATGGTTTGAGTCCTTTCTTACCAACAGGAGGCAACGGGTTATGATGAGGAATTCCTCATCTATACCCAGTCTCCTTTTTTGCGGAGTCCCTCGCAGTGTACATGCTGCCTCTGGGAGGGATCATTAGGAAGTATGGTCTGAGTTTTCATTGCTATGCTGATGATACTCAGCTATATCTTTCTTTGCCCAAGAACATCAAATGCAGTGGATGTGCTAAACATCTGTCTGGCCGAGATTAACGACTGGATGGCCTCCAGCTGGTTGCGACTGAACCCCGATAAGACGGAGGTATTGGTAGTGGAGTTGAACAGAGTCCGTGATAGGATGGCCTCTGACTCAGAAACTGGGGTTGTTCTTGAAACGGTGTCATTGAAGGCCTCCTCTTGGGTGCAAAATCTGGGAGTGATTCTGGAAAGGGACTTAACCATGGAGGCTCAAATATCCTCCATGGTTCGTACCTGTTTTTTCCATCTCAGAAACATTGCCAGGATTAAGCCCCTCGTTCCGCCTCTGGACCTCCCTACCTTGATACATGCCTTAGTCACATCAAGGCTTGATTACTGTAATGCGCTCTATCTCGGGGTCACAGGAGGATCTCTCCGCAGACTGCAGCTGGTGCAAAATGCAGCTGCCCGGTTGTTGACTGGGCAGCAAAAGTGTTGTCATATTACACCGGTTCTATGCCAGTCAGGTGGAGAGTCCTCCTTAAGGTGGGTCTTCTCACCTATAAGGCCCTACACGGGCTGGGCCCCGGTTACCTGTCAGACCTTCTGTTACCTGCCCTCTCCACCCGCCCTCTTCGTTTCTCTAGTGGTGGCTTCCTGGCCATTCCCAGAACTAGGCTTAAATCTGCTAGCGATAGAGCGTTTAGTGCCGCGGCTCCTGTTCTGTGGAACTCTTTGCCAATTATGGTCAGGGAAGTCCCCACAGTAGATATTTTTAAGGCCCAGTTGAAGACTTTCCTTTTTTCTAAAGCATTTGATACTTAGATTAATATTGATGGTAATGTCTGTGATTTTATTAGATTTTGTACTTTTATTATGTATAAATTTTTATGTTTATTATGCCTAAACTTTGTTTTAAAAATTTGTACAGTGCCCAGAGCCTCTGGGATTGGGCGTCTTTTAAATAAATTTTGCCTTGCCTTGCCTAATGCCCCAGGTACCCATAGGCAAGGAGCCTCAGGACCAGACAACAGCATCCACAGGGTCCGATGCCAGGCCCCTCAAATGTCACTACCCCACTGCCCCCACCACCAGTCATCCTGCTGGCAGAAGTAGGGGCTCTATTCAATAAATGTGTGGTGGAACACTATCAAGGGGGACTTGCTGCCAAAGCCCAGAGAACCATCCCCTCCCTGTTTGAGTACCACCCAGGGAGCCATCGCCTCAGAGACCCAGGCAACCTCCCCTGATGCCAGATCATCTGCCGTCCGGTGACAATGACCAGCGGTTGAAAGCCCCAAGTGACCAGAAGAGGCACCCTTCATCTGTTCCCTCTTCCATGGAACATCCACACTCTTCCTCAGGGGAAATACAGGGGACTTCTCCTCAGACTATTCCTCGGAGGATGAGCTTACCCCTACCCTCTCCAGATCTGAGAAGGGATTCCCCGCGATCACCCCTGGAGGATCCGTCATTCCTGGACATAAAGAGATACATTCAGGCCCTTAGTGGGATACGGAGGAACTTGATCCGGAATGTCACTGCCTGGCTAAATTCCTCAGGGCAAACAACCCGAAACTCCTGGTCATTCCCCCACTCATCAAACTCTTCCAGGATGTTGCAAAGTTGGCCTGGAAGTACCCAGCTACTACTGTAGCTGTGCCCAGAAAAGTGGATCGGTTCTACAAAATACCCAAGGGAGAGACCCACCTAAGTGAACAGCCGAAGGCTGACTCTGTGGTGCTCACGTCAGCGCATGACAGAGTGCAGCAGCTGTGGCACATGATCTCTCAGCACACAGATCCGGAATCGAAGAAGCTGGACCAAATGGGCCACAAGGTCTATTTTTCAGCCACCTGCACGATCAGGTCACTGAATTTCTTAGCACACATGGTCACTGTGACAGGAATGATCAGCCCTTTCCCTTGATGTGGACCTTGTTTATTCTTCTTTGTCTAAAACTGTTGTTGCAACAGTTGTGTGCTTTTTACTATGCTATCCTTTGAAGTTCTAGTTCAGATGGTTGGCCACCTCTGGTCCCCAATCTCTCGCTTAGCTATCTCTACTGTATGTTCATTCCATTTTCACATAGGTCCACTGAAAGGTTGTCAATATGAGGTCAGAATGTGGCCTTGCGCTATGCATATATGTGTGGTAGGCAGGATGATAAAATACAGTCCTACATAGACATACTTATTGCAAGCCCTGCAAAAGGGTGCACGTCTAGTCGCCACACGTTTCAAAACAGAAGTAAAGAAACCACACCAGTCTTCATAGTATAGGAATTCAAATATGAAACACAATGCTAGCCTAGCAGAACTAGGACAGTTGTAATGTTTGATTACATGTTTGGTACGCATTTGAATATCTGTTTTCCCTTGTTGCTCTTTCTGCTAGCTTACCTGTTGCAGGTTTGAGAATGAGGAAGGACTTCGGTCTTCCCTTGTCTCTTCCTTGCGGGTATAAAAAGCCTTAAAGTATTAAACTATTTATTGCCATTAGCTAAATTAGGTTGGGAGAATAAAACTGTGGTGAAATGAACGGAGCTGTGTTCCTGATATAATGTTTGCCCATGTAAAACACTGCTCCCTATCAAGTAAAGTTATGCCACAGTACCCTAGTAGTGTATTGTGCAGGAAGGCACTAAGCGCTGCAGTGATAGCCCTGTTTAGCCTTGTGCAGCTCAAGTCTGCGAACACTGGACTCACCTGCAGGATAGACATGCACTGCGATGTATGTCTCTCGCCCCTCGAGTCTGCGAACGCTGGACGTTTGCAACCTGCTAGTCCTCCAACAGACTCAAGAAGCATATTTTTAAACATTACCCATTCCCCTTCAGTATGGAACTGGGAGAGGCACGTATGAATGGCAGCCTGTCATAGTGACATTCGAGCTGTCGGCTGAAATATCAGCCATCGGGAGGGCTGGATAAATGTCTGCATTCCATAGAATGCACGCATCACCACATGAAAGTCTGTTCTTGCTCTTAGGGGGTGGATGTTAATGTACAAAAGGTAAAAGGTACTTACTGTTTGAAAAATGGAGGAGACTCCTGTACACTTTGAGTGTTCCCTGTTGCCAAGCAGATTCTGCCTGTCCACATTATAGGGTGACAGCAGCCGCTAGTGCCTATTTTTATATTATGGTTGCTGGCAATCAGGACAGGTTAAAAGTATTACATTCTTTTCTGAGCCCTCCATTGTATAAATTTGTACCTCTTGGCATAATAGCACTGTGTGAAATCAACTAGGAGCTCCATGGTATTGTATAAATTAAAAGGAGCTGTCTAAAAGATGTTTTATGTTTTTGATGATGCTGGAAGCACATGATTGGTGGGCGGATATAAAGGAATAACCTGTTCAATATGTTTTTAGATAGGGTCAGTGCTTTCTGGTCTGGGTAGGCAAAGGACTGAGGGGAGTCCAAGTGGAAACTAGTTACAAAAGTTTGCCATGGCTGTCAAGGTTTTCTGTTTTTGCTGCATTTAATGTTTGATTTGCTTACAGTTAAGCCTTTCATTTACTTTATATTTATATTTTTTATGAAGCAATAAACATTGCGTCAAGCCAATGGTGCGTTAAACCTTACTTTGGTTGTGAGTGTCCATCTGTTATCCCACACCCTATGACAGTCACGTACCAAAAATTGCTTTGGTCTAAGACTATGGATTTGGTGAAAGCACAACCAGACTCAGACGGCAAGTCAGAACTCTTGGCCATCATCCAGTCGGGCATGGACGTTGACAGACATGGAGTTTGTCGTTGAGGCACAGGTCAGGAAGCATAGGAAAAAAAACAGGAGCAGTTGTAAAATTTGCTGCAAGAGTTTTATTATGAATAACAATAAAAAAAGATTAAATTGTTCAGAATAATTATTTACAAAGGAAGAATAAACAGAGAAGATCCTCCTTAGTTTTCCTTCAATTTCTGTGTCCCCTGCAAGCAATTGTAGCTCTGTCTTATAAGTCTTTGCAACCCCCCTTCTTGACAAACATCCTGTTTTTTTCTACAATGTTCTTGTATATATCAGGCAGGTGCAGCTAGAACACCATATCCTAGAACTGAGGCCCCTTTTCACAGCTTCTGCAAAAGGCTTAAACATTGCATTTCAGGTTAACCCCTTGAGTTTTTGCAATAGCTTTTTGCAGTCAACTCAGACTATAATTATATACATTTCAACAGTAACACTATATACTTTCTTAACAAAGGGTTCCCATTATCAGTTACATTTCCCCATAATGATTTGCATATATTTTTATACCAGCAGATATGCAAGGGAGGAAAAAAACAGAAACAGCAAGGCAAGACTGAGAGACAGTGATAGGCAGAGAATTGCGAGGCTGTCAGGGTGATCAAATCCTAGGTCTCACAGGAAAATTTGGTTGCGCAACCAGATAGTCAAGAGGCAGGAAAGGAAAGAACAGAACAGATCCCTGCATTCAGACTCTCCATAACAACTGTGACGGGGTCCTATTCTACCCTGTAACATACACCCTCCTAATAAAGGGAATCTGTTTTATCAAACAGGTTTCCAAAACTTTCTGTTAATTCTCTAACATTAGCTTCTAACTTTCAGAAATTGTGCACACGTGCAGTATCCTTTTTTCTATAACAGTACAGCAAACCGTAAAGTTTAAACCTATTCGCTTGTTTTTCAACCTTCGGAAACCTCAATTCCTGATCCATATCTTGACAGAAAATTAGCATTGCTATTCTCTTTACCAGATTTGTGTGTCACCTGGAATTTAAAGGCTGTAGTGCCAGGTACCACCTTGTGATTCTCGAATGTTTATCTTTCATGTGGTTAAACCAACAGAGAGGAGTGTGATCTGTTATAAGTACAAAGTCAGTTCCTAGCAAATAAAACTTAAGGGACTCCATGGCCCACTTTGCTGCTAGACATTCCTTTTCAATGGTGGAGTGCCTTTTCTTTCTCTGGAGCAACTTCCTACATATGTACAGAATAGGATGTTCCGTTCCACCTGTATTTTGACTCAGGACTATCTCTGATGCATCTGTTTGTAACAAAAATTATTTCTCAAAATCTGGGCTTCTTAAAACAGGGACTGAACGTAATGCAGCCTTAATGGCTTTAAAAGCTTCATCACACTCTGTGGTCCATTTCACATTGTTTGGGTACCGTTTTTTCATGAGTTCAGTGAGGGGAGTAGCTAACTCAGCAAGGTTAGGAACAAATCTCCGATAATAACCAGCCAGCCCTAAAAATGACCTGACATGTTTCTTTGATCTTCCCCTTGTCAACCTTCACCATTCATTACTGCTGGGTGCCCGCCGCGGGAGCTTTTTTTTTTGGGGGGGGAGAAGTCGGCACCGATGGCACCACACACGTGGCTGACACACCAGTGCAGAGCACATGGGTTGGCAGCTAGGCATTGCTGACTCCTCCTCCATCCCAGTTCTGTTTCTCCCACCGTCGAGGTCGCACCTGCTGCTTGAGTCAGAGCTTCGAAAAAGGCTCCATTTGGCCTTCGTCTTCAGTTGAAACCTGCGGTAAAACCTTCCTTCATCCCGCTTCTCATCCCAACACCATTGAATCTGGTAAGACCGTTCCTGTTTTTTGTCAGCGGCATCGGGATCTTTGCTTAAATTGTGTTTTATTTTGCATCATGTCAGGTTCTGGGGCGAAACATAAATCCAAAGCGGGCTGTGCCCACGTGTGTTGGTGCCCCTGTGGCCAGCACTTTCCTGTTTTGGACCGGCATAATGTTTGTCTGTGGTGCCTGAAATTTAACCATGATAATGGACCACTGCGACGCCCACTTCTCCATGGGCCACCATGTCCTGGAAATCCGTGCTTTCAAAGTCGTCAGGACCCCGACGACTTTTGGAGGGCATCGTCGCTCGCGGGTCGCCAAGGCCAGGACTCTTGACCCTTCCTCTGGGTTCCCTCCAAGGTACATACGGCCCGGCGAGGAGGAGGCCTCCTCCAATTCTAGCCTTGCCGAGGAGGAGACGTCTTTTATGGTGCTGGAGGAGCAGTGCGGTTTCCTGTAGAGCCACGTTGCTTGTGCTACCCCAGCAGTCACCTCCATGGAGGTTCAGGCTCCCCAATGTTGCAGCCCATGGCTGCTGGGCCCAGCACTGGCGGACCCTTGGCGCTGCCTTACAGCACCATCCAGGATCTCAGCGACGGTGATCGGGACATCACCGTGGGCGGAGTCATGTCCCGCAGCAGTGCCGTTCATAGCACTGCTGCCAGAGGCTCCCCCAGGGTCACTAGCCTGGAGGTATGCCTTGTCGCCTGCTCTCCAGAGGGGGATGACTCGGAGGCAGATCCAGACTGGTGACCAGACTCTTCGGAGTCAAGGAGCCCCTTGGGATGAGGCACCAGGCAGCCGAGCGGCCCTATCTCCAAGTCCCTGCTGCCTTCAAGGATCCTAAGGCTGGGGGCAGCTGTGGATCCGTTAGGGATGGTAGCTCCAGGGGCTCGGGTGAGGTGTCCTTCACTGGGGAGATTCAGGCAGCTGCCGTTCCTGGTGCTGCCATGGCCCTTCAGGGGGGATAAGGAACCCCTCTTCTGCTGCCTCCCGTGGGAGTTTGTGGGATTGGGGGACCCCACTGCACTGGTTTCAAGGAAGAGGGCTACCTCTGAGTCTGAGGGGTTGAAGGGCTGGGGTGAGGTGCGACTGACCCCTTCCACTATACTGCAGGGGTGAGAAGGAGTTGCAGCACTGAACCCTGCCTTTCCCTCAAGGTCTCTGAGGCACTCTTGATTGGCAGTATGGAGGGTTGCCCTTCTGGACACATGCAACCCCAGGTGCGTCACAGGGCAGATTTCCCCTCAGGGCTCTTATGGGGTTTGCCATCCCAAGTTCAACCTTCGCAACCTGGTATGGCCTCAGCCCCCCCTTTTGGCAGGACCAGTCTCTGGGTCTCAGAGGCCAGGAAGAGGTCGGGCACTCTCAGTTCAGTGCCCATCTCCCATCCCTCTGCAGACATGTCCTCCTCTCCCGGGCCATGTGAGTCCCATTGGGACTCTTAACATGAGAGATGTTCGGAGCTACTGCGGCAGCCTTTCCCACTTACGTTAGGGCCATGAACGAATGGGTCTTTTGCCTGTCTCTCCCACTGCTTGAGTCCTCTGGACACTCAAGCTACTCTTCCTCCTCATCTTCCTCTTCTGAGGGAGAGGAACACTCTGTTCACCTGTCCGCCGATGCTGATTTCTCTGACTATCAGCAGTTCCTTTTGAGGCTGGTACAGGAGCTTTACATCTCCCATGTTGTGAGGAGCAATACAGAGCGGGAGATGCGCTCATTTCTCAGTGAGTTCGGCGCTCACCATCTGGTGGTGCCCTCCTGGCCCATTCCTTTCCAGGAAGCATCTATCTGCACCTAGCAGTCTCCAGCCGCCCCTTCTCCAGCCCTGGAAGACTGCAGGAGATGGCATTGTGCCCCCCCAGGAGTCTCTAGGTACCCTGCCTCACCCTTCTTCGGGCCTGACATCTGTAGACACGACCTCTGGGTCTCAGCACCTGGTGCACGACCGACCCCCAGATTCAGATTCTGTAGAGTTTGACCAGTGGGGTCAAACAGTTTTCTCTTCAGCCCATGTGTTGATGTGCATAGGTTCTCATCAGGCACACCACACAGCCTATAACAGGCAGCTGTGGTTGATGTTAGCTCAGGTGCTAGCATCTTTGCCTGATCCGGAGCAATCTAGACAGGCCATTTCCCTCTCTGCTCAAGATCTGGAGCTTGCAAGGCACCAGGAAAGGGTGTCTTATGAAGCCAATGAGGTGGCTTCCAGACTAGCAGGGACAGCGGTCTGCATTAGGTGGACGGTGTGTCTTTGTCTATCTATGTTGTCACCCATTGCCCAGCATAGGGTGATTTCCTCCACCTTCTGAGGGACCTGCCTTTTCTCCTGCTGGGCGAGGAGAGTTCTTCAGAGGTGCCTTCCGTCCCCCGGCCACGGGGGACACCTCCTCATCCTGAGCAGCCTTAGACCTTTTTCGGTCTGGCATGGCTAGGGTCTCCCCTTCCTGCATCTCTCTCGCCCGAGGCTGAGGGATTTGTTTCCTCAGGGCTGTGCCAGGTCCCCTCCGGGGCGCTTGGTATTCACCCAGCAGTAATGAATGGTGAAGACTGATAAGGGAAGATGTGAAAATGACGTACCTACCATAATCCTTGATCTTCTCTTGTATCTTCGCCATTCATTACTGGCTCCCACCCTCCATCCCCTCATGGGCCTCAGTTCCTGGGCATCACCTCCACCCTGCTCGCCCTTCCCCTCTTGAGGCAAATTGGGGTCCAAGTCCCCCCTGGTACCTTGGAGTGCTCTGTTTCTTCTCCAAAAGTCACAGAGAGTTCGCCTTGGAGGAGGGTGAGTAGGGGTTTTTCGCCCTAAAAATCCCTGAGGGCACTCCCTCGGATTCTCTTCTCAGTTCTTAGTGTCTCCCCCTCATGGGTCTGAATACCCTTTGATGAGCCCTTGGCTGTCTCTCTCTCTTTCTTGACAGCCCTAAGAAAGTCCGTGGGAAAGCCCTCTACCTCCTCTTCCTTGACACAGATGGCGTGGTTCTCTTCTCCTAAAGTGAGAACTATGTCAGTCCTTCTGCGGGGAGACTCTTTCAAAAGATTTTTTTCTTCCTACTCCCAAGTCAGGACTCACTCCTCTTCTGGTTTAGACTGATTTCCCTTCAGGGGACAGTTGGCAAGTCCTAGGTTCTTTATATTACCAGATAACGGAGGGGGGAAGAGAAGTCTGCCTTCACCAAGCATCTAAAGACCTTTGTCCCTTTCAGACCTTGGGTCAGTAGCCCTTAACTGGTGGGATCCTTGCTCCCTTGTCTTCAAGCCCCATTGGGACTTTGAAAGTATCAAGTCAGTGGTCTTCCAGTTTGTGGTGGCAGTTAACCTTCTCTTTCCCCCACCCTTTAACCCCTCTCTCCTTCTTTTCTGCCTTTCCTTTCTATCCTTGTCTTCTCCTCTCCCTGAGACCGCCCAAGGATTGGGGCCCTATGGCCTCTTAGGGTAGGGTTCTTTCTCCTGTCCTCTATCTGGTTTATAACTTTCTAAATTTATATCCTTTCTTTTACCTGTCACTCGGCTGTCTTGCCTCGCTTCTCTTTCTAAACCCTGTTTCCTGCTTCTCCGGTTCTACAGAACTGGAATGGAGGAGGAGGAGTCAGCGGCGCCTAACGGCAAACCCGCATGCTCTGCACTGGTGCATCAGCCATGTGGGTGGTGCCGATTCCTCCCCCACTCAAAAAAAAATCTCCTGTGATGGGTGACTGCCTCCGGTTTATACCCAACAGTAATGAATGGTGAAGATACAAGAGAAGATCAAGAATCACAGTAGGTACGTAATTTTCATTTTTAGGGACAGGGCTGTTAGCTACAGCTTCTAGTTTAGAAATTTCTGGCTTAACTTCTCCATTTCCAAACACGTAGCCCAAATATCTGGTTTCCTGCATGCCTAATGCACATTTGGTAGGATTAATAGTCAGACCTGCATGTTTGATAACTTGGACAACTGCTCATAGGTGTTCCAGGTGGCTTTTCCAGTCTGAACTGTACACCATGACATCATCCAGGTAAGCAGCACAATAACCTGAGTGAGGTGATAAAATGACATCCATGTACTGCTGGAATGTAACTGGCGCACCATGTAAACCAAATGGCGTGGTGGTAAAGTGATAGAATCCAACAGGAGTGGCAAATGCAGTTTTGTTTCTGGATTCTTTAGCTAAAGGGATTTGCCAGTAACCTTTGGTGATATTGAGGGTACTGATATACTTTGCACTCCCAGTCTGTCCACCAAATCATCTATTCTGAGCATAGGATAACTGTCAAATTCTGACACTTGATTAAGTTTTCTAAAATCAAGGCAGATTCTAACACCCCCTTCTTTTTTGTTTACAATTACCATCGGAGATGACCAAGCACTCCTTGACTCATCTGTTTATTTATTTATTTGTATTTATTGGAATTACAATCCTTTGAGTCAGAGACTCGTTTCCAAAGGCTCCTCGTCAGATAGTACAGAGATATCAACAGTTACAAGTTCCATGGACAAACACAGAGTTGCAAGATAAGTGCATATATTGTTGCATAGTTACATTGCAGCAAGTTTGCAAAGGCAGTTACATAGTTACAGCAAGCAAGATTACAGAGGCAGGTTGAGTTGCCAGTAGATTTGCCAGTGATGGAATCATTAGCCTATGCAGTACAGTATGCTTTCAAGACAAATTGTAAAGACAGCGTAACATTACATGAGCTACTATCATAGGCCTATACAATCCGGTAGCTAGGCAGTAGTGTGACGTGAGGATGCCTAGCTGTAGAGATGTGGAGCGTAACAGTTCTGGGGACGGTGTCAGAAGGTTATAAACTAGCAGTTATGTCCAACCGTGACCTGTGAGAGGTTAACTGGAGGGACATGGAAATTCTATGATACCCAGTTCTTTCATTTTTTTGTATTTCCTTAACCATGTCAGCTCTTAACCACTTTGGTAACCTGTATGTATTTTGCCTAATAGGGCGAGCATTCCTTGGCACTGTTACGTGCTTGACCCCTTTTGCTCTGTCTGGTACTGTGGTAAAAGTACTGTTAAATGTTTTTAGGAAGTTACAAATTTCTGCAGTTTGTTCTGAGGTTAAGGAAACATTCACCCTTACAGCATCAGCAGTTACAGTTTGTTCCAGTCTATCATAAGCTACATCAATATCTTCTTTATCAGTTTCTGGTAAAACTAGCAAAGCAGCTTTTGGCATTTTTGCAACCCATTTCTTGAGGAGGTTAGCATGGTATATCTTAGTAGGATTTTTCCTGTCAGGGTTCGCAATCTCGTAGTTAACGGTGCCAGTATGTCTAAGCACTTTATGAGGCCCTTGACACTTTATTTTCTGTAGTGGGTAACAGCAGCAAAACCTTTTCACCTGGCTTAAAACCTTTTTCTTGTGCCCCACGGTCATGTTTATTTATTTTATTTATTCATTAGATCATCGGTTTACAGACTGATAGTATAGTATACCATCTGCTGGTTTTGGGCCCATTCCTGATTACTATGGGCAATTTCAACATATTTTGCCAGCTTCTTTTTTAGAGAACACATATAAGACGTTATAGATTGTTTGGGGGGGGGGGGGTTATCTTCCCACATTTCTTTTATCACATCCAGTGGCCCTCTTGGCTGCCTACCATATATCATTTCAAATGGTGAAAACTCTGTTGATGCCTGTGGCACGTCTCTGAAAGCAAAAAGCAGGTAAGGCAAGTATTGGTCCCAATCTTTCCCTTCCCCTTTTACAAACCTTTTTAACATGCATTTTAAGGTTTGGTTAACATGCTCAACAAGACTGTCTATCTGAGGGTGATAAGGGGAGGTTCTTATGGCAGTAATACCCAGTAGTCTGTACAGCTCCTTAAGTAATGCAGCACCAAAATTACTACCCTGATCAGTAATTTCTTTAGGTATGCTCACTTGCTTGAACATTTTGGCAAGCTGTGCTGCATTTTTTGAAGCTGTGACAGTACGCATTGGAACTGCTTCTGGGTATTGAGTAGCATAGTCAGATACTACCAGGATAAATCTATTACCCTTTTTACTTTTGTCTAAAGGACCAACAAAATCATTGCAATTATCTCAAAATGGACATCTATCAAGGGTAGGGGCACCAGGGGCACTTGGTCTTTTCCAGTGACTGGGCTACTTTCTGACACTCAGCAGAAGAATTACAGTAGGTAACAACATCTTCATGAATTCCAGGCCAGTAAAATCTATACAGCAATCTGGCAAGGGTGCGATTCCTCCCTGAGTGACCAGCCATAGGACTATAATGTGCTATCTGTAACAACTCGGTTCTATACTTCTGTGGTATAACCAATTGTTCTATCTGGTGCTGTGTCTGCGGTTTAACCCAAACTCTGTACAGTAACCCATCACATGTTTTAAACATTAGTTCACCCTGTTTTGGTTTCACCCCCAGCTCCTTAAAATAACCCTAGAGAGAAACATTGTTAGCTTGTTCTGAAAGAAAATCACAATCAGTGATAAGTTTAGTTTCAGCATTTTCATATGTTAACTCCTTATGTCCATAAGTAATTTGTTGCCACAGTTTCTTCAGGCATTGTCTTTCTTTCCTGGATTTCTGGATCTTGGAGCTCTGCTCAAACAAGTCTGAATCAAAATCACTGAAAGAAAAAGTGTCCCCACCATTTGAGATTTTCTTTTCCTGAGCTCTTGCTACCACTGCTTCTGAAACTACAGGGTTTAGTTCCTCTGAGATTAACTTAGTAAATCCTGGACAGTCATTTCAAATCATGGGTACAGGTAACTTAGGTACTACCCCAACTTTCATTTGGTGTGACACACCCTTAATGGTCAGAGTCATTTAGCTGGTGGGATAGGATAGTATCGAGTATCCCCATGAATGCAGATGACACCAGTACCTGGTCATTTTGCACAGTGTTTTCCCAGCACTTCAACATGCACTAGGGTCTGTCTGCTTCCTGTATCAGTGAGTCCCTTTATAGTCTTAGCCCCCACCTTCACATCTGTTAAGTACTTGCCCCAGTTTGCCAAGGACGAGTCTGTTCCAGTGTCACTCTTCTTACGGCAGTTTCTTTCAGTATGACCTGGCTTATTACAGTTATAGCAAATAACGTCTTTGGGCACATATTTGTTACCCCCACCAGAGTTCTTATCAGGCTTGGAGCTCAAATGGGAAAAAGATTGTCTTACCAGTGCTTGGCTGTAACCTCACTGCTCTAGCGTCTGTCTGGCCATTTGGTAGTCCTCGGCCGAAGAAACAGCCTTTTCTAGGGACGTGGATATGTTGTTCAATCCACACTGTCTGGCAGGTTCCTTGCCACTTTAAATCTAGCAGGAAGGTCTTCAGACTGGCTCCTCCCACCCACCCGGTTGGTAAACCCTTGGCTCAGCCCCATGACTCCAGATATTCCTTACTGCTTGGAAGCTCAGGTTCCCTCCTTGGTGCTCTGCGTTTGTAGGCCTGGATCCTAATCCTTTGGAATTTCCAAAAATAATTTTAAAGTTTACTAGACTTAAGTCTTAATCTTCCCTCGTGGCTGCGATTGATACTAAATCTATTCCCGGCTTCCGTCAGTGCCCTTGCAGGCAGAAGATGTCCCGGACTGACTCGCACACCATGTGCGTTTACTGCCTGGGACTTGCTCATGATTCACAGGCCTGCAACCTATGCAAGTCCTTTGCACCTTCGATTCTCAAGGACCGTGTTGACCAACTTCAACTGGGGCACCCCGAGAAAACGGTTTCCGATGGTGAAGTCGAAGGAGGCCTATTGGGCGTTGTCCGCGGCTTTGGACTCCTCGGAGCAGCTGAAGCAGTTGATCTCCCTCGAGGAGGAAGTGGCCCAGGCTGCGTTTTCGTCTTCCTCGGCATCAGTGTTTATCCCGCTCTCCTTGGGCTCCTCCTACACTGCTTCTTTTAAGGAGCTTTGTCAGTCCCTCTCCACCAAGGGAGAAGGGCCCTCAGGGACTCATTCGAGTAGGTCGAGGAAAAAGGAACCGAACATTAAGTCCCACCGTCGGCGTTCATGGGAGCGGGAGAGATCTCCTTCCCTGGACCGTTGGCTTTCGACTTCAGTCGAGGTTACGGCTAAGGCTTCTGGCTTCACGGTGTCCCCATCAGGTCAGCCAGCTGAGACACCCGTCGATGCAGTCGAGATTTTTTTCGACCCATTGGACGGGTTGTCGACTGGAGAAGCCGACAACCCTCTTTCACCGGTTCCTCTGGTGGTTACTGAGGACTTGCCCATGCCTCCTGTGCCAAAGTCCCCAATCAAGGAACCTGAACTGGGGAATGAGCAGGTTTCCCCAACCCCCTCTTCGACCCACCATCGGCGACCCTGAACGTCTTGGTCTCAGTCCTCCTCCATGTCGGGTAGGTTCCACCGGCATCGGTGGTCTCGGTCCCGGCATCACATGGAACAGCATCGCTGCTCATCCTCATCGTCCTCTTCAGAGGATAGTCTCCAACGCAAGTTGTGTCGGCGCTATGAGGACATGATGTGGCAGCAACTCTTGCTAGCCGGTAATAAGCTGACTCCATTGCCTTCACCAGCCATTAAGTGGCTGTTACCCAAATGACTGAAGCAACCCCTCGCTATTGTCGAGGAGCTGACTCCAGCACCGATTGCTTGGCCGAAACTGGCTGCTCCACCCATTGTGGTGAAACCACCGCCTCCACAACCTAAGACTGGGGCCCCGACCAAGGATTCTCAGTCAGGTCAGGGCTTGCCCCACAGGTTGTCTGTCACCCTTACTCCCGATCGGCCTCGGCAAGTGGAGGGTGGCTCAGGCGCTCGGCAGCTGTTTGCAGACTCCTCAGAGTCTGACGACGACTCCTTATATTCCAGGCCCCTTGACCTGGAATCTTCTGGGGGTCAGTCGGTGGACGAGAGCCCATCCTCGTTCCTCTGAATTCTTCGGCTCATCTCAGAGTCCACTGGGATGCAGCTCGAACCCATACAGAAATGGGCCAGATATCCCCTCGAAGAGATTCTGGACCGAGGGGATTCCCCCACGGAGGCCTTCCCTGTGGCCAAGGCCATCGTTGGTCCAGCCCTGGAGCTGTGGCAGTGGCCTGCATCCTGTCCTGCACCTTCAGCCAGGATGGCTCGCAAGTACACAGTCCCCACCAGTTCCCTCTCCATTTTTCCGGAGCACTCGTCTGCTGAAGGGCTGGTAACCGATAGCGTCTTCCGGCGCTCCGGAAATGCTAGGGACGTGGATAAGGCCCCTGACAAGGAGTACAAGAAGCTGGACTACTTGGGGTGAAAAGTTTACGCTGCCTCCTCCCTAGGTCTTTGACTGGCTAGCTCAGCCGTGCTGATGGCACACTTTTCACACAGCCTTATGGGTTCCCTGGATGAGGTGCTGTCTCATCTCCCGGCTGACCTTTAGATTATGGTCAAGCAGGTGCGGGATCAGGGAAGGACGGTGGCCAAACAGCTCCAGACTTCTTTGGACATTGGAAACTCTTGTGCCCGGTCAGTAGTGGCCACAGTAGCCATGCACCGCAGAGCTTGGCTGCAGATCTCCACCTTCAGGGCGGATACCCAGCTCAAGCTGGCAGATGTTCCCTTCCTGGGCACTGACTTGTTCAAGCCGGGGGTGGAACGCCATCTCCAGAGGATGGAGAAGTCCAGTGCCACCTTGGACTCGGTCATGTCTGCCCAGAAGGACAAAGGCTGCCAACAGCAGCATAAGCCCTTTTGCCCTTCTGCTCCTGCGGCACGTCTGGCCGAGCAGCACCAGCAATAGGGCCAGCAGGCTCACACTTGGTGCCCCAAGGTCAAGTCTGCTGCTTCCTCCAGTAGGAAACCTGGAGGGAAGGGTCCAGGTGGCCCCTTGGCTGGCTATTTCTCCAAGCCTGCCCAGTGATGGGTTGAGGGGTGTCGCCCCCAACCTCATCACTCATCGTAGGGTTCCCCCCCATGGGGGGACGGCTCTGCCACTTTCTTTTCGCCTGGTCCGCTATCACCTTGGAACTTTGGGTGCTGGAAGTGGTCGGCAGTGGTCTGCCTCTGGAATTCAAGCAGTACCCTCCCTATCGAGCCATCGCCCCATGGGGGTCTACAGGCTTCACAGCCTCTCTGTCGGCTCATCGAGCCAACATTGCTCTGCTCCTCCAGAAGGAGGTGATCAGCGAGGTGGCGGATCCTCCTCCAAACCCGGCGTTAGTGTCTAGGTACTTCCTGGTCCCAAAGCGGATGGGGGTCTGGAACCCCATTCTCGATCTGCATGACCTGAACAAGTTCCTAAGGCCATGCACCTTCAGGATGGTCACTCTGGCTCAGATCATTTCATTGTTGGAACTAGGCATGTGGTTCTGCTCTCTGGATCTCCAGGACATGTTCTTTCACGTCCCAGTCTGTCAATCTCATCAACGATTCCTCTGCTTCAGGGCAGAGGGATCACTTTACGAGTTCCAGGCCATGCCCTTCGGCCTTTCTCCAGCTCCCAGGGTCTTCACCAAATGCATGGCAGTGGTCACAGCATTCCTGCAGCGCCGAGGGGTCCGCGTGTACCCTTACCTGGATGACTGGCTGATTGCAGCCCTCTCCAGGTTGGAGATGGAGCGGTCCAGGGATCTGGCCCTCCAGGTCTGCTCTCAAATTGGCCTCCTGATCAACGAGGCCAGATTGGAACTTGTGCCATCACAGGTGATTCAGTTCATCGGGGCAGAACTCGACTCTCTTCAAGCCAGAGCCTGGCTCCCGGCGGACAGGGCCGAGGTCCTTTCCTCCTTTGCCCAGTCATTTCTGGTTGGGCAGTTACACCCTGCCCGGGACTTCCTGTGCCTTCTGGGCCTCATGGCGGCCTGCACCAGCATTGTCCATTGGGCCCGCTGGCATATGCACCCCCTGCAGTGGGGGCTGGCCTGCCAGTGGTCCCAGCGCTATGGTCCTTTGGACCAGCCAGTGACCGTGACCCAGAAGATGTGGGACAGCCTGCAGACGTCCCATCTCATCTGCAGGAGGGTATCCTGTTTGTCTGCCCCAAGCCAACGGTCACTCTTACGACCGATGCCTCTTTGATGGGTTGGGGTGCCCATCTGGGGGAACTCTGGGCCCATGGCCTCTGGTCCCCTCAGGAGTCTTGATGCCACATCAGCCTGCTGGAGCTTCGAGCAGTTAGACTAGCCCTCACTGCCTTCGCTCCATTTGTACGGGGTCAGGTGGTTCAGGTCCAGATGGACAACACCACGACTATGTACTATCCCAATCATCAGGGCGGGACGCACTCCTTGCCTTTGTGCAAGGGAGCTCTCTGCATTTGGTCTCTCGTGATCAGCCTGGAGGTGGATCTCCTAGCCATTCATGTGGCAGGAGCCTCGAACAGTCTGGCTGATGCCCTCAGCCGGACAGGCGCTGCATCTCACGAGTGGTCTCTCCTGCTGGAGGTAGTGCAAGACCTGTTCTCCCATTGGGGTACCCCTCAGGTGAACCTGTTCACCTGCAGGGAGAATGCGAAGCTGACACTGTTTCACGCCCACCCCTCTCAGCAGGGCTCGCTGCAGGGGGATGCCTTCTCAAGGCCGTGGACCCCGGGCCTCTTCTACACCTTCCCTCCATTTCCCTTGATCCACAAGGTGCTTCTCAAGGTGAAGAGGGACAAGGCACAGGTGATTCTGGTAGCCCCAGACTGGCCTCACCAGTTCTGGTATGCAGATTTCCACAGCCTCCAGGCTCCCGAGGTGGCTTCCAGCCCACCCGAACCTGATCTCAGTCTACAGGGGAAGGTGCTCTATCTGGAACTTCAATCACTGCACCAGATGGCCTGGTTCCTGAGCGGCTAGAGTTTCAGACTGTGGGTCTTTCCGACGAGGTCCTCAACGTCATTGAGGCATCCTGTAAGGAATCGACCAGAAAATGCTATGCCTTCAAATGGAAGAGGTTTTCCATTTGGTGTCAGGACAAAGGTTTGGACCCCTCTTCCTGTCCATTGGCTAGCATTTTGGACTACCTGTGGTCCCTTTCTCAGCTAGGGCTTCGGTCGATGACCCTTAAGGTGCACTTCACAGCCATCTCTGCTTGCCAGGCATGGGTCAGCAAGCATTCGGTGGCACAAGAGAAGGTGGTTGGGTTCTTTTTTAAAGGCCTAGACCACATATCCCATCTGGTGCGAGAACCTCCACCTCCGTGGGATCTACTGCTGCTATTGGCTAAGCTCATGGGCAAGCCATTCGAACCGATGCTCAGGTGTGACATCTCTTACCTGTTATGGAAAACTGCCTTCTTGGTGGCTATTACGTCAGCCAGAAGGATGGGAGAGCTTCAGGCACTTTCCATCGAATCTCCCTACCTGGTCTTCCACAAGGGCAAAGTTGTCCTTCACTTCCACCCGAAGTTCCTTCCAAAGGTGGTTTCGGAGTTTCACCTTAACTAGGTGTTGACTCTGCTGGTGTTCAGTCACACCTCGGAGGCCGAATATAGGCTCCATACTTTAGATCCTAGGAGAGCGCTTGCTTATTATAAGGAGTGGACGACTGAAGTTTGGGGAGAGGTTCACCAGCTATTTGTCACTTACGCTGAAGCCGCACCTGGCAGACCTGCAGCCAAGCAGACTGTAAGCAGGTGGGTCACCTCCTGCATAGATCTCTGCTATAGGTTGGCTGGCATGGAGCCTCCCAAAGGGATAAGAGCTCATTCTACCCGCCATACCGCTGCTTCGGTGGCTGATTCAAGGGATGTCCCTGTCCAGGAAATATGCAGGGCTGCTACCTGGAAGTCAGCACACACCTTTATTTCCTATTACCACATTGACCTAGAGTCATGCCAGAATGCTGGTTTTTGGGACCTCGGTTCTCCAGTCCTTATTTCCTAAGTAGGGGTGTGCGCCTTGTCTCCCTTCTCCCGGAGAACTGCTGGGAGTCTGCCAGACAGTGTGGATTGAACAACATATCCACATCCCTAGAAATACAGGTTACTCACCTGTAACAGGAGTTCAAGGAATGGTATATGTTGTTCATCCACACGACCCACCCGACCTCTCCGGCTTTGACGCGCAACCTGGCTTCCAGCGGGCTACATCTGGCATCATGGGGAAGGAGCCAAGGGTTTTACCACCCCGGTGGGCGGGAGGAGCCAGCTTGAAGACCTTCCAGCTAGATTTAAAGTGGCAAGGAACCTGCCAGACAGTGTAGATGAACAACATATACCACTCCTAGAACTCCTGTTACAGGTGAGTAACCTGTATTTTCCCCACTGGTCAATGTTCTTTCACCCAAAGCTGAACATCTGTAGGCAGGATGTTGATGAATTGCTCCATTGCAAATGTGTCGATGACCTGTGAGACTGTTTTGTCCTCTGGTTGGAGCCATTTTATCAGGAGTTCTCTGAGTCAGGTGAAGACTTGTCGAGGATTGTCAACTGAGTTGTACTTCAGAAATTGAAATATCTGCCTGTAGGTCTCTCCTAAGATGTCATACCTTTTCAGGATTTCACTTTTCACCAGGTCATAGTTTTCTGACTGTGCAGTGTCCATATTGCTGTTGGCAAGTTGGGCTTTCCCTGTCAGGTGGGGTACCAGTCAGATTGTCCATTGCTGCTTTGGCCATTAGCAGGCTGTGGCAACTGTTTCAAATGTTGTCAGGTATGCCTTGATATCCTCCGAGGGATACAACTTTGTAAGTTTAATGGTTTTTAAGCTGCTTGTGTTTTGTTGCTCGTCTGGATCTGTGCCAGATCCTCTTCCTTTGTTAGCTTGCAAGGCATCCAGTCATCACTGCTCCTGTCACTGTATCTCTTCTCTCATCTGCTTCTTCTTTCCTCTGCTGCTCCTGTCGCTGCATCTCTTCTCTCATATGTTGCCTCTCTTCTCTCCTCTGCTGCTCTGCCTGTTTTTGTTGTATAGCCCACCATTTGAAAAATTACATCAGGTTTTCAGGTTCTGTCACTGCCTGTTCTTTTCCCATAACTTGTGCTGGTTGTACAATCCCAGCTTGGACATCTGTCTCTGCTGGTTTGGCTGCTATTCTCCTGGTAACCACTCCTGGACTTGCTACTGCAGAATCCATACCTTTCTCTATGCTTCCCTGGTACAAGGTCCAGTACTCACGCACAGAACTCCTGGCTTACAGTATGCAAGGTGTAAATCCCACCGTTGGCACCATCTGTCATCAAGGCACAGGTCAAGAAGCATAGGAAAAAAACAGGGGCAGTTGTAAAATTCACAACAAAAGTTTTATTATGAATAACAATAAAATTAAAAAATAAAATTGTTCAGAATAACTATTTACAAAGGCAGAATAAACAGAGAAGAACTGAGTTTTTCTTCAATCTCTGTGTCCTCTGCAAGCAGTTGCAGCTCTGTCTTATAAGTCTTTGCAGCCCCCCTGCTTAACAAGCATCCTGTTTTTTTCTAAAATGTTCTTGTATATATCAGGCAAGTGCAGCTAGAATGCAGTGTCCCAGAACTGAGACCCCTTTTCCACAGCTTCTGCAAAAGGTTTAAACATTGCATTTCAGATTAACCCCTTGAGTTTTTGCAATAGCTTTTTGCATTCATCTCAAACTATAATTATATACATTGCAACAGTAACACTATATAATTACTGGTGAGCCCCAATATCAGCTGGTTTAAAAAGTCATATCAACTGGCTGGTTGATATAAAAAGCCGTGCTAAGCTGCGCAAACAGCGCAAAACACCAGTGATTATAAAAAATAAAAGATAGGCAAGTGTGTGTTAAGGATTTTTTTTTTTACACACCCTCGGTGTGTGATGACTGTACAAACCTCTCGAGCTTCGCTCTTGAGGTTTACGGGTCATCACACACCTCGGGTGTGTAAGAAAAATCCATAACACACACTTGCCTATCCATTATTCTCTATATAATTTCTAATTGCTGCCGCACATGTCTAGTGATTACTCTGTATCTGCCTTGCTTGACAAATGCTTGCTCCTTTGACTGCTTCTTCCTGTTGCCATGCTTTGACTCTGCATTTGCCACTTTGTTGTTACTGCTTGTACCTGTAGATTCAAACAAATTATTTGATTGCTGTACCTTGACTCTGTATTGTCATTGCCTATACCTTGTAATTCTCCTGGGTTGCACCTTAAAATAGGCACTTGACTGTCTAGCATGCTTACCTGGTTAACAAAAGCTAAATAATAAATAAACAAAGGGATCCCAATAACAGTTACATTTCCACATAATGATTTGCATATAGTTTTATACAAGCAGATATGCAAGGGAGGAAAAATTCAGAAACAGCAATTGAAGACTGAGAAACAGTGAAAGGCAGAGAATTGCGAGACTGTCGGGTGATCAAATCCTAGGTCTCACAGGAAAATTTGATTGTGCAACCAGACAGACAAGTGACAGGAAAGGAAAGAACAGAACAGATCGTTGCATTCAAACTCTCTATAACAACTAGGACAGGGTCCTATTCTGCCATGTCACAGAGTTCCTATGACTCCAGAAGCACAGCAGCTAGGACGGCATCAGCTGGGGTATGCATGAGGAGACATGCCTGGTTGAGGGTCTCCAGTTTCCGCCAAGACTTGCAGGATGCCATATTGGAAGCACCCTTTCAAGGGTCTGTCCACTTTGGCACAGATGCAGAAAAGCTCATAATAGGGCTGCAGGATTCAGGCAAGGTGGTGTCTGACATTCATTGAATGTGTAGGTCAGAACCACCAGCAGCTCAGCGTTGTCCTTTTCGCAAGAATTAAGGAAAACAGGGCAGATGCCCACTGCAGCATAAAGGAGGATTTAAGAGAAGAGGCCCTCCCCTTGCTCCAGGTGCCCAGGGCCCCAAAAGTGTAAAGATGGCTAGACCCCCTTTGCTCACCTGCTCCACCATGGTATGACTCCCTACCAACTTCCCCTCCTCTGGCAGAGGTGCAAGGGGAGGCAGTAGAAGGGAGGTTTTCCCTTTACTGATCAGGATGGTCTAGCATCACCACAGACCAATGGGTCCTCCAGAAGTTGAAAGGGGGTACTCTCTGGAGTTCACCCAGATTCCATCTGACAGCCCACCCATTCCCTCCCACTGCTCCCCCTCCCACACGACTCTCCTGTGTGCAGAGATAAAGGCATTGCTCAAAAAGAAAGCTATTCAGTAGGTACCCCATGCTCAAAGAGGGAAAGGGTATTGCTCCCACTTCTTTCTAGTCCTGAAGAAGCCAGGGGACCTCCATCCCATTCTGGAGCTCAGCCAGCTGAACATCTTCATCGAATACAAAAGGTTCAGAATGGTGACATTAGTGAGCCTGCTACCCATGCTCCAACAAGGAGACTGGCTCTGCTCCCTGGACATGTAGAGTTGCTTATATGCACATAAACATCCTGCCATCCCACAGGAAGTACCTTCAGTTCACCTTCCAAGGAGTGCACTACTAGCTCAGGGCGCTTCCATTCAGCCTTTCATGAGCACCAAGAGTCTTTTACCAAGTGCCTAGCAGTAGTGGCGGCAGCCCTCAGAAGGGGGGGGGTCATTATGTCTACCCCTACCTGGACGATTGGCGTCTCACAGCTTCGTCAGAAGACCAATTGGTCAAACGCTGGAGGAGACTTTCAGTCTATTTCGAACCTTGGGCATCACTCTCAATCTTTCTGAGTCATGCCTGTGGCCTGCTCGGTGACTACAGTACATCGGCGCAGTCTTGGATAATGTCCAAAGGAAAGTCTTTCTTCCCGAAGACCGAGCAGTCAGACTAAGGGAGTTTGATCACAGGGTGATGGCCTCGGACCAGGTCCCGGCAAGGGTGGTTCTCCAGCTCCTGGGCCATATGGCCGCAGCCATAGCCACAGTTCCCCTCACTCATTTAAACATGAGGGTCCTGCATTGGAACCTCAGAGTTCAATGGGACCAAGGCACGAACAATCTCAGTCAGCTGATCCGAGTCTCCAGTGCGGTCTGGCAGTCCCTGGTTTGGTGGGTCACCCCGGCTGATCTATACAAAGGAGTTCACATCCAACATCCCAGCCCCCAACAAATTTTAAGAACAGATGCCTTGGGACTGGGATAGGGAGCACACCTGGCATCTCACCAGACTAGAGTCTCCTGGAAATCCACGAAATGGTCTCTCCACATAAATATTCTAGAGATGAGAGCCATCCAGTATGCCTTACAGTTCTGATCCAGTCAGACAATATCCCAGTAGTCTTCCATCTCAACAAGCAAGGGGGCACTCATTCTTACTCCCTATGCAGTGAGGCAATGGGAGTATGGACCTGGGCAGTGGATCACAGCCTGGATCTCACAGCAGTCCATGTTCCAGGGATCCAGTGTCCTCGCAGACAGCCTAAGCTGCTCTTGATCTCAGAGCCACAATTGGGAACTACTGCAAGAGGTCGTAGACAACCTCTTCGGAAGGTGAGGTCAGCCAGAACCGGACCTCTTTGTGTCCCCACATAACGCCAAACTGCCCAATTTCTGTTCGCTAGATCCAGGGCCTGGTGTTTTTTGGTGAGACGCATTGTCCCTCTCTTGGGCAGGGAGGTTTCTGCATGCCTTCCCTCTTCTTCAGAGGATACTTCTCAAGTTGCAGGCAGAAGGTGCCTGAATTATCCTGGTCGCGCCTTTCTGGCCTTGATGAATTTGGTTCCCACTGTTACAGCAGCTGGAATCAGAACCGCCTGTTCTGTTACTCCTGTCCACTTGCTGTCCCAGGAGCAGGGTATGCTGGTTCATCTGGCCCTCTGGTCCCTGCATGGCTCCTGCAGACATAGCCTGGGACAGGTTTGGAGTATCCCTCAGAGTGGCAGAGGTTCTCGTGACAGTGAGAAAACCCTCTACCAGGGAAACATATGCAATGAAGTGGAAGCATTTCTGCTTGTGGGCATGTTCCGATTCTCTGGATCCCCTCACCTGTCTGGTGGAATCTGCGCTGGAGTATCTCCTTTCCCTCTCGGACTTGGGTCTTAGTTACTTGTGCATTAAGGTGCATCTCTGTGCACCCTCAGTTTATCATGCACCTCTAAATGGGAAGACTCTGGCACAGTTGGACCTGTGCAAGACTTTTTAAGAGGAATCTTATATATTAAACCCCCCAGGAGAGACCCCATTCCATCTTGGGATCTCCTGTTTGTGTTAGAAAAGCTTATATTGCCCCCCTTTGAACAAGCCACAAGTTGTGAGCTACGCCTTCTATCTTGCAAGGTGTTATTCTTAGTTGCCATTACTTCCACACAGAGGATTTCCGAGCTACAGGCTCCGATTTGTAAAGAGCCTTATCTTATTTTTCACAGGACAGGGTAGCCCTGCGCATCAATCACAAGTTCCTTCTGAAGGTAGTGTCTGAGTTCACGTTGAACCATGACATCCAGCTACTGGTTTACTACCCAGGGTACTGAAACAGAGGGGAGGCCTTACTACATACTATGGATGTACATAGTTTTCTTCATTAACTGCCTTGCTCATACGAGTTCCTCCAGAAAGGCAGACCAGTTGTTTGTCTCGTTTGCCCATAGGACAGTAGGGGTGCCAGTAACAAGACAGACGTTGACCAAGTGGCTCTTGAATTGCATCACGTTCTGTTATCCGAAGTACAATAGACCCTTACGGGGACCGGTCAAGGGTCGCTCCCCCAGAAGGGTCGCAACAACATTCGTATCCCTCAGGAATGTCTCATCAGCGGACCTTTGTGCAGTCACTACTTGGAGTTCAGCCCACTGTTTCATCAGGCACTACAGTCTAGACATTGCTTCCAGAAGGAGAGCAGGTTTCTGCCTAGTGGTCCTTCGGGATCTCTCCTGAGGTGCCTAGGGCTTTTTGCTTAGACAGTCCTTCATGCTTCTGACCTGGGTCTCTTTGGGTACTGCTTGGGACTCAGTCCTGTTGGTATTACCTGCTGCAAGAGCTCCCCCTCGAAGTAAGATAGTACAGTTACATAAGAACTTACTGTAATAGTAGATCTTTGAGAGGAGCTCTTGTAGCAGGCGGCTTTCCCGCTAACCTGCCCCCAGGGACTAGTATTTCACTTTTCTCAATGGGGGATGGGAGATCCTCCTCGGTTCTCCATCTTCGTCTCAGCTAGGTCTCAGGGGGGAGAACTGAGGTGGTGCTGGTGGACTGTCCGTTTTATACCAGAGCTGACGTCGGGGGCGGTCCCCCACCAGACTGCTAACTAGAAGTTTTTCCATGGGGTCCTAAAGCCTGGCGGCTTAGTTCAGTTGGTATTACCTGCTACAAGAGGTCCTCTCGAAAGATCTACTGTTATGGTAAGTTCTTACATAACTGTACTTATCTAAGCAATGTTTAGCCAAATGGTTGGCAAATTGCATTGTGGTCTGCTGTCAAGCCTCATTGCACAAGAGGCATGACTACCTCTGTGGCTTGTTTCCGAGGGGTCTCAGCTGCTGGTATCTGTGCAGCTGCCACCTGGAGTACCGTCCATACTTTCACCAAGCACTACAGACTGGACATTGCCTCTAGAGCCCTTGCAGGATTTGGTAGGGCTGTGCTACAGAGCCTCCGGTCTTAAGTTTATGGTGAGCCCTCCTCCCAGATTGTCTGTTTGCACATGTAACTGTTTGGGACTTCTTCCTACAGTGTGACCTGATGACTGAGATACCCCTGAAGAAGCCAGAATAGTTACTTAAGAGCTTATTGTAACAGTAGATCTTCAAGGGAATCTCAGTCATCAGGTCTGCTTTCCCCCACCCATTCCCCTTCTTGGCACTCTTGTCTAGGGACTGGCGGTCTGGTGTATTCAGCCTCTTATATCGGGCTGAGCACCTCTCTTTCCCCTCAGTCCCTCTTGGCTAGAACTATGCTTCCTTTGTTTCCGGGGGAAAGAACTGAGGAAGGAGTGGGGCCGCTCACGCCTTTATAGGGTTGGTGATGTTGATGGCATGGGCTGCCCCAGTTGCACTGCTGAAAATCTTCCTTGTGGATCTTGCTTTACCAACAGTGAAGTTCCTACGGTGTGACTGGATGTCTGAGATGCCCTCGAAGATCTACTGTTATGGTATGTACATTTGTTAACTGTTTTTTCTCAGGGTTTCCAGGAACCCAACAACCAGGAAAATCTATGCTTCCAAGCAGAGGAAAGTCTCGTTGTGGTGTACTCCCAAGCAGGTTAGCCCTTCGCAAGCAGATATGTCCATAATGCTGGACTACCTAGTCCACCTTCAGTCCCTGGGCTTCACGCCCTCAACCCTTAAGGTACATCTAGCAGCAGTATTGGCTTATGTTTCGGCAGGTCTAGCAGCAGTATCTGCTTATGTTTCAGCAGGTAAAGAGAAAACAGTGGCTTCACACCACATTTTCAAAAAGTTCTTTAAAGGGCTTCTGCACCTGCATTCCCCCTGTCAGGGACCCAGTCCCTCCATGGGATTGAACCTGTGTATAGCTAAGCTAATGACATAGAAACATAGAAATTGACGGCTGATGAGGACCGCTTGGCCCACCTAGTCTGCCCATTTTCCCCACTTACTGTAATACTGCAGACCCTATTGATCGCCAGCATTTACCTCCCTTTCCTAACCACTAAGGTTCCCTTGTGTCTAGCCCATGCATTCTTGAATTCAGTCACTATTTTTGCCCCCCCCACCACCTCTGTGAGGCTGTTCCATACAGCCACCACCCTGTCTGTGAAAGAATACTTCCTAACATTACCCCTGAGTCTACCCCTCAGCCTTATATTATGACCCCTTGTTTTTAAACATCTTTTTTTTTTCTGAAAGATACTACACCTTTGTACCTTATTTATGCCCTTGAAATATTTGAAAGTCTCTGTCATATTCCCCCTTTCTCTCTCTCTCTCTCTCCTCTCTTCCAGGGTATACCTATTTAGGTTCTCTAGTCTCTCGTTATATGACTTATGGTGCAGACTCTGCAACATTTTTGTTGCCCTTCTCTGAACTGCCTCTACTCTGCCTATGTCCTTCGTCCTTCTAGAGATGCGGCCTCCAGAACTGGGCACAGTACTCTAGATGGGGTCTCATCATTGGTTTGTACAGTGGTATCATTACGTCCTTTTTATGTATGTTTGTGTGCGCAGTGCACAAGAAACATATTGAGGTTAGTAGAGCATTGCAGAGGTGTGGCAGTGTTGTGGCCAATGCAGGGGATGCTTTAATGGGTGTGTCCCTCAGCCACCAATCAACAGGGAAGCTGCCGATGATGGCAGTTTCAGAGCGAGCACTGCACTTGAAAGAAATCTGCCGCTCCAGTCAGGGACAGTTTCATCATTGCAGCAGCAGATCTTCCCCCCCACCCCCTTCCCAGCAATCAGGCACATTCCAGCCATGTGCATTACAGTGCACAGTAATGCACATGACTGGAGTTACGAGCAACTTGTTTGCTTAGTGTGCCTTTCCCGGTGAAACATTAATAAATGAACAAGCAAACATAATAAATGAGCCGCGCCCCGGCTTTGCATAATTGGCGGATCCTGCCGCCCACCACACATTCCCCCAAAGCCGACATCGGGGTGTCCACTCCCCATGTCAGCATGTATCTCCTCCTCTCCCCATTAATGTGGCACATTGGGAGCCCACCCCAGTGTGCCAAACTAATTATATTTCCGACACCGGGATGCCCACTCCCAGTGTCTGCTGACTTCCCCCAAGCTCAAACATATCTTTTGCCCACAATGGGGTACCCAATCCCTGTGTCGGTATACCCCCACCCCCACTGTTGTGGCACACTGGCAGCCCACCCCAGTGTGCCAAAGTAATTCTTTATCTTTTTCTTTTCTGACACCGAGATGCTCCACTCCTGGTGTCGGATGCCCCTCTCCCCTTTTTTTCAGCCAACCTCGGGGTGCCCAGTCCCTGGGTCGGCATTAACCCCCCTCCACTAGTCTGGTACACTGGGGCCCACCCCTGTGTGCTGAAATTTATTTTTCATGCTATTTCACCTGTAAAAAAAAAAAAAAAAAGTCCCCGAGATATTTTTTTTAACAATAAAAAAGAAAATGGTCCCTCATCATCTTCGCCGCCTTTCCCATCCGACCCTCCTTCTTTTACCTCCCCTCACCCATACTTGCCTCCGGAGGTCCAGCAAAGTGATCTTCTGTGGACCGGGAACACATCTGCACTCTTCAGAAGCCGACTGCAAACTGAAAAAAATCACGGTAAGCCCTATAATAGCAATAAATGGGGGATTTCAACTTAGGTTGCTATCTCGGCCATTTTTTGGGAGTTTTGGTCCCAAATTTTCAACATGGGGTTCTTGGGACCCCATCTCATGAACCCTGACACTGTAATTTCATTTCTCGGTCCCGAAACGTGATTTCGCGTTTGCTGCACATAATCGCCTTTCGGGACCGACTAATGAGACGGCAGTGCCACTGTTCTTGAGGTGGGGTCCCAAAAACCTATGTTGCAAGTTTATTGAAAAACTCCAAAATAACTGCGTTCAAGCGTCGTTGCGCAGTTTCTACGCACGCTCTTAACTACGCCAGTTTTTAATATTTTCACTTCAAATTTCCAACACTGCCATTTTTTCACCCCTCCTTATGAACAGTATAGCATCCTGCCCAAAACAAGTTTTCACACCTGCGGTGCAAAATGGTGCAGTCACTGTGCGAAATCACCTTTCGGGATTGAGTAGCGAAATGATAGTGCCACTGTTCATGAGGTGGTGTCCCAAAAAGCCCATGTTGAAAATCGGGAGCGAAAAATACCAACAAACGCCCGGGGCGTTAGGGTGTCCAACCGTAATGCCCAACCCTGTACAGACTGACAGGTGTCAGGGGTGTGGCTTGGGGTCGTCGGTGGTAATGTTCACGCCATTCCACCTCCACTCCCACCCTGCAGCCACTGACTGGCATTGAGGTGTGCCTTGGGGTCTTCGGCCCTAACATTCACCCCATTCTCCAATACTGCACCCATCTCAGCTTATTTCCTTATGGAATGGGGTGAGCATAAGGACTGAAGACCGCAAGGCACACCATGACACCTGCCAGTGTCTGCAGGGTGGGGTGAGGTGGAATGGCATGATCGTTATGGCTGCCGACCTAAAGGCACACCCCAACGCCTGTCAGTCTCTTCGGGGGGTGGGGTGGGGGTGGCATTAGTTCAATACTTAACTGCCATTCCTATTATGCATCTCTCTAATGCCTGCAATACCATTGCCAATACCAGCAAGCAAACATTCAGCATTGACAAATGCTTGATCTTATCTGTGTCAATCTTCACCATTTATCACAATTGGAGTTACTGGCCAGAGGTCATGACCCCTCGGGAGCTTCTTTTTACTTTGGATGGGGGGAGTCGATGCAGCATTGGCGCCGCCCTCGAGTCCGACGCACCACGTGGCACTCATGGGTTGGCCGTTATGTGCAGTCGACTCCACCCTCCCGCCAGTTCTTCGTCTCCTGCCGTCGAGGTCACCTCGTGAGAGCTTCAAGAGAAGAGATTGAGGCCTACCTGCTTCGCATCTATTGTTTCATCAACTCCGTGTCATTTCCTCAGTGCCGTAGTCTGGCGACTCCCTCCAGCCGGTTCTGTTCGCCACATTCGACATCACCCAGTAAGATCTTTCCATTACTTTTATTATAACTGTGACGTTGAGTCTTTTTTGGTGTTTTTTTCTCCGTAGGTCTTGTCTTGGTCGGAGAGCAAGAAAACTTCAAAGACTGGACGGCCCCCCATGCGACGGTGCCCATGTGGCCGAAAATACTCCATCACCGACCAGCACGACTGTTGCCTTACGTGTCTTGGCCTGCTTCATGACATGGATTCGTATGACACCTGTTTCTTCATGGACTGCTGGGTCATTGAGCAGCAGCAGCGTGGAAAGTGGGCGAAGCTCCGCCCCTACCGCACCGGTGTGCCCTCTCGTTGGGCCAAACCACGTTCTCTCAGCCTTTCCTCCAGGTCCCCTCCCTGTTCTGTTTGGGCCGAGGAGGAGGGAGCCTCGGCCTCTTGTAGCCTAGCTGTGGCCAAGGCTTCTCCTGTGGTGCAGGAGGTCCAGTCCGTTTCCTCTGGGAGATGGACAGGAGGCATTGCACTGGCAGTCGCTCCCCCGGTGTCAGACCCGTGGCTCAGAAGGCCTGGGTCGGCGCTGTCCTCGACGCCATCTGTTGGCACTGTTTCAGGCCTTGGCGCTGTTTGCAGCGCCGTGGGCCCTGATGGATTCAGCAGCACCGCCGGTCTGTTGCTCGGCACCATGGCTGCTGTCGGCGCCATTCGTGGAGCCGATAGTGCTAGCGGTGCTGTTTCTCACCTCGGTGTCATCTTTGGTGCTGAGGTTGAGCCCGGCGCCGTGTCCAGTTCCAGGTCTGTTCGCAGTTCTGGGCTTGGGCACAGCGTCGTGGGGGTTTCAGATCTCGGTGCCGAAAACGCTGTTGGAGCCGTCATCGGCATCGTCTCTGTTCTCAGCACCGCTCATGGTGCTGTAGGGCGGGACAGTACCATGGGGTTTCTGACCTTTATGCGCCGACAGGCGCTACAGAGCCATTGCCGTGCTGTTGGTGCCGTCTGCTGTCCTTGCAGGCGCCAGATGCCTATGTCGACTTCTGGCTCGGAGACTGCTGCCCTGATTGGAGCTTGTTGTCTTCTGCCACTGTTCACGGTGCTGCAGAGGGCACTGGTACTGACTTGGGTGCAGTCTCTGTTTCTCGTGCCCTATCTAGTCGAGATTGCAGCAGGCGTCCTCCAACTGTTTGGCACAGGGCTTCGATCTCCACCTCTTCAGAGGAGGAGGAGTTGGCCTCTGAGTCAGACGGGCAGTCTGGCTCCTTTGAGTTAGCTGCTGGTGTGGGCACCCTCGTGGTGTCCTCAACAGGCTGGAGTCAGCCCCCCACTGAGGAGCGGGCAGGGACTGCCGGGACTGGGGTCAGGGGTTCTGACCAGCAGGCAGCGGTGCAGGCCACCATTGCACTGCAGCCCAGCCTTGGAGGGTTCTTTGACCCCTCAGCGGTGGTACCCCCTCAGGTGGTGTGCCTAGATCGCCCAACTTTGGGGCCGATCAGAGCACCCATGGGAGGGGAGGGTGCTGCGCCCTGGATAACTCCTTCGGGGGCCGACCAGGGCTGTCAGTTGCCTAGGCTGGCTCTCGAGGAGGAGGGCGCTTTCGGATTCTGAGGAGTCGAGGGGCATGGGCTCTGTGCGGCAACCTTTTTTTGGAGTCCACCTGGGCTCTGGGAGAAGCCGTAGGACGGATCTCCGCTCTTCCCCTTTGGTTTCTTTGAGAGGGCCCCGTTCTTTGGAAGTAGGGGACTGTCCTTCTGGACTTACACAGCCCCAGTCACCTCACAGTGGGGATTCTTCCACGTGCAGCCAAGGCAGTTCCGAAATGGTTGTTCAGCTGTTGACTGTGGGGTCTTCCTGAGCACCTTCTTCTGCTGGTGCTCCTGGTGTGCTCCCTAGCCCAGGCGGAGGTCAGTCGATTTCTCTTGTCGGCTATACCCCTATCCCTCTGTCACATTCTCCGGCGCTCCCAGGCATCCTTGGTCCTAGTGGGCCTCTCTCCTGGGAGCAGTTCAGGGCCGTGGCTGCTCGATTCCCCGCTTATGTCAGGACAATGGACAGACAGGTTTTTCAACCTCCCCCCGAGCAGCCACCCTCTGAGCAGTTGAGGTTTTCTGACTCATCACCCTCTTTTGGGGGAGAGGAGCCTTCTGTCCACATCTCCCCAGCTGCTGATCTCGCTGGGTATCAGCGATTTCTCATGAGAATGTTGGAGGACCTGCACATCATCCCTCCCACTCAAAGCAATCCAGAGCACTCGGCGGACGCCTTTCTAGGCGACTTCAGCGAAGACACCCTTTTGGTGCCCCCTTGGCCTGCTCCCTTTCGGGAGGCATCGTTGCGTTCCTGGCAGAGACCCTTCTCCGGAGTTCCGGCCCCTAGGGATCTCTGCCAGCGGTATCACCCCCCCCCCCCGAGTCTCCAGGTTCCATGCCTCATCCTCAGTCAGGATTGACGCAGCTGGACAATCCTGATGGGCTTCACGCCCTCCACTGTGACTGGCCCCAGATCAAGATTCCTGGATTTTGACTTCTGGGGGAGGAGGACGTTCTACTCGGCACAGTTGCTGCTTTCCATCACAGCACATCAGGCCCACTCTGCATCCTATGATAGGTTCTTGTGGTCCAGGCTGGGTCAACTCCTATCCTCTGCCTGACACTGAGCAAACCAGACAAGCTGTCGCACTCTCTGCACATGGCCTGGAGCTAGCAAGGCACCAAGTGAGGGCATTTTACAATGCCAACGAGGTAGCTACAAGGGTCGTAGGGACAGCGATCTGCACTAGGAGGGTGGCATGGCTACGTCTTTCCCGGTTGTCACCCTTGGCCGAGCGTAGGGTGATTAACTCCGCTCACCAGAGAACCTATCTCTTCTCCCCATCTCACTCTCCCCACACTTGGGCCTCCCCAGGCCCTGAAGGGTCTCCCTCTTAGTGTGTCACCCACTGAGAGCTAAGGGACTCTGTCCTTTAGGGTTAAAACCCCTTTCGTAGGGCTCGGCACTCACCCAAATGTGATGAATGGTGAAGATTGACACAGATAAGATATGAAAATTACATACCTACTGTAATTATGATCTTTCTGTGTATCTTCACCATTCATCATAATCCCGTCCGCCGTCCCCCTGGGGCCTCAGTCTCTGGGTCCCCCTCCCTCTCTGTGCCCTCCCTTGCCCCATTCTTTCTTGTTAGGAGTGGGATAAACAGGGGCACATAGGGGGATATATTTCTAAGGGGAGAGTGGTCAGCATGGTTGGGCATTCCTTCTACAGTGCTTTGGCTTCACCCCGTGGAGTGGGACTTGGCAGTTGCCCTCCATTCTCTATTCATTTTTTTGTTCCCGTTAGTCCTTAATTTTCTTTGTCCAATGGACATATCCTTCCTTATTTAAAAAAAAAAAAAAATAATAATTTTTCTTACACCAAAATTTCTTTCCTGGGGGGAGAGAATCCCTGTGTCCTATCTTTCTTCTAGAATATCCGTTTTCTGCTTTTGGAGTTATTGCCAGTAATTCTATGCCTTGAATTCTGTCATTAAGCCTTTTGGCTACTCCTTGCAGTTCCTATACAATCTGGAGACAAGTCATGGTCCAGGGTATGGTTGCTACCTTCTCTCCCCCCCCCCTTCAAACTTTCCCTAAATTCCTCCTCTTTCATTTTGCCTATTTCCAGAGATTGGGGCCCCTACCCAATCCCCTTAGTTTTCTTCTTCTGTCCTCTTAGTCATTTATTTCTTCTTTTGGTTTATATATCTTTTCCTTCGTCTGTCCCTTGGACTTTCTTGTCACACTCTCCCATCCCTCTTCCTCACCTCTCTGGTGACTCAGAACTAGCGGGAGGGCGGAGTCGACTGCACATAACGGGCAACCCACGAGCGCCCACGGTACGTCAGCCTCGAGGGTGGCGCTGATGCTGCGTCGACTCCGCCCGTCCAAAAAAAAAAAAGAAACTCCAGCGGGGTCATGACCTCCGGCCAGTAATCCCAATTGTGATGAATGGTGAAGATACAGAGAAAGATCATAATTACGGTAGGTACGTAATTTTCATTTACTGCTGGTGATGCCTCTCCCTCTACACCCCAGCATCCCACTGGCTTTCCCCACAGCCTTTTCACAATGGTGGGTCACCTTTATGTCATCAGATATGATTGCCCCCAGGTACCTTATCTGTTTGGTGATTGTCAGTCTCTCCCCTCCCCCCCCAAATAATGTACTGCTGTCCTGGGTTTATGTGTCCCAGATGCATGATTTTACACTTCTTTGCATTGAATCTTAGCTGCTACATTCTTGACCATCACTCAACCCTGCTTGGGTCCCTCCTCACCCCAGTGTCAACCCTGTTTGGTCCTTTTGAGACATGGGCTCTCAAAGGACCCTCCTTGACGGTGACCATGACTTCTGCCAGAAGGATGTTCAAGCTGCAGGCCCTCTGCACAGACCGAAATTACAACATCGTCCCCAGGAACAAGGGAAATCCAAAGGACAAACAGAAAATTCCTCCCTCAGGTGGTGTATGAATTTCACCTGAAACATTCCATCACCCTTCCAGTGTTCTTTACAGCAAAATCCAGCTCTGCAGAGCAGAGGCTCCGCAGTCTGGATGTCAAGAGGGTACTCGGTTACTACCTGGATCACACTAAGGAAGTCAGGTCCTCCCATTCAGCTGTTTGTTACACATGGCGAAGTGGGCAAAAGTAAGCCAGCTTCCAAGTGAATAGTTGCTCACTGGATAGCCTTCTGCATCCAGTTCTTTTATATCAAGGCTGGTAAGCTACCACCACAAGGCCTCAAAGCACATTCCACACGCGGCACTTCTGCCTCTGTGGAAGCTGCAAGGGATATCCTCTTGCTGGAAATGTGTAAAGCAGCTACATGATAAACAGTACACACCTTCACGAAGCACTATTGTTTGGACATGCAGTGCAGAAGGGATGCCAGGTTTGGCACTGTTGTCTTGCAGAACCTTTTCCGTAAATAGGTTCTGTACCCAGCCTCCCAAGATACTGCTTTGTAGTCTGTACTAGTAAGCACAGTGAGGGATTCCTGGGGGGTTAAGAAAAAATTACCACAGTAATGTTGTTTCGTCTAAGGGATCCCTCACTGTGCTTAACAAACCCACCCTAAGTCCCCTTCCAGGACCTGGAAAAGGTACTCCAAGAATCAGTTCTCTTGCCTTTACTTCGCTTGAGCATTATTTGTACATTACGTACAACTGAATTTCTGGTGAGTTTATTGCAGTCTTTTGGTCCACCACATTTTGTCTCGATTGGGACCAAAATGTTTTGGGTTTCTATTGTTTTTTTTTGTTAAGGTTTAGCTAGTTTAGTGGTCACTGCTCCCCTAGCTACATAAATAAATCTGATGTTAGAGGGCAGAGTGGAGTGTGACTACTAGTCAGAGATTTGAATTTCACTCTAACGTTCTCTAATTTCCATAAAATTTCACTCTCCGCAGCAGCCCAGGCCTGCAGGCTGATTGCACTAGTAAGCATGGTGAGGGATCCCTTGGAAGAAACAACATTACTATGGTAAATAAATTTTTTCTTCTGGTCTCTGGTACAGCACATGGACATTGATTATAATTGGTGGTTGCTGGTTTCGTACTTTCTGTATTTATACAGACGTGACTGCTGGGTTGTTTTTTTTTTTTTTTCAACTTTGTTTTGCTCCTGTCATGGCCCCAATCTCAGGCATCCCATCCTTATCCTGCCTGCCTGAGTATCCCTGGACTGTGTCTCCTCTTTCCCTTCTCACCGATGCCGGCACCCTCGGCTAACCTTATCCGGGGTGGGTTGCCCCTCTCCTGCTTGGGGCACTCTTATGTGGCAGAATCCAAAATCGGACGAGGAGTGGGATGTCGAAATCGAAGGCCAGTCAGGGAAGCCCAGCGAAGGGCATTGGGGACAGGTGCCGTCGCCTGATCCTTGGCGCCAGGTTTTTCTTCTGTTCAGGTTACGTCTCCTGACGCGGGACGTGCAGTGCCGCCCAGCCCTCGACTTAGGTGCTCCCGCCCACATCAGGAGGGTAACTGCCTGTCGTCACCCCGTGCTGTATGAGCCCAAGTGCGTAGCAGTGCCGCCGGTCTCCACCGGGGGCCACTGCTGCACCGGGCTACCCCCGGATCCCTCCTCAAGAAAGGAGACCAGTCCTATGGATGCTTAATCCTCTCTCTCCCCTGCCGACCCTCGACGCCCCGGGCTTGTTCCCAAATCTGGGTCGCCAGCGTGGCATGAGGTGTGGCGCCCAGCGCCTCAACCCTCAGCACCACCGGGCCGGCTGACATGACTGCTGTTGAGGCCATACACACACACACGCATGCACACTCAGGCCTGGATATTCAAACGGATTGCACCTGGCGCAACAGAGGTGTGTCGGCGCAACCTGGCACTGCGCCCTGGTGGGATATTGAGAAGGATGCCTGGCGCAGCACAAATCCTGATGCGCCGGGGCGCAATGATAATGAATGCGGCGCAGATCCAGGGGGCGTGCCCATGCATATGCGGCACATCCCAATATTCAGCCTGGGATGTGCACTGCATATGCCGGTACACCCCTGCACTATGCCACATGGGGGGGGGCTTAAAGATGAGCCCATGCAGAGCAGGAGCAAATCCCGGCCACCCACAGGCGGGCTATTGGATTGCAGGGTGCAACACAGCAGCCCAGCCATGGGTGGCCATCTGCCCACCCAGAACACTGTCTGCAAGCACACACAACCCTGGTGGTCTAGTGGAACCCCCGCCCTTAGCTGTGATCGCAGGGTATATGTTTAGAAAGATATCCCTGGTAGTCTAGTGGCCCCCCAGTCCCCGATGTGTATGAAACATGACCATCACTGGTGGTCTAGTGGTCCCCCTTCCCATCCAAGTCCCCGATTCCCCAATCAATGACAATAAGATGGCCCTACTGGTCTAGTGGACCCCCCAACCGCCCGTTGCTGCAGTCGCTGTAAAATCCCATATTAAACTGCCCTGGTGATCCAGTGGCACCACCCACCCACAAAGACCCCTTGCCCACCCCTGCTCCCCGTCCTTGAGCCAGCTGCATCCTGCCCATTACACTTGCTGATGTCCACGAATGGCAGGTACAGTATGGTCTGTAAGCCCATTGGTCCCCAGTGTGGACCAATGGGCTTCTGAGCATAATGTACTAGACTCTCCATATATGTGAGATGAGTCATTCACAGATTTGGGACTGTCTGAATACAGTATGCCCTGCAAGCCATTGGTCCACACTGAGACCAATGAGCTACAAGTTCATGCTGTGCCTGTCATTTGGCGGGTGACTGGGCAGTGTGCTGGTGGGAGGCAGCCGCCCACCAGTGGGGGGCAAGGGTTCTGTGTGGGTGGGTTGGGATCACACTGGATCACCAGGGCAGCTCAATACAGGATTTTACCTGCATCGCGCTACGGGCGGGGTTCCACTAGACCACCAGGGCCGCCTTTATTGTCATTTATCGGTATCGGGGACTCGAGTGGAGGAGGGACCACCAGAGCACCAGGGATGCTCATGTTTCTGACACATTGGGGACTTGGGGGGCACTAGACTACCAGGGATTACGTCATGAACATATACTGCGCAATCGTGGCTACGGGGGCGGGGGATGCTCCAAGATCCCCACAGCACACGTCATGCTGTGAAGGGTGCCAGGCGCAAGTCGCCTGCCTGCTCAAGGCATGCAAATGGGGCCATAATGACATGCAAATGACCTTGTTTGCAGCTTGCATATATTATGGCCTCATTTGCATGCCCACTGCTGAATATCGTGGGTGATAAGCCTAGCGCAACTGTATTTGCGCTGGCGCATCCCTGTGCTCCCTATCTATGGCTTGCCACAGCACCATGTGCAGTTTGTGCGCTGCCTGTGCCATATTCAACGGTGCTGTGTCATGGTGCAGCACCGTTGAATATCACCTGGACCTGGCCCAGGAGCATCATAGTTGCGCTGCACCCAGACTTGCGCCACTGCCTGGCGCAGTCTGAAAATCCTGGCCTCAGTCTGCTCTCTATTTTCAAGGAGGTAATTAGCAAATGATAGTTTATAGACCTTCTGCAGTTGCATTATATCCTCGGAGGATTTGATTTAAACCTAACTAGGATCTCAAAGACTGTTTTTTCATCTGTATTTTATATCCCATTATTCTCCTTCTGTATAACTGTCACATTCAGTAACAGTTTTTCCTTTTTAACTAATTCTGCTCTATGTACACAGTATTTTTTTTTTTTTTGTATGGTCTGCCATTTTTCTGATGAAGAGCTCTGTGTAGCTTGAAAGCTTAAATTCTGTAAATCTCTTTTTGGTTGAATAAAAGGTATCAAATCACCCATTTTGTTCATCTTATTTTGATGGAGTAGAGAAAATGAAGGGTTTACCTCTGTAGTGTAGTCTGAGCTTTGCTAGGGGCCATCATTTTATTTTATTTTATTTATTTGGTAATTCTGTAAATCTCTTTTTGGTTGAATAAAAGGTATCAAATCACCCATTTTGTTCATCTTATTTTGCTGGAGCAGAGAAAATGAAGATATTACCTCTGTAGTGTAGTCTGAGCTTCGCTAGGGGCCATCATTTTATTTTATTTATTTGGTAATTCAGATACAACCTTTGAATATACACTCTTTTGCAAAGGTTCCACGTCAGGATATAAAACAGCAGAGGCATAACAAAAACTTGACAGTTAACACATAACATAAGATTGCTATGTAATGTAGAAAATAGATAAATAATACATTCGAGTAACCTAGACAACTGAAATGAACCAGCAGGAGGAGATCCCCAATTAGCAACGTGTGGCATATCTGCCCCAGGGTGGCCTGTCAAGGTAGAGTATCGGAAAGGGTAGGAGAAAGAAAGAGGGGAAGAGTACGAACAAGGTTTCCCAATTAGCAACGTATGGCATAGCTGCCCAAGGGGGGCCATCATGAAATATGTGATGCCAAGAACACTGAGCTGGTTGGTAACTCTGTCAAAGGCTTTATGGTGTACTCTTGGCAAGTAACTAATATGAGTGAAAACGCTGACCTACTCTCCATCAAAGTGGTTGACCCCGCAGACTTTGCTGCCTGAAGAATTTTGTCTTTGATCCTCATGTTTTCAGTCACCACTAGTACAGGATGTTCTAGGGGGTCTCCATCTTGTACCCTTCTGGGGGGTAATTCTGTAGACCCAGAGCATCTGTGGGTGAGGTTCTTTATGTAAGGCTTCCAGAAGCCATCCAGCCAGCCAGGAAAGCCCTCAAAGTAGTTCCTTCAGTCCCCTCCAGAACAGTAACTATTCACAGGTTGCACAAGCAAGCTTGATTTTCTAATTGCTTTAGCTTCAGTCGTAACAGCTAGTTTTCTTTGTGAATCATGAATCATGTTGATGAGAGCAGGCTCTGCTAGTCTTGCTGTGTCTTGTATTTCAAACAACATGAAGTCTTGCTGTATTCTGACTATTGCAGTTAGGTCCTGCCTTTCAACTGCCCCGGAGAACAAAGAGTTAACTTTCCATGGCCAGCATGGAACGTTCAGCGTGAGCTCGGTTGAAGCCTCTGTCTACTGTTGTTTAAACTCCAACCGTCAGATTCTTTACTCCGCCTCACTGAACAGTCACTCCAGAGATTTCTCCTTTGCTCGGTTCAAAATAGTCAGTTAAAGTGTCGTTTTTTCGCTCGGCTTCTACCGAATTTCTGCTACTGAACCTGTCGGTTTAAGTCTCTGTCTGTGGTACCGTGAGTACTAGATAGGTTTTGCATTTAGTTTCTGTGTGGAACTTGTAAACATTGGATCGGTTCGGTTTGAACCGATCAGATTGGTTTTAAAAAACGTTTGAATTTATTAGAGTATGGTAACCAGTACGTATCGGTTCTAAAAAAAATGGATTTAATTACGTTTTTTTCCAAGACCCGTAACACGGTCAGGAACCGATAGGGGTGTCTTGCCTGGCGGATTGCCGAAAAAAGGGTAAGTTTTGGTTAGGATTGGCCATGTCTGAGAAACCCAAGAAAAAAACCGGGCCCACTGGGTTTCAACACTGTAGTGTGTGTGGGGAAGCCTTTGCTAAGGCTGATCCCCACACCACCTGTGTTTTATTGTCTGGGGTTTGACCACCTCGATTCAGACAGTCAAATTTGTAAAAGTTTTCCCAAAGCTACCCTGAATAAGAGAGTAGGTAGACTGAGGGAAAGGGAGGCCGAGAAGTCCGCTGACCTGGATAGCCAGCCAGTTGGTTCGACGAATCAGAAGAGTGCCCTCTGACCAGGTAAAACTTCTTGAAGCAAAGGACAGCCGATTCTGAGGAGTCGGTTCCGGTTAAAAGAAAGAGAAGGGAAAAATCATCCGGTTCGGATCCACAAATTCTTTCTCCGACCGCTGATGAAATAGCCAAAGCGATAAGGATAATTCAATTGCTAACTTTGGTTCCGGCCGAACCGGCACCTTCTGTCAGAGGCTCGGTTTGGTCGGTTCCCCTGGTTCCGGGTTATACTTTAGAAGAATTTTATGAACCGGAGGCGGAGGAGGGAGAGTATGAGGATAATGATAATGATGGTGATTATGAAAGTCTGAATGTGCCTATTGACCCGGACATCTCCCCAGACAGACCTTCAGGTATTTCTCCTCCTAGGCTTTCTGAGTCCCCTTCCCACTTTATGTTTTACAAGAAAGTGGCTGAAACCCTCCAGCTTCCAATGGAAGAAGCAGTAGAGGATCAGGAGGAGCCTGATTTTGTTGAGATGATGGACATCCCAGAGTCCAGGAGATTGTCTGTTCCCCTCCATAAATCTTTTGGGAAACAGACATTTAAAATTCTAAAGACTCCCAATTCCATACCTCCTGTGGACAGAAGAATGGACAAAAGGTCTACCCTTTCAAGCACGGACATGGAGTTCCTTTCCCAGCAATGCAGCCATGTTGGGGTAGTGCAGGCTGCTGCCTGTGATAAGGCAAATATTCCCTTGGCTTCACACCCCTCAGATAAGGACTCCAGGAGGATTGATGCCATGGCAAAAAAGCAGTACATGGCAGCATCTTTGGGACTCAGGCAGGCTAACTATATGGCCTACACAGCTACATACCAGAAGTCCAGGTGGGACACTGTGCTGGCTCTTGCTAAACAGGCCCCTGACCAGCTTGCCAAGGAGCTGGAGCAGGTGGCTGTGGATGGGACTGAGGTATCCAAGGTGCAATTTCATGCTGCTGTGGACTCCAGTGATGTTTCATCTAGAGTCATGGCTACATCTGTGGCCCTTCGGAGGATGGCTTGGCTCAGATGTACTAGCCTATCACAGGATACCCAGGCTAAGGCCATGGATTTCCCTGTCATTGGTAATTCTCTGTTTGGGGAGCAGACAGAGAACTACATGAAGAAGATGGACGAGTACAGGACCACCTACAGGAGTGCTCAGGCCAAAGAAAGGCAAGCCACTCCTCAGAGACAGCATTCCAGGGGCAGGGGCAGGCCCTTTCAAAGGCCTTTTTACCAAGCCCACTTTGGATGCAAATCCAGGATTCCAAGAATAAGATTCTTAGAATGGGAGTGGTGTACAGGCCACCATCTCAGACAGAGGAGTTAGACAGGGAACTAGCAGGACAGATCAGGAGGACCTGCGAGAAGGGTAGTGTGGTGATTGTGGGGGACTTCAACATGCCAGGAGTGGACTGGAGCACCCAACAACCAGGAACAGAAGGGAGCAGGTACTGCTGGATGCCTTCCAGGACAGCTTCCTGCTGCAAATGGTCAGTGAACCAACCAGGTTAGGAAATACCCTTGACCTTGTGCTGGCAAATGGGGACTTTGTGAGAGAACTTACAGTGGAGGAACTGCTGTCAGGGAGTGACCACCGCTCAGTATGGCTCACATTGGATTTGGGCAAGGAAGGAGTGGAATCTAGCACAATAGTGCTGGACTTCAGGAGGGTCGACTTTTGGAGGATGGGGGAAGTGGCAAAAGGGTACCTGGCCAGAATTCAGTCTAGCATGGACACTAACCAGAGGTGGGAGCTCATAAAGCTGGGGATAGTGGAGGCAACCAAAACCTGCTGCAAAGCCCAGAGCAAGAAGGCTAGGGCTAAGAAACCGATCTGGTTGAGCAAGGAGGTCATGGAAAAGGTAAGGAGGAAAAGAGCTGCCTTTAGGAAGTACAAGAAAACAGGGAGGGGGGAGGACAGGGAGGAGTACTTGACAGAATCGAAGGAGGTGACAAGGGCAGTAAGGGGAGCCAAAGCATCTATGGAACTCAGGCTGGCACAAGGCATTAAGAAGGGGAGAAGGACTTCTTTAAGTACATCAGGGAGAAAAGGAGCTGTAAGGACCACATAGTAAGGATTAGGAAGGAGGGGGGTTGGGTGGAAGCAGGGTGTGATAAGGCAGAAGCACTAAATGAGTACTTCTGCTCAGTATTTACTAAAGAGAAGAGGGGGGTGACACCCAAGGTGGGAGAAATGGCAGAAGCAGGGGAAGTGGTGACAGATGGAAATCATGGAGGCAGAGTTCGAGAGGGTTTGAAGGCACTGAGGGTGGACAAGGCGCCAGGCCCAGATGGCATCCACCCCAGGGTACTGAAGGAGCTGGCAGAGGTCCTTGCAGGACCTTTGGCAGACCTATTTAATGCCTCACTACATTTGGGGTGTGTACCTCAGGACTGGAGGATGGCTCATGTGGTGCCCCTCCACAAGAGTGGCCCCAAGGATGAACCGGAAACTACAGACCAGTGAGCCTCACATCCATCGTGGGTAAGCTAATGGGGACTATCCTGAAGGAGAGGCTGGTGGCCCTCCTAGAGGCCAAGGACTACAGGACAGCAGACAGCATGGCATCATCATGGCAGATCCTGCCAAACCAACCTGGTCGAGTTCTATGACTGGGTAACTAGGCAGCTGGACAGGGGCCATGCAGTGGATGTCCTGTATCTGGACTTCAGTAAGGCATTGACTCAGTGCAACATGGAGGCGGGAAGGAAGTTAGTAGGCACAGGGGCGGGTGCAAAGCTGGTGAGATGGGTAGGAAACTGGCTGCAGGGAAGGCAACAGAGGGTGGTGGTGGGTGGGGAGCTCTCACACCCAAGGGCAGTGACGAGCGGTGTTCCACAGGGCTCAGTGTTGGGACCAGTGTTGTTTGGGATATTCATTGCAGACATATCATGGGACATCAAGAGCAAGATCAGTCTGTTTGCTGATGATACCAAGGTAGGCGCGGTGGTGGATGACCTAGGGGGATGGCAGGGGTTGCAGGATGATCTGGCAAAGCTTGAAACCTGGTCAGACACCTGGCAACTGGGCTTTAATGCCAAAAAGTGCAAGGTGCTGCATTTTGGGATGAAGAACCCAAGGAGGAGTTACCAGGTAGGGGGAGTGCAGCTAGCCCAGACAGAGGAGGAGAAGGATCTGGGTGTGCTCATTACAGGGTTAATGAACAACTCGGCACAATGTAGGAAGGCAGCTGCAAAGGCCAACAAAATGCTGGGTTGTATTGCAAGGGTATATCCTCGAGGAGGAGGAGGTGATTTGCCACTGTATGGGTCATTAGACCACACCTGGGTACTGCGTGCAGTACTGGCGTCCCATATCTGAAGAGGGACATTAAGTTACTGGAGGGTGCAGGCGCAGAGCGACAAAGATGATCAAGGGGCTGGGGACTTATCATACGAGAGGAGGTTGAAGGAGTTGAACATGTACTCACTGGAGGAGAGGAGAGACAGGGGTGACATGATTGAAACCTTTAAATACATGAAAGGAATAAACAAGGCGGGTACAGAGGGCTGTTCAAAGTAAGGGAGGAGGGCCACCAGGGGCCATGATATGAGACTGGAGGCGAGGAAGGTTCAGGAGGAGATGAGGAGACACTTTTTACAGAGAGGGTGGTGGCTGGGTGGAATCGTTACCTGCTGAAGTGGTATGCAGTAGAACAGTGGACTGCTTCAAATGAGATGGGACAGGACAAGGGAGGGTTAATGAAGGGGAAGGGTGGAAGGGAGGGGCAGCTGCAGAATAAGGGGTGCTAGCTGCACATTCGAGCAGACTTGATAGACCTCTAGGCCTTTATCTGCTGGCAAATTTCGTATGTTCGTAAGCCCAGGCCTCCTCTTCTGCTTATGCTCAGAGGGGGTTCTTCAGAGGGAGAAGTGGACGGGGAATGAGCAGGTCTGCTTCCACCCCTCAGCCTAAAGCCCCTGCCAGGCAAACACCCTGATGGGTTTGCCCGGGCCGATTCTCCAATGCCTGTAGGGGGCAGGCTGGTTTACTTTGTCCAGGACTGGAAGTCTTTGACATTAGACAAGTGGGTCCTGGAAGTAGTAAGCCAGGGACTGGTTCTCAGCTTCAAAAAATTTCCCAAGATGAGAACCAGATCCTTTCCACCTGCAAATCCATCAGAGACCCTTGCCCTAGAGGCAGAGGTTTCTTCCCTCCTGGTCTTCAGAGCCATAGAAAGGGTTCCTACACTACACAGGGCAAATGATTGTACTCCAGGTACTTCCTAACCCCCAAAAAGACAGGAGAATGGCGGCCCATCCTGGATCTAAGATATCTGAACAAGCACCTTTTAAAACCAAAATTCAGAATGGGGACTCTGGGAATAATTCTGCCCTTTCTAAGGCCAGGGGACTGGCTAGCCTCCCTGGACCTCAAAGATGCCTATTTACACATTCCCATGAGGTGCTCCCACAGAAAGTACCTCAGGTTCGAGTTGCCCTCAGACCACTATCAATTCAGAGCAATACCCTTTGGTCTAACATCAGCCCCAAGGGTGTTCACAAAGTGCCTGGCAGTAGTGGTTGCTTTTCTAAGGAGAAAAAAGATCTCCATCTTTCCATACTTGGACGACTGGCTCATGGTGGTCAGTCTCCAGACCAAGTCAAGTCACATCTGCAAATAACTCAGCAAGTGCTCACTTCCTTAGGATTCCTTCTCAACCTTCCAAAGTCAGTTCTTGAGCTAGTACAGCTCCTCACCTTTATAGGGGCAGAGCTGGATACAATCACAGAAGGAGCAGGACAGAGAACTGTATTAGTTAAAACAAAAGGAAGCTGGGAAGGCAGTCAGAACAGCAAAGGCCCAAACCGAGGAAAAGATAGCCCACTTAGTTAAGAAGGGGGATAAAACATTTTATAGGTACATCAGGTAGCGAAGGAAGACCAAAGGAGGGATAGTGAGGCTTAATAAAGGGGGGAGGGTGGGCAGAGGGTGACTGTGAAAAGGCAGAGATACTAAACAAATATTTTTGCTCAATATTTACAAATGAAGAGGGGGAGGTACCTAAAACAAACAGTAGACACACTCTGGATACAGAAGTTGATACTAGCCCATTTACAGAACAAAGGGTTCTGAAAGAACTCTTAAAACTGAAGGTGGACAAAGCAATGGGGCCTGATGGGATTCATCCCAGAATTCTAAAAGAACTAAGGGTAGAACTAGTGACACCACTGACTACCCTGTTTAACAAATCATGGGAGGATGGGGTGGTACCGAGGACTGGAGGAGGGCAGATGTGATTCCCTTCACAAAGTGGGAGCAAGGCAGAAGCAGGAAACTACAGACCTGTTAGTTTAACCTCAGTGGTAGGGACAATTATGGAATCACTTCTGAAGGAAAGACTTGTCGAGTATCTAGAGGCCAGAGGGGCACAGGACCCTAGGCAGCATGGATTCACAGTGGGAAGATCATGCCAGACAAATCTGATAGATTTCTTTGACTGGGTGATCAAAGTAGTAGATCAGGGAGGGGCTGTGGACATGGCCTACCTAGACTTTAGCAAGGCATTTGACACAGTCCCACACAAAAGATCGATATACAAGTTAGCCAGCCTGGGAGTGGGTCCCAAGATGACAGCCTGGGTAAAGAATTGGCTGGAGAATAGGACACAGAGAGTAATAGTAAATGGAGTCCGCTCTGAAGAAAGCGGGGTTACTAGTGGGGTACCGCAGGGTTCAGTATTAGGACCGGTCCTCTTCAATGTCTTTATAAGCGACATTGCAGAGGGACTGGAAGGAAAAGTATGTCTCTTTGCAGATGACACAAAGATCTGCAACAGAGTTGATGCACAAGGTGGGGTGGAAAGGATGAGAAGGTACTTGGCAAGGTTAGAGGAATGGTCAAATGTATGGCAGCTTAGATTTAATGCTAGTAAGTGCAAGGTAATGCACCTAGGAAACAACAACCCAGGGGAAGAGTACACAATAGGGGGTGAGATATTAACAACAACAAAAATGGAAATGGACCTAGGAGTAGTCATATCAGATGACCTAAAGGTGGGCAAGCAGTGTGAGAGGGCAGCAAGGAGGGCTGGGGGGATACTGGGATGCATAGGGAGAGGCATCACCTGTAGAAAACAGGAAGTTATTATCCCTCTACAGCTGGTGAGACCCCATCTGGAGTACTGCATGCAGTTCTGGAGACCCAATCTCCGCAAAGACATAGACAGGATGGAAGCTGTCCAGCGGAGGGCAACTAAAATGGTGCGGGGTCTGCAGAAGACATATGAAGAGAGACTTAAGGAGCTTAATATGTATAGCCTTGAGGAAAGGAGGAGATAGGGGACATGATAGAAACTTTCAAGTACCTCAATGGAATCAACAAAGTTCAAGAGGGTAGCATCTTTCAAAAAGAGGTGTGCAAGAACAAGGGGCACAATTTGAAGGGGCGGCTCAGAGGTAATTTAAGGAAGTATTTTTCACAGAGGGTTGTAGATGCATGGAGCAGCCTTCGGAGGAGGTTGTGGAGTCAAAAACAGTGGTGGAATTCAAGCATGCATGGGACAGTCATAAGGCAATTCTAGGGGTTGGGGGTAGAAAGAAGTAGGCTGCTGGTTAACTAGGATCTGCAGCTTATCCATTAAGTAGGGAAATGGGCAGACTAGGTGGGCCAAGCGGTCCTTATCTGCCATCAAATTCTATGTTTCAATAAGAGCAAAAGCCTTCCTTCCTCTGAACAGGGCAAGGTCTCTTATAGAACTGGCCTCTTCATTCACCCTTCAGGTGTTTCGACCAGCAAGGCATTTCTTGCAGCTCCTGGGCCGCATGGCAGCCTTTACAGCAGTGGTCCAGGGGGCAAGATTCCAGATGAGGGACATTCAGTTCCACTTAAGAGCCTTCTGGTCCCAAAGAAAGGATTCCCTTACCAAACCAGTCCCAGTGACTCAAACCCTGATCCAGGCTTTGCAATGGTGGCAGGATCAGGACAATTTGAGACAGGGAGTTCCTTTTGTCACTCAGTCTCATTCAGTGATACCACAGATGCCTCCCTGCTGGGCTGGGGATCCCACCTGGGGGATCTTACCATCCAAAGGCTGTGGTCACCTCAAGAATCTCTGCCTCACATCAATCTCTTGGAATTCAGAGGAGTGTTTCTGGCACTGCAAGCTTTTTCCAAATCTGTACAGAACAAGGTGGTCCAGATCAGAACAGACAACACCACCACAATGTGGTACATCAACAAGCAAGGAGGCACTCTGTCTACGGCCTTATGCACAGAAGCAATGAAGTTGTGGTCTGTGGCCTATTCCCTGCAAACCTCTCTGATAGCAGTTCACCTCCCAGGGAAGGACAATGTCCTAGCAGATGCTCTCAGCAGGATATCCCAGGGCCATCATGAATGGACCCTAGATCCTCTAGTTTTGGAAGTGATTTTCTCGAGATGGGGCACTCCACAGATAGGTCTTTTTGCAGCCCCAGACAATCATCAACTTCCTCTCTTTTGTTGCAGACCCCAGTTTTGGGCTCAGTCCCCTGGATGCTCTGATTCTGAATTGGGAAGGAAGTTCCTGTATGCTTCCCCCCTCCTGTTCAAAGTGCTAGTCAAGATCAGGTCTCAACCATGCAAAGTGATTCTGATTGCTCCAGATTGGGCCAGACAGCCGTGGTACCACTGTTGCTGTCCTTAACAGTCCACCTTCCCCCTTTCTCTTCCCAGGAATTACAACCTGTTGACATCCTCTCAGGGTAGGATTTGGTATCCGTACCTCAAATCTCTCAATCTCAAGGCATGGCTCTTGAAGAGTTAGAGTTTGCTGATCTACAGCTTTCTCAAGGGGTTCTGGATATCCTTAAGGCTTCTCGAAAGCCTTCCACCAGAAAGACTTACAACTCCAAATGGAAAAGGTTCACTATTTGGTGCTCTAATGAGCATATTTCTCCAGAATCTGCTGGGTTGCCTACAGTCCTGGACTATATGGTTCATCTTAATGGCTTGGGGCTTAGGCCAGCTACACTTAAAGTACATCTGGCAGCTGTTTCTGCCTTCTTGTCAGTAGGCAAGCCCTCTCCTCTGTCAGCCCATCCTGTGTTTTGTGAGTTCTTCAAGGGATTGCTGCACACCAATCCTCCCTTTTGAGACCCTCCTTCTGCTTGGGACCTTAATGTTTGCATTGCTCAGCTTATGCAACCACTGTTTGAGCCTTTGTCCTCTGCAGAGCTTAAGTACTTGACTTGGAAAACTGTGTTTTTGGTAGCCATTACCTCTGCCAGGCATATCAGTGAATTGCAAGCCCTGTCAGTGCAGCCTGATTTCATCTCTTTCCACAGAGATAAAGTGGTCCTAAGAACTAACTGGAAGTTTTTGCCTAAGGTGGTTTCAGATTTCCACCTTAATCAGTCTGTGACTCTCCCTGTTTTCTTCGCTGACCATTCCTCCTCTGGAGAGAGGAGGTTGCACTGCCTGGATGTTAAAAGGGCCCTCAGCTACTACATAGAGTGCATCAAGGGGCATAGATTTGAGTCCCTCCAGTTGTTCCTCACATATGGAGAGGTCAGTAAGGGCAAACCTGCCACTAAAAGATCTATTGCCAGGTGAATTGTCTCTTGTATACAATTCTGCTATGAAAAACTGGGTAGAACACCACCGTCAGGCCTGTGTGCTTACTCTTCTAGAGGTACAGCTGCTTCCCTGGATGCTGCCAGGGATATTCCTGTCTTAGAAATTTGTCAAGCAGCCATCTGGTAGACAGTCCATACATTCACTAAGCATTACTCTCTGGATATCCAGGCTAGGAGTGATGCTCAGTTTAGCACAGCAGTACTTCAGCGCCTATTCCCAAAGTAGGTTCTGTCCCTCCTCCATGGAGGTACTGCTTGGTAGTTTGCAATAGTCAGAATACAGCAAGAATTCATGTTGTTTGAAAAAAAAATTACTCATCTTAGTAATGTTGTTTCTTCTAATGGAGTCTCTCTGTATTCTGACCTCCCCCCGCCTCCCCTCTCAGAACCTGGTTTTTGGAATATGGGTGGGCAGGAGCAGTGTTGGCACTCTAGAGGTGCCCCCTTTTTCACCCTCCTTTATTTTGGGTGTGTGTTGTGGTTTTTTTTGGGTTTCCTGACTTGAGTCTTTGCTTTGAAACCAAAAACCCCTTTTTTAATAAATTTAGTTGCCAGTTGACTAGTGTGAGTCTTACAGTTTCCACACAGAACTTCTAGTGAGTATTGCTCGTAAAGATCTGACGGTTGGAGTTTAAACAACAGCAGACAGAGGCTTCAACTGAGCTCGCGTTGAACGTTCCATGCTGGCCATGGAAAGTTAACTCTTTGTTCTCCGGGGCAGTTCAAAGGCAGGACCTAACTGCAATAGTCAGAATACAGCAAGACTTCATTAGAAGAAACAACATTACTAAGGTGAGTAATTTTTTCTTCTGTCTGCATGCTGTCCACCCTGGTTTCTAGAATTGCTGTGTGGGAATCAAATTCTTGGACCGTCTTGTTGAGAGTTTTTATTTTAACCAGAAGAGACACGCTAAGCTGAAGCTTGTTTACAGGTGCAACGTGGGAGTACAAGGAAGTTAAGTGACTTGCTCAGGGTCACACAGTTTGCAAGTGGGGGCTGTGGGATTCAACCCCAGGTCTCCATCCGGGTTTGCAGCTCAGAGCCTTAAACCACTGCGCTATACTGCCTCCTATTTTTTTTTTATTTAAACAGCAGTTTGGAAAACCTTTGAGCCATAGGCTCATTTACAAAGGTACCTTGTCACAGTAAGACAAACCAAAATACACAGTATAGCAGTACAACACATAAGTATAACAGTAAATTAAGACATAGATACAAACAAGCTGGTACAGGTAGGATGGATGCAAACAATACCAGAGTTATGTAGTCCTTAGCAGCTTAGTAATAAGCTTTGTCATAAGTATTGAGTACGGCTTTGACTAGCGGCAGTTACAGCATCGGGTGTTAATAAGGTGGTTACGTAAGGAAGTTTTGAAGCACGATATAGTTGGAGCTTCGGAGATGGAGGGGGGCAGTGTTTTAGTTTCCTAGAGTTTAGATTGCTTTAAAAGAGCAGCATTTAAAGGCTCCTGTGTAGTCAGCTTCTTCAACCCTGGTGGGACCCCATGCTCTGCTCGCTTGACTGAGCTCTCCGAGTCTAGGCTGAATTTGCCGACTCATTCAGCCCCCAGTGGCCATTTTGAATAAGGTTTAAGCATAGAACATTTCAACTCACATGTGAGCTCTGGGGCTGAATTGTACCACTTCCCATCACAAGTACTGCTTTCGAGTCTAAGACTATGAACTCAACTCACCTTCCACTACACTGTAAAGTACTTTCAGCCTAAAGAACTGTTTTTACAAGGATTTTTGATGTCATACGTGTGCATGCAGCTTCAAAAAGCTGGTTAGAATTTCTTCTAACCAGTAATTATCAGTTTTATGAAAATCTTGCTTGACTCAGATTTTCAATTTTCATGTACATTTGGTCCTGTTCTGTTAAATATTTAAGTAATACTGTATTTCAGATGAGAGTTTTTAAAAGTCTAAACTTTTGTTTTGTTTACATTTTTAGGTTGCATTTTCTTCTCGGATTCCAGTTGCTTTTCCCTCTGGGGATGCAAGTTCATTGAGTAAAAACATAATGATGTATGCTTGTTCTACCTCTACAAGAACTGCTAGTAATGGAAAGCAGCAAAAGAAACATATTAAAACTATTCCTCATAGTGCTTCTTCAGCAAGTATACTGAGCACTGGTATGAGTCATTCAAAGGTGGTGAACATTTTCAGTCCAGTTGTAATGATGATTTCAAAACACATAGATGGGTCTCTTAACCAGTGGACTGTTACCTTTGCTGAAAAGTCTGCCTTCACTACTGTGTTAACTATATCTCACAATTTTAGATATTGTGGGCATCGATTCCATCTTAATGACCTGGCTTGCCACCCAGTGCTGCCGTTGCTGTTGACTTCCTCTCATCACAATGCACTTTCAACTCCTGTATTTGACTCTCAAGGAAAACTAGCAACACACAAGCACATGACAGAAGCTATAAAACCTTTGAAAGGTCTACCTAGGAAAGATCTCAGAAATGCAGCTACTCTAACATTTCATGACCCAAATGCAATTTACAGCGAGTTGATTCTGTGGCGTGTTGACCCAATAGGACCCATGTCTTATTCCGGAGGAGTATCGGAGCTGGCACGAATCAATTCACTTCATACCTCTGCCTTTTCCAATGTGGCTTGGCTTCCAACTCTGATTCCCAGCTCTTGCCTTGGTGAGTTCTGAGGATTGCCTCTTATAATGAAAAGCTACGCAAATGTAGTGCAGTGCAGCAGGATGTATTGGGTGGGGTATTGACAGCGGAAGAAAAGAGGTAATACTTCCCCTATACAGTTCCCTGATGAGGCCACACCTGAAATACTGCATCCAGTTCTGGATCCCTTACCTCAGAAAGGACAGGGACAGGTTGGAAACAGTGCAGCGCAGAGTAGCAAAAATGATTCTGGGCCAGCAGGGCAGATGCTATAGAAACACAGACTTTGACAGCAGATAAGGACCGCTTGGCCTACTATTCCTAGTGACCTAGTGTGCCCATTTCCTTACCTATTGGATAAGGTGCAGATCCTAGTTAACCAACAGCCTACTTCTTCCCACCCCCACAAGAATTGCCTTATGTCTGTCCCATGCATTCTTGAATTCCCCCACTGTTTTTGACCCCACAACCTCCTCAGGAAGGCCGTTCCATGTATCCACCACCCCTCTCTGTGAAAAAATACTTCCTCACATTGTCCCTGAGCTGTCCCCTTCTGTCTTGAACTTGTGTCCCCTTGTTCCTGCACATCTCTTTTTCTGAAAGATGCTGGCAAGGCAAGGCAAATTTTATTTAAAAGTCCGCCCATCCCGGAGGCTCTGGGCACCGTACATTAATCAAATAAAAACAACACAACACAATATAATCAATAAAATATACAATTCCAAACAATTAAAACGTAATTTACTACACAATTTGTTTAATTCTTAAAAAATTAAACAATATAAACTATAAAACATAGTCAGGGAATGCCTGATCGAATAAAAATGTCTTTAGTCGGGCCTTAAAAACCTCAACAGGAGTTGAACCACAGGGTTCAGTATTGTTACCCTCTTGGACTTTGTTGATTCCCTTGAGGTACCTAAAAGTTTCTGTCATATCCCTCCTCTCCCTCCTTTCCTCAAGAGTATACATATTAGGCTCCTTTAGTCTCTCTTTGTATGGCTTCTGTTGCAGACCCTGCATCATTTTAGTTGCCCTCCTCTGGACTGCCTCCATCCTGTCTATGTCCTTGCAGAGATGGGGTCTCCAGAACTGCACACAGTAGTCCAGATGTGGTCTCACCAACTGTCTGTACAGAGGGATAACAACTTCTGTTTTGTACTGGTGATACCTCTCCCTGTATATTCCAGTATCCCCCTAGCCATCCCTACTACCTTCTCACATTGCTTGCTTACCTTTAGGTCATCTGATATGACTAACCCCGGGTCCCTTGCCATTTTTGTTGTTGTTACTACGGGCCCCCCCCCCCCCCATTGTGTACTCTTGCCCTGGGTTTTTGTTTCCCAGGTGCATTACTTTGCACTTCTTTGCATTGAATCTAAGCTGCCATACTTTTGACAATTCCTCCAACCTTGCCAAGTCCCTTCTCATCCTTTCCACCCCACCTTGTGTATCAACCCTGTTGCAGATCTTTATGTCGTCTGCAAAGAGGCATACTTTTCCTTCCAGTCCCTCTGCAATGTCAATTATAAAGACATTGAAAAGGACAGGACCCAATACTGAACCCTGTGGTACCCCACTAGTAACCCCCCTTTCTTCGGAGTGGACTCAATGTACTATTACTGTCTGTGTCCTGCTGTCCAGCTAATGTTTTATCCAGGCTACCACCCTGGGACCCACTCCCAGGCTGGCTAATTTGTTTATTAATCTTTTGTGTGGGACTGTGTCAAATGCCTTGCTAAAGTCTAGGTACGCCATGTCCACATCCCTTCCCTGATCTACTCCTTCAGTCATCCAGTCAAAGAAATCTATTAGATTCGTCTGACATGACCTTCCCACTGTGAATCCATGCTGTCTTGGGTCCTGTGCCTCACTGGCCTCTAGGTACTCAACAGTTCTTTCTTTCAAAAGTGATTCCATCATTTTCCCTACCACTGAGGTCAAGATAACAGGTCCGTAGTTTCATGCCTCTGCTTTGCTCCCACTTTTGTGAAGGGGAATCACATCCGCCCTCCTCCAGTCTTTAGGTACTATACCATCCTCCCATGATTTGTTAAAAAGGGAGTCAGTGGTGTCACTAGCTTGCCCTTAGTTCTTTTAGAATTCTGGGGTGAATCCCATCAGGCCCCATTGCTTTGTCCACCTTCAGTTTTAGGAGTTCTTTCAGAATCCTTTCTTTTGTGAAAGGACTGGTATCGACCCCCCTATCCAGAGTGCTTCTATTGATTGGATTAGGTGCCTCCCCCTCCTCTTCTTTTGTGAATACTGAGCAAAAGTATTTGTTCAGTATCCCAGCTTTTTCACTGTCCCTCTCTGCCTACCCACCCTCCCCTTTATTAAGCCTCACTATCCCTCACTTGGTCTTTCTTTGCTCCCTAATGCACCTATAAAAGGTTTTATCTCCCTTCTTAACCGAGTTGGCTGTCTTTTCCATGGTTTGGGCCTTTGCCATTCTGACTGCCTTCCCTGCCTCCTTCTGCTTTAACTGGTACAATTCTCTGTCCTACACCTTTTGTGTTACCGTATACTTCCTGAATGCTATTTTTTTCTCCCTAACCTTCCCCACCACCTCTTTTGAGAACCATAGTGGTTTCTTCTTTTGTTTTGATGTATTTGCTTTACACAAAGGCTTTTGTTGCCTCTGTGATGGCAGTTCTGATGTTTCCCCATTGTTACTCCACCCCTCCTTCTTGCCCATTTGCTATTGCTTTTCTGAGGCACTCTCCCATTTTTGACAATGTCAGCCCTCCTAAAGTCCAGTACCCTCACTTTTGTAAGGCTTGTTTCTGCGGCTGTGTTTATCGTAAACCACACTGTTTGGTGATCACTTGTTTCCAAATGGCTACCCACTTCTAGATCTGAGGTCTTCTCTCCATCCCCGTTTGAGAGTACCAGGTCTAAGATTGCTCCCTCCCAAGTGGGTTCCAACACTAGCTGAGTGAAGCATGCCCCCTGTAGGGCATCGAGAATGACCCTGCTCTTGGATATGACTGCAGCAAAGGTGCTTCGGTTAACATCTGGCATATTCTGGTCCCCCATCGGCAATATCTCCCCTTTCTCTGCCATCCTAAGGATGCTTTCTATCATTTCCTTGTCCATTTCCTCCCCCTGAGACAGGGCCTGTATACTACCCCTATACGGATTGTGGTGCCATTTCCAGTCTCCAGGGTGACCCATAGTTCCTTCTCTCCTCCCTGATTACCCTTTAGTTCCTTTGTTTTCATCTCTTCTCTTACGTAGAGAGCTCCTCCTCCTCCCCTTCTACCTTCCCTGGCTCTCCTGTAGATTATGTACCCTGGTATGTTGACATCCCAGTCATGGTTCTCTGTGTACCATGTTTCTGTGACTGCCACGATATCCAGGTGTCTCCCTTCCATCAAGGCCACCAGTTCAGGGAGCTTGTTACCTAGACTACGGGCATTGGTAATCATTACCCTCCATTTTTGATGGCCTTACCCATTTTTTCCCCATTCCTGTCTTTACTGTCTTTGCCTTTTTCTCCGTTTACCGCCCTTCTCTTTATCGACTTTTCTGTCCTGGTGTTTACCTCACTAACTACCCTTAATTTTTTTCTGGGGGGCGGGGGTGAGGCTAAGATTTCCCTGCTCCTTTTCAGTGCCTCCCCTTGGCTGGTTTAAATGCTTGCCAATGAAGCATTTGAACCTATGACCTAGGATCCTGGTTCCCCCTCCCAGGACAGATGCAGATCATCGTGCCAGTATAGGTCTGCGTCCCTCCAGGTGGACCCCCAGTCCTCCAAAGAAGCCAAAACCCTGATCTCTGCAGCAGTTTTTCAACCATTGATTGAATCCCATGGTTGGAGCACCCTAGCCTCACCCGTGTCATGGGCAGCGCCTCTAAGAAGGTTACAATGCATGTTACTCGTCTAAGGCACCTCGCCAACCCCACAAACTCTTTCTGCACTGCTCTGCTCCATTTCCCAGCCAAATCATTTGTCCCTAGGTGGACAGTGACATCCAGCTCCCTCCCCCTGTACAGCTGCTCCCAAGAGCCTGAGGATTCGCTCCCTGTCCCTCCAGACCATGGCACCAGGCAGGCATCTTACCTCCCTCCCCCTCCAGTTCTGTCCACCTACAAGGGAGTCCCCCAACAGGAATTGTTTCCTTCCCCTCTGGGATCCCATGCTACCCTCCTGTGTAACTCCTTTGTGGAGATTCCCAGCATGCTTCTTGGTCTCCACTGCGTATGCCTCCATAGAGGAACCACACTCTGCCAGAACGTCGTACAAATTGTGGAGAGGTGCAACTCAAGGGATGCAACTCTGTTCCACCACTCTAACCCTCCCTGAGCCCACTGGAGTCTAATCGCTCCTCTTTCTTGGCAACCTCTGAGGCAGCAGTGGCAGCCCTGGTGGTTCCTGGGTGGGAGAGGAGATCCCTTCAATCCTAGCTAACTGAGTCTGGAGATGAGCAGCCTCCTCCCCAGCCCATAGAGGTGTCTGCAGATGGGACAACACTGCATCCTCCAGGACGTCTCCTGGAAGACTGCTGCTCCACAGCCACTGCACTGCACCACTCCCATCATTTCTTATTTATTTATTTATTACATTTTTGGTGAAAGGGTATGCCCACTGAGCCCCGAAGGTCCTTTTTCAGGGGGCAACCTGGGATAACAATACAAGTTATAAGAATGAACAAGGACATAAGAAACATTTGAGGCACTGTGAGTTACATCATGAGGTGGTTACAGTAAAGAAAAATAGTGGATACAGGCATGGTAAAAGAAAAGCAGTGGATACAGGCATGGCCCCCTCAACTATTGTTGAGGAGTGCCTCAAGGCACTAAGTATCCACTCACTAGAAACCAGAACAGAGAGGGGAGATATGATAGAGACCTTCAAGTTCCTTAAAGGAATTAACATGGTAAGCTGTTTGGGAATTATTTGCCCTGAATACCAACTCGAGATTACATGGCCACGAGTAGAAATTAACGGGGGAGGTTCAGGAGAGACATGAGGAAGTACTTCCTTATAGAAGGGTTGGTGAAACCTTGGAACAGACTGTTGGCCGAGGTGTTGGGTGCAAACACAGTCTGGTGGATTCAGGCAGATTTGGGATAGAATGAAGGGAACAGTGGTCACCTAGTGTGACAAGACCAGACATCAGAATGGGGATAGGACGGGGAAGGGTTAGTATCCTGAAGGAACATTAGGTTCCAGGAAAGGTTCCAGGGATTATAGGGAATATGGGCAGACTGGATGGACCTCTGGTCTTTTTCTGCTGCTATGATCTATGTAAAAATGAAAAAGTTGATTGCACTAGCAGTCGTTACTTTCACTGAAATAAATTCATGGGTGTTTCTGTATTGTAAAACTGTTGTAGGATTTGCCTGTCCAACACCAAGATAAGATTTTAGTAAGTATGACACTGTAAAGAGGTGTGTGTATTATAGTACTTTGCATGTAAAGTAAGCTAATTAGAGGTGTTGTACTTCATAGTGGGCTGGTCACCTCTGAGAAGACCTTTAACACGCATACAGTATTTAGACTGAATTCTTCTAATATTTTATATATTTTATATATTTTCTGTATTTCAAACAATATGAAGTCTTGCTGTATTCTGACTATTGCAGTTAGGTCCTGCCTTTCAACTGCCCCGGAGAACAAAGGGTTAACTTTTCTATGCCTTGCATAGAACATTCATCAGGAGCTCGGTTGAAGCCCCAGTCTGTTGTTGTTCAAACTGCAACCGTCAGATTCTTTACTCTGCCTCACTGAACAGTCGCTCCAGAGATTTCTCCTGCTGCTCAGTTCAAAAGTCGGTTGAAGTGTCGGTTTTTGGTTTGGTTTCTACCGAATTGTTGTTTCCGCATAGTCGGTTCAAGTCTCTGTCTGTGGTACCGTGAGTACTAGATAGGTTTTTGTTCTGTTTTCTGTGTGGAACTTGTAAACTGTGGATCGGTTCAGCTGAACCGATCATTTTGAAGTAAAACTTGTGCTTTACTTTAGTGTGTGTGGTTACGGTCTGTATTGGTTCTAAAAAAAAAACAAAGGGTTTAAGTCGTTTTCAAGACCGTGACATGGTCAGGAACCGATAGGGAAGTCTTGCCTGGCGGATTGCCGAAAAAAGGTAAGTTTTGGTTAGGTTGGCCATGTCTGAGAAACCCAAGAAAAAAACCGGGCCCACTGGGTTTCAACACTGCAGTGTGTGTGGGGAGGTCTTTGCTAAGGCCGATCCCCACACCACCTGTGTTGATTGTTTGGGGTTTGACGACCTCGATTCAGACTGCCAAGTTTACAAGAATTTTTCCAAATCTACCCTGGAAAAGAGATTAGGTAGACTGAGGGAAAGGGAGGCTGAGAAGTTAGCTGACCCAGATGGCCAGCCCGGTTCAGTTCCGACCGAACGAGAAGGAGTGCCCTCTGACCAGGGCGATACTTCTTCGGGCAAAAGGAGAACCGATTCCGAGGAATTGGTTCCAACAAAATTAAAAAAGACAATTCGACCGGTTCGGACCCAGAATCTCATACTCCGACCGCCGATGAGATAGCCAAAGCGATTAAGATTGTGCAATCGCTTCGTTCGGTTCTGGCCGAACTGGCACCATCTGGCAGGAGCTCAGTTCGGTCAGTTCCCCCGGTTCCGGATTATACCTTGGAAGAATTTTATGAACCGGAGTTTGAGGAGCAGGGAGAGTATGAGGATGATTATGATGATGGTGAAAGTCTGGATGTGCCTATTGATCCGGACATCTCCCCAGACAGACCTTCAGGTGTTTCTCCTCCTAGGCTTTCTGAGTCCCCTTCACACTACATGTTCTACAGAAAGGTGGCTGATACCCTCCAGCTTCCTGTGGAGGAGGCAGTAGAGGATCAGGAAGAGCCTGATTATGTTGAGATGATGGACATCCCAGAGTCCAGGAGACTGTCTATTCCCCTCCACAAATCTTTTGAGAAACAGACACGAAAAATTCTCAAGTCTTCTAATTCTATACCTCCTGTGGAAAGAAGAATGGACAAGAGGTACACTCTCTCTCGGGCTCAGACATGGAGTTCCTTTTTCAACAATGCAGCCATGTTGGGGTTGTACAGGCTGCTGCCTGTGATAAGGCAAGCATTCCCTTGTCATCACACCCCCCCAGACAAGGACTCCAGGAAGATTGATGTCATGGCAAAGAAACAATACATGGCAGCATCTTTGGGACTCAGGCAGGCTAATTATATGGCCTATACAGCCAGGTACCAGAAGTCCAGGTGGGACACTGTACTGGCACTGGCTAAACAGGCTCCCGCCCAGCTTGCCAAGGAGCTGGAGCAGGTGGCTGCAGATGGGATTGAGGCATCAAAAGTACAGTTTCATGCTGCTGTGGACTCCAATGATGTATCATCAAGAGTCATGGCTTCATCTGTGACTCTTCGGAGAATGGCTTGGCTCAGGTGTACTAGACTCTCAGAGGATACCCAGGCTAAGGCCATGGATTTTTCTGTAGTTGGCATTTCTCTGTTTGGGGAGCAGACAGAGAATTACATGAAGAAAATGGACGAATACAGGACCACTTACAGGAGTGCTCAGGCCAAAGAAAGGCAAGCAGCTCCTCAAAGGCAGCAGTCCAGGGGCAGAGGCAGGCCTTTCCAAAGGCCTTTTTTCCAAGCTCAGGCCTCCTCTTCTTTGTTTTCGCAGAGGGGGTTCTTTAGAGGGAGAGGCAGAAGGGGGGTGAGCAGGCCTGCATCCACCCCTCAGCCTAAAGCCCCTGCCTAGCAGACACCCTGATGGGTCTGCCCAGGTCGATTCTCCTATACAGTAGGGGGCAGGCTGGCTTACTTTATCCAGGACTGGATGTCTCTTACATCAGACAAGTGGGTCCTGGAAGTGGTAAGCCAGGGACTGGTTCTCGGCTTCAAAAAATTTCCCAAGATGAGCGCCAGATTTTTTCCACCTGCAAATCTCTCAGAGACCCTTGCCCTAGAGGCAGAGGTTTCTTCTCTCCTAGCTCTCAGAGCTATAGAGAGAGTTTGCACCTTACACAGGGGCAAAGGATTGTACTCCAGGTACTTCCTAACCCCCAAGAAGACAGGAGAGTGGCGACCCATCCTGGACCTAAGACATCTGAACAAACATCTTTTAAAGCCAAAATTCAGAATGGTAACTCTGGGAATTATCCTTTCCTCTCTAAGGCCAGGCGACTGGCTAACCTCCCCGGACCTCAAAGATTCCTACTTTCACATTCCCATCAGGTGCTCCCACAGAAAGTACCTCAGGTTCGAGTTGCCCTCAGGCCACTATCAATTCAGAGCAATGCCCTTTGGCCTAACAGCAGCCCCAAGGGTCTTCACAAAGTGCCTGGCAGTAGTTGTTGCCTTCCTAAGAAGACAAAAGATTTCCATTTTCCCATACTTGGACGACTAGCTCATAGTAGGTCAGTCACAAGTCACAAGTTTGCAAGTGACCCAGCAAGTGCTCACTTCTTTAGGATTCCTTCTCAGCCTACCAAAGTCAGTTCTCGAACCAGTGCAGCTCCTCACCATCATAGGTGCAGAACTGGATACGGTAAAGGCAAGAGCCTTCCTTCCCCTGGAAAGGGCAAGGACCCTTATGGAACTGGCCTCTTCATTCAGCCTTCAGGTGTCTCGACCTGCAAGGCATTTCTTTCAGCTACTAGGCCACATGGCAGCTTCCACAGCAGTGGTCCTGGGAGCAAGATTCCAAATAAGGGACATTCAGTTCCACTTAAGAGCCTTTTGGTCCCAAAGAAAGGATGCCGTTACCAAACTAATTCCAGTGACTCAAACCCTGATCCAAGCCTTGCAATGGTGGCAAGATCAGGACAATTTGAAACAAGGGGTTCCATTTGTCACTCAGTCTCATTCAGTGATCCTCACCACATATGCTTCTCTGCTGAGCTGGGGAGCCCATTTGGGGGACCTTACCACCTAGGGTCTGTGGTCACCTCAGGAATCTCTGCTTCACATCAATCTCTTGGAACTCAGAGCAGTGGTTCTGGCACTCCAAGCTTTTTCCAAATCTGTCCGAAACAAGGTGGTTCAGGTCAGAACAGACAACACCACCACCACCATGTGGTACATCAACAAGCAAGGAGGCACTTGGTCTACGGCCTTGTGCCCAGAAGCAATGAAGTTGTGGTCCCTGGCCTTTTCCCTGCAGACCTCTCTGATAGTAGTTCACCTCCCCAGGAAGGACAATTTCCTAGCAGATGCACTGAGCAGAATATCCCAGGGCCATCACGAACGGGCCCTAGATCCTCTGGTGTTGGAAGTGATTTTCTCAAGATGGGGCACTCCAGAGATAGATCTTTTTGCAGCCCCAGACAATCACCAACTTCTTCTCTTTTGTTGCAGACCCCCAGTCTTGGGCTCAGTCCCCCCGGATGCTCTGATTCTGAACTGGGAAAGGAAATTTCTGTATGCTTTTCCCCCTTCCCTCTCCTGTTCAGAGTGTTAGTCAAGATAAGATCACAACCATGCAGAGTGATCCTGATTGCTCCAGACTGGGCCAGACAGCCATGGTATCCCTTGTTGCCGTCCCTAACAGTCCATCTTCCCCTGTCTCTTCCCAGGAATTACAACTTGTTAACATCCTCTCAGGGGAGGATTTGGTACCCCAATCTTCAGTCTCTCAATCTCAAGGCTTGGCTCTTGAAGAGTTGGGGTTTGCAGATCTGCATCTTTCCCAAGGGGTTCTGGATATCCTTAAGGCTTCTCAAAAGCCTTCCACCAGAAAGACCTACAACTCCAAATGGAAATGATTCAGCATTTGGTGTTCTAAGAAGAATATTTCTCCAGACTCTGCTGAATTGCCTACGGTTCTGGATTGTATGGTCCATCTTAATGGCCTAAGTCTCAGACCAGCTACCCTCAAGGTACACTTGGCAGCTGTTTCTGCTTTCCTGTCAGTAAGCAAGTCTTCCTCTCTGTCATCCTATCCTGTATTCTGTAAGTTTTTCAAGGGATTGCTTCACACCAATCCCCCCTTTAGGGATCCTGCTCCTGCTTGGGACCTTAATGTTTTCATTGCTCAGCTTATGCAACCCCCTTTTGAGCCTTTGTCCTCAGCAGAGCTTAAGTACTTGACTTGGAAAACTGTGTTTTTGGTAGCCATTACTTCTGCCAGACGTATTAGTGAATTGCAAGCCCTGTCAGTGGAATCTGATTTCATCTCTTTTCACAGAGATAAAGTGGTCCTTAGAACTAACCGAAAGTTCTTGCCTAAAGTGGTTTCAGATTTCCACCTCAACCAGTCTATTGCTCTCCCTGTTTTCTTCACTGACCATTCCTCCTTGGGAGAGAGGAGGCTACACAGTTTGGATGTTAAAAGAGCCCTTAGCTGCAACATAGAGCATACCAAGGGTCACAGGTTTGAATCCCTCTAGTTGTTCCTCACTTATGGAGAAGTTGGTATGGGCAAACCTGCCACTAAGAGATCTATTGCCAGGTGGATTGTCTGTTGTATACAATTCTGCTATGAAAAACTGGGTATAACACCACCCTCAGGCCTGAGGGCTCACTCTACTAGAGGTACAGCTGCTTCCCTGGCTGCTGCCAGGGATATTCCTCTCTTAGAAATTTGTCAAGCAGCCACCTGGAAAACAGTCCATACCTTTACCAAGCATTACTCTCTGGATATCCATTCTAGGAGTGATGCTCGGTTTGGCACAGCAGTACTTCAGAACCTATTTCCAAAGTAGGTTTTGTCCCTCCTCCATGGAGGTACTGCTTGGTAGTCTGCAATAGTGAGAATACAGCAAGACTTCATGTTGTTCGAAGAAAAAATTACTCACCTTAGTAATTATGTTTCTTCTAGTGGAGTCTTGCTGTATTCTGACCTCCCCTCCTCCCCTCTCAGAACCTAGTTTTTGGGATGTGGGTGGGCAGGAGCAGTGTTGGTACCCTAGGGGTGTCCATTTTACACCCTCTTTTTTCTTTGGGTGGAATGTTGTGCTTTGGATGTGTTTTTGTTTTTGGGTTTGCTGACTTGAGTCTTCCTTTGAGAGCCAAAAACATTATATATTTGCCAGTTGGCTAGTAAACTTTTTACAGTTTCCACACAGAACACCTAGTGAGTTTTTGCTCGTAAAGATCTGATGGTTACAGTTTGAACAACAACAGACAAGGGCTTCAACCGAGCTCGTGATGAACGTTCTATGCAAGGCATAGAAAAGTTAACCCTTAGTTCTCCGGGCAGTTGAAAGGCAGGACCTAACTGCAGCAGTCAGAATACAGCGAGATTCCACTAGAAGAAACATAATTACTAAGGTGAGTCATTTTTTCTTCTCTCCCTTTTCTCACATCTAAGTACACTTTCTGCTCCTGATACTTTTTCCATACCTTGAGTCATAATCTTTGATCTTACTTCGAGGGTATCTCTTGCAGCAGGTTATCACCAGTAGGACTAAGCCATCAGATGCCAGGACTGCATGGAAACCTTTCTAGCTATCAGTCTATCAAAGGGGGCCACCCACCCCTGACGTCAGCGGTTGACATTGGCCTAGCCTATATAAGGCAGGTGGCCCCCTCCCACCCTCTTCAGTTCTTTTCTGTTGTCGACCAACACATGTTGGACCAATGACACTGCCAAAGCTACAGTCGACTGTCATTTTATCGCGCTTCATTATTCTCTCATTTTACAAAGTTAAACATCAAATTTTTTGGTTTTTTTCCCCATGTTTGTCTTCTCAGCCATCTTCTTCTTTCAACTGCTCCATGAAGTGTGCCTGTGGTAAACAGATCCTGGAGAAGGACGGCCACTCTGCTTGCCTCTTCTGCCTAGGCCCAGGCCATGACATCCCGGCCTGTAAGGTCTGCCAGAAGTTTAACTCTGCCTCCAGGAGATGCTGCCAAAAGACCTTGGAGAGTCCTGTCCTCAAGCAGAAGGTTGCCACTATGGAACAGGAGCTGCAGGCTCAGAGCTCCTCTGCCTCTCTGGCCCAGTCCTCAGGCTGTTCGTCACCCAGATCCAAGGACAAATCTTCGGGGAAGCACAAGCATCGGGACTAGGACCGGGACCGACCCCGGTCTGCCATTTGTTCATAGTTTCTGCACAACGCTCCGCCAACCGCATCAGGGTCTTCCTCCCTTGGGGGGGTCAAACTCCTTGACCTCATTTGTCCTTACCACTTCAGGGCTGCCGGTGGCGACAGGCGCCCCCCCCCCCCCAAGATCTCAGTCACTGGCAGCGGCTCCTTAGGGCAGGGTCTTCTGCATCCTGCCTCCCAGACCCTTCTCTTTCAGCTCTTATTTTCTGTGGGCTCTTCGGCAGTTGGTTTGACCAGAGCTCTTCCAACCAGTGCGGGTGTGTGGGACCCCTGTCTGTCTATAACTACCCAGCACACTTGGATTACCATGGCCTGATTTCTTCCTTATGGGCTTTCATGCAGTCGCAGGCCCCTTCTCTTGGCGGTTCGACCCAGACGCTCTCCCAAGGGCCTCCTTGGGACCCCCTGCCACCGACCCTGGCCTGCCTGGGCCCGAGCACTCCTCGTACTCCTTGGAGCCCTACTGATGCTGGTATCCCTGCTTGCCCAGATGTACACCAGCCCAGTGACAATGGGGACGACATCTCAGCCACCGACGATGACAGTTCTGAGCCTTCCTTCATTCCTGCAGACTTATCGGGTGATGAAGGGACCCCAGTAATGTCCCCAAATCTCCCCCCTGATGACGTCAAGTTCATGGACATCATGAGGCATATCCAGGCCACTATGGAGTGGGAGACTGATGAACAGGACCTGGAGCGCTGCCACCTGGCAGTCTACTTTGCCAGCGTGTTGCGCCCCCCCCTTTGTGGTGCCCCCCCCCTTTACAGAGTCATACCAAGACATTACCAAGGCCACATGGCATCACCCCAGACGGTCTCAGCGGTGTCCAAGAAGGCTCACTGGCATTACCATGCCCCAGCTGGCAAGCTCTTCTTTGGTGAGCAACTGAAAGTGAATTTGGTCATCATTAACATGGCTCACGACCGCACCAAGACACCAAAGCACCTTGGTACCCTCCCTTCAGATAGGGAGTCTCGCCAGCTGGACCAAATGGGCAAGTGGGCCTTTAGCATCTGCTGCCCTAGCCATCCATGTCATTAATTATTTGGCTGATATGATGCAATACCAAAACCTCTTGTGGGATCTGGCCAGGGAGGTGGTCATGGCCATGCCAGATGACCCCTCTAAACAGTAGACCCTTCAGACCCTTAAGACTGGGTCAGACATCAGTACCCATGTCCTCAGGGCAGCCTATGATGCCGTGAATGCCTCAGGCCAGGCAGCAGCCGCTGGCATCAGTATGAGGTGACATGCTTGTCTCAGGGTCTCGGTCTTCACTCCCGATATCCAATCTAGTATTATGGATACTCCATTTCGGGGCCCTAAGCTGTTTGGGGAGATGCTGAATACATTATCTCAAAGCTTCAAATCTCCAGGCAAGCCCTTAAGTTGGTGCACTCTGTGTACCACACCCAGCCAAAATTGGACAGAGGACTCCCTTTCGCCAATCCTCCCGTAGACAGGCCTTGCCTTCTCCTAAGGCCCACAGCAAATGTAAGACAGGCGCTGCCCTCCCTGCCTCCACCCTAGCTACCACCCTCCCTGCTAGAGGTGCAACCACAGCCCTGCCAGTGGCTGCCCTCACCTCCTGATTCCTTGCCACCAAATGCCCCCACCGAAGGTCTTCAGGAGGTGTTGGTCGGGGTCGTTTCTCCCTCCACCTGGACAGGTGGAGGGAGGTTACTATTGACAACTGGGTGCTACAGCTGATCGAGCACGGCCATACTCTAGAGTTGTTGGAGTGGCCTCCACAAAATCCTCCAGGTCCATCTGCATATCCTCCAGGTCACGTCCCCCTCACACGGGCAGAGATTCAGGCATTACTTCAAAAGAAAGCTGGAGAGCCCGTCCCACGATCTCATCAGGGAAGGGGGTTCTACTCCCACTTTGTCTTCCTGGACTCAGGTCTCCACCACTCATTCACACTAATGGGAGCACGCTGGAGGCACTAGGACCCTGGGGGAGCCAAAAATCTTCAGGAGGGCCAGCGCTGGGATAGGACCACGCATGCAGGACACCATAAGGCTAGCTCATGGCCATATAGGCTCTCTTGGCGTCGACCCTCCAACCGCCTCAGTTCCTTTTCTCCCGCCGTCCAGTGCGTTTCGATGACGACATTGCTCGCCCGCCAGGAGCCTAATCTTCGTCTGTACGCCAGCAGCTATATAGCTGTTCAGTATTAGCTTAACTTACCATTTTTAGTGTTCTTTTCTTTTAAAGAAAAAAAAATTAAGAAGTTGTTCTCAGCCTGCCATCAACTGATCAACCTTTGTCGGTAGCGGTGACGGTAGGGAGACTTCATTTGAAAGCTGTGATGGCAGTGAGGCTGTGTCTGGTCCTCTGCCATTTTAGGAGTGGGGGTTCTGACCACGGGCAGTCCGGTGCTGTGTGGGGTTGGGGGGAGTAGGACAGTCCACCTGTAGCATAAATGTAGTGATTCCGGGATCCATCTTTGCTTGACCTTGACTCCTGTCGGTGGAAGAAGATTCTGTACTTCTCGAGGTCGCCCTCTGGTATGTCTGCGCATTAATCGTTGCTGGTTGAGAGCGGTAAGCCTGAACCAACTCTTGTGGGTTCCTCTGTGGCTCTGCTCTTAACTGCCGTGATCTTCGACACCAGTTCCCATCTCTGTCCTCGATGGAGTTCCGGTGAGCAGATTCACCTCTGAGCAGCTCTTTTAGAGCAGAGAGTATGGCGTCTGCCCAGTTGTCCTGGCTAGTGGTCCTGGATACTGGGCCACAGCCAGGTCGAAGCAGTTCAGAATGTGCATGGTGCCCACTCTGATGCTAACGACATTGACGCCGACTCCTGTGCACTGCCGATGGCGGCACCGTGTGTTGACGCTGGGCATTGGTTGGGCTGGGCGTTTGTGTCTGTGGTGCTGGGTGGCTGTAGCACTGGGTGTGGCACCGGGTGTGGTGCTGGCAGTGCGGATGGTGCTGAACTCCTCCCCGAACCAGGTGGTGGTGTCTCCCTGGTCATGACCTGCCCTTTGGAGGTTGTTTTGGGGAAGAAGTGGATCTGGATGAATCTCTCCCTCTTCTGCTTTATTGAAGATGCAGTGGATGACTCATTTTATGGGCTGGAATGCAAACCCTCTGTATTAGTGTGGTGAAAGATCTTTCCAGTTCCTTTTCCTTAGGGATATGGGGTCCACCATAACATTTCATTATTCATCTGTGGACCAAAGCAGACTCCTACGTCTTGAGTTTTACATTCCTCGGTATGAGTACTCCCTGTGGAACACACTTAATGCAATGGTAAAGAGCCTCCCGCAATCTTAACGCTCCGTTGCTGGGGGCATATAGCCTATTAATCAGCTAGAAGCTTTTATGGACACCTACTTCTCTGTCTCTAGGGCAGCTGCCGCTGGCAGGAGGTCATTACCGTCTCCTTGACTGTGCTTATCTGTTTGGTTAAAGGTCACTCAGAACAGTAGGGCTGCCATTTAAACCACATGACATCCTCGTGACTAGCAGTCCTGTCAGGGTAGAGGCCTAGGTGCCCTTTTCAGGAACCTACCCCTCTGCCATGAAGAGAATGCAGTAGAGGGCACAGGATCCAAAAGCACCCTACACTAACCTCTGAGGATCCAGCCCAGACCCCACCACCGCTGTCTGATGGAGCACCTCTCGGGAGTAGGAGGGGCATCTAATTCGGTTTTACAACCAGTAGAAGTACATTACAGAGGACCTATAGGTCATCAGGATTGTCCGAGAGGGATACTCTCCCAATTTTGCAGCTTTCCCCAGACCTTCCACCCAGACGGCAGCCAGTCTGTCAGCCTCTCAGTCACACGCTGTCTGTTTCTGTGGGTACTGGGCAGTAAAAATCATTCCACAGTGGAATGAAGCACAGGTTCCTGTTTCTATTGCTTCTAATTCCAAGTTAACAGATGGCATGCACCTGTTTGTCGACCTTGGAAGGTTAAACAAGTTCCTTTTCAGGGAACAATTCTCTAAATCTCGGCATCCAGGTCTTCATTTCCTGGACATTTGGCTCCTAGCCAGCACAGATGGTTAAGAGACACAGGAAGCAGTCGCCACAGCTTCTCAGTCGTTCTCTCCAGGTTCAGGGAAAGTGCCAGTTCTTCTTCCCAACAGCTCCTCCTCTTAGGAGCCCTCCTGGCGTCAACTTCATTCCTGTGGACGGGAGAAACATCATCTTTAGATGGCTCATTACAATATGGAAATCGACTCTATTTGGCCTCCTTTTTGGTTGAGCGAATGCTGGGACTTGGGTCATCCTCCGCAGCAAGCAGTGGTCTCCGACTGTGCATCTGCAATCCTCCATACAAGATGAAAGAGTCTTGGACAAAATCCGTTGGGGACTCAATGCCAAGGTCTTCACACTCTGGTGTGGAGCCAGGAGGATCCTCATCTTGTCATAAATTTCTTAGAGATGAAAGTTCTCTTATAAGCAAAGTCCTGGAAGATGCCCCCTGCTACGAAGTGTTCCTACTTCGGAAGGATGACAAAGCTGTGATGTATTACATCAGCAAACAGGGTGGGGTGTCCCCCTATCCCCTCTGCAATAGGGCCATGAGGTTGTGAGAGTGGTACCTTGAATACGATGCATCAGTTCAGATTTTGTGCAGTCACTTTTGACAAATGGGGCAGTTCGGACCTGGTCCTTTTGCATCCCCTCTAAATGCAAAACTGCCTCTATCCTGCTTCAGAAATACTGACCCTGGTGTTTTCTGTCAGGATGTGTTCATTGCAATATTCAGGATGCTCACTGTACATTTTCCTCCTCTTCCCTTAATTCAGAAGGTGCTGATCAAGTTGTATGCAGGGGGCAGGATGATTCCCATTGTCCCATACTGGCCTTGGCAGATTGATTTGCATTGATCTACAGTCTGTCAAAAGTTCCCGAGGCAATTACCTCTACGAGCGGACCCTCTGACACAGGGAGTTTAGTCCATCCTAGCCTGCGCTCCCGTCATCTCCATGCCAGGCCAGCGGAGATGGAAGTGGGCAAGCTCTGTTTCTTCCCAGACCATCACAGCTGTCTTCTCGGTTGTGCATAGGCCTTCCACCAGGAAGGCTTATGTGGCTAAGTGGAAAACCTCCATTTGGTGTGCAAGTCCCATCTGGACCCTTCAGTTGCCCACCAAGTAAGGTGTTGTAGTGCCTCTTGGACCTGTCGATCGGAGGTCGACCATACTCAGCAGTGAAGGTACACCTCTGCACGTTTTCAGTCTATCTTGAGCCAGTAGACATCTTGTCACTGGCTCAATTACCGTTAGTCAAGTTTTGCTTTGTTAACTCCAGAAGGAAGGGGAGCACTCCCTCCACTCTCTGTAAATATCATTTTTATTTACATTTTCCAACATATATAGATACATGTCATCAGGATCCAGACAGCTTATTTCATTTATAGAGTTCTTAAAGTCCCAGCTTAATTACAAAAGACTGCAGCTCTATAGGGAGGGAGATAGTACAAAAGATTCTGTTTGTGCTTATGGGGGTTAGGTGACTGGTAGCATTGTCCATCCTGGCTGTAAAGAAAAGGAAAAAAAAAGGTTAATCCCCCGGACCTAGAGTCCTATTGGATAGCACCTGAGAAAGAAGCTCAGATTGTGGTTCATGTTGTGCTATGTGTAACGTCCCCGGCCAATCTATAGACAAGTCAAAGCATTTTACAGTCAGTAAGTTTTCAATCGTCAGCTCCCATTTCGGCTTACAGTCTCAGATGGTGAAGCTGAGTGCTTCTGGGCAATCCACAGCTCAGGATCTCCCCTCACCCACTCCTCAGATCACTCCTCCACCATTTCCAAACAATACTATGTGAATTTCCCTCTACCACAGGATAAGTGGTGGCCTGATTTTGGGGGGTGCAAGCTGGATGTCCCCTTTACGACTGTATAAGAGGGAGTTCGGTTAGTTTGGATTCTGTTTTCCTAAGGGGTGAACTTAGAGTCTTTTAGCTTGTAGTATATCTGCCATCTGGCCCATCTAGTGGTGAACTTTTCTTCTTGATTATTTAGACTGTGTGTTATTTTTTCCATGGTATATATCTGTCTTGTGATATTCCATCATTCTTGAATCGTGGGAATTTTAGAAGTCAGCCATAGTTTCGTGATTGCTTTCTTAGCTGCGGAAATGAGAAGGAGAAGTAAATGTCTGGTATTAGGGCCCTTAGAGTTTTAGGGAAGATGAAGAATAAAAACATCTCTAATATCAGGTGGAGTTGTGGATCCAGTATTTCTTGCAGGTGGGTCTGGAGAAGTGTGAGAAATGGCCCCAGGGACGGGCAGTTCTACATAATGTGGGTATGATTTCCCTTGGGTTCTCCGCACAAGTGCCAGCACATTGCTGAGCGGGTTGGGGAAAAGTGGCTGGCTACTGCAGGGGTTCTGAAGTACCGAACCAGGTTCTTCCACGCAAACTCGCACCACTGGTGTGAGCTGGTCACTCGGGCTGAATAGCCACAGGCTCGGCGCCAATCCTCAGGCATTATTTGATAGCCTGATTTCTGAATCCATGGTGAGCGGATGTTGTTGATGAGGGGATAACTCTGTACATTCAGTGCTTGATAATATAGCGATATTAGATGGGCCTGTTTCAGGGTTTTATTGAGATTGATTTGGCTGTGGATTAAAGGTGGGCATTGCTCATGGTTCCAGGTTATCTGTGGGAGACTATCAGCGTAGTGCCGGAGTTGCAGGTAGTGGTAGAAATCCTGGTGTGGCAGGTTATATTTCCTTTGGATCTGTGCATATGACCACATCGTACCTTGGGACATTATCTGCACCAGGTACTTCAGGCCATGTTTTTCCCACTGCTGAAAGCTGTTGTCTAGTTTGTTTGGAGAAAAATCGCCCAGGCTAGAGATTGGGCATATGAGTGGTAGGAAGGGTGCCAACCGATGTGTCTTTTTGATGGCCTGCCAGTTCCTGAGAGAGTGCGTTAGCCAAGGGTTTGTGTGCTGTGGTACTTCCCTATTGTCCGCTTATTGGTATAAGATTCGGTGGTAATCGTGGTCGTTCATCAGGATTCGTTCTATGTCCAACCAGTGAGGGTTGGATGTTCTGGTTTGCCGAGACATTAAATGCATCAGTACTGCCGCTTGTTGGTAATATCTTAGATCTGGGAGTGCCAGTCCTCCTTCTTGACGGGGAAGGGTGAGGATCTTCAGGCGGACTCTAGGTTTTTGTTTAGCCCAAATGAATTTTGCGATGAGACGGTTCAATTCTCGAAAAGTCTTTAGTGGGAGATATATGGGAATATTTTGAAATAAGTATAGGGCTCTCGGGAGTGCTATCATTCTGATGAGGTCCCCCTTCACTCTCTGGTTGTTAGGATGGTTTTGTGATTCTTCATCGACAGAACGAAGAGCCACACATCCAAGCAACTACTGTATCTTCGGCATGCCTTGGCTGGGTCAACCTCTTGCCATGAGATGTTTTTGGCTTGTTTAGTAGCATGTCTCTGACACTACTAATCCACGTCACAGGCAAGTTTAAAGGCCAGAGTCACACCACTCTATTGGAGCGGTTGCGGCTTCTTGGCAGAGATTCGTAATGTACCTGTTGCAGTCATCTGCAAGGCAGTGAGTTGGAGCTCAGGGCATTCCTCTCTAAAGCACTATGTTCTGGATGTCCATACCAGACAGCTCTGTTTCTTTGGCAGGACAGTCCTTATGGACTTCCATCCTGAGTGAGATCTGTCTCCGACCGCCCTAGTCGGGGGGGGGGGGTATTTTTAGCTTGGTACTCTGAGACTTGAATCCAGAAAGATATGGAAATTACGTACTTACCTTAATTCTTGATCTTCTTGGACGGAGTCTCCACCACTCATTCACATGCCCACCAACCATCCCCTGAACTCACCCATTCTGTTTTTGGTCTTCACTACCTTGTTGTTCGGGCTGTGAAGACATTGTTCAATTGACCCTTCTCACATGGGTCATCCAGGCCTTCACATACCCAGAGGTTAGGGTTAGGTTTTCTTTCTTTAGTTACGCTGCACCTCCTCGGTCAAAAGGTACTGAAGCGGTTGGGAGGTCAATATCGAGATAGCCTATGCAGTGAGCTAGCCTCCACAGCACTCGCATGCGGTCCTATCCGGCACCAGCTCTCCTGAAGATTTTTGGCTCCTGCGGGGTCCTAGCACCTCTGGCGTACTCCCATTAGTGTGAATGAGTGGTGGAGGCTCCGTCCATGAAGATCAAGAATTACGGTAATTACGTAATTTCTATTTCCTGGTCCCCAAGTGGATAGGAGATCTCTGGCCCATCCTGGACTTGAGCACCCTCAACCTGTACATAGAGTACAAACGGTTCTGGATGGTCACCCTTCAGGAGTTACTGCCCCTGCTTCATCTGGGAATTTTCTCTGCTCTTCGGATATGCAGGATGCTTATCTGCACATCAAAGTTTCTGCTTCTCACTGACGCTTTCTACACTTCCACTTCCAGGGAGAGCATTACCAGTTTCGGGCTCTGCCTTTTGGCCTGTCCTTGGCCACCAGGGTTTTCACTAAGTGTCTGGCAGTGGTTGCCGCTGCCTTGAGGAGACAAGGATTTTATGTTTTTCCCTACTAGGACGGCTGGCTATTGGCAGCCATGTCCAGGGACAGTCTTCTACACACTCTTGCGAGTACCTGCAGCCTGTTCCAAGCTTTGGGCATTACCATCAGTCAACCCAAATCATTCCTCACTCCCTGCCAGCGCCTTCTTTAAATAGGGCAGGGCAGTGCTGCACATGACTCAGGGCTAGGCCTTTTTATCTTCTAACAGAGCGGAGCTCCTGATGGTTAAGGCCCGCCTTCTTATATGCCAACCATCATGTTCCTGCGAGGGCTTTCCAGAGGCTTTTGGGCCTCATGGCTGCAGTCTTTGCTATGGTTTCCATAGCCAGGCTGCATATGAGAATCCCTCAATGAACGCTGCAGGTTCAGTGAGACCAACACATGGACACCCTGGACCAACCTGTGCTGGTACTGGATACAGTCAAGAAGGTGCTGTTGTGGTGGCTGGAGCCCAGCAACCTGTTTCAGGGGTTCCTTTTTGCATACCTCCCCCTCAGCAGATCCTTACGATGGATGCCTGAGGCCTTGGTTGGGGAGCCCACATGAGGATTCACCAAATGTGGGGACATGGTCCGAGATAGAAAAGAATCTCCACATAAATGTTCTGGAGATGCGAGCAGTCCTGTATGCCCTGCAGGCCTTTCAGACTCAGCTCTGCCCGAGTCTGCTTTTGGTTCAGATGGACAACATGTGTGTAGATCTTCCTGGACATAAAGTCTCCACCACTCATTCACACTAATGGGATCTGCGCCTAAGACCCAGAGAGAGCAAACTTTTCAAGAGCGTCGGCACCAGAGATGGAGCTGCGAGGAAGTGGCACCGCGAGCCGTGGGGTGTGCAGTAAAGACTACCCCGGCGTCGACTCTCCAACTGCCTCAGTTCCTTTTTTCCTGCCGTCGAGTGCAGTTCAGTGACAACGTCACTCGCCCTCTGGGAGTCAAACTTCGAACTAGCAGCATGGTTTCAAACAACATGAAGTCTTGCTGTATTCTGACATATTGCAGTGATTCCCAACCTTTGAACTGCCCCGGAGAACAAAGAGTTAACTTTCTATGCAGGGCATAGAATGCTGAGCTTGAGCTCGGTTAAAGTCTCTGTCTGGAGTGTTTCAAACTCAAACCGTCAGATTCTTTACTCTGTCTCACTAAACGGTCACTCCGGAGATTTCTCCTTCAGCTCGGTTCGAAAGTCGGTTAAAGTTGCAGTTTTCGTTTTTTTTTAAACCGAAAAAATTATCCGCATAGTCGGTTCAGTCTCTGTCTGTGGTGCCGTGAGTACTAGATAGGAATTGTTCTGTTTTTCTGTGTGGAACTTGTAAAAGTGCGGCTCGGTTCGGCTTAACCGCCCATTTGATAGTGAAATCTTGTGTTTTGTGTTTTTACTTAGTGTGTGGTTACCGGTTCTTATCGGTTCTAAAAAAGACGTGTTTTAGTACGTTTTTTTCCAGTACCCGTGACACACGGTTAGGAACTGATAAGGGAGTCTTGCCTGGCGGTTGCCATAAAAAGGGTAAGTTGATTAAGTTGGCCATGTCTGAGAAATCCAAGAAAAAAAACGGGCCCACTGGGTTTCAACACTGCAGTGAGTGTGGGGAGGTCTTTGCTTGGGCCGATCCCCACACCACCTGTGTTTATTGTCTGGGGTTTGACCACCTCGATTCAGACTGCCAAATATGTAAAAACTTTCCCAAGTCTACCCTGGAGAAGAGATTAGGTAGACTGAGGGAAAATGAGTCCGAGAAGTCTGCTGACCCGGATGGCCAGCCCGGTTCGGTTCCGACCGAACCAGGAGTACCCTCTAACCAGTGCGATACTTCTTCAGGCAAAAGGAGAGCCGATTCAGAGGGATCGGTTCCGACAAAAGGAAAACACAAAGACAAATCGGCCGGTTTGGATCCAGAGGTTCATGTTCTGACCGCCGAAGAGATAGCCAGAGTGATTTAGATTGTGAAATTACTCCGTTCATTTCCTACTGATCCGACTCTTTCTGACAGGGTTCGGTTCGGTTTGTTCCCCTGGTTCAAGATTATACCCTCGAAGGTTTTTATGAACTGGAATTTGAACAGAAAGGGGAATTTGAGGATGATGATGGTGAAAGTGAGGGTCTGGATGTGCCTGTGGAACCGGACATCTCCTCAGACAGACCTTCAGGTGTTTCCCCTCCTAGGCTTTCTGAGTCCCATTCTCACTTTATGTTCTACAGAAAGGTGGCTGAAACCCTCCAGCTTCCTATGGAGGAGGCTGTGGAAGATCAAGAAGAGCCTGATTATGTAGAAATGATGGGCATGCCAGAGTCCAGGAGACTGTCTATTCCCCTCCACAAATCCTTTGGGAAACAGACACAAAAAATCCTAGTCTCCTAACACTATACCTCTTGTGGATAGAAGAATGGATAAGAGGTATACACTTTCAGGCTCAGACATGGAGTTCTTATATCAGCAATGCAGCCATGTTGGGGTAGTGCAGGCTGCTGCTTGTGACAAGGCAAATATTCCCTTGGCTTCACACCCCCCAGACAAGGACTCCAGGAAGATTGATGCCATGGCAAAGAAACAGTACATGGCATCTTCCTTGGGACTCAGGCAGGCGAATTACATGGCCTATACAGCCAGGTACCAGAAGTCCAGGTGGGACACTGTACTGGCACTGGCTAAACAGGCCTCCCCCCAGCTAGCCAAGGAGCTGGAGGCAGTGGCTGCAGATGGGATTGAGGCATCTAAGGTTCAGGTTCATGCTGCTGTGGACTCTAATGATGTGTCATCAAGAGTCATGGCTACATCTGTGGCTCTTCGGAGGATGGCTTGGCTCAGGTGTACTAGCCTCTCGCAGGACACCCAGGCTAAGGCCATGGATTTTCCTGTAGTGGGTAATTCTCTGGGGAGCAGACAGAGAATTACATGAAGAAAATGGATGAGTACAGGACCACTTACAGGAGCGCTCAGGCCAAGGAGAGGCAGGCAGCTCCTCAAAGGCAGCAGTCTAGGGGCAGGGGCAGGCCTTTTCAAAGGCCTTTTTACCAAGCACAGGCCTCTTCTTCCTTTTCTCAGAAGGGTTCTTCAGAGGGAGAGGCAGAAGGGGGATGAGCAGGGCTGCATCCACTCCTCAGTCTAAAGTCCCTGCCAAGCAGACACCCTGATGGGCCTGCCCGGGTTGACTCTCCTATTCCAGTAGGGGGCAGGCTGGCTTACTTTGTCCAGGACTGGATGTCTGTTACATCAGACAAATGGGTCCTGGAAGTAGTAAGCCAGGGACTGGTTCTCAGCTTCAGAAAATTTCCAAAGATGAGAGCCAGATCTTTTTCACCTGCAAATCTCTCAGAAACCCTTGCCCTAGAGGCAGAGGTTTCTTATCTTCTAGCCTTAAGAGCCATAGAGAGAGTACCCACCCTACACTGGGGCAAAGGACTGTGCTCCAGGTACTTCCTGACCCCAAAAAAGACAGGGGAGTGGCGAACCATCTTAGACCTAAGATATCTAAACAAACATCTTTTAAAACCAAAGTTCAAGATGGTAACTCTGGGAATAATCCTTCCCTCTCTAAGGCCAGGGGACTGGCTAGCCTCCCTGGACCTCAAAGATGCCTACCTTCACATTCCCATCAGGTGCTCCCACAGAAAGTACCCCAGGTTTGAGTTGCCCTCAGGCCACTATCAGTTCAGTGCAATGCCCTTTGGCCTAACCTCAGCCCCAGGGGTAATCACAAAGTGCCTGGCAGTAGTAGTTGCCTTTCTAAGAAGGCAGAAGATTTCCATTTTTCCGTATCTGGACGATTGGCTAATAGTGGGTCAGTCTCCAGACCAAGTCAAGTCTCACCTGCAAGTGACCCAGCAAATGCTCACTTCTTTAGGATTTCTTCTGAACCTTCCCAAGTCAGTTCTCGAACCAGTCCAGCTTCTTACCTTTATAGGGGCAGAACTGGACACACTCAGAGCAAGAGCCTTTCTTCCTCTAGAAAGGGCAAGGGTTCTTATGGAACTAGCCTCTTCTTTCAGCCTTCGGGTATCTCGAACAGCAAGGCATTTCCTCCAGCTCTTGGGCCACATGGCAGCTTCAATAGCAGTGGTCCTAGGGGCAAGATTCCAGATGAGGGATATTCAGTTCCACCTGAGAGCTTTTTGGCCTAAGAGGAAGGATTCCCTTACCAAACTGATCCCAGTGACTCTGACCTTGATCCAAGCCCTGCAATGGTGGCAGGATCAGGACAATTTAAGACAAGGTGTTCCTTTTATTACTCAGCCTTGTTCAGTGGTCCTTACCACGGATGCTTCTCTTCTGTGCTGGGAAGCCCATCTGGGGTCACTCACTGCCCAGGGGCTGTGGTCCACCCAAGAATCCCTTCTCCATATCAATCTCCTAGAGCTCAGGGCAGTTTTTCTGGCCCTAAAAGCTTTCTCTCACTCAGTACAGAACAAGGTGGTTCAGGTCAGAACAGACAACACCACCACCACCATGTGGTACATCAACTAGCAGGGAGGGCATTCGGTCCATGGCCTTGTGCACAGAAGCCATGAAGTTGTGGTCCCTGGCTTATTCCCTGCAAACCTCTCTGGTAGCAGTTCACCTTCCAGGGAAGGACAATGTGCTAGCAGATGCACTGAGAAGGATCTTTCAGGGCCATCACAAATGGTCCCTGGACCCTCAGGTGTTGAAAGTGATTTTTTCAAGGTGTGGCACTCCAGAGATAGATCTCTCTGCAGCCCCAGACAAGCACCAACTCCCTCTCTTTTGTTGCAGATCTCCAGTCTTGGGCTCAGTCTCCCTGGACGCCCTGATTCTGAATTGGGAAGGGAAGGTAAGTTTCTGTATGCCCCCCCACCTTCCCACTCCTGTTCAAAGTTTTAGTCAAAATAAGGTCTCAACCTTGCAAAGTGATTCTGATTGCTCCAGATTGGGCCAGACAGCCCTGGTATCCCCTGTTGTTGTCCCTAGCAGTCCATCTTCCCCTGTCTCTTCCCAGGAATTACAACCTGTTATCCTCTCAGGGGAGGATTTGGTACCCCAATCTTCAGTCTCTCAATCTCAAGGCATGGCTCTTGAAGAGTTAGAGTTTGCAGATCTGCATCTTTCCCAAGGGGTCTGGATATCCTCAAGGCTTCTCGAAAACCCTCCACCACAAAGACTTAACTCCAAATGGAAGAGATTCAGCATTTGGTGTTCTAAGAAACATATTTCTCCAGACACTGCTGGATTGCCTACGGTTCTGGATTATATGGTCCATCTTAACGGCCTAGGCCTCAAACCAGCTACTCTCAATGTACACTTGTCAACTGTTTCTGCATTTTTGTCTGTGGGGAAGTCTTCCTCACTATCTTCTCATCCTGTGTTCTGTAAATTTTTTAAAGGATTGCTTCACACAGATCCTCCTTTTAGACACCCTGCCCCTGCCTGGGATTTGAATGTTTGCATTGCTCAAATTATGCAACCCACTTTTGAGCCTATGTCTTCAGCAGAGCTTAAGTACTTGACTTGGAAAACTGTGTTCTTGTTAGCCATTACCTCTGCCAGGCGTTTCAGTGAATTGCAAGCCCTGTCAATGGAACCTGATTTTATCTCATTTCACAGGGATAAAGTGGTCCTTAGAGCCAACAGAAGGTTCTTGCCCAAAGTGTTATCAGATTTCCATTTAAACCAGTCTATGTCTCTTCCTGTTTTCTTCACTGATCATTCTTCCTCAGGAGAGAAGAGGCTACACAGTTAGGGTAGCTGGTTCATTCTACTGGGGTGTCAAAGGGACGAGGCATACTGATGAGTCCTGGTAGGACAAAACACGTGTCTATGTCATCTGTTAGCACCCTTTGCAAACTGTGTGAGAGGCCTTTCGGCACCATGCAATTCTGCTTAAAGTTGAACCATCATAACATTCTGTGGTGATTTGCATATGCAGCCCATGATGCTTTGCATTGTGTGGGCATGTGTGATTTTGTATTTTCTACACAGTTTAGATGTTAAAAGAGCTCTTAGTTACTATATAGAGCGTACCAAGGGTCACAGGTTTGACTCCCTCCAGTTCCTCACTTATGGAGAAGTGGGAAAGGGCAAACCTGCCACCAAAAGATATATTGCTAGGTGGATTGTGTCATGTATACAATTATGCTATGAGAAACTGGGGAAAAACTCCACCCTCAGACCTGAGGGCTCATTCCACAAGAGGTACAGCTGCTTCCCTGGCTGCTGCCAGGGATATCCCTCTCTCAGAAATTTGTCAAGCAGCCACCTGGAGAACAGTCCATACATTCACCAAGCATTACTCTCTGGATATCCAGGCTAGGAGTGATGCTCAGTTTTAACACAAGCAGTACTTCAGCGCCTATTCCCAAAGTAGGTTCTGTCCCTCCTCCTCGGAGGTACTGCTTGGTAGTCTGCAGTATGTCAGAATACAGCAATACTTCATGTTGTTTGAAGAAAAAATGACTCTCCTTAGTAATTAGTTTCTTCTAATGGAGTCTTGCTGTATTCTGACCTCCTTCCCTGTCTCCCATCTCAGAACCTGTTTTTGGGAAGTGGTTGGGCAGGTGCAGTGTTGCACCCCAGGGGTGTTTTTTGTTTACACCCTCCGCCTTTTTTTTTTGGTGCTGATTTATTACTGTTATTTGTATTAGATTGGTTTTGGGGTTTCCTGACTTGAGTCTTCCTTGGGAATCCAAAACTTTTTTCTGCCAGTTGGCTAGTAGGAATTTTTACAATTGCCATATAGAATTTTTAGTTAGTTGGGCTCGTAAGAATCTGACGGTTTGAGTGTGAAACACTCCAGACAGAGACTTCAACCGAGCTCGAGCTCAGCATTCTATGCCCTGCATAGAAAGTTAACTCTTTGTTCTCCGGGGCAGTTCAAAGGTTGGGAATCACTGCAATATGTCAGAATATCAGCAAGACTCCATTAGAAGAAACATAATTACTAAGGTGAGTAATTTTTCTTTCAGTTTATTGTTTTGTAATTCATCTTCAAAAGTACCGAGTAGATTTTATTTTAAATTTATTTGTTTCAGACTGGTACTCTACTTAGCAGTATGACAAAATGCTGAAAATGTAAGCCTAGGAAGATATGAATATTACATACTCAACTTAATTCTTGATCTTCTTGGACAAGTCTCCACCATTTATTCATATGCCCACCCACCAACCCCTGAGCTCACTCAATTTGTTTTTGGTCTTCACCTCCCTTGTTTCAGTCTGGGCTGTGAAGACATTGTTCTTAGTTGGCCCTTCTTTTACAGGTCAGAAGGACTATCTTATACCCTTGTTAGGTTAGGTGTTTGTCTAGTTAGAATAAGTTGCACCTACCCAGTAAAAAAGGTACTCGGGTGGTTGGAGGATCAATGCCAAGGTAGCCTATATAGCATGAGTCAGGCTCATGGTTTGGTACCGGCCCTCCTGAAGATTTCTGGTTCCTGCAGTGTCCCAGCACCTCCATCTTGAAACCCATCAGTATGTATAAATGATGAAGACTTGTCCAAGAAGGTCAAGAATTACGTTGAGTACATAATCTTCATTTTTGGACGTGCACGGCCCAACAGTCCTGGCCACCACAGCCCCTCTTTGGGCCATCCCAGTTCTGCTGCCCCGTGCCTCAACCCTCTGCCTCTGGCCTCCAAGAAGTCCAGGGTTACAGGTGGCTGTGCATCTGTGAGTTTGAGGCCTGTACCTTCACCAAGCCTATTCAGCAGTGGTTCACAGGGTGTCTCCCTCCCACCCATCCTGTCTCAGTCTTTGGTCCCCACAGGGGTCGGCTTCACTGTCTCTGGTACATCTGGCTTATCATTCCGTCAGCTGGCTGGGTGCTGAATGTGCAGGGTGGCGGTTTGCCTCTAGACTTTGAGGCTCTTCCGCCCGACTGAGCCATGCCTCATGGGGGGCCAGGGCATCTCTGGACCTCTTTAACTGATGCAGTAGCCATGTATTGGACTCCCTGGGTGGTCAGGGCTTCATTTCCAGATGCTTCTGGTTCCCCCTCATCCCAGGAGCAGGATGTGCGGCTCTGCTCTCTGAACCTCTGGGATATCCCAGTTTGTCCATCCGACTGGCAGGTCCTTAGATTCTGCACTGACAGGGTATCTCTGAGTTTCAAGTGATGCCCTTTGGCCTCTCCTAGGTCCCCAGGGTCTTTGCCGAGTGCACGGCAGTGGTGGCAACATTCCTGCGGTGTGGAGGGGTCCATGTGTACCTCTACCTGGAAGGCTGGCTGTTCTGTGGTTGCTCTCGGTGGGAGTGTACCATGACTCTGGTCCTCCACATTTACTTGGCTTTGGGCCTTCTTGTCCTCCTGCCCCAGTCAGAACTCAACCCCTTGACAGTTGCCCACTTCTTCAGTTGACTTCCTCTGGGCTACAGCCTGACTGCCAGAGATCCAGGTGACTGATCTTTCCTCCTTTGCCCGATCGTTTCCAGTTGGGTACTGACGCTCTGCTGGGATTTTTTTTCTGATGACCACTAGGGTACCTGTCATCCTGCAGTAGCATGGTTTGGTGGGCCCACTTGTGCTCGCACCCCCTGCAGTGGGGGCTGGTCTACCAGTGGCCTTTGAGCCTCAGAACCCTAGACCAGTGGATCCTGGTGGTGCAGACGGTGCAGGATGCCATCTAGGGTCAGGTCCTTCCAGAACACCTGTAGTGGGGAGTCCCCATTTGACTGCCTAGTGCTGACTATCACATTGATGGCAGCTACATCTTTGGTGGGATGTGGTGTACACCTGGGAACCCTCATGGCCCATAGGGTCTGCCCCCCCCCCACCCCAGTTTCTTTCCCCATATCCACAGGTTGGAGCTCTGGGCAGTGTATCTGACTCTGTCAGCCTTCACTCCACTTGTAGGGCTCTGGTCATGCCAGTCCAGGCAGACGAGTCAATGACCCTGTACTACCTCCCCAGGCAGTTCCTCCCCGCTTTCAGTCAGGGGCCCTCTGCACCCAGACCGTTGTGCGCAGCCTGACCACCACTCTTCTGGCAATCCATGGGGCCGGTGCCTCCATAGAAACATAGACTTTGACGTCAGATAAGGAGTGCTTGGCCCACCCAGTCCGCCCATTTCCCTACCTGCTGGATAAGCTGCAGATTCTGGTTAACCAACAGCCTACTTCCTCCCACCCCCAACCCCCATAATTGCCTTATGTCTGTCCCATGCATGTTTGAATTCACCCACTGTTTTAGATACCACAGCCTCCCCAGGAAGGTGGTTCCATGCATCCACCACTCTCTCTCTATGAAATAAATTTCCTCATGTTGCCCTTGAGCTGTCTCCCCCTTATCTTTAAATTGTGCCCCCTTGTTCTTGCATATCTCTTTTTCTGAAAGATGCTACCCTCCTGGACTTTGTTGATTCCCTTGAGGTACTTAAAAGTTTCTATCATGACCCCCAGTCCCTCCTTTAGTCAAGGGTATACATATTAAGCTCTTTTAGTCTCTCTTCATATGGTTTCTGATGCAAACCCTGCACTATTTTGTTTGCCCTCCTCTGGACTGCCTCCATCCTGTCTATGTCCTTGCGGAGATGGGGTTTCCAAAACTGCACGCAGTACTCCAGAGGGATAACCACTTCCCTTTTTCTACTTGTGATGCCTCTCCCTATGCATCCCAGTATCCCCCCGGATCTTATTACTGACCTCTCACATTGCTTGCCCACCTTTAGGTCATCTGATATGACAACCCCAGATCCCTTTCCATTATTGTTGTTGTTAGTACCTCCCCTGCCATTGTGTACTCTTCTCCTGGGTTTTTGTTTCCCAGGTGCATTACTTTGTACTTCTTTGCACTGAATCTAAGTTGCCATACGTCTGACCATTCCTGCAACCTTGCCAAGTCCCTTCTCATCCTTTCCACCCCCCCCCCTTGTGTAGCAACTCTGTTACAGACCTTTGTGTCATCTGCAAAAAGGCATAACTTTCCTTCCAGACCCTCTGCAATGTCACCTATAAAAACATTAAAGAGGACTGGACCCAGTACTGAACCCTGAGGTACTCCACTAGTAACCCCCCTTTCTTCGGAGTGAGTTCCATTCACTGTTACCTTCTGTGTCCTATTGTGCAGCCAGTTTGCTACCCAGGCTATCACAATGGGACTCCCTCCCAGCCTGGCTAACTTGATTATTAATATTTTGTGCAGAACTGTGTCAGATGCCTTGTTAAAGTCTAGGTAGGCCATATCCACAGCCCCTTCTTGGTCTATTACTTTTGTCACCCAGTCAAAGAAATCAATTAGATTCATCTGACATGACCTTCCTGCTGTGAATCCATGCTGCCTTGGGTCCTGTGCCCCGCTGGCCTCTAGTGGATGCTCAAGGCAGTGTGGCAAGGCGTTTTGTAAGTGATTCTGCTCAAGGGTGTGGTGTATCACCTGTTCTTCGAGCTGGACTCTCTCCTGGTTTATCTGGTTGCCTCCTGTGAGAACACATAGCTGGTACTGTTCTGTGCCTACTTCCCACAGTGCTGATCACTGTTGGGGGATGCCTTCATGAGGCCCTGGTTGCTGGCCTCCTCTCCACCTTTCTTCTCTTCCCCCTGCTCCATAAGGTGTTGGTCAGTTTGCGGAGGGATAAGGTGCAGAGGTTCCTGGTGGCCCAGACTGGCTGTGCCAGTTCTGGTGCCAGCTGTCCTCCACTTCAGCAGAAGGCACTCTACAAGGCACTTTCATCTGTGCCCAGATCTGCTCTTTTGCCTTTGCGAGATGGCATCATAGGTCCTCTGGTCCCTGCACCTGGCAGCCTGGTTCTTGAGCGGCTAGAGTTCTAGGCTTCGGGTCTCCGTGATGAGGTCCTTCATATTGTAAGTGCCTCTGTAAAAAAGTTTTCTTTCCAGCGCTATACCTATGGACGTGTTTTTTCCTTTGGGATTGGGAGCCCCCCCTCCGTCTTGCTCTGGGGCCAGCATCCTGACTTCTTGTAGCCCTTGTCTACAGGCCCCCAGACCAGAGGGAGGACATAGACACATTACTGTTAGAAGATATACAAAACATGACAGCTAAAGGGGAGGTTCTGATAATGGGAGACTTCAACATGCCAGATATAGATTGGTCAATACCAGCAGGAACATCTGCCAGAACTAGACTCATAGTGGATTCCCTGCAGGGGGAGGGCCTCGAACAACTGGTACAGCAGCCCACAAGAGACAGGGCTATCCTAGATCTAGTACTGACTAACAAAGAAGGGATCACAGATCTCCAGGTAGAAGGTCACCTGGGGTCCAGTGACCATCACATGGTATGGTTCAATTTGGCTACTACATCTAAATCATCCCATTCCAAGGCAAAAATATGGGACTTCAGAGGAGCTGACTTTGATAAGATGGCCAACAGAGTTAAGCTAGCCCTGGCAAAAGAAACACAGGTGAGGAGGTACAGGCAAAGTGGGCAAGCATTAAGGATACAATACTTGAAGCAACATCCCATTGTGTTAGACAGAAAAGGAAGTGCAAAGAAGAAGGAAACCACTTTGGTTCTCAAATACAGTAGCAGAAAAGGTCAGAGCCAAAAGGCTGGCCTTCAGAAAATATAAAGGGAACACAGCGGGATGAAGATAGGGAGGCATACCAAACTGCCCTAAGGGAAGCAGGTAAGGCAGTAAGGCAGGCAAAGTCCCAAACTGAGAAACACTAGCACGAACAGTAAAGAAGGTGACAAGACTTTCTATAGATACATTAGTGAAAGGAGAAAGTCCAGAGGGGTATTGCTAAGCTTAATGGAGAAAGGGAGCATGTGAGGAGGAGGACCCTGTAAAGGCATCTATCCTAAATAGATACTTTTGCTCAGTATTTACTGAAGAGAAGGTAGGGCAGGGCCCACAGCTCAGCATCATGGACACAGGGGGAGGGAGGTGAGCACTACTCCCTTCACAAAAGAAAGGGTCCTACAAGAGCTTGCTAAGCTCAGGGTGGATAAGGCAATGGGACCTGATGGCATACATCCCAGGGTACTTAAGGAGCTAAAGGAGGAACTAGCAGAGCCATTAGCAGAATTGTTTAGTGAGTCTCTGAGCACAGGAGAGGTCCCAGAAGACTGGAGAAGGGCTCATGTGATCCCGCTCCACAAGAGTGGTAGCAGGGAGGAGGCGGGAACTACAGACCAGTCAGTCTTACCTCAGTAGTGGGCAAGATTATGGAGGCACTCCTTAAGGAAAGGATAGTGCAACACCTGGAATCCATAGGGCACAGGATCCAAGACAGCATGGGTTTACAAAGGAAGGTCCTGTCAAACTAATCTCATAGATTTCTTTGACTGGGTAACCCAGAGTGGTGGACCAAGGGGAGCAGTTGATGTCGCCTACCTTGACTTCAGCAAAGCTTTTGACACTGTTCCACATAGAAGATTGATAAATAAGCTAGGTAGGCTCGGGTGGGTCGAAGTTGGTCAACTGGGTGGCAAACTGGTTGACTGGCAGAAAACAGAGAGTGGTGGTAAATGGTATACAGTCAGAAGAGATGCAAGTCACAAGTGGGGTACCTCAGGGATCAGTCCTGGGGCCAGTCCTATTCAACATCTTCATTAGTGACCTCGCAGATGGACTAGAGGTAAGGCTTGTCTGTTTGCAGATGACACCAAGATCTGCAACAGAGTAGATGATCCAGATGGGTGGGCAGAATGAGAAGAGATCTGGATAAACTAGCAAAATGGTCAGAAGAGTGGCAACTGGGATTTAATGCAAAGAGTGCAAAATCATGCACATAGGGAAGAGAAACCCTGAAGCCACTTATAGGCTGGGAGGGAGTTGCTAGCAGTCACAAAGGAAGAAAGAGACTTGGGCATCATCATCACTGATGACCTAAAATCATCCAAGCAGACCTCTAAAGCAGTAGGTAAGGCTAGGGGGTGTTAGGGTGTATTAGTAGGGTATCACAAGTCGAAGAGGGAGGTAATAATCCCTCTGTACAAGACATTGGTTAGGCCCATCTGAGTACTGCGTGCAGTATTGGAGCCACACCTTCACAAGGACATTAACCAAATTGAGGCAGTCAGAGAAGGGCAACCAAAATGGTGCAGGGACTGCATCAGAAGACATATGAGGACAGATTAACGGAGCTCAATATGTATACCCTTGAGCAAAGGAGGAGAGAGGTGATATGATCGAGACATTTAAACACCTTAAGGGCATAAACAAGGTGAAAGAGTCTAACATGTTTAAATATAAGAAAAATTGCAGGACAAGAGGACACAGCATGAGATTAGGGGAGGCCGATTAAGGGGAATGAGGAAATTCTTTTCACAGAAAGGGTGGTAGATGCATGGAATAGCTTACCACAAGAAGTGGTGCTATGAATACAGTGCAGGGCTTCAAACAGGCATGGGATAGGCATAAGGGAGCAATACAAATGACTATGAATAGATAGGTCACTGACAGAGCAAAGGCCGATGGCACATTTATAAGGTAGAAAAAGAAATGGGCAGACTGGATGGGCCTTTCGGTCCTTATCTGCCAACTTCTATGTTTCTATGTTTCTATGTTTCTATGTTTCCTTCTGTCTGTCAGGCCTGGGGACAATGATCCTCCAGGTGCTGCTGGCTCCCACCTGAGTGTCCCATGCATGGGCTGGTATGCTGTTGGTGGTGCATGACAGAGGTGGTCAGGCACTTCTTTACAGGCTCGATCCACTGGTTCCCACTGGTGTGTGAACCACTACCACCTTAGGACTTGTTGGTAATGGCATTGCTCATGAGCAAGCCATTTGAACCAATGCTTAGGTGTGCGAGGCCACACCTGTCATAGAAGACCACCTTCTTGGAGGCTATTTTCTCCACCAGAGGTATCAGTGAGCTATGGGCTCTTTCTGTGGAGTCTCCGTTCTTGGTTTTCTATGGGAACACATTGTCCTCTGCCCCCTGAAGTTCCTTCCGAGGGTTGTGTCGAAGTCACCTTCTTCAGGTGGTCTTTATCTCAGTGTGCTTCACCGCTTCACCTCGGAGACAGAGCCCAAGCTCCTCGTGCTGGTCTGGTAGCGTGTGCTCATTCTTTCATGGATTGTACCACTGGAACTCACAGAAGGGTTCACCAGCTCCTTTGTCTCTTATTCTGGAGCTTCACCTGGCAGACTGGCATCTAGGTAGACAATTGGTAGGTGTTTGTATCCTGCCTTGCCCTCTGTTTAAGTTGCCTGATAGGAAGACTCCTGTGGGGGCTTTAGGCTCATTCCACCAGACTTACTAGTGCGTAGGTGGCTGCCTTCAGGGACATCCCTATCCAGGAAATCTGCAGGGCGATTCCCTGGTGGTCAGCGTACACTTTCATCTCCCACTACCGCATCAATCTTGAGTCATGCTGGGATGTTGGTTTTGGGGCCTCAGGTCTCTGCTTCTCCTTCCTTCCTTCCTTCCCTTCCTTCCTTCCTTCCTTACTTCCCTCCCTCGCTCGCTCCCTCCCTCCTCAGGTACTGGTGTGTGCCGTGCCCCTTCCTCCCAGAGAACTGCTAGGGGTCTGCCAAAGTATGGATAGTGCACCATATCCAGGTCCCTAGAAATGAGGTTTACTCTCCTGTCATCGTAGTTCTAGGAGTGGTATACAGTGCATATCCACACGACCCACTCGACCTCCCCTGGCAAGTGCATTCTGATCCCTGCTTCCAGTGTGCAAGATCTGATGTCACGGGATGGAGCCAAGGAAGATACCACTTGGGTGGGTGAGAGAGGAGCTTAGCTTGAAGACGTTCCAGCAGAATTTAAAGGGTAAGGAAGATTTCCAAAGTGTGGATGTGCACTATATACCACTCCTAGAACTATGGTTATATGTGAGTAACCCTCATGTCTGTCGCTATATAAGCATGCTTTAATTATAAACAGGCTCACAAGTAAAAGGCCAAGTATTGTCCATATGGTACCCCAAATAGATCCTTTGCACATCCAGCTCTGTATTCCCTATGTGTGCCAGTTTTTCTCTGATAAATATCTGGAAAATCAACATTGCACCAGTTAAACAGCATCTCTCTATTATAATCAAAAGCTTAAAAATACTAGAGTTACACAAATTATGTTTTAACTTTTCTGTTTTCTAGTTCTTTTGTTATTTTTGTTTTCATTCCCATGCTGTTGGTCTACTAAATACTGCAGATAATGCAGCAATTATTTCACTGAGTCTTTCAAACTGTTAGCATAGTGGATATGGTTTGTTACCTTATCCAGGCAGTCATGGTGCTCTTCGGTAACCAAATGATTATGGATTTGAAAGAAGTTTGTTACCTGATCATATACTATCTTTTATAAAGTCTAAAAAAGTAGACATTGATGAAATAGCCACTAACTAGCCCCTAAACAGATTTTCTGTGGACCTGCATGTAGTTTGCTATCCACACAGTCAGTTCCTTCAGAAGTGTTGCATCATCGAAATGTTTTTAAGCTAAGCTCCTCCCACTCCCTGGGCTGTATATCCTCTGGCTCCACCTCCTAACCTTAGATCTTCCTTTCCGCTGGAAGTGTCCGGTCTCCTACTTCACAGCTGTGATATGCACCATTGGCCATTTTCTAGCTTTAATAAAACAAATTTCTGTTATTCCTCGTGAACTTCTCCCCTCTTTCACTCTAGCTCTGCCTCATCGATGGAAGATGGACTCTGACGAAGCAAAACCTGTTCATGGCTTTAAATTCAGTGTCATGTGCCGACAGAAGATGTCAAAGATGGAGCCACATGAGTCTTGCCTTTACTGCTTAGGGGATGCACATGACATAGTTGGCAGTGGCCTATGTCAGACAAAGCTTCATTCTTTGGAGGTTTGTGCAACCTGGTTTCTTATTTGCCAGTTGACTGGGATCCGAAGCTCAGGCAAAAAGGTTGCAAGTTGGGCCTCCACTGTGGCGAGGTTGGCAGCTCAGCTTGTGTCCATTGAAAAGGTGGAAGCTGCCACAGCGTGCACTTTGGTGGTCTTGGCGTTCCTTCTGGCTGGGGCCAGCATTGGAGGGTTGATCACCGAAGATTTATGGGAGTTGTGTTGGGCCCTCCAGGCCTATGGATGAGAGCTCTGTTCGCCACAGTAAGAAGCACAAGTGCTGCCGTTGCCAGTTGTGGGACCGGGAGAGATCAAGGGCCTCCCACTCCCTGGACTTCCCCAACCGCCGACTGACATGGAACTGAATGTAGTCAAGGGATCAGTCAACAGCTCCAGGGTGTCACCGCTTGTCAACCTCAACACTGGCCGATCAGGTGGTCGAGATTCATCTCTTTTTTTTGTTTGTTTTCAACTCACTTTCGCTCTGGTCACAGCCCTCGGAGCCTCTCTCAGGCATCCTGCCTGTTCCTGCCCACCTGAGGTCCCCTCTGTCCTGAGCCTTCTCTCTCCCCTGCCATCCCTACAGCTGGTACCCCCAGCTTAACCCCTCTGGGTTGGGGCTGCCCTTCCTCTTTGGGCGCTCTTAACGATTAGACTCTGGCTGTAGGTGAGGGCCTGGGTGGAGGAACTGGAAGGCCAAGCGAGGTGGATCCGGCGGTGGGCATGGGGGTCAGGTGCCATCGCGCCTACTCCATGGACCTGGGTCTTTCCCATGTTCTAGAGCCCTTTCTCGCCCTCCATCCCCTGACATGGTGCACTGTAACACAAGGCGCATGGCAATCCTGCCTGTGTCAGCCACGTAGACATGCAGCCGACACACTGCAGTGCCCCCAACCTCGACTGGGAGCTGCTGATGCACCAGACAAGCCCCAGCCTTCTCCCCAGGGGAGGAGAACAGCCCAGCAGGCACTCGTTCCTCACCTCGCCCCGCCACCCCGCATCCGAACTCGCTCCCGAACTTGGGTCGGCAGCACAGCGGAAGGTGTGGCGTCCAGCGCCTCAACCCTCAGCACCACTGGGCCCCATTCGAGATTTATCTTGACCCTATAAACCAGTTAACGGAGGGGATCATTGAGCACTTGATCTCAAAGACCCTGGTTTTCCTGGTCCTCACCCAGGAGGATGTAGACCAGTCAGTGTACCTGACTGGCTGCACTCGGGATCAGCCTCCACCAGTGGTCGTGCTGCTGAAGATGGTGTTTGTCCATGCACCTCAGCAGGTAGTCTGTACCAACTCTTCAGTGGCTTCTACTCGGCGTCAGCCCTCAGGTCGATGGTCAAAGTGATGGTTGAAGTGCTGCTTGCACTCACGATCCTGCTCAACCGGGAAGCGCCACCGTCAGTGTTCTAACCCCAGGTATTCTTCAATATCATTAACTTTAGCAGTCAGCCTCCTGGATTGCACTGCCCCCAAGTGAATGGAATTCTATGCTAATAGTGGAACACTAATTGGCTCATGCCACCCTGCTGCCCTGTCAACTGTAAGCATTCCAAAATGCTCAGATTTCTTTCTACACCTGCCTAGTTGGTCACCTCGGAGACTGTTCCTCAGCATTTACCGAAAGAACTTAGTTTTTGTCCAAAACCATAAGTATTGTTTTTATTTTACTTCATTTCTGCTGCCCATTTTAGTTTTTAGTTGTATTTATTTAGTGTCTTTCAGTTAGTTTTGCGGTTCCTCGTTGGTTCTAACCAGTGAGGAACTGTCTTAGTTGGTTCTTTTCAGCGTTAATTTTATAATTCTTTAGACTAAATTGTAGTTGTTTATTTCCGGTTGCTCCGGTTTATTTTGGTTGTTTTTTTTCTGGGATTTTTACGGGTTCTTTGGTTGAGGAACCATCCACAAGTTTTTGCCTTGTGAATTTGCAGTAAATCCCTGGTTGCTTCTCGGTTTAAGAACTGATAAAAACTTTAAACGTAGTTTCTTTAGTTAACTGCAGCACTGTCTGAAAAACCTAAGTAAAAGACTAGACTTACCGGATTTAAAGATTGTATTAAGTGTCAGGAAATATTTGCCAAAGCTGACAAGCATGAACTTGGCTTGTTTTTTTCTGGGGGCTGAGCACTTTGATGCTGAGTGTGAGATATATAAAAATTTTCCTGAGAAAACTGTGGAAAAACGTAAAAAATGTTTTAAAGATAGGACTTTCACAGGTTCAGTTTCGGATCCATAGGATCCGACTATTGATAAAAATATGTCTAAAGATGTTTGTTCAAACGCTTCTGAAAAAGGCGAGACAGCTGGACTGAAAAAACTAAGTAAGAAAAAGAACACTGGTTTCTTGGCTGAAAAAGCAACAGGGCTCCCAGTGATTCCAGGCAATATGCCAAATGCTGACCAGGTGGCACAGGCCCTCCAAATCTTACAGGCCTTGCAGACTAGTTTGGCACTGGTTACCCAGCAACCGGCTGGTTATCCAGCATCCATGTCTATGCCCTCGGCAGAGGCTATAGATCCCTCCTGGGATGATTTTGGGGAGGGATATAAGGAGGGTGAACCAATCGAACCAGAGATCTCACCTGAGCATGGGTTCGAATCCCCCCAGGGCAACTGAAGATTTCTCCTCACACTTTACTTTTGTGAGGCCGATGGTTGAAGCTCTGGACATCTCTCTTCATGAATCTGAACAGGATGAGGAGGAGGAGGTGCAATTCAGTGATATGATGTGGTTAACACCCACAAGAAAGGTGTTGTTGCCTATTAACAAATGTTTTGAAAAACAAGTACTTAACGTATCTTATCTGTGTCAATCCACCATTCATCACAGATGAGTATCTGCCAGAGGTCAGGACCTCACGGGAGCTTTTTTTTAAGGATAGGCAGAGCCGACGCACTGCGTGGCGCTCGCGGGTTGGCCGTTAGGCTGTGTCGACTCCGCCTGCCTGCCAGTTCTTCGTCTCCCACCATAGAGGTCACCTCGTGTGGAAGCTGAAAAAATTTGAGGCCTTCTTCGTAGTTTCTCCAACACAGAATATCGTGCCGAAGTCCGTTGGTTATTCCTGCCGGTTCTGTGTTGCTTTACTCGATGTCGCCTGGTAAGATCTTTCTATTATTGTTCTTTTTTGTGATGTCGAGTCTGTTTTTGGTGTTTTTTTCTCCGTAGGTCATGTCTCGGTCGGAGGGCAAGAAGTCTTCCAAGACGGGTTGGCCCCCCCCACGACGGTGCCCATGCGGCCGGAAGTTCTCCGTCACCAACCTGCACGACCGGTGTCTCTCGTGTCTTGGCCCGCTTCATGACATGGATTCGTGCAATGCCTGCTTCTCCATGGACCATCGGGTCCTCGAACAACGGGTGTGGAAAGTGGGGCGAGCTCCGCCAACTTTCGGGGGTCGGGTGTGCACTTGTCAGGCCAAGCCACACGCTCTTGGCCTTTCCTCCGTGTCCCCTCCCGGTTCTATACGGACCGAGGAGGAGGGAGCCTCGGCTAGTTGTAGCCTTGCCATTGCCGGGGCTTCTTCCACGGTGCAGGAGACCCGTCCCGCTCCTCCCCGGGAGCGGGCGGGAGGCACCGCCATGGCAGTCGCCCTGTTCGCGGCTCTGTAGCGCCTTGAGATTTACTACGGCGCCGTCCTTTTCCATGTCTCGCCTCGGCACCAAGGTTGAGCACGGCACCGTGTCCTCGAGGCTCAGCGCTGTGGGATCTTCGTTTTCCTCAGTCGGCACCATCTTCGGCGTCGCCCCTGCCCTCGATGCCACTCACGGCACCAATGGTACCGCCGGGGCTGTCGTTGGCGCCGTCTCTGTCCTCTGCACTGCTCACGGTACCGTGGGACCATGGTGGTGCTGTGACTGGTCCTGGCTCTGGATCTCTGGCTCGGGTTGGGGCCGCGTCTCCCTCAGATTCTGCTTGCAGGGCTGCGGGAGGCACTGGCACAGACTCGGGCACAGCTGTGATCTCTGGCCCTGTTGGTAAGGATGGCACTGCCTGCCCTCCCACGGTTTGGCACAGGGCCTTGGACTCTACCTCCTCGGAGACGGAGTCGAGCTCTGAGTCGGACATGCAGTCTGACCCCTCGGGGTTGGCTTTTGAGGTGGGCAGCACGGTAGTCTCTTCGACCAGTTGGAGTCAGCCCCCTTCTGAGGTGAGGTCAGTAGCTACCGAGACTAGTGTCAGGGGTGCTGAAAAGTAGGCAGTGGTGCGGGCCACCATAGCTCTGCAGCCTGGTCTTGGCGGTTTCACGGACCCCTCAGTTGTGGTACCCCTTCCAGTGGTGTGCCTTGATCACCCAACTTTGGGGCCAGTCGGAGCACCTGCGGGGGGAGGGTACTGCACCCTGGATAACCCCTACCTAGGCTGGCCCTCTTGAGGAGGAGGAGGGCTCTTTCAGACTCTGAGGGGCTCGAGGGGTGTGGGGTTGGCGTGTCAGCCTTTTTCTGGGGTCCACCCGGGCCCTGGGAGAAGCCGTAGTGCCCATCTCTGCTCTTCCTCCTCCGTCTATTTGAGAGAGTCCTGTTCTTTTGAGGTAGGGGACCGTCCTTCTGGACCTATACGGCCCCGGTCGCCTCACAGCGGGGATTCTTCCGGGCGCAGCCAAGGCAGTACCGATGTAGTTGTTCAGCTGTCGGCTGTGGGGTCTTCCAGGGTACCTTCCTCCGTGGGTGGCCGCGGTCCACTCCTTAGCCCAGGCGGAGGTCAGCCGACATCTCTTCTTGGCTCTGTCCCCATCCCTCTACCATACTCTCCTGCGCTCCCAGGCATCCTCGGTCCTAGCGGGCCTCTCACCTGGGAGCAGCTCAGAGTGGTGGCTGCCTGGTTCCCTACTTACGTTAGGGCAATGGATAGCCAGGTTTTTCAACCTCCCCCCCATGCAGTCACCCACTGAACAGATGGTGACCTCCAGTTCCTCATCCCCCTCTTCAGGGAGAGAGGAACCCTCTGTCCACATCTCTCCGGCTGCTGATCTCTCTGAATATCAGCGATTCCTTGTGAGGATGTTGGAGGATTTGCACCTTTCTCCTTCCACTATTAGCAATCCTGAACACTCGGTGCACGGCTTTCTAGGCGATTTTGGCGACCCCACCCATGTGGTGCCGCCCTGGCTGACTCCCTTTAGGGAGGTATCGTTGCGTTCCTGGCAGAGGCCCTTCTCCGGAGTTCCTGCCCCAAGGGATCTCAGTCAGAGGTCTTGCACACCCCCGGAGTCGCCAGGTTCCATGCCTCATCCACTGTCTGGATTGACGCAGTTGGATACTCCTGATGGACTTCGCGCCCTTCACTGTGACCGGCCCCCAGATCAAGACTCCTTGGATTTTGATTTCTGGGGTAGGAGGAATTCCTACTCGGCATGGTTACTTCTCTCTGTCTCTGCACATCAGGCCCACTATGCAGCCTATGCCAGGTTCTTGTGGTCCAGGCTAGGTCAGCTTCTAGCCTCATTGCCTGACACTGAGCAAACCAGACAAGCCATTGCACTCTCTGTGCATGGCCTGGAGCTAGCAAGGCACCAAGCGAGGGCATCCTATAATGCCAACGAGGTAGCTACCAGGGTCGTAGGGACAGCGATCTGCACTAGGCAGATGGCTTGGCTGCATCTTTCCCAGTTGTCACCTTTGGCCCGGCGTAGGGTGATTAACTCCGCCCACCAGGGAACCTACCTCTTGTCCAGCAGAGTGAGACTGCGCTTGTCAGGGCAACTTCCTTCCCCCTCTGGGGGGACTCCGTCTCTCTCTCTCTCTCTCCCCACTCTCGGGCCTCTCCAGGCCCTAAAGTTTCCTCCCTTGGTGTGTCACCCGCCAGAGGCTAAGGGCTTTGTCCGTAGGTGTAAAGAAAATCCTTCGGGGCTCGCATTGTTTCATATGTTCAGATGAATGGTGAAGATTGATACAGATAAGATATGAAAATCACTGCCTACTGTAATTATGACCTTCTGTGTATCTTCACCATTCATCACAACCCTACCCTCCATCCCCCTGGGGCCTCAGTCTCTGGATCCCCCTCCCTTTCTGTGCCTCCCCCTCTCCTCCTTAGGAGTGGGGTAAAATAGGGACACACAGGGGAGTATTTTTCCAGGAAGAGTGGATAGCGCGAGCGGCACTCCTTCTCCAGAACCTTGTCTCTACCCCTGTGGGGTGGGAGTTGGTAGTTGCCCTCCTTCGCTCCTCCTCCCTGTTTCCATCCAGCCTATTTCTCTTAAAAAAAAAAAAATCCTTTTTCACCAAAACTTTTTCCTTGAGAGGGTGCTGAATCCCTGTATCCTGTCCTTCTTCCAGAATAGCCGACTCTGCTCTTCTGGAGTGTTTACCAGCTATTCAGTGCCTTGAATTCTGGCAGAAACCTTTGCTACTCCTTGCAATTCCTATACAATCTAGAGACGGACCAGGGTCCGGGATGTCTTATCCTTCTCCGCCTCTCTCCTAAATTCTTTACCCACCCTACCCCCCTTTCCTCTTACAGAGATTGGGACCCCCTCCCAATCCCCTTTAGTATCTGACCTCTTTCTTTTCTGTCCTCTCAGTCGTTATTTCTCCGTTTAGTTCATACATCTTTTTCTTTTTCTGTCCCTTGGACTCCCTTGTCCCACCCTCCACTCCCTTCCTCTTACCTTTCTGGTGACTCAAAACTGGCAGGCAGGCGAAATCGACACAGCCTACATAGAAACATAGAATTTGACGGCAGATAAGGACCGCTTGGCCCACCCAGTCTGCCCATTTCCCTACCTACTGGATAAGCTGCAGATCCTAGTTAACCAGCAGCCTACTTCTTCCTACCCCCACTCCCTAGAATGGCCTTATGACTTTCCCATGCATGCTTGAATTCCACCACTGATTTTGACTCCACAACCTCCTCAGGAAGGCCATTCCATGCATCCACAACCCTCTCTGTGAAAAAATACTTCCTTAAATTACCTCTGAGCCGCCCCCATCTTCAAATTGTGCCCTCTTGTTCTTGCACACCTCTTTTTTTGAAAGATGCTACCCTCTTGGACTTTGTTGATTCCCTTGAGGTACTTGAACATTTCTGTCATGTCCCCCCTCTCCCTCCTTTCCTCGAGGCTATACATATTAAGCTCCTTTAGTCTCTCTTCATATGTCTTCCGGTGCAGACCCTGCACCATTTTAGTTGCCCTCCTCTGGACAGCTTCCATCCTGTCTATGTCTTTGCGGAGATTGGGTCTCCAGAACTGCACGCAGTACTCCAGATGGGGTCTCACCAGCTGTCTGTACAGAGGATAATAACTTCCTGTTTCTACTGGTGATGCCTCTCCCTATGTATCCCAGTATCCCCCAGCCCTCCTTGCTGCCCTCTCACATTGCTTGACCACCTTTAGGTCATCTGATATGACTACCCCCAGGTCCCTTTCCATTTTTGTTGTTGTTAATATCTCACCCCCCATTGTGTACTCTTCCCCTGGGTTTTTGTTTCCCAGATGCATTACCTTGCACTTCTTAGCATTGAATCTAAGCTGCCATACATTTGACCATTCCTCTAACCTTGCCAAGTCCCTTCTCATCCTTTCCACCCCACCCTGTCCATCAATTCTGTTGCAGATCTTTGTGTCATCTGCAAAGAGACATATTTTTCCTTCCAGTCCCTCTGCAATGTTGCTTATAAAGACATTGAAGAGGACCGGTCCTAATACTGAACCCTGCGGTACCCCACTAGTAACCCTCCTTTCTTCTGAGTGGACTCCATTTACTATTACTCTCTGTGTCCTATTCTCCAGCCAATTCTTTACCCAGGCTGTCATCTTGGGACCCACCCCAGGCTGGCTAACTTGTATATTAATCTTTTGTGGGACTGTGTCAAATGCCTTGCTAAAGTCTAGGTAGGCCATGTCCATAGCCCTCCCTGATCTACTACTTTGGTCACCCAGTCAAAGAAATCTATCAGATTCATCTGGCGTGACCTTCCCGCTGTGAATCCATGCTGCCTAGGGTCCTGTGCCCCTCTGGCCTCTAGATATTCGACAAGTCTTTCCTTCAGAAGTGATTCCATCATTTTCCCTATCACTGAGGTTAAACTAACAGGTCTGTAGTTTCCTGCTTCTGCCTTGCTCCCACTTTTGTGAAGGGGAAATCACATCTGCCCTCCTCCAGTCCTCGGGTACCACCCCATCCTCCCATGATTTGTTAAAAAGGGTAGTCAGTGGTGTCACTTGTTCTACCCTTAGTTATTTTAGAATTCTGGGATGAATCCCATCAGGCCCCATTGCTTTGTCCACCTTCAGTTTTAAGAGTTCTTTTAGAACCCTTTCTTCTGTAAATGGGCTGGTATCAACTTCTGCATCCAGAGTGTTTCTACTGTTTGTTTTAGGTACCTCCCTCTTCATTTGTAAATACTGAGCAAAATATTTGTTTAGTATCTGCCTTTTCACAGTCTCCCTCTGCCCACCCTCCCTCCCCTTATTAAGCCTCACTATCCCTCCCTTGGTCTTCCTTCGCTCCCTGATGTACCTATAAAGGTTTTATCCCCTTCTTAACTGAGTTGGCTATCTTTTCCTCGGTTTGGGCCTTTGCTGTTCTGACTGCCTCCCAGTCTTCTTTTGCTTTAACAGTCTAATGGCCAACCATGGCATACGCAGGTCGTCGCTGCATGAAGGCGTCGATGGTGCTGTCGGCTCTGCCTACCCTAAAAAAAAAATAAAAAAAAGCTCCGTGGGGTCCTGACCTCCGCAGATACCCATCTGTGATGAATGGTGAAGATACACAGAAAGATTATAATTATGATAGGTGCGTAATTTTCATTTCTCGACACCCCAAAGACTGTCTTGCCTGTGGACAGGAAGGCTGACAAGAAATATCATCTTGATCCACTGGGGGTGGAATTCCTATTGTCACACCCAGACCCTGAAGTGGTGGTATAAACAGCAGCCTGTGATGAGGCTGAAATACCCTTGGCTACACATCTACTGGAAGAAGATTCCAGCAAGCTGGATGGAATGGCCAATAAAGGATAGCTGGCAACAACCTCTCTGGGCATTAGGGAGGCTAATTACATGGTCTGTGCAGCCCAGTATCAAAAAAACCCTGTGGAATTCTGTCATGGCCATTGCTAACAAAGCACCACCAAGCCTGCAAGCTGACCTTGTGGAAACAGCCAGGTGTGGCCTGGAAGCCGCAAAATATCAGTTCCACATGGCTGTTGATGCAAATGATAATGCAGCCAGATGGATTTCTTTGCCCATAGCCCTCAGAAGATTTGCCTGGCTCAGGGCAACCACTTTTACCCAAGACACCCAAAACAAGGTCATGGACTTCCTGGTGGAGAATAACACTCTGTTTGGACCCAAAGCAGAAGTGTATATGAAAAAAGTGGATGGATATAAGGCCACTTATAAAAGTAACTCTGCCAGGGAGAGGGTCTCCACTTTGTACAGGCCCTGTGGAAAGGGAGGTAGAGGTAGGGGTTACACCTGACCTTTCTACCAGGCACAAACTAGTCTTAGTTATTCACAGAGAGGGTACTATAGGGATAGGGGTTGCAGAGGCTCCAGAAGGGGAGAACAATACCTTCAGCCTACCACACAGTCCAAGCAGACCCCCTTATGTGCTAGTCAGGGTCACCTCCCCAACTCCGGTCAGGGGCAGACTGACTCACCACTTCCAAAAGTGGAAATTCATCATCACAGACAATTGGGTATTGGAGGTGGTGGGTCAAGAACTGGTCCTCCGTTTCAAAACTTTCCCCCAGGTTGATCAAGATTTTCCAGGTGCCCAGACCTAGCAGAAAGGAAACTGCTGGATAAAGAGGTTTCCCCATTACTGGCAGCAAAGGCAGTAGAACCAATTCCCTCCTCTCAAAAGGGAAAAGGTTTCTATTCCAGATACTTCTAACCTCAAAGAAAAATTGGGAGTTGTGACCCATACCGGATCTGAGATCCCTAAACAGGCATCTTATAAAACCAAAGTTCCGGATGGTTACTTTGGCAATGATCTTACCCATATTTCAACAAGGAGACTGGCTGGCATCGCTGGACCTAAAAGATGCCTACTTCCATATCCCCATAAGGGAATCCCTCAGAAAGTACCTGAGATTCAGACTACCATCAGGCTACTATCAGTTTGTAGCTCTACCTTTCAGCCTGACCTCTACTCCAAGGGTATTAACAAAGTGCTTGGCAGCAGTGGTGGCACTCCTGAGAAGACAGGGCATCTCTGTGTTCCTATATCTGGATGACTGGTTAGTGGTGGGGAAAACCCCAGAATAAATAAGAGATGCTTTGAGTCTCACACATGAGACATTGGAGTCTCTGGGATTCCTCCTTAACGTCCAAAGGTCTGTGTTGCAACCTGTTCAGGTACTGCACTTCATAGGAGCAGAACTGGACACTTTATGGGACAGGGCCTTCCTTCCCTAAGACAGAGCAAACAGTATCATGAGCATGGCAGGGTCTTTTGTCCTAATCAGGCCAAGACCAGCAAGACACTTTCTGCAACTGCTGGGACACGTGGCTACAGCTACAAGCACAGTGCAGGGATGTCGGTTTCAGATGAGAGACATTCAATTCCACCTAAGGGCACACTGGTGCCAGAAAAGGGACTCTCTTTCGAAGTTGGTGCCAGTACCTGGGACCCTAAATCAGGCCCTGCAGTAGTGGAAGGACAAAAGCAACCTAAGAGAGGGAGTACCATTCGAGATGCAGTCTCCTACCATGGTACTCACAACAGATGCTTCTCTGCTAGGTTGGGGAAGCTCATCTAGAGGAACACACAGTGCATTACACTTGGTCCCCTTTGGAGTCACTGCTACACATAAATCTATTAGAACTCAGGGCAGTGCTTCTAGAACTACCGTCCTTTGCATTCCTGATAAAGAGAAAGGTGGTACAGGTCAGAACAGACAATGCCACCACCATGTACTACATCAGCAAGCAGGGAGGGACAAGGTCCGACCTGCTGTGCACAGAAACAATGAAAATCTGAAGCCTGGTGTACTCTCTGCAAGTGTCCCTGGTGGCAGTACACCTTCCAGGGAAAGACAATACTTCAGCTAATGCCCTAAGCAGAATCAGCCAGAACCATCATGAATGGTGTCTCAACAGACCGGTGCTGGGGATAGTGTTCAGAAGGTGGGGCACTCCAGAGACAGATCTCTTTGGCTCAGAAGAGAATCACCAGCTGCCAAACTTTTGTTGCAGACCACCAGCCAAGGGGTCAATCTCATTGGATACCATGGTGTTGATTCCCTTTGTTGCTTAGGGTCCTGATCAAACTCAGGTCCCAATCAGCCACCATGATTTTGATAGCTCCAGATTGGGCAAGGCAGCCTTGGTACTCACTGCTGCTCTCCCTGTCAGTGGCACAACCATTACACCTTCGACACAGGCACAACCTCCTAACATCCTACTAGGGCAGGATTCTGTATCCGAACTTCAGGTCCCTCAGGCTCAAGGCATGGCTTTTGAGGACCTAGAATATGCTGACTTACACCTCTCAGATGTTTTATAGGTGCTCAGGGGTTCTAGGAAACCTTCAACTAGGAAAACGTATAGTTCCAAGTGGAAGAGATTTTCCATCTGGTGTGCTTCACAAGAGGTGGTTCCCACAGAGGCTGGGTTGTCAGTCTTGCTGGAGTGCCTGGCATACCTAAATACACTGGGACTTCACCTAGCCACACTTAAAGTCCATCTGGCATCTGTTTCTGCATACCTGTCGGCCGATAATGGAGTCTCCTTAGCAGCTAACCCTATTTTTAAAAAATTCTTTAAAGGGTTGGCCCATCTGCTTTCCCCTCATGGGGCGCCAGCTCCAGCCTGGAACCTAAATACCTGTATTGCCAAGCTCATGGAGCCTCCATTTGAGTCATTGGCCAATGCCCATCTGAAGTTCATCACTTAGAAGACTGTCTTCCTAGTAGCCATCACATCTGCAAAAAGGATAAGTGAGTTACAAGCTGTGTGTCTGGAGCAAAACTTCATTGCATTCCACAGGGACAAGGTGGTACTCAGAACTAACAGGAACTTCCTTCCTAAAGTAGTTTCTGACTTTCACCTAAATCAGTCTATTACTTTCCCAGTCTTCTCTGAGCACTCAAGCTCTGGAGAGTGCAGATTGCATAGTCTCGACGTAAAAAAGAGCCCTGACCTATTACATCGGACATACAAAGGAGCATAGTCAGGGAAAGCAATAGCTATTCCTGACCTATGGTGATACGGGTAAAGGTAAGCCAGCTTCAAAAAGGACACTTGCATGCTGGATTGTGGCATGCATACAGTTCTGTTACACTAAAGCTGGCAAGGAACCCCCAGTAGGCCTGAGGGAACATTCTACTAGGGGTACAGCTGCTACAACAGCAGCAGCTAGGGATGTTCCCTTGTTGGAAATCTGCAAAGCAGCCACATGGAAATCTGTACATACCTTTACAAAGCAATACAGCCTGGACATCCAGTCAAGGAGTGATACCAGGTTTGGCACAGCAGTACTGCAGAGTGTGTTCTTTAAATAGGGTTCTGCACCCTCCTCCAAAGGTACTGCTTTATAGTCTGCTAGAGTTAAAGATATTGAAGAATTCCTGGGGTTAGAAAAAAAAAATTACCGTAGTAATCTTCTTTCTTCCAGGATATTCTTCAAAATCATCAACTCTCCCACCCTACCTCCCCTTCCAGAACCCATCAGTATAAGAATACAAGTATTGCTGTATGTTTGTTGGCCTTCACTGGCACAAAATCTTTTTTTAAAACCAGTTAGCCCAGTTTCTATTTCTTTGGTCTTTTTAGACATTGCCAGTTGACTTAGGGGAATGGGGGCGTTATTCAGATTTAAATATTATTATTACTTTATTGTCAACTGTTAGGATAGCATAGTATGAGACTTAGGTACAGGCGTATTCAAAATCTGAGCATTTTGGAATGCTTACAGTTGACAGGGCAGCAGGTTTGAATGGTGGCACGAACCAATCAGTGTTTCACTATTAGCATAAAGTTCCATTCATCTCTGGGGCAGTGCAATCCAGGAGGCTGACTGCTAGAGTTAATGATACTGATGAATACCCTGGAAGAAAGAAGATTACTACAGTGAGTAATTTTTTCTTCCCTGACCTCCGCATCCTCCCATGAGGAGTGGCACCACTATGAGGAGCTCCTCTGGCAGCAGTGGACCATTGCAGAGTGGGGTAGGGCCCTGCCCCCGACACCTGTGGGAGACTTGCAGGGGCCAGTCATGCCCACACCGGTCCATGCTTGACAGATGTCTCTGCATCTGTCTCTCCACTCTTACAGGTGGAGCTGCCTGCACCGCAGCCTTTAGTGGGAGCTCCAGCCAAAGACTGCCATGCTGCGGCTGGCTTGCCAGATTGGGTGTGTATTTTATTTTTATTTTTTTTAGTCTTTGGTAACTGGGTAAGGCCCACTAGGCACAAGTGCTTGTTTTCAGGGGCGACCTGGGAGCACTGGGCGGTTAAGTGACTTGCTCAGAGTCACACAGTATGCAAGTGGAGGTTGTGAGAATCAAACTTAGGTTTGGTCTGCTGGATGTACCAAGTTTGTTCACACCTTGTTCTTCTAACCTCTAGGCTATACTCCCAGGCCAGTGTCAGTGGAGATCATCCAGTTGGAAGACACTTGGATAGTCCACAGTGCCAAACAGTCACGGGCCATTGGTTGGTGTCATTTGGGGATGTTCTCTGACTGATGTTGGAGTCCATGAATTTGTCATTGGAGCCAGTCCAGAAATTAGCTAAGTACCCGTTTACTGATATCCTAAACAAAGACGATTCCCAAGGGGTCGCTTTTCCTGTGGCTGAATCCATTTTGGGATGCCATGAAGCACAGCCTGCATCCAGCATCCTCTCCGGCACCCTGTACTGGTACGGTCCACAAGTATGCCCTCTCAACGGGGTCCCTCTTGGGCTTCTTGAACCATCCCTGTGCCGAGGGTCTGTTCGCAGACTTGGCCTTCCAGTAGTCTGGGGGATCAAGGGAACATTAACAAGTCCCCTGACAAAGAGTCTAAGAAGCTGTACCATGTGGGCAAGAAGGTCTGTGCTGCTTCCTCTCTTGGTCTCCGCCAGGTGAGCTATACCATGATGATGGCCAGCTTTGGTCACTCCCTGATAGGAGTAGTGGACGATGTCCTCTGTCACCTTCCTGTGAACAAACAGCTGCTGGTGAGGTTGGTCAGAGACTAGAGTCAAGCGTTCGCTAAACATCAACTCCAGATGGCTTTGGATATGGGTGACTCTTGTGCCCGTGCCATGGCAGCAACCATTGCGATGCAGTGCAGTGCCTGGTTGAGGTTGTCCACTTTTACTGTAGACAGTCAACGTAAGCTGGCCTCTGTCCCATTCTTGGACACCAGCCTCTTTGGCCTAGGGGTGGAAGGATATCTCACAAGGATTGAGAAGTCCAGTGTCATCCTGGACTCAGTGGTGTCATCCCAAAAGGACCCTAAGGGACAGAAATCTAAAAAGAAGCCCTTTCAGTTTTGACCTTTCAGCCACAGCAACCTTGGTAACAGCAGCCCCAGGAAGGGCAGTACCAAACCTGGCACCCCAAGGCCAAATTCTCTGGCCAGTGACCCAAAAGAGGCAGGGTAGGGGAAGTGGTGCCCTCCGACCCCAGTGGTCCGTGCCCCCTCCAAAGCTGCCTATTGATGAGTTGGGTGTGTTATCTTCCCACATATCCAGTTCCTGACCCAGGTCCCTGTGGGGGGCGGGGGTCAGCTGTGCCACTTCTGACCACATTGGTCTGTCATTACCATGGGCATTTGGGTCCTAGAGGTGGCAAGCAGAGGGTTGCCTCTAGATTTCAAGGCTCTCTTGCCTTACTGATCCCACATTCATCAGAGGTCCTTGGTGTCACAGGGCATGCTGTCCTCCCTAAGGGAAGATATCACTCAGTTCCTTGCAAAAGGGCCATAGCATGTGTCCCAGATACCCTGGCAAGGCAGAGGTAAATTTCCAGGTACTTCCTGTTCCTCAAATGGGCATGGGACTGGCAGCCCATACTGGATCTTAATGATCTTAACCATTATCTGCAGAAGTGCAAGATCTTCCGTTGTCAATCTTCACCATTCATTATTGCTTGGGTGTAAGCCGGAGGCGCACGCACCCGCCATGGGAGTTTTTTGTTTGTTATTTTGGAGAGGAGTCGGCGCCAAAGGTGCCGCCCCCAAGAGCGACTCACTACATGGTGCACGAGGGGCAGCCGTTAGGCACCACAGATTCCTCCTCCATCCCAGTTCTGTTTCTCCCACCATTGAGGTAGCACCCGCTGCGCATGTGAGAAGTGTTTTCTAGTGCACCACTAGGCCTACGTTTTCAAAGCTGTTGAAGTTGACTGCTGCATCCCAGTTCGAGTCTCCCGATGCCATATTTTTTCGACGGTGCCGGGAGCTTTTCTGTGTTTTAAAGTTGTTTTTGCATCATGTCTGGTTCGAGAGCCAAGCAAAAGTCGAAAGAGGGCTGTGCCCCCATGCACGGTGCCCCTGTGGCCAGCATTTCTCTGTGATAGACCAGCATGATGTCTGCCTTCGGTGCCTGGGACCTAACCATAACATGGATAGTTGGATGCCTGTTTTTCGATGGACGGCCGTGTTCTCGAAGTCCGCACATTTAAAGTCAGCAAGGGCCCGCCGACTTTCAGAGGATGGCATTGATCTTGGGCTTCCCAGGCCAGATGTTTAGGCCCTTCCTCCGGGTCCCCTCCCGGGCCTATAAGGTCCGGTGAGGAGGAGACCTCCTCATCTTCAAGACTTGCCGAGGAGGAGGCCTCTTTCATGGTGTCGGAGGAATGCCGTGGCCCCTCCCAGGGTTGCGTCGGGAACACCGCCTCGGCAGTCGCCTCCTCGGAGGTGCAGACTCCCTCAGTGTCACAGCCCATGGTTGCTGGGTCCGTCACTGGACCCTCGAAGCTGCCTGCTGGTGCTGTCTCGGGATCCCGGCACCAAGTTGGCTGGTGATCAGGTGGCACCATGGCGCGCCCAGGTCTGCTTCTTGGTGGTGCTCATGGCGCCGCTCTTCTGATTGACTTCTCTGGTGGTGCCATGTTGGATTCAGGGTCCGCATGGCACCGAGATTTGACGGGAGCTGTTGGTGGATCGGGACTGGATATTGGTGCCGTGGGTGAGGTATACGAGCTGTCTGCATTATGGCTTGACACTGGCGCCCGTTGGTGCCACTCAACACTCTTGGGGTAGCCAGCATCGAGTCCTGCTGGTGACTTCTCTTAGTGGACAATTCAGAAGTGGACCCGGTCTTGCACCCAATTCTTTGGAGTCAGAGTCCTTCGGGAGGTGCAGTGTCAGGTGACCCAGCGCCCCATTCCTGAGTCTCCGGAACAGTCTTCCTCCGCGGACTCCCAGGCTGGGGGTGGCCTCGAGTCTATGGGGGAAGGTGTTTTGGGGATCAGGGAGGGGGCTGTCCTTCCAGAGGAGGCGGTGGTGCCAACCCTGGTGCTGCTGCGCCTCCTTGGGGTGGATTGGATGCTCTGTCTCCGGGGGCCCCCCTTTGGGGGGGGTCTCAGGATCGATGGATTCCAACACTGGAGTTGAGGAGGAGGGAGTCCTTTAAGCCTGAGGGGTTGTGGTGTCAGGGTGAGTGGCGTCGTCTCTCTTCTACCACCCCTTGGGGTGCGGGATGGAGCCATAGCACTGAACTCTGCCTCTCCTTCTTGAGTTAGGGGGACCTTTCTGGTGGCTTTGCCGGGGGTTGCCCTTCTGGACCCATGCAGTCCCAGGTGCGTCACAGGGGAGATTCCACTGTTGGGCTCTTCCAGAGTTCGCATCCCCAGGGTTCCTACTTGTGACCTGGTTTGATTTCAGGGACCCTGCCAGCTCGGGCTCCATTCCCTGGATTTCAGCGACCTGGCAGAGGATGTTTGCCTCCTCATAGGTGCCCCTCTCCCATTCCTGTGCCACCACCTCCCTCTCTTCCTGGCCAAGTTGGTCCTATGGGGCCGTTATCCTGAGAGACGTTCAGAGGCACTGCGGCAGCCTTCTCGTCATATGTTAAATACACGCATGAGCAGGTTATTTCGCCAGTCCCCTCCGCCGCAGGAGTCATCTGAGCATTTGAGTTCCCCATCTTCTTCGGCTCCCTCCTCGGAGGGAGAGGAACCCTCTGCTCACCTTTCCTCCGATGCCGATTTCACGAATTATCAGCGCTTCCTTTCAAGGATGGTTGGGGACCTCCGTATCTCCTATGTCAGACATGACAGTACTGAGCGGGAAAAGTGTAAATTCCTTGGTGAATTCAGTGCCCAGCATCTGGTGGTGCCATCCTGGCCTATTCCTTTCCAGGAGGCATCTATCTGCATCTGGCAGTCTCCAGCCGACCCTATCCCAGCCCCGGCAGACTGCAGGAGGAGGTATAGTGCTCCATCTGAGTCCCTAGGTACTTTCCCTAACCCACCCTTGGGATTGGTGTTCCTGGAGATGCCTTCCAGGCGGCGCCGCCTGGTGCACGACCATCCACTGGACTCAGATTCCCTACAATTTGACCAGTGGGGGCAAAGAGTGTCTTCTTCTTCTCGTGCGATGTTGTGCATTGCAGCACATCAGGCACACCATGCTGCCTACAACAGGCACTTGTGGTCGATGCTCTCTCAACTTCTAGCATCGATGCGTGATACAGAGCAATCTAGACAGGCCATTGCCCTCTCCACTATAGGCCTGGAACTGGCAAGGCACCACGTAAGGGCATCCTGTGATGCCAGTGAGGTGGCTTCCAGGCCTGCGGGGACAGCAGTCTGCATTAGGGGGATGGCATGACTTCATCTATCAAGGTTGTCACCCCTGGCCCGGCGTAGGGTAATTCATTCTGCCTTCCGAGGGACCCGCCTCTTTTCTTCCAGGGCTAGAAGGCTTCTGCAGGGGCTTCCTCTGTCTCCTCATCTCCAGGGGACACCTCCTAGCTCTCCTTGGCCTTAGGCTTCCTGTCTAGTAAGGCCAGGGTCACTTCCTACTGTTTTTCACCAGCAGGAGGCTGAGGGTCTTGTTCCCTCAGGGTTTTCCTAGTCCCCCTTCGGGGGGCTTGGTACCAACCCAAGCAGTAATGAATGGTGAAGATTGACAAGGGAAGATATGAAAATTATGTATGTATTGTAATTCTTGATCTTCTCTTGTATCTTCACCATTCATTACTGAATCCTGCCCACCTTCCCCTCATGGGCCTCTTTTTCAGCGTCCCCTCCTCCCTGCTCATTCCTCCTCCCTTCTTCTCATGGCCTTAAAGCCTGAATCCTGAAAAAAAACTTGAGTCTTCCATTCTTCTCTTAGAGTAGATAGCATAAATTTGGAAAGTGAGGGGAATGAGTAGAATTTGTCTTTCTCTTGAGGGAACTCTTTCTGATTGCCCTTGAAGGTGACCTCTTGGCCCCTTCTTAAGCCAGGTTTTTCAATCACCAGTTAACAAAACCTTTCTTTAAATGGTTCTGTTCCTTTGGTCTAGGACCCCACTGTTATCTCTGCATCTTCATGTTTTCGCCAGTCTCTGCTAGTTAAATACAAAGGGGTGCCCTCTGTAGGGCTTCAAATACCCCCCCTTCCCACACACATCAGTGTTAGCATGCAACAAGGTGCTAGTGTGCTCCCTTCCCCTTCCTAGTTGGGCGCTCTCCCTCTGGAACAGATTTTCTGCCTTGGCAATCTGTGAGCTCTCAGCTTGAGTAAGGGGTTGGGGATGGTGGGAGGTGTAGAAAGTCTGCCTTTTGTGTACCAAGCTGTGCAAAAGGTTCGGTTGAACATTCTTCGCCAGTTTCTCTTGGGTGGGATCCTTGCTCCCTTGCCTTTGGTTCCGAACTTACAAGCCTTTAAGCCAATTATCTCACAATTTGGCAGAATGTTTCCCCCCCCCCCAACATCCCCCTCTCTCTTCTTCTTCTTCTTTTTTCTTACTCTCCCTTATCTATTCCTCCCTTGGAGCTACCCCAGAAGGTGAGGCCCTGTGGTCCCATAGGGTAGGTTTTTCTTCTTTTCTGTTCTCTATCTGCTTATTCCTTATTCCTTTTTCAGTTTATATCTTTTCCTTTGCCTATCTCTCGGCTCTCTTGCCTCGCTCCCCTTTTCTTATCCTTATTTCGCCTCTCCGGCTTACAGAACTGGGATGGAGGAGGAGTCTGTGGCGCCTAATGGCTACCCCTCACGCACCTCGTAGTGCGTCGCTTTTGGGGGTGGCACCGTCGGCGCCGACTCCTCTCCTCCACAAAAAAAAAAAAAAACTCCGGCGGGTGCACGCCTCCAGCTTACACCCAAGCAGTAATGAATGGTGAAGATACAAGAGAAAATCAAGAATTACGGTAGGTACGTAATTTCCATTTACGGTTGGTCATGCTGAATCAGATCATGTCATCTCTAGAGCAGGGAATGTGGTTCTTCACCTTGGATCTTCAGGATGCGTTCTTTTACATCACAGTCTGTCCGTCCCACTGACGGTACCTTCGGTTCCGTGCAGAAGGGTTCTGTTTCAGTTCCAGGTCATGCTCTTTGACTTCTTATCCATGCCCAGGGTTTTCACCAGTGCATTTCAGTGGTGGCAGTCTTCCTGTGGTGCCAGGGCATGAGATGTATCACTACCTGGACAACTGGCTGATGGCCAGGCAGTCCAAGGAGGCTGTGGAGCCCTCCAGACCTACAGAAACTTGGGCCTGTTGATTAACCCAGCCAAGTCTGAATGAATCCCCTTGCAGGTTATCCAGTTCATCAGGGCAGAACTAGACTCCTTGGGGACCAAGGCCCGCTTTCCTGCAGATCAGGCACTAGATCTTATCTACTTTGCCCAGTCATTTTAGGTTGGGCACTTGCACCTGTGGCTGTGGGATGCATGTCGTCCTGCAGCAGTGTGGTCCGTTGGACCTGCTGGCTGATGAATCACTTTCAGGGGGAGTCGGGCCATCAGTGCTTCCAGTGCCTAGGCCACTTGGACCAGCTGGTATCTGACCCAGATGATGTGGGATGCCATTCATTGGTGGCTCTCCCCGAACATCTGGAAGAAGTAGTCCCATTTCTGTAGTCCTCCACATTGTCAATGAGTATTAATTTTACGTGCCTATTGTGCATCCCTACTACAGGAAATGGCACAGCCCAGACCTCTTAGAATCTTGGTCATGTGAGGATTCCAGACAGCAGCAACTCTCCAGTCTCAGCTGTGCCACCATAGGGAAAACATCTGTCAAGCTTTTCTGAAGTAGCATTCAGCTGTTAGGCCTTGGGTCTTCAATTCTGCATAACAAGTTGAGACTTCCTGGTAGCAGGGAGTACTCCAAAATTAAAATCACGCTTGTTAAGCTGTGGCTTTCAAGTTGGCTAACCTGTTTCTCCCATTTCCAATGCATGTGCTTGGATTGGGAGCCACATCTGCCACATTTTGATAGGGTGTGAATATTTTTTGAGGAGGTCTCCGATAACAAAAAATTAAATAAAAAGACAAAATGATGCCTCAGTTAAGTATTGCTCTTTCTTGCCATTTAATAGGGCTTCCCTGCCCCCCCCCATCTTTGGGCACCTCTTCTTCCCCTCCCTAGTATTGGCTAGGATGTTAATTTGTGTTTTTTTTTTTCTTGGTTTCTCTCTTTCTTGGTAAGTTGCCCCATTAATTAGGCTTCTGGTGAAGGGACATTTCCCTTTTAAATATGTTCCATTACAAAAAAAAATCAGAGTCTGGTGGTGAGCATTTCTTTCCTTTCATTTATTCCTTTACAGGAGTAGTTTTCTCGTCTGTTCCATCTCATAGGCCATTGCTCCCTTGGTGAGTTTTTTCAACTTGCTATATTATTATTTATTTTTCTGAATTTTGGTTTTGTGCTTGAGGGGCAGTATTTACTGCATTTTCTTTTGAGGGACATGTGGGGTGACATGTCAGGAGTTGGTGCTCTGCTTGGCGTGGAATCCTTTTTTTTTTTTTGTCACATTTGGATATTTCTCTGCCTTGCTCCCTTGGTGGTTTTATTGTGTTTTTAGCTCCTTTTTTGTAGCCATACAGCATTCCACCATTGGTAGCTGTTGGGCGCATCCCCTCTCTCTGTTTCTCCTGTGGCATGGATTTTCGCATGCCGCTGTGGTGCGCACCCCCTGTTGACATGCCGACGTTATGCCTACATTGTAACATCACTCTGGCATCTTCAAGGAAGCGCAGCGCGTGTCTGCTTTTCTGTGTGCTAGACGCCACGTTTTGTGTGCTTTTTCTCTTTGTCTCTCTCTCTCTTTTTCTCTTTCTCTCTCCATCTCCCATGTAGCTGCTAGGCTGTCGCAGTCAAGGATATTGAAGCTTCAGTGGGGTGAGTAAACTGCTTGAAAGTCATGGAAACATAGACTTTGATGGCAGATAAGGACCGCTCGGCCCACCCAGTCTGCCCATTTCCCTACCTATTGGATAAGCTGCAGATCCTAGTTAACCAACAGCCTATTTCTTCCTACCCCCCACCAGAACTGCCTTATATCTGTGCCATGCATTCTTGAATTTCTCCCACTGTTTTTGACCCTACGACCTCCTCAGGAATGCCATTTCATGCGTCCACTACCCTGTCCGTGAAAAAATACTTCCTCATGTTGTCCTTGAGCCGTCCCCCCTCTATCTTCAAATTGTGCCCCCTTGTTCTTGGACATCTCTTTTTTCTGAAAGATGCTACCCTACTGGACTTTGTTGATTCCCTTGAGGTACTTGAAAGTTTCTATCATGTCCGTCTGTCGCCCCCCCTTTCCTCGAGGATATACATATTAAGCTCCTTTAGTCTTTCTTCATATGGCTTCTGGTGCAGACCCTGCACCATTTTAGTTGTCTTCCTCTGGACTACCTCCATCCTATGTCCTTGTGGAGATGGGGTCTCCAGAACTGCACACAGTACTCCAGATGGGGTCTCACCAACTGTCTGTACAGAGGGATAACTACTTCCTGTTTTGTACTGGTAATGCCTGTTCTTATACATACCAGTATGCACCCAGCTCTCCTTATTGCCATCTCACATTGCTTGCTTACCTTTAGGTCATCTGATCTGACTACCCCCAGGTCTTTCCATTTTTGTTGTTGTTAGTACCTCACCCCCATTGTGTACTCATCCCGTGTTTTTGTTTCCCAGGTGCATTACTTTGCACTGACTCTAAACTGCCGACTTTTGACCATTCCTCCAACCCTGCAAGTCCCTTCTCATCCCCCGCCCCGTATCAATCCTGTTGCAGATTCTTTGTGTCGTCTGCAAAGAAGCATATTTTTCCTTCCAGCCCCTCCACAATGTCACCTATAATGACATTAAAGAGGACCAGTCCCAGTACTAAACCCTGTGGTACCCTACAAGTAACCCCCCTTTCTGCAGAGTGTACACCGTTTACTATTACCCTCTATGTCCTGTTGTCCAGTCAGTTTTTAACCCAGGCTACCACCCTGGGACTCACTCACAGGCTGGCTAACTTGTTTATTAATCTTTTGTATGGGACTGTTTGAAATGACTTGCTAAAGTCTAGGTAAGTCATATCCACAGCCCCTCCCTGGTCTACTACTTTGGTCACCCAGTCAAAGAAATCTTAGATGCATCTGACATGGCCTTCCCGCTGTGAATCCATGCTGCCTTGGGTCCTGTGTCCTGCTGGCCTCTAGGTACTCAAAAGTTCTTTCTTTCAGCAGTGATTCCATCATTTTCCCTACCACTGAGGTCAAACTAACAGGCCTGTAGTTTCCTGTGTCTGGCTTGCTCCCACTTTTGTGAAGGGGAATCACATCCACCCTCCTCCAGTCCTCAGATAACACACCATCCTCCCTTGATTTATTAAAAAGGGTAGTCAGTGGTGTCACTAGTTCTCCCTTTAGTTCTTTTAGAATTCTAGGGTGATTCCTGTTAAGCTCCATTGCTTTGTCCACCTTCAGTTTTATGTGTTCTTTCAGGACCCTTTCATCTGTGAATGGACTGGTATCGAACCTCTATCCAGAGTGCTTCTATTGTTTAGTTTAGGTACCTCCCCCTCCTCTTCTTTTGTGAATACTGAACAAAAGTATTTGTTTAGTATCTCTGCCTTTCCACTGTTACCGTCTGCCCACCTCCCTCTTTATTAAGCCTCACTATCCCTCCCTTGGTCTTTCTTCGCTCCCTAATGTACCTATAAAAGGTTTTATCCCCCTTCTTAACTGAGTTGGCTATCTTTTCCTTGGTTTGGGCCTTTGCTATTTTAACTGCCTTCCCTTCTTCCTTTTGCTTTAACTGATACATCCTCATAAACGTTCTGGAGATGAGGGCAGAGCACCTTGATCTCTGTCTGTTTCAAGTCTGGTGCAATCAGAAGCCGTGAAGATGTTCATCCAGGGGAGTGGATTTTGAAATTAGAGGTGTTTGACCTTCTATGTCAAAGGTTCTGTTATATTTAGATCTGTTTGCTTCCAGCCACATTGCTCAAGTTCAGTTGTTCTTGGGCCGCTGCTGGTGTCCACAGACAGAAGCAGTGGATGCCCTGTCACAGAAGAGGAGCTTTTACAGCTTGATGGCTGCCTTTTGAAAGGAGGAGTTGCCTAAACAAGATTTCTTCAAGAAGGTGGTGGACACCCTGATGACTGCCAGGTAGAATTCCACTTCCACAGCTTATGCCTGTATATGAACTTTTTTCCCGACCTGCCCCAGGGATAGTAATATTCGGCTTTTCAAAGCGCTGGTTTCACGGATTTAATTTTCCTAAAACAAAACAAACAAAAAAGGCTTAGGTCTTGAACACCCTGAGAGGTCAGGTGTTGGCCCAAAGAGCCTCCTTAGGTATCTCCCAAGGGTCTAACCAAGAGTTTTTTTTTCATTTTCTGCGAGTTGTTAGTGAGAGTCGAACTATGGTATGATTCCCGGTTCCCCATGGGACCTGCATCTGGTTCCAAATGCTTTAGTAAGGAGCTTTTCAAACTACTTTTGTAGGTACCGTTGGACGTGCTGTCATACAGCATGCTTTTCTTAGTTGATATGTTCTTAACCAGGAGGTTTAGCGAGTTCCTGGCCTTGTCCCACAAAGAACCATACGTTGTCATGCATATGTACAAGATGGTGCTCAGATCAGTACTGTTCTTCATCTCGATGGTTCCATGGCCTTCCATGTGATCCAGGAAAAACTGTCCTCCATCTGTCTGCAACTGTCTCTCCCACCGGAGAGACAGTGGCACAAGTTGGATTGTGATGAGCCATTAGGATGTCACTTAGACTGCCAAATTCCACCTTTTTTATAGGTTGTTTTTTTCAGAGCAACTAAGCAACAAACAAAAAAAAAAACCTCCAAAGGCCACCCTAGCTAGGTGGATGAGGGCTAGCATTGCCAAGTCTTATGTCGTAGTAAAAGAAGAGGCCTCTAGCCCTCATCAGAGCTTATTCCACCAGGGATATGACCTTTCCTGGGCAAAGAAATCTGAGGCATCTGTTTCAGAGTTGTATAAGACAGCCACGTGGTCACCTGTCCACGTTTTCACCAAATGCTGTAATTTTGATGTTTACACTTCTGCGAATGTGGCCTTTAGTCACAGAGATCTTATCTGTGTCAGTCTTCACCGTTCATCAACTTTGGGTATATGGCTGGAGGTCATGACCCCACGGGAGCTTTTTTTTTTTTTGGGATGGGTGGAGCCGATGCACCATCGGAACTACCCTCGAGGCCGACGCACTGCATGGCGCTCACGGGTTGGCCGTTAGGTGCTGTCGACTCCGCCCTCCCACCAGTTCTTTGTCTCCTGCCGTCGAGGTCACCTCATAGGAAGCTGAGAAGAAGATTTGAGGCCTACCTGCTTCGCAGTTTACTCGACTCCGTCGTTTTTTCCTTAATTCAGTGCTGAAGTCCGTTGGTTCTTCCCTGCTGGTTCTGTTTGCCATACTCAGCGTCACCCGGTAAGACCTTTCCAGTTATTCTATTTTCTGCGACATTGAGTCTGTTTTTGGTGTTTTTATCTCCGTAGGTCATGTCTCGGTTGGAGGACAAGAAAACTTCCAGGATGGGACAGCTCCCCATGTGACGGTGCCCATGTGGCCGAAAATATTCTGTCACCGACCAGCATGACCGTTGCCTTATGTATCTTGGCCTGCTTCATGACATGGATTTGTGCAATGCCTGTTTCTCCATGGACCGGAGAGTAATCGAACAACGTGCATGGAAAGTGGGGCGGGCTCCGCTGACTTCCGGGGGTCGGGTTCGCACTCGTCGGGCCAAGCCACATTCTCTCGGCCTTTCCTTTGGGTCCCCTCCCAGTTCTATATGACCCAAGGAGGAGGGACCCTCAGCTTTTCCCAGCATAGCCGTGGCTGAGGCTCCTTCCGTTGTGCAGGAGGCCCAATCCATTCCCTCCGGGGGACGAACGGCGGGGCACCGTTATGGCAGTCGCCCCTTCGGGGGTGAAGGCTCCCCCAGTGTCGGACCCACAGCTTGGAAGGCCTGGGTCGGCACCGTGGCTGCTGTTGGCACCGATGGTGCTAGTGGCGCTGTGGGAATTTCTACGGCATCATCTTCATCTTTCTCTCGCCTCGGCGCCGTGTCCATCTCTGGAGCCCTTTGCAGCTCCGAGCGAGGTCGCGGCACCGTGAGGGTTCCAGATCTCAGCGGTGAGACCGCTGTCAATGCCATCATCAGTGCCGCTTCTGTCCTCGGCGCCGCTTGCTTATGGGGCTGCCGGAGCCGTAGACGGCGCCATCTTTCTTCTCAATGCCACTCATGGCACCGTGGGGCCAAATGGCACCGTGTCAGGTTCTGGCACCCAGATTGCTGCCCTTGTTTGAGCCGTGACTCCTTCTGCCACCGTACGCGGTGCTGAGGGGGGCACTGGAACCATCTCAGGTGCAGTCTCCCTTTCTGGTGCCCTGTTTGGACAAGATGGCAGAGAGTGCCCGCCCACTGTCTGGCACAGGACTTCAGTCTCCACTTCTTTGGAGGAGGAATTGGATTCTGAGTCGGACAGGCAGTCTGGCTCCTTGGAGCTAGCTACTCAGGTCGGCACTCTGGTAGTTTCCTCAACAGGCCATGACCAGCCCCCCCTCTGAGGACCGGACAGCGACTGCCGTAGCCAGGGTCAGGGTGCTGACCAGCAGGCAGTGGTGCAGGCCACCATTGCTCTGCAGCCTGGCCTCAGAGGGTTCGCTGTCCCCTCAGTGGTGGTACCCTCTCGAGTGGTGTGCCTGGATCGCCCAACTTTGGGGACAATCAGAGCACCCACAGGAGGGGAGGGTAGTGCTCCTTGGATAGCTCCTTTGGGGGCCGACCAGGGTTGCCAGCTGCCTAGGCTGGCTGTTTCGAGGAGGAGGAGGGCGTTGTCAGATTCCGAAGGGTCGAGGGGTGTGAGTTCTGTTCGGCGGCTTTTTTCCGGAACCCACCGGGGCTCTGGGAGGAGCCGTAGTGCAGATCTCTGCTCTTCCCCCTTGGTTTCATTGAGAGGGCCCTATTCTTTGGAGCTAGGGGACCGTCCTTCTGGATCTACATGACCACAGTCACCTCACAGGGGGGAATCTTCCGGGTGCAGCCAAGGCAGTTCCGAAATGGTTGTTCACCTGTTGGCTGTGGGGTCTTCCAGAGCACCTTCTTCTGCTAGTGCTTCTGGCCTGCTCCGTAGCCCAGGTGGAGGTCAATCGACTTCTCTTCTCTGCTCTGGCCCTAGTCCTCTGCCACATTCTCCGGTGCTCCTAGGCATTCTTGGTCCTAGTGGGCCTCTCTCCTGGGAGCAGTTCAGGGCCATGGCTGCTCAATTCCCCGCTTATGTCAGGGCACTGGACAGTCAGGTTTTTTAACCTCCCTCCGAGCAGCCACCATCTGAACAGTTAAGGTCCTCTAACTCCTCATCCCCCTCTTCAGGGGGAGAGGAGCTTTCTGTCCACATCTCCCCAGCCGCTGATCTTGAGGAGCATCAACGATTCCTCGTGAGGATGTTGGAGGTCCTGCACATCATCCCTCCCACTCAAAACAATCCGGAACACTCTGCACACGCCTTTCTAGACTACTTCAGCGAGAACACCGTTGTAGTGCCTCCCGGGCCTGCTCCCTTTCTGGAGGCATTGTTTTGTTCCTGGCAGAGACCCTTCTCTGGAGTTCCTGCCCCTAGGGATCTCTGCCAGCGGTATTGCGCCCCCCCGGAGTCTCCGGGTTCTGTGTCTCATCCTCAGTCAGGATTGACGCAGCTGGACACTCCTGATGGACTTCGCGCCCTCCACCGTGACCGGCCTCCAGATCAGGACTTCTTGGATTTTGACTTCTGGGGGAGGAGGACGTTCTACTCGGCATGGTTGCTGCTCTCCATCGCAGCACATATGGCCCACTGTGCATCCTATGACAGGTTCTTGTGGTCCAGGCTGGGTCAGCGCCTAGCCTCTTTGCCTGACATGGAGCAAACCAGATAAGCCATTGCACTCTCTGCACGTGGCCTGGAGCTAGCAAGGCACAAAGCGAGGGCATCATATGATGCCAACGAGGTAGCTACCAGGGTCGTAGGGACAGCGATCTGCACTAGGCGGACAGCATGGCTACATCTTTCCCAGTTGTCACCCTTGGCCCGGCATAGGGTGATTAACTCCGCTCACCAGAGAACCTGTCTCTTCTCCCATAGAGCGAGACGGCGTTTGTCTGGGCAACTTCCTTCCTCCTCCGGGGGTCCCCGTCTCACTTGCCGCACTCTCGGGCCTCTCCAGGCCCCAAAGGTTCTCCCTCTTAGTGTGTCACCCACTGAGAGCTAAGGGACCCTGTCCCTTAGGGTTAAAAAGAAAAACCCCTTCCAGGGGGCTCGGCACTCACCCAAAGGTGATGAATGGTGAAGATTGACACAGATAAGGTATGAAAATTACGTACTACCCGTGTTGTATCAGTCTTTCTGGTATCTTCACCATTCATCTAATCCACTCCTCCATCCTTGGGGCCTCAATCTCTGGGTCCCCCTCCTCTCTGTGCCCAACCTCACCCCACTCCTTTCTTTTGTCAGGGTGGGGTAAACAAGGCACATGGGGATGATGTTTCTAAGGGAGAGTGGTCAGCATGGGGACACGCCTTCTCCATTGTCTCTAGCTCCACCCCTGTGGGTTGGGGGTTGGCAGTTGCCCTCCATTCTCTCCTCCTCCTTGTTCCTGTCCATCTTTAATTTTCTTTGTCCGTTGGACATATCGTTTAAAACCAAAAACAAAAAAATTTTCTTCCACCAAAAATCTTTTCCCGAGAGGGGGAGAATTCCCTGTGTCCTGTCTTTCTTCCAGAATAGCCGTTTTCTGCTTTTGGAGTTACTGCCAGTGATTCCATGCCTTGAATTCTGACAATTAACCTTTTGGCAACTCCTTGCAGTTCCTATACAATCTGGAGATAAGTCAAGGTCCTGGGCATGGTTGTTATCTCTTTCCTCCCCCGCCTTTCACGCTTATCCTAAATCCTCCTTTTTCCTATTTCCCGAGATTGGGATCCATACCCAATCCCCTTAAACTTCCTTTTCATTCTGTCCTCGCAGTCGTTTATTTCTCCTTTATGTTATATATCTTTTCCTTTATCTGTCCCTGGACTTTCTTGTCCCACCCTTTTCCTCACCTCTCCGGCGACTCAGAACTGGCGGGAGGGTGGAGTCGACAGCACCTATCGGCAACCCCGCGAGCACCATGCAACCTCAAGGGCTGCCCCAATGGTGTGCTGGCTCTACCCATCCAAAAAAAAAGCTCCCGCGGGGTCATGACCTTCGGCCATATACCCAAAGGTGATGAATGGTGAAGATACACAGAAAGATCATAATTACGGTAGGTACGTAATTTTCATTTTTGGAGGTGGCAGTTAGGTAAATTCCTTTTCCTACATGTAGTTGATGTATGGGACAATATACTGTCCCACCCGGATTCTTCTTGAGTACTGCTTCTTAAAACCCAAGTGTCATGAATACCCACTGACAATGTAGAGCACTACAGAAAGAAGAAATTTCTTCATACGTATCATGATTTGTTAGTGTTAGTGGCTCAGTAGGTAGCACACTCGCCTCTGAGGCTGGGAGATCAGAGGGCTGTGGGTTCAGTTCCCACATCTGGCACTTGGGTTAATATCCCAGTACTGACACTGTAGTGCAGCATGAGAGGGGTGCTGCACTTCTGAGGTGCCGTCTTTCGGATGAGACATTAAACCGAGGTCCCATGTGCTTGGATTGGTGGTAGTTCAGGTGGATGTTAAAGATCCCATGGCACTTATCGAAAAGAGTAGGGGAATTTCCCCGGTGTCCTGGCCACATTTCCCTCATTCACTAAAAATACCACCAACAGCTTAATCTGGTTCAAGGTCAGTTGGCATTCATCTGTATCCCCCTCCCCCGGGTCGTGCCTGAAAATAGGCAGGATTTGTCTAGTGCACTTACTCGGTCAACAAAAACTAAATAAATAAATAAAAATAAATGATTTCCTTTTCTGTTAGCTCCAACATTTTCAGTGTGGCCCACCTGGGAGCCTCGTTCCTCCGAGAGAATATTGTCCAATATGTCAGCATGAGAATGTCCTTGTACTGTTATAATCTTTGTTTTGCAAGCCTATCTGAACAGTCCTCTTTAGTTGGCCTGCTGCACCTGTGTTTATTTGGATATATTAAAAAAAAAAAAGAGCGAGAACTGCAGTAATAAGGAGAGCAGTTCCATATCAGAATGTTGACTGGTACTACACAGGTTCAAGTTTGATGCTAGGCAAAGGTGGCCTTCCTTTGTTGCAGGTGAGTGCTTACACGGCATGCAGTCCTTGCTTTGTTGCTATTTTGGTTTTCTTTCCAATTGCCATTTCCATTTGGATCATGCAACACGTGAGCTGTAGAAGACGGATTTTGAGCGATCATTTCCTCAGCGATCAAGGTAGGCTACTGTTTATTATGATTTGTTCTGTTAGATTCATATCTGTATAGACAGTTAATTATGTGCTTTGGTGTCAAGTTGAATGATATGGCATTTATATCATATTTGGAGGCACTGCGAGGACAGTGGTGGTGACTGGAGAGTTGCTGCTGTCCAGTATCCTCATATGCCCAGCATTCTAAAGCTTTGGGCTGTGCCATTTCCCCTAGTTGGGGTGCACTATACCCAAGTGTAATAATTACCCACTGGCAATGTTGGAGCTAACAGAAAAGGAAATTATGGTAAGTATGAAGAAATTTCTTCTTTGTCTGCCCAGAACCATCTGTCAAGCTCATGACGGTTGCGCCTCTGGTGGGGTGGGTGGCATACCTGGGAGACCACAGAGCCCACGGGTTCTGGTCACACAGGGGAGTCTCGTCGCCACATAAACGTGTTAAAGCTCCATGCAGTGCGGTTGGCTCTGATGGAATTCGCTGCTCTAGTCTGGGGTCCGATTGTGTGGGTCCAGGCAGACAACACCATAATGATGTGCTACGTGAGCATGCATTCCCCATGTATCGGGTGGCCCTCCACACCTGGTCCTTCGTAGGTCACCTGGGTGCAGATCTTCTGGCAGTTCATGTCACCAGAGTGAACAGTCAGCTGGCAGATGCTGTCAGCCAAGTGGGAGAGACATTGCATGAGTAGTCCCTGCATCAGGAGTTGGAGTGCCTTCTGTTCTCTCAGTGGGGAACCCCTTTGGTGGATCTGCTTACCTCCTGCAAAATGCCAGACTGAGGCTGTTTTGTGCCCCCCCCTCTCCCCAGAGTCCAGGACACTGCTGGGGAATGCTTTTGTGAGGCCCTGAACCTCAGACCTTGTGTATGCTTTTCCTCCTTTCCTCTTAATGCACAAAGTGTTGGTCAAGGCCTGGAAGGACAAAGTGCAGATGATCCTGATAGGTCCAAACTAGCCATGGCATTTTTGGTACCCAGATCTTCTCAGCTTCAGCAGCATGCCTCCATAGTGGTTGCCTCTTTGTCCGGACCTGTTGACCAGACAATAGGGGATTGTCCTGCACCTGAACCTTCAGTCACTGCACCTCACAGCATGGTTCCTGAGTGACTTGAGTTCCAGATTTTGGGTCTTTCAGAAGCTGTGTTCCACATTGTAGAGGCCTCCCAAAAAGAGTCTACTTGCCAGTGCTATGCCTTTAAATGGAAAAGATTTTCCATTTGGTGTCAGGGCAAGGAACTTGATGCTGTTACCTGCCATGTGGCTAGTATTCTGGAGTACCTGTGGTCTGTCTCTCTCAGGTGTGACTGCAAGTGATGACCCTCACGGTGCACCTAGCAGCTATCTCTGCATACTGGGCATGGGGTGGTATGCCGTTGGTGGCTCAGGAGAAGGTGCTCGGGTGCTTTTTCGAGTGCCGTTACCACCGGTCCCTCTGATGCATGAACCACGACCACCACCACCACCATGGGACTTACTGATGGTGCTGGCTGTGCTCATCGGCAAGCCATTCAAGCCTATTCACAGGTGTGAGGTGTCACACCTGTTGTGGAAGACGGCCTTCTTGATGTCCAGTGCATCAGCCAGAAGAATCAGTGTGCTCTAGGCGCTCTCGGTGGAGCCTCCATAGTTGGTTCTTCCACAGGGATAAGGTTGTCCTTCGTCCCCACCCAAAGTTCCCCCTGAACGTAGTATCAGTTCCACATTAACCAGGTAATGAACCTTCGGGTATACTTCACTAAGTTATCTTCAGAGGTCAATTGCAGGCTCCATATGTTAGACCTGCAGAGAGTGCTCACTTATTATTAGGAGCGCATGGCTAGAGTTCGGGGTTAGGATCACCAACTGTTTGTAATATACGCTGAAGCCGCTCCTGGCAGACCAGCAGGTAAGTGGACAATTGGTAGGTGGATCTCATTCTGCATCGACCTCTGCTATAGGTTGGCTAGTAGGGAGCCTTCCATAGGGCTAGGGGCTTATTCTACCAGACATACTGCTGCCTCGGTGGCTGCTTCCAGGGACATCCGTATCTAGGAGATCTGCAGGGCTGCCACCTGAACGTCAGCACACACCTTCATTTCTCATTACAGCATTGGCCTTAAGTCTCTTCGGGATTCTGAATCAGCACTTCTAGAGGAAGTGCCTATGTGTGGATGTGACCTATATACCACTTCTAGAACTATGGTTACAGGTGAGTAACCTATTTTTCCTGCCCTTAAATATTGGAATGAATGCGGCAGTCTTCCAAAACTTTCTTTATAGAATGCTTTCTACAATTAAGCCCAGCGCATCCGATTCAGGAAGAGTAAATACATAAGGGCAGAATCCCATATCAAGTACTAGAAAGCATGCATTGCTCATACTGTATATTATAATCAGGGTAGAGCAACACCTTAATATATGTACTGTAATGCATACATAAACTACATAGTTTCTAATCTTTATGTTTTCTGTTTTCTTACCAGGTACCTACTGCAATTCAGCTAGTGCTTGTTTTGTAGCTTCTGATGGTCGGAATCTCAGGTTATATCAAGCTGTGGTTGATGCACGCAAACTTCTAGATGAACTTTCGGATCCTGAAACTTCGGTAAATCAGTGCAGAACAGTGACGGATTCACCATAAACATTTTCCATGATTGTGTTTATGATAAGATCACATGCAGAATTCAGAGGTTTCAGCAGAATTTTTTTTCTGATGGGTTCTAACCCCAGGAATTTATCAATGTGCAGTGGATTCCTGATGCATGCAGACACATGCCTGGGCAAGCTGAATTTGTGCATACAAGCGGAATGTGCCTAGAACCGGAGCACCATAGAAATGAATGGGTGCATGTTGAAATCAATGAGGATATGTTTACAAACATAACTAACATGCTCATGAACATACCTAAGCCATTTAAATGCTGTTAAATGTTATTTTTGCAATATGAGAAATGACAGCCTTTACCGTAGCACATCATTTTTTTGTTTGTGAAACTGTGAGGCCTCATTTAGAATATTGTGTCCTGCTCCAGTTCTGGAGGCCGCATCTCCGAAAGTAGATAGACAGGGTGGAGGTAGTTCAGAGAAGGGCAACAAAGATGGTGCAGGGCCTGCACCAAAAGTCATATGAGGAGAGACTGGGAGACCTCAATATGTATATCCTGGAGGAGAGAAGAGACAGGGGAGCTATGATAGAAACCTACAAATATCTAAAAGGCATAAATAGGGTACCAGAGGGTAGCATCTTTCAGAAAAGGAGATGTCCAGGAATGAGGGGGCATGGCATGAGGTTGGAAGGGGGTAGACTAAGGGGTTGCATGAGGAAGTATTTCTTCACAGAAAGGGTAGTGGATGCATGGAATAGACTCCCAGCAGAGGTGGTAGGGTCAAACACAGTGGTGGGATTCAAGCATGCATGGGACAGGCATAGGAGAACCCTAGCAATGGGAACGAGGAGGTAAAGCCAGTGATTGAGTAGGGTCTGTGGCTTTTACAGGATGCAGGGAAAATGGGCAGGCTAGATTGGCCTAGCGGTCCGTATCTGCCATCAATTTCTGTGTTTCTGTGTAAACTGAACACTCGTTGATGCTGACCCAGTTCCGCTGCAGCAAGCGAGAGTGAATGCGGCTTTCAGTGAGTAACACGAATTTTGATGTCAGATCCTTTGCCATCATGCCATCAGTCCATCACCCTCTGTGAGTTAATCAGAACAGAAAACTAACAGCAGTCACTATCACTGTGGTGCAGGAGGGACAGGTTTAACTGGGCCCTGGCATTTCTCAGGTGATTAGTGGATTAGCTATGGGGGACAGTCTAGTGGCTGCAAGGGAATGACAACTGAATGCAACTGTCAGAGGTGACAGAGACCTTCTGGGGACCTGCTGGGGAGCATGTCAAGATGAAAACAAATGTGCATATAACCCGAAAAACTGTGCACACAAACCAAATAATTAACATTGTTGGAATAGGGCAAGAATTAGGACTTCATTTTTTGTGGATACATCCGGAATGTGCATATATCTGAATGGCATACAAGTGAAATCGACTGTATACACAAACAGTAATTAGTTCACTGGATTGAGTTGTCCAAGAGAAAGAAGTTTGCTAATTATGGAATTCAGAATTAGAATCAAGTTCAAACTCTGCACTGTCACCCCCCCTTAAGTGCCTTCCAACGGATTTGTTTCTCTGTTGGATAGACCAGTCTTCCCGAAACACAGCTCCACTCTTCTGTCCTCCAGAATGGTTTAGTAAATTAATTTCTTCTAAATGTATTTTATTTAGGTATTTCTCAATACTCTGCATTTGTTAGGGTGTTAGTTTACATTTATTGCATATTTTAGTGGTTTCTCCGTTCCCAGTGGAGTCCCAGGAACCCGAGAAGGCCACTAGTCAGCAGTTCCTGCTATGGGGAACCTGCTTTACTGTCATTATTATATCTTGCTGTTTCTACTGGTTCAGATTTTTTTGTTGCTTTGAAGGGAACAGAACTCTGTCCCATAACAAAGGGAACTGAGCTGATCTCTGTGTTTAAAAATTTGATATTTACACTTTTCCTTAGCCTCTGTTAATCCCAAATCTCTGAGGTGAAAAAACACAGTAGATCTTACTTCGAGACACAGCTCTTGCAGCAGGTTACACCATTTGGACTGAAGCCGGCAGGCGTCAGGCGTCAGGACCCCACGGAAAAATTCTAGCTAGCTATCTTCAGCGGGGACCGCCCCCGACGTCGGTCCCGCCCCCGACGTCAGGCGTGGTACATAAAGGAGCGGTCCCGCCAGATTCCCCAGTTCTTTCCTGCCGTCGACTTGCATGTCTCGACCCTTCGGTTATAGTCTAGCGCGCGACGCGTGGTTTAGTGCTTTCGTTCGGGAAAATTGGATTTTCTTCAATCAAGATTTTCGCTGATGTCCTCTCCGACCTCCGGTCACTCCTCCAAGTGTGCTTGCGGGAAACAGATCCCCTTCAAGGATCTGCATACGGCCTGTGTTCGGTGCCTGGGCCCAGACCACGATACCCGGGCCTGCTCTTTTTGCCAAGGGTTTAACAGTCGTACCCGGATCCGATGTCAGAAGGCCCTTCAAGCCTTCTTACTGGAAGAGAAGCTGAAAACCATGTCTTCAGGGAATCTTCAAAGAGACCACAAGCATGAAAGCGAAGGGAGAGGCCCCTCCCAGGTCCCCCTCCAGGGCTTGGGACTCGCGCAGCTCGGTTCCAGGTCCGACCGCTCCCCCTCTAGGGCCAGCTCTCAGCCTCCCCTGGCTGCGGTAAGGAAGCCTTCTTCTCAGACTAAGTCCGCCAGGCCGTCCTCGTCTTCGTCCTCCAGGGACGGGAAATCATGGTTGGGGGTCGCTTGGTGAACTTCCTGCCGGGATGGCAGGCTATAACCACCGACCGGTGGGTTCTTCAGTTGGTCAGAAGAGGCCACTATATAGAATTCGCAGAAAAGCCACCCTCGAGGCCTCCTTTGCTCTCCCGGTATCCGGGTCAGCACAAATCTCTGATCTGGCAAGAAGTACTCACGCTCCTGCAAAAGGGAGTGATAGAGTACGTCCCGGAGAACCAGAGAGGACAAGGATATTATTCCCACTTCTTCCTGGTTCCAAAGAAAACAGGGGACCTCTGTCCGATTCTGGACCTCAGCGATCTCAACGTGTCGGTCGCCTACAAGAGATTCTGCATGGTGACTCTTCGGGTCTTATTCCCATGCTGAAACAAAACGCCTTCTTAGCGTCTCTAGACATGCAGGACGCATACCTGCATATCCCTATAGCTCAGGCGCACAAGAGGTTCCTGCGCTTCGAGTTCCTCGACCACCACCTTCAATTCAGGCCCTTCCAGTCGGACTGTCATCCGCAGCAGGGTCTTCACCAAGTGCATTGCAGTGGTGCAGCGTCTCTGAGGAGACAGGGCCATTATGTGTTCCCGTACCTGGACGATTGGCTTCTCATGCCGCCTCCAGAAGCGTTGTTCTATGGTCCAGAGCACCCAGGACCTGTTCCGATCTCTGGGAATCCTAATAAACTACGGGAAGTCTCTCCTGGTACCGTCGCAGAAACTGCAGTTTATAGGGGCAGTACTGGACACTGTTCAGGGAAGAGCTTTTCTTCCAGACGACAGAGCGGAACGCATCAGATCCCTCATCAGGGAGTTATCATCGAACAAGACTGTCCCTGCCAGGTTGGTCCTTCGCTTGCTCGGACACATGGCTGCGGCCATTCCTACCGTCCCTTTCGCAAGGCTCCACATGCGGGTAACTCAGTGGATGCTCAAAGTGCAGTGGGACCAAAGGCAAGACCACTTGCAGCATCCGGTCAGGATCACGAACACCAGTGGTGGCTAGTCCCAGGGTCGCTCTCCTTGGGCGTCCCGTTAGTAGCGCCGTCCCTGGAGGTAACCCTCACCACAGACGCTTCGGGTCTAGGGTGGGGGGCACACCTAGACGGGGTAAAGTCCCAGGGTACGTGGACCCCGATGGAAGCTCATCTCCATATCAACGTTCTAGAGATGAGGGCGGTTCTCTATGCCCTGCAGGCCTCTCAGTCAGTAATCCCACCGTGTACTCTTCTGCTTCAGACAGACAACACGGCGGTGATGTATTACCTCAACAAACAAGGAGGCGCACACTCTTACCCCCTTTGCAGGGAGGCCATGAGGTTGTGGGATTGGGTAATCCGACACGGCGCAAATCTGATCACTGTGCATGTTCCCGGGGTGGACAACACGATTGTAGATGGTCTGAGTCGCTCCCAGGCCAGAGTCCACGAGTGGGAACTTCTTCAAGAGGTAGCAGAGGATCTGTTTCTTCGATGGGGAACTCCAGAGCTGGACTTGTTCGCATCCCCATCCAACGCAAAACTGCCCAATTTTTGCTCGCTAGATCCAGGGCCTGGTGTTTTCTGGCGAGATGCGTTGTCCCTCTCCTGGGTGGACAGATTCCTCTACGCTTTCCCTCCTTTCCTGTTGATCCAGAGAGTTCTTCTCAAACTGCGCAGGGAGCATGCAATCATTATCCTGGTGGCCCCATTCTGGCCCAGACAGATCTGGTTCCCTTTGCTGATGCAGCTATCCCGGGAACCCCCGCTCCCGTTGCCATTCAGCTCCCATCTCCTGTCTCAGGAGAAAGGTTCACTAGTCCACCCGGACTTACGTTCATTGAACCTGCATGCATGGCTCCTAGAAACATAGCCATCTTGCGTCACAGGGTCTCGCAAGAGGTTGCAGAAGTTCTTTCTGCAGCCAGAAAGCCGGCAACGCATGCTACGTATGCCATGAAATGGCGCCGTTTTTGTTTATGGTCGCGAGCACGCGATTTTTCCCCTTTAGATTGCCCAGTGGGAGTGGTGTTGGACTACCTGCTCTCCCTCTTTCATTCTGGTCTAGCCTACTCCTCTATTAAGGTGCACCTTTGTGCCATTTCTGCCTACCACCTTCCGGTGGGTCATCGTACAGTGGCACAATTGGACACCTCTCGGGAGTTTCTGAGAGGGGTGTTACACCTTAGGCCACCCATTAGGGACCCTGTACCTCCATGGGATTTGCTGTATGTCCTGGAACAGCTCACGCTCCCCCCTTTCGAACCTGCCGCAGATTACGAGCTACGTTTTCTGTCGTGGAAAACATTATTTTTGGTTGCTGTTACTTCAGCGAGAAGAATTTCTGAGCTTCACGCTCTCATGTGCATAGAGCCTTATTTAGTTTTCCACCGGGACAGAGTATCCTTGAGGACGAACCCTAAATTTTTGCCTAAGGTGGTCTCTTCACTCACTCTAAATCAGGACATTGACCTACCAGTCTACTTCCCAAACTACTCGAATAGAGGAGAGGCTGTGCTTCACACCCTGGATGTTCACCGCAGCCTGAGGTATTACCTCAACAGAACTAAACCTTTTTGTAGTTCTGAGCAACTTTTCGTTTCCTTCTCTGAGAGGATGATGGGCCAATCTGTGTCCAAACAGTCCCTGTCTCGCTGGCTTGTCCAGTGTATTTCATACTGTTATGATATCAAACAAAAGACCCATCCGGGAACAGTCCGGGGTCATTCTACTAGAGGTGTGGCCACCTCCTTTGCAGCACTCAGAAGCGTCTCCTCCTCTGCTATATGTGCTGCAGCCACTTGGAAACTCTGTGCATACATTATCGAGGCATTATAGCCTGGACGCCGCCTCTCGGCAGTTCGGCCTGGGCGGTGCTCTGGGGTCTCCTGTCCTAGGTTCAGGACCTGGAATGTACTTCCTTTTCCTCCTCCCGGATTTTCTGACAGCGTTACTGCTTGGGAATCAGTCCTAATGGTGTAACCTGCTGCAAGAGCTGTGTCTCGAAGTAAGATAGTACAGTTACGTAAGAACTTAGCGTAACAGTAGATCTTCGAGAACAGCTCTTGCAGCAGGTACCTTCCCGCCCACCTTCCCCTTGGAGGCATGGCTTAAGCATCTTTTAACGAGGGATTTACTCCTTTTGTCTTCTGACGGTGGATCCTCGGTCTCCCATCTCGATGTCAGCCTCTGCGGCAGGAAGTTTCCGGCGGAGAACTGGGAATCTGGGCGGGACGCTTATGTACCACGCCTGACGTCGGGCGCGGACCAGCGTCGAGCGGTCTCCGCTGAAGATAGCTAGCTAGAATTTTTCCGTGGGGTCCTGACGCCTGCCGGCTTCAGTCCAAATGGTGTAACCTGCTGCAAGAGCTGTTCTCGAAGATCTACTGTTACGGTAAGTTCTTACGTAACTGTACTTTCACTTTTAAAGGGGACTGACCCTAGAGCTCGAGATCTTCCTGTACTCATAGTCTTCACCATTTATTCATACTTCTGGATTTCAGGCCGGAGGCGATGGGACTAGGGATGGGTGAAAGTTGCGAATTCCGTCTTTGGTGAGATCGGAATCTTCCGACTGTGTTCTGTGGATTGTCGCCCTGTTCCACAGACGTTTGGGGTGAACTGTGGAATAATACATTAAACTGCGAAATTTATTCCATCCGTAGTTTATTGTATTATTTCATGATACAGCCCCCCCCTGCCGATCACCGGTCCCATGTAAAATCTTTCCTTGGTGTCCAGTGGCCTCCCCCACCTGCCGATTGCTGGCCCCATGTAAAAAAAAAAAAAATTAAAATTCCTGGTGCAGTGTGGTCTCCCCCTACCTGTTGATTGCTGGACCTATGTAAACTAAAAAAAATACCTGGTGCACTGTGATTCCCCCCCACCTGCCGATCGTCAGCCCTATGTTAAAAAAAAAAAAAAATCTGTGTCTAGTGGCGGCCCCCCCACCTGCTGATCGTCGGCACTATATAGAAAAACAAATACTTGGTGTCTAGTGCCCCCCACCCACTGCGCTGGTCGCCGCTCCATATAAAAATAAAATCACTGGTCTATAGTGGTCCCCGATCGCTGGCCCAAAGTCATAAAATCCCTGGTGTCTAGTGGTCCCCCCACCCACCAATCTCCAGACCCATTTAAAAAAATACCTGGTGCATTGTCACTTGTACAAGCATGTGCTTATTCAGTGACAGCTCAGTGGGCGGCCAGATGCAGAGAACAGAGGAGGGCTGTGCTGGTCAGCCGCTTGGGGTTGGGATGGGGGGAGGGAGCGAGGTGGTGGTGGACTACCTGCTGGGGTGAAGGGTCCACTAGACACCAGGGAATGATGGAAAATGTTTTAAAAGGGGATCGGGGACAGGGAGGGGGTCCACTAGACACCAGAGAATGAGGGAAAATTATTTGGGGCTGGACCACTAGACACCAGGGATTATATGACTTGGGACTGGCGATTGGTGGGTGGGAGGGGACTGTTAGAGACTGGGGATTTTATTTTTATATGGAGCGGTAATCGGCAGGTGGGGGGGGCACTAGACGCCAAGTATTTGGTTTTTCATATGGGGCCGTCTATAAGCGGGGAGGGTCACTAGACACCAAGTTTTTGTTTTTTACTTGGGGCCTGTGATCTGCAGGTTGGGAGAGCCACAGTACACAGGTTTTTTTTACATGGTCTGGCGATCAGCGGGTGAGGGGAACCACATTCTTTTACAAGGGGCTGGCAGTTGGTTGGGGAGTGCAGTGGGCGGCAGTAAGGGGGTAGTTAATGGGTTAATGAATTAAACTATGGGGGAAGAGCTGACCACTGACAGTGATCAGTTCTGTGGAATTTTTTCCACGCAACTTAATATGTTAACCCGCTGTTCATACATTTATTCCGCTGTTTTAAGGTGGAATTTTCATGAAAGTTGCCAAAATGATTTCCGAACTATCCATAAGTGGAATTTTTTTGCAACCCCCCTAGCTGGGACCCTGTGGGATCCAAAGATCTTCAGAAGAGCTGGTGCCGAGGTAGAGCCACGCATGCATGGCACAGCGAGACTGGCTCGCACTGTATAGGCTATCTCGGTGTTGACCCTTCAACCACCTCTGTTCCTTTTTTCCCCACCGTCAAGTGCGTTTCAGTGACGAAGTCGCTCACCTGCCGGGAGTCAAATGTTTGTCTATACTACAACAACGTTTAGTTACTTCAGTTTTAGTTTGTTTTGTTGTTTTCCATTAAAAAAAAAGTAAGAAAAGTTTTTATTATTTTTCTTCTTCAGCTCTGCTGATCAAAGGAATAGACAATTGATGGACATAATGACGGTTGGGACTCTCCGTTGGAAGGCTGCTCTGGCAGCTGGGCTGTGTCTGGCCCACCGCCCTCTCTGGGGGGGGTGGTGGCCGTGGGTAGTCCGGTGCTTGGGAGGGAGGGAGGGAGGACAGTCTTCCTGTAACCACAGAAAGAAGCAGGCTCATTCCTGATCCAGGTTGGAGACCTGGCACTGCTCTGCCTTGAGTTCTTCCTCTTCCTGTCGCAAAAGGGAGAAGTACCACTCGAGGTTGCCCTCTGGCATGTCCACCAAGAGGTCTTCGGTGGTCGGGAGTGGCAGGCCGTCTCCTGTTCCATCCAGTTCTCTGACGGCCTCCGCTCATGATCACTCTGACTCTCGACACCGGAGCCCTGCTTTGTCTTCTTCTGGGTTTTGTAGTAGGCAGTTTCATCATTGGGCTGCCCTTATAGAGCAGTGGGTACAGCGTCTGTCTCATTTGCCCTTTCTGAGAATCTGGTTACAGGGCCCTCGGGCCTAGGAGCCTCGAAGCTGTAGTTGGGTCCTTTGGGGCAGGTTATGCATTCAGCACCAGCAGTGGGATTTTTTCCCCTTGGCGGTGCTGGCACCACCAACGCCGGTTCCACATGCTTTTCCCGCTCTTTCTGCTTTATCGCAGGGACCAGCACAGGTACCATTCCCTTCCCCTTCCTTTTCTTCCAGGTCTGGAATGGGTCTTTCAGGCGGCGCCGGTCACAGGCCATGTTCGGTGCCTCCTTCTCGAGCTTGAGGTAAAATTGAGCTCTGGCCTGGGCTCTCCCTCTCCTGCTAGGGGCCGGAGCCCTGTGGTGGGTCGGGACATGGACACCCTTCTGGATCTGTACAGCTCCGATCTCCTCACCAGGGATCTTCTCCCCAAGGGCTTCACCCTGCTGGCTCTGGGTGGATTGAGCAGCAGGTGGTGGCTGGGCAGCACAGTCCCTTCACTAGGGAGGGTTCCCCTGCTTGTGCCCACAGCTTTGACAGAGGGACATCAGTCTGCCAGGACCATTCTTTCCACCCTTCTTCATCTCTGCCTCCTCCTCCTTTCTCACAGGTCTTTCTGGTCCCTTGTGTCCCCTTACTTGGGAGCAGTGTAGGGTGAAGGCGAGTGCTTTCCCTCTTTATTTTAGGGCCGTTGATGAGATGGTGTTTTCGTCTCCTCCTTCAGCTTCATCACACCCTATGCAGAGTCCTTCCACGTCGTCGACTTCCTCCTCCGAGGAAGAGGACTCCCATTCTTACCAATCCTCTGATGCTGATTTCATGGAGTATCATCAGTTCCTGACGATGATGTTGGAGGAACTCCATATTTCCCCTTCCACCTAACACAATCCTTCAGCATGCAATGCTGGCGTTCTTTGGGGAATACATCAAGAATCATGGTGATCCTCCATGGCGTGTCCTATGGAGGCGTCCCACAGTCTAGCAGCTTTCTGCTTCCCCTTTTCCAGCCCCTCGGAACTGTCAGTGCAAGTATTGCTCTCCCATTTGGTCTCCAGGATCTATGCCCCATACTGAATGAGGGTTGGAATGGCTGGATACCCCTCCTGGGCGTCTGCACCGGTCAAGAGTCTGCCCTGCGGAGTTCAATTGCTGGAGCAGAAGAGTTTTCTCTTCAGCACGCTGCTTACTCTCCATCTCGGCACATCAGGCACACATGGTGGCCTTTGAAAGATGCATATGGGCTATGCTGGGTCAGATCCTGGCAGCCATGCCTGATAGTGAGGCCGTCAAGCGAGCCATTGCCATTTCCACTCAAGGCCTGGAGCTGGCGAGACACCAAATGCAGACATCTTATGATGCCAACACGGTAGCCTCCAAGATTATGGGAACAGTGGTCTTCATTAAGCGGACAGCATGGCTCCGCCTATCCCAGTTGTCACCCTTGGCCCAGTGTAGGGTAAACTGTCTCGCCATTCCGGGGGGGGGGGTCCTGATTTTTCTCCCGCAGGGCCAAGCGAGAACTCTCTGTGTGTCCTCCCTCTCCTGCAGGCCAGGAGGCTCAGCCTGATCCTGACCAGTAGTGGGTGTGGCCAGACCTGTTATGGGCTCCATCCTTTTGTGAGCCCCCCACAAGAGGCTGAAGGCTAATCTTAGCCTTCAGGGAGGTGCCAGCACTACTATCGTGGTGCTTGATACTCGCCGACCAGTGATGAATGGTAAAGATTGATACAGGTAAGATGTGAAAATGATGTACTTACTGTAATTCTTGATTTTCCTGTGTATCTTCAACATTCATCACTGTTTCCTGCCCTCCGTCCTCTCTTGTGCCCCAGTCTCCTGGGCTGTACCTCCACCCTGCTTGCTTTCCTCCCAGTTGAGGCCAGTTGCAGGTACAATCCTGCTGGCACCTCCGAGTTCCCTGTCACTTCTTCTGAAGCACCAGGGACCCACCTCTGGTGGGAAGGCAAGCAGGGGCTCTTGTCTTTTTTTCGTAGAGGCTCCTCAGGGCCCTTCATGGCTGTGATGGGGGACTCTCTTAGGGACTCTCTGGACCAAGGGGATCCTGTCCCTCGCAGGCTTGTCTCTTTCCTAAGAGTACATCCAGTTTCCCTGATTGAGTTCCCATCGCTGTCACAGGGACTCCAGGGACCTTCTACTTTTGGTGAAGCCCTAAGCAGCTCACCTTTATTCCCTGCAGATAACCGGCTCCTAGGTCTGCATGGGTCAGAAGCCCCTTGGATTCACCCAAAGGTCCTTGGCCTCTTCTAGAGGTTTCCTTTCTTTCTCTCACCACCCTTTGTGGTGCTGGTCATAAGGGTCAATAACTTTCCTACTCCCTAGGACCTTTTTTCCTTTTGGTCTCCGAGGGGACTGTGACAGGGTTGAATAGGCCCTGTCCCATTTGTTATGCAGAAGGAGTTAAATGCAAGGATCTGTTCTATCATCTCATTTTCTGTCTCTTGTCTGTCTAGTTGTACAACCAAATTTTCTTGTGAGACCTAGGAACTGATCACTCCGTTGGTTTTGCAATTCTCCGCCTCTCGCTATCTCTGCCTTCATTTGCTAAATTCGCATATCTGCAGTTGTAAAAAAAAATGTTAATCTCTGTGTAAAACTGTATGTGAAGCTGTGATCCCTTTGTTTAAACTGTGTATAGTTATACTGTTGAAATGATTGCAAAAAGCTATTTGGAACTCCAGGGTTTATCCTGAGAAGCTGATTTGCAAACCGTCTGAGATGCTGGCAACAAGAGGTCAGTTCTGGGTCACCATGTACTGTTTTGCTGCTCCTGCAAGGAACGAAACTGACAAGAACATTCTGTGAGAAGCAGGCTCTCTTAATGAGTTCCAAGACAAAAACTTATAAAAAGAACAACAGTGCTTTTGCTAGAGAGACAAGGAGAGTGAGAGACTGAAACTTGGAATTAAGAGATACCCTCAGAAGAAGGACTTTGTTTTCTCTGTTTGTACTGACTTTGTAAATAGTTATACTGAATAATTTAAATTTTTTATTTTACTGTTATTGAAAAAAATAATACACTATTTGTGAATTTTGAAACTGCTCCTGGTTTTCCTACACTTCGTGATCTATGCCTCGATGAGAGGGACTTTGTCCCAAGGTGGGTCCTGTCCCCACGTCTTGTTGCAAGTGGAGAGAGTGGTCTGAGAGCGAATAGCCCTTCTCCTCCGGCGGACCTTGAGGATTGCACCTGGCCTGACATCAGCTTGGCATCCTGTCGGATGCTCACTCCTGCAAGGTGTTAACTCCTGGCTGTGCCCTCAGCAGACTCTGTTCTCCTGAATCTTGTGCCCTCTCAGCTATGCTCACCTGTCTCCTCAAAAAAAAAAAATAGAGTGCATATTAAGGTCCCCCTTTTTGGTCCACCAGGAGAAGCTTCGGGCACTTCTGAGGGGATGTTCCCCCACCTTCCTGTCTCTCTCTCTCCATCTCTCTCACCCTCTTGCCTTCATTTCTTTAACTTTTCTTTCCTCCCTCTTTCTCCACCCCTTTTCTTACCCTCTGCTAGCCTGCCTGGCAGTTGGGTTCCTTCTATCACACCCTTTTAGAGTCCCACCCCTGCTCTTGTGGCAGGCTTTTTCCTTTTTCAGTTGATATCCTTTCCTTTTCCTATTCCTTGGGCTCCCTTGCCCCACCCACCTACCCCTTTTTCCTCTATCTCTAGTTTCCCTGGCCAGCAAGCAGAACTTAGGTAATGTAGGGGCCGGTATCCGATACTGGCTAACCCACAAGCGCAGCATAGTACGTTGGCCTCAAGGGTGGCACCGTCTCCGACGTTGGACCCTCCTCCTGATATAAAGAAAGCTTTTTAAAGGTTAAAAGCTTCCCACTGGGTCCTAGCGCATCCTGCTTGAACCCACCAGTAATGAATTGTGAAGATACACAGGAAGGTCAAGAATTAAGGTAGGTATGTAATTTTCATTTCTCAACCCTCCCCTTTGGGCTTTCCTCAGATCCCAGGATGTTCACAAAGTGCTTGGCTGTGGTGGCAGCACACCTCAGAAGTCAAGGGGTGCAGTTTTTCTCCTGCCTGCATGACTGGCTGGTCTCAAGAAAGTCACAGCAGCAGACCAAGGCCTCTCTTCTTTTGACCCATAACACCCTGGAAGGTCTGGTCTTCCTCATAAATGCCCAGAAGTCCCAGACAGAGCTGGTTCAAGTGCTGGATTTTATAGAAGCAGAGATCTTACTTCGAGAGGGCTCTTGCAGTAGGTAGTTACATATAGGACTGATGTCGGCAGGAGGCAGGACACCACAAAAATATTTCTAGCTAGCAGTCTCTGGTGAGGGACCGCCCCCATGTCAGGTGACCAGCGTCCACCTTCCAGTTCTTTCCCACCGTTAGCTCATGCCAGTGCCTCGCAGAAAAGTTCCCTGCTCGTCAGGCTCTTTCGTCGGTATTTTAACCGAGTATTTTTGATTTTTTTTCTTATCATCCATCAGGTATTCGTCGATGTATGTCGTCCCCTACACCCTTCGAGCACAAAAACAAGTGCGACTTGTGCGGTCTTAACTCCCGCTGGGGCGGCCCTTTCCCTATGCCTTTTTTGCCTAGGCCCGACCATCACGGTAAAGAAGAGCCAGCACTGCCTTAGTTTGTCGACCCACCCAGAAGGCGGCAGCAGTCCTGGAGGCCCATATTTTGAAAAAGAAAATGAGCTCCATGGAGAAAGAATTGAAAAAGCTTCAGCAGGCGTTAGCTTCCTCTGAAGGCCATCGCAAGAAAAAGGACAAAGAAAAGCACCAGAACAAGGGTTCCTCTGCCACCGCGACTTCCTCGGGAGTTGGCGTGCTAAAGGTAACGTTCTCCCAGGGGGACCGCTCCACGACGGCTGCCTTAGAGGCTTCTAAAGCGGCATCGGCACACCGTCTGGCTCACGCTTGGAAGCGCCGAGCCTCCGGGCTTTGGAAGCCTCTGCTCCCAGTAAAAGCCATGGCGGCCTACAGGTGTGAGTGGCTCCGATAAGCTGGATGTCTGCTCCTCCGACGCCCGCACGGAGAAGGTCGGTAAGTCGCCTGACCCTTCGGGGTGGTGCGCGGCCCCCATTCTGCCCAACCAGACCGCCCCTCCATCGCGGCCTGTCTCCAGCGATGGGTCCGTTAAGTCGGATGCCGGCCCCTCCGGCGCCCGCCTGGATCCCGCTTCTAAGCTGCACGTTGGTTCGCCCGACGTCTGCACAGCGGATGAGCTGACGCCGGACCCCCCCCCCACATTCATCTTTCCCGGCTCCCTGAAACCCTCGCTGCCCTCCAGGGACCCTGAGTCTCCTCACCCCATCCCGAGGATTTCTCCCCCATCCCGGGCGAGCTGAGTTTCCTGTTCCACATCCATCAGACCGTCCACCTGTTGGTCTGACCGGTCGATATCGGCTCCGGCGCCGGTGTTGCTGACTCGGGTGACATCCCGCTCCCGGATGCTGCCCTGACCAAACCCTCCGCCCCCAGACGCCTTCTGCTTCAGAACTGCCATGGGGCGGTCCTGAAACAGACAATCTGCTCTGGCATCCCCTGGATCCCGGGTACCCGACCCTGTCGTATCCGACGCCATCATACCCAGGACCACAGTATCCGCGCCTCAGTACCCGGCGCCGACCTATCCGACGCCGCAGTACCCGGCGCCTCAGTACCCGATGCCAGGCTTCCCGCCATCGGGTTATGGATACGTGGCTTATGGGTATAATCCATACCCATATCCCTCTGCTCCTCCTCCTCCTCCACCACCCCCCAGCTGCCGGTGGACCTGCGGGAGACTCTGGCCTCCTGGTGGGCTGAGGCCAAGGCTCAGCTCACCAGAGAGGTGGAGAGTCGTCTTCCGATGCCGGTGCTGGTTCCTCATCGTCCACGATGACAAAACTCCTTCCCCACCTCTGGACACCAGGACTAAACCCTCTGGGTCCAGAGAGGGGCAGGACACGCTTCCCAGAGGGCTTCCCAAGGGTTCCGCTCCTCCCCCTCATCGGGGGAGGGTGTCTACCTCTTCCTCATCGTCTTCTTCCTCAGACACCTCGGATGCTTCAGACAGTTGTTCTGAGCAAGATGACGAATCATGCTTTCCGTCCAAGCCCCGGCCAAGGACTCCTCCGAAGTCTCCTCTGGAGGATCCTTCCTTCACAGAGTTGCTAGGAAAGATCCAGAAAGTCCATAAGTGGCAATCCTTGGAGCCAGATCGCGAGCGTAAAAAACTTGCTGAGTATCTGGATCTGCCCGTGACAGCTCCCACTTTGGTGCCACCCTGGATCAAGCCTCATGCCGACCTTATTACCACTATATGGAAACAGCCGTCGGCCTTAGCCTCACTTCCTAGGAAGTCGAACAGGCGATACCAGGCTCCCGAGGGTGTTGACTATTTAGACTCTCACCCTCGAGCTGACTCAGTTTGATTAACGCCGTTCATGGCCGGTCAGCTCAACCCAAACACCTAAGCTCGTCTCCACCTGACAAGGAATCCCACCTTCTGGACCAGTATGGCAAGAAGATTTTTGCTTCTTCCATTCTGGGTATTAGGGCCCTGAACTATGTCGGCTACATGGGGGATTACCAGAAGGCAGTTCTCAGTGAGGTGGAATCTAAATTGGACTCCCTTCTGGACTCTCAGGTCAAGCAGGAAGTGGCTGACCTTGTCTGCTCTGCATGTTCGGCCAGTCGGCACATCCTTTGTGTGACCTACGATGCAGTGGACACTGCTGGTTGGAGCTCAGCTTTCGCCGTAGGCCTACAGCGTCATGCTTGGCTCCGAGTGTCAGGGTTGGTCCTGGAAGTGCAGTCCGCCATCCAGGGAGCGCCCTTCCGGGGTTCAGTGCTGTTCGGGAGTGATGTCAAAGACATCGTCACTGACCTGCAGGAGAAGGGGATGGCACTAAAGTCTATAGACTCAATGTATCATCCCCATCAATCGCAGCGCCGTCCCTTTTGGAGAGAATCACTCAAAGCGAGACCACAGGAAAGGGGCCACTAAACGCGGGCCCCCAGCTGCCAAGCCCCCACCCAAAAAGCAGCGGGAGCTTCAGCTGTGGCGCTGCCACACCACCTGACTCCTTCCTCTCCACAGCCTCCAGGGCTTCCGGAGGGAACTGGTAGGAGAGGAGGTTTCTCTCCACCTTCCGGGCTGGGAGAGATAACATCAGATTCATGGGTGCTCCAGCTAATGCAGAAGGACACTCAGTAGAGTTTCTGCAGAAACCACCTCATCACCCTCCCCCAAGGTCGTCGTACTCTCGGGAACATCATCTTCTGGTCCAGGAAGAAATTTCAGCACTTTTGCTGAAAGAGGCAATAGAACCTGTCCCCCTTCCCCTGCAAGGAACAGGTTACTATTCCCACTTTTCCTGATCCCGAAGAAAACAGAAGATGTAAGACCTATTTTAGATCTCAGTTCCCTGAACATTTTCGTGGAGTACAAGAGGTTCAGAATGTTCTCACTGCAGAGCCTTCTGCCCCTCCTCCGCTCGGGCCAGTGGCTGTGCGCTCTGGATATGCAGGACGCTTACCTGCACATAGCTATCCACCCGTCTCACCTCAGATATCTCTGTTTTGCTTTCCAGAGGGACACTACCAGTTCAAGGCACTTGATTGGCCTCTCTCGGTTCCAAGTATTTACAAAATGCCTTGCGGTAGTGGTGGCCCTACCTCACGTGCCAGGGTACAGGTTTTCCCGTACCTGGACGATTGGCTTCTGGTGGCCTCGTCCAGGGAGGAACTCCTGCACTGCCTCTCCCTTACCCAGCAGGTCTTTGCCTGTCTGGGTATTACCATCAGCCATTCCAAGTCTCACTTGATCCCATCCCAGAGGCTCCAGTTTATTGGGGTGATACTGGACACGACCCTAGGCAGGGCCTTCCTGCCACCAGACAGGGTGGCCACACTCCAGACTCAGGTAAGCCTGTTGTCCGGCCGCAGACGGGTCAGTATAAGGTCGGTTCTTCACCTCCTTGGGCTTATGGCGGCTGCTATCCCAACAGTCCCTTGTGCTTGGCTCCACATGAGGGTCTCTTAGTGGACACTTCGCTCTCAATGGGATCAGTTGGTAGATGACTTGGACCAGTTGATCCTAGTCTCCTTTCCCATGATTCGAAACTTGCAGTGGTGGATGGTTCGAGAGAACCTTCTTTGGGGAGTTCCATTCTTCCTTCCTCCCTCCTCCCTCCCAGACTCTGACCACAGACGCCTCGGGCAAAGGTTGGGGAGCCCATCTCGGTCCACATTGGACCCAGGGCTCTTGGTCCAAGCTGGAACAATCCCTGCACATCAGTGTGCTCGAGCTTCGGGCAGTGCTCTATGCCCTCCAGGATCTCCACCTGCATCTTCTTCCAGGCCACCTAGCCGTCCAGACGGACAATATATGTGTGGTATGGTACATCAACAAACAGGGGGACTCGGTCCTACCCTCTTTGCAGGGAAGCGATTAGAGTTTGGGATTGGGCAGCACAGCACAACATTCACCTCAAGGCAATTCATGTTCCAGGGGTCGAGAACTCCTTAGCAGACAAACTAAGTTGCTCGTCTGCTCAAGCTCACAAGTGGGAACTGGATCAGGGGTCCTAGGCGATATTTTAAATCGTTGGGGAACACCTCAAGGTGGACCTGTTAAACTTCACCTTTAAGCATAAGCTTCCCAACTTCTGCTTGCTCATTCAAGAGCGAGGCATTTTCTGGAGAGACGCTCTGTCTCTAGATTGAAAGGACAGATTCGTCTATGCCTTCCCCTCGATTCCTCTGATCCTGCGTGTCTTGCAGAAACTCGGCTCAGAAGGAGCACGAATGATTCTGATCTCTCCTTTCTGGCCCAGGCAAGTTTGGTTCTCTCTTCTGCAACAACACTTGGAGGAACCTCCTCTTCCTCTTCTGCTGTCACGAATTTTGCTGACCCAGGATCAGGGGACCCTTGTCCATCCAGGTCTCAGGTTTCTTCAACTACATGTGTGGCTCCTGCAGACATAGCTCAAGTCCGCTTTGGGGTTTCTCCCCAGGTGGTTGAGATCTTGGTGCAGGCTAGGAAACCCTCCACTAGGTCTGCTTATGCCATGAAGTGGAAACGGTTCTCAATCTGGGCCGCTTCAAAAAACTTCGAGACTTTCTCCTGCTCAGTTGGGCGACTGCTGGAGTACCTGCGCCATCTCTTTGACCTGGGTATTAGTCACTGGTCTCTGAAGGTACACATGGCGGCCATTTTGGCCTACCATGTTCCCTTCACAGACAGGACATTTGCTCAACTGGAAGTCTCTAAGACTTTCCTCAGAGGGGTTCTTCACTTGAGACCCCCTATCCGAGTTCCAGCTCCTCCTTGGGATTTGAACTTGAGAAACTTACTTTGCCTCCTTTTGAACCAGCGGCCTCAGCAGACATGAAGTTCCTTTCATGGAAGATGCTCTTCCTAGTGGCCATTACCTCTGCTCAGAGGATTTCCGAGCTCCAGACCCTGATGTGTAAAATCCCGTACTTGATTTTTCACAAGGAACGTGTGGCTCTGCGCACCAATCCTAAGTTTCTCCCCAAGGTGGTAGCGGAATCTACATTAAACCAGTCCATAGAGTTACCCGCTTTCTTTATGCAGTACTCCAGTCGGGGGGAGTATCTGCTTCCCACTATGGACGTTCACCGGATCCTGAGATACTACACTAACAGAACAAAGGATCTCAGGAAGATTGATCAACTGTTTGTCTCTTTTGCACCCAAAAGAGAAGGCAATGCTGTTTCTAAGCAATGCCTGTCTAAATGGTTGGCGCATTGAATCACCTTCTGTTATAACAAGGACAACAAGACCCTTCCGGGTCAAGTAAGTGGACACTCCACCAGAGGTGGCATGTTTCAAGAATGTGTCAGTGGCAGACATCTTTGCTGCCGCCACTTGGACTTCTGTCCATACATTTACAAAACATTACAGTTTGGATATTGCCTCTCACCGTAGAGCAGGCTTTGGGCTCACTGTTCTGCAAGACCTCCTTTCTTAAGGCCTTCACAGCTAGAGGATCTGCTTTGAGTAGCTTTCCTCCTCCCGTGTGCTTCTTCTTGTTCCAGACTGCTTGGGACTCAGTCCTATATGTAATTACCTACTGCAGGACCCTCTCGAGAAGTAAGATAGTACAGTTACGTAAGAACTTACAGTAGAGTCTTGAGAGAGCTGTTGCAGTAGGTAATACCTTCCCGCCTCCATCCCCCTAAGCTTTTTCAGCTCCTTTTCCAGTGAGGAAAATATCCACTTCTCTCTCTCGTCCAGCCTCTTGTGGCCTGTGGTGGGAAAGAACTGGAAGGCAGGCGTGAGGGATCGCCCCTTTATACTGACGTCTCCTGACGCCGGTCACCTGACGTGGGGGCGGTCTCTCGCCAGGGACTGCTAGCTAGAAATTTTTCCATGGGGTCCTGCCAATGTCAGTCCTATATGTACTTACCTACTGCAAGAGCCTCTCTCTAAGATCTACTGTTACGGTAAGTTCTTACGTAACTGTACTTTTATTACCCTCCTGGGGATAGAAAATCTAATAATTTTGTGACGTCCTTTGTCTTTGTCTTGGACCAGCTCAGGCCAGCAAGACACTTCCTCCAGCTGTAAGGTCTTATGGCCTCCTGCACAGCTCTTGTGGCAGGGGCCAGATTTTAAATAAGAGACATCCAGTACCACTTAAGGGCCACTGGTCCCAAAGTGAGAGACTCCCAAGGCTGGTGCCTGTGACAAAGTCTCTCTTAAGTGCTCTGGACTGGTGGAACGAAGAAGGCAACTTCAGGGAAGGAGTGCCCTTCCAGCAAAAGTTTCCCATGGTTATTCTAACAACAGATGCCTCCCTCCTAGGCTGGGGTGCTTACCTGTACAATGTAACTGTAATTACACAGGAATCTCAAGAGCACATAACCCTCCTGGAGCTCAGAGCAGTCCTCTTGGCTGTACAGTCTTTTGCTCCCCAGGTCAAAGATCAGTCAGTCCAGGTCAGGACAGACAACACCACCACCATGTATTACATCAGCAAGCAAGGGGGGGGCACAAGATCTTCAAAGCTGTGTACAGAAGCAGTGAAGATCTGGAATCTGGCTTATTCCTTGGAAGTGCAGCTCTCATCGGTCCACCTGATAGGGAAGGACAGTGCTCTGGGAGATTCCCTTAGCAGGATCTGTCAGGGACATCACAAATGGTCCGTAAACAAGCAGGTACTGGCTACAATATTCAGGAGGTGGGGCACACTGGACATAGACCCATTTGCTTCAAGAGAGAATCACCAGCGTCCTCTTTTTTGTTGCAGGCCTCCAGCAATGAGCTTAGTCCCAGTGAATGCTCTGACCCTGGACTGATCAGGAAGATTCCTGTATGCCTTCCCTCCTTTTCTGCTCTTGCTGAAGGTATTGTTGAAGCTGAGAAGTCAGCCAACCACGTCAATACTGGTATCCCCAAAGTGGGCCAGGCAGGTCTGATATTGCCTTCTTCTTGCCCTTTCCATCAAGCAGCCCATTCGTCTCCCACTGAGGCACAACCTGCTGACCATATCACAAGGCAGAATCACCTTCCCAAACCTCAGGTCTCTTCACCTTAAGGCATGGTTCTTGAAGAGCTAGAGTTTTCTGACTTCTGCCTTTCTGAAGAAGTCCTGCAGGTCCTTAGAGTTTCCAGACAGTCAGCCACTAGGAAAACGTATGCTTCCAAAAGGAAAAGATTTTCTCTGTGGTGTGCCCCTAAGCAGCTCAACCCTCTAAAGGCAGACCCATCCATACTTTTAGATTACTTGGTCCATCTCCAAGCCTCAGGCCCTCTACCCTGAAGGTACACCTGGCTGCCATATATGCCTCTGTCTCAGCAGGTAAGGAGAAAACAGTGGCCTCACATCCCATTTTCAGAAAATTCATCGGAGGGCTCCTACACCTGCAGCCCCTAATTTGGGACCCAGTCCTTCCCTGGGATTTGAATCTGTGCATAGCAAAGCTCATTGTCTCCCTTTGAGCCCATGGCTACTGCTGATTTGAAGTATGTCACTTGGGAAACAGTGTTCCTGGTGGCTATAACTTTGGTCAGAAGGGTGTGTGAGCGCAGGCCCTCTGCACGGACCCAAATTACATCATCTTCCACAGGGACAAGGTAGTCCTAAGGACTGACAGAACATTTCTTTCTAAGGTAGTGTCTGAGTTCCACCTGAATCAGTCCATCACTCTTCCAGTGTTCTTTACAGCAAAATCCAGTCCTGGAGAGCAGAGGCTTCACAGCCTAAATGTTACGAGGGCACGTAGTTATTACCTGGACCATACTAAGGGCCTGAGATCTTCACACTCACAGCTGTTCCTCACGTGTGGTGAAGTGGGCAAGGGTAGGCCAGCATCAGAGAGAACAGTTGCTCACTGAATAGTCTTCTGCATACAGTTCTGTTACAGTAAAACTGGCAAACTACCTCCACAATTCCTCAGGGCACGCTGCATGTGTGGTACCTCTGCCTATGTGGCAGGTGCAAGAGATGTCCCCTTGCTAGAGATTTGTAAAGCAGCTACCTGGAAAACAGTACACACCTTTACAAAAGACTATTGCCTGGATGCGAAGTCCAGAAGGAATGCCAGGTTTGGCACTGCTATCTTGTAGAACCTTTTTTCTAAATAGGTTCAGTACTCAGGCTCCAAAGGCACTGCTTTGTACTCTTCACTAGTAAGCATGGTGAGGGATTCAAGGGGTTAGAAGAAAATATTATGTACCACAGTAATACTGTTTCTTCCAAGGGATCCCTTACTTATAAGGGATCCCTTGGAAGAAACAGTATTACTGTAGTAAGTAATGTTTTCTTCTCCACCATCTTCCTTAGCCTATATATATCCTGGATGGCTGATGCACCAGCAAGGCATTTAACCATTTTACTCCCCTTCTCTCCCCCACCCACCACCTTCTCTACTCCCCTAATCATTGAGTCCCTAATCACTAAGACTCTCCTTGCTGACTTCCTTCTGCTCACCCCCGCGGGTGTTACTAAGTCATCCTGCCCATTTCCTCAAACTGACTCTGATTCCACACACACACCCCATGGAGTCAGTTACCTGAGCCTCCTCCTGGGGTGCAAGGCCATTTTCTGTCTGGATAGTGTGAGACTGATCAAACCCCTTGTGGCTGCCCCTGCCGCCCTTCCTTATTACCACCACACTTCAGACCGCTGAGTCAGTGGACCTCTGCAGGAATGGAGGTGTGGGGAGTGGACCCCAGCTGAGCCAGTGCCACAGCTAAGATATTTTATCTGTTTCTGCTACCAGCAGAGCATAGAGCTCTGCAATGGTCCTGCATATGGGGCAGTGCCCCCTAGTCCAGAGCATAATCCTGAAGAGGCATGCCCCACAGTCTCCACAAGTGACTACCTCCCCACTGTATCTCATCTCTATACTGGTCCTATGATAGCTCTGTGTGATAACTAAGGTTATATATAGATCTAGGGGGAGGAAAAAAACATGACAGAATACTGGATGGGTGGGGTTAAACAGAACACTGTGGCAGAGGAAAGAGACCTGGGCCAACAGGGCAGATCTTACAAAGATCATCTCAAGGCACTGAACATGTCACTGGAGACTAGGTGAGCAAGGGAGGATATGATTGAGATCTTCAAGTTCCTGAAGGGAATGAACAAGGTAAACTGTAGGGAACTATTTAGCAGGACTATAGAACCCAAGGTCCTAAGTGGAAGTAGGGGGAAAGTTTAAGAGAAATGTGAGGAAGGTATATTTTACGGAAAGGGTGGTGGAGGCATGGAACAGTCTGCTAGTGGAGGTTGTGGGTGCCAAGACTGTAAATGGTTTCAGGCATGGTTGGGACAGAGTGAAGGGTCTGATGGTTGCTCGTATCTGCAGCAGGAGGGAAGGGGAGCAGTGATGTGGACCGGGAGGGAGAGAACGCTATATAGACACGTATGTACTAGGGCAGAGGAAACTCTGGGATGACTGGATGGACCTTATGTCTTTTTTTCTGCTGCTATTGTTTCTGTTTCTAAGACCAAAGAGCGTGGCTGTATGGAAACAATATTCTTGATGATTTGGAATTACAGTAATTAATTTTCTAGGTATGTGGATATGTTGTTCAATTCACACTTACTGGCAGGTTCCTTGTCGCTTTAAATCTTGCCGGAAGGTCTTCACGCTGGTTCCTCCCACCCACCCGGGTGGTAAAACTCTCGGCTCCGCCCCATGACACCAGATCTTCCTTACCGCTTGGAAGCTCAGGTTCCCTCCTTTGCGCTCTGGGTTTTAGGCCTGGATCCAAACTCTTCTGTTAACCCGAAGCTAATTTTAAATTTTCAAGACTTCGATCTTTATCTTCCCTCGCGGCTGCAATGGACAGATCAACTCCCGTATTTCGTCGGTGCCCCTGTGGGCAGAAGATGTCTTGGACTGATCCGCACTCCATGTGCATTTACTGCCTGGGGCTTGGCCACGATTCGCAGGCCTGCGACTTGTGCAAGTCCTTTTCGGCTACGGTCTTAGAGGATCGCGCTGCCAGATTACAACTTGGGCGCCCCGAGAAAGGTTATCCTCTGGTCAAGTCGAAGGAGGCCCGTTGGGCGGTGTCCATGGCTGCAGGCTCGGCTGAACAGCTCAAATAGATGATTGCCCTCAAGAAGGAGGAGGCAGCCCAGGCCTCAGCGTCATCATCCTCGGTCACGGCATTTATCCCGCTTTCCTTGGGCTCCTCCTACACAGCTTAGTTCAAGGAGCTTTGTCAGTCCCTCTCCACCAAGGGAGAAGGGCCTTTGGGACATTCCTCTTGGTCCAAAAAGAAGGACTCTAAGGGTGAGTCCCACTGTCGACGTTCATGGGAGCGGGAGAGGTCCCCTTCCCCGGATAGTCAACACTCTACTTCGATCGAGGTTGCGGCTAAGGCTGCTGGCTTCACAGTGTCCCCGTCAGGTCAGCTGGCCGAGACACCCATCGACACGGTCTAGATTTTTCTCGACCTGTCGGACGGTCTGTCGACTGGAGAAGCCGACAACCCTTCTTCACCGGTTCCCCTGGTGGAAATCGAGGACTTGCCTGTGCCTCCTGTGCCGGAGTCCCTGGTTAAGGTCCCTGAACCGAGGGAGAAGCAGGTTTCCCCCGCCCCATCCCAGACCCACCCTCGGAATCCCCGAAGGTCTCGTTCGCAGGCCTTTTCCAGGTCCAGCTGATCCCGCTGACATCGGTGGTCTCGGTCTCAGCACCATGGAAAGCAGAGGTGCCGCTCATCCTCGTCATCGTCCTCTTCGGAGGGTAGCCTCCAGCGCAAATTGCATCGGCGCTACGAGGATCTAATGTGGCAGCACCTCCTTTTGTCCAGGAATAAGCCGACTCTGTCGCCTTCCCCGGCCATTAAGTGGCTGTCACCGGAGCGGCCGAAACAACCCCTCGTGGTAGTCGAGGGGCCGAAGCCGGCACTGGCTGTTCAGCCGAAACCGGCTGCGCTACCCATTGTGGTGGAACCCCCGCCTCCACAACCTAAGTCTGGGGCCCCAACCAAGGATTCTTGGTTGGGTCAGGGCTAGCCCAACCGGTTGTCGGTCACCCTCACTCCCAATCAACCTCGGCAGGTGGAGGGTGGCTCAGGTGCTCGGCAGCTGTTCGCAGACTCCTCAGAGTCTGATGACGACTCCTCTTTGTTCTCCAGGCCGCTTGACCTGGAGTCCACTGTGGGTCAGTCGGTGGAAGAGAGCCCATCCTCGTTCCTTGGAATGCTTCGGCTCATCTCAGAGTCCACTGGGATGAAGCTTGAACCCGTTTCAAAATGGGCCAAGTATCCCCTCACGGAGATACTGGACTGAGGGGATTCCCCCACGGAGGCCTTCCCGGTGGCCAAAGCCATTGTTGGCCCAGGGCTGGAGCTATGACAGCGGCCAGCTTCTTGTCCATCACCTTCGGCCAGGATGACTCGGAAATATGCTGTTCCCACTGGTTCACTCTCCGGTTTCTCGGAGCATCCCTCCGCGGAGGGGTTAGTGACTGACAGCATTTTCCGGCATTTCAGGAATGCTCGGAATGTGGACAGCCACCCGATAAGGAGTCCAAGAAACTGGACTATTCCAGGTGGAAAGTCTATGCTGCTTCCTCCCTAGGCCTTCATCATGCCAGCTCGGCCATTCTGATGGCACACTTTTCACATGCCCTTTTGGGCTCCCTGGATGAGGTGATTCCTCATCTCCTGGTTAACCTTCAAACAACGGTCAAGCAGGTGCGGGATCAGGGAAGGGCAGTAGCCAAACAGCAGCTCTGAACTTCCTTGGACATCGCTGACTCGTGTGCCCGGTCAGTAGTGGCTGCAGTTGCCATGTGCCACAGAGCATGCCTGTGGATCTCCACTTTTACAGTGGATACCCAGCACAAACTGTCAGACGTCCCCTTCTTGGGTACCGACTTGGTCCCGGGGTGGAGGGCCATCTGCAATGGATCGAGAAGTCCAACACCACCTTGGACTCGGTCATGTCTGCCCAGAAGGACAAAGGCCGCCAGCAGCAGCGTAAGCCCTTTCGTCCTTCAGCCCCTGTGGCACGTCCAGCTCAGCAACACCAGCAACAGGGCCAGCAGGCTTGCACTTGGCACCCCAAAGCCAAGCCTGCAGCTTCCTCCAGTAGGAAGCTTGGAGGAAAGGCCAGGCAGCTCCTCAGCCAGCCCTTCCTCCAAGCCTGCCCAGTGACGGGTTGAGGGTGTTGCCCCAACCTCGATCCTCACCCGGTTCCCCGTGGAAGGCAGCCCGCCACTTCCTTTCCGCCTGGTCCGATATCACCATGGACCGCTGGGTGCTGGAAGTGGTAGGAAAGGGTCTGTCTCTGGAATTTGAGCAGTCCTCACCCTATCGAGCCATCTCCCCACGGAGGACTACGGGTTCCGCAGCCTGTCTAGCAGCTCGTTGGGCCAACATTGCCCTGCTCCTCCAGAAGGAGGTGATTAAGGAGATGGCGGATCCTCCTCCAGACCCAGGGTTTGTGTCCAGGTACTTCCTGGTCCCAAAACGGATGGGTGGGGGGGCTGACGCCCCATTTTAGACCTACATGACCTGAACAAGTTCCTAAGGTCTCGAACCTTCAGGATGGTCACTGTGGCTCAGATCATTCCATCCGTGGAATGAGGCATGTGGTTCTGTTCTCTGGACCTCCAGGACGCCTTCTTTCACATCCTAATCCGTCTGTCTCACCAGCGATTCCTCCGTTTCAGAGCAGAGGGATCCCTTTACGAGTTCCGGGCCATGCTCTTCGGCCTCTCTCCAGGTCCCAGGGTCTTCACCAAATGCACGGCAGTGGTGACAGCATTCCTGTGGCGCCAAAGGGTCTGGGTGTATCCTTACCTGGATGACTGGCTGATTGCAGCCCCCTCCAAGTTGGAGGTGGAGTGGTCCTGGGATCTGGCCCTCCAGGTCTGCTCTCAGATTGGCCTCCTCATCAACGAGGCCAAATCGGAAGTCGTGCCAATGCAGGTGATTCAGTTCATCGGGGCAGAGCTTGACTCTCTTCAAGCCAGAGCACGGCTCCCGGCGGACAGGGCTGAGGTTCTTTCCTCCTTTGCTAAATCATTTCTGGTTGGGCAATTGCGCACTGCCCGGGACTTCCTGCACCTCCTGGGCCTCATGGCAACCTGCACCAGTGTGGTCCATTGGGCCTGCTGGCACATGCGTCCCCTGCAATGGGGGCTGGCCCTCCAATGGTCACAGCGCTCCAGTCCTCTGGACCAGCCAGTGACAGTGACCCAGGAGATGTGGAATGGCCTCCAATGGTGGTTTGTTCCAGCTCATCTGCAGGAGGGTATCCCGTTTGTCTGCCCAGAGCTGATGGTTACTCTGATGACCGACGCCTCTCTGATGGGTTGGGGTGCCCATCTGGGGGAGCTCAGAGCACACGGCCTCTGGTTTCCTCAGGAGTCTCGATGCCACATCAACCTGCTAGAGCTTCGAGCGGTCCGACTAGTCCTCACCGCCTTCGCTCTGTTTGTACGGGGTCAAGTGGTCCTGGTCCAGATGGACAATACCACGACCATGTACTACCTAAACCGCCAGGACGGGACGCGCTTCTTGCCCCTGTGCAAGGAGGCTCTCCGCACTTGGTCTCTCGTGAGCAGACTGGAGGTGGATCTCCTAGCCATCCATGTGGCAGGAGCCTCCAACACTCTGGCCGATGCCCTAAGCCGGGTAGGTGCTGCATCTCACGAGTGGTCTCTCCTGCCGGAGGTAGTACAAGATCTGTTCTCCCACTGGGGCACCCCTCAGGTGGACCTGTTTGCCTCCAGGGAGAATGCGGAGCTGAGGCTGTTCCATGCCCCCCCTCAGCAGGACTCACTGCAGGGGGATGCCTTCTCGAGGCCATGGACCCCGGGCCTCTTCTACGCCTTCCCTCCATTTCCCTTGATCCACAAGGTGCTTCTCAAGGCGAAGAGGGACAAGGCGCAGGTGATTCCGGTAGCCCCAGACTGGCCCCACCAGTTCTGATATCCAGATCTCCTCAGCCTCAGCTCCAGGCTCCCGAGGCGGCTTCCAACCTGCCTGGACCTGATCTCAGTCAACAAGGGGAAGGTACTCAACCCGGACCTTCAATCCCTGCACTTGATGGCCTGGTTCCTGAGCGGCTAGAGTTCCAGGCCTTGGGTCTTTCTGACGAGGTCCTCAACGTTGTTGAGGCATCCCGTAAGGAGTCGTCCAGAAAATGCTATGCTTTCAAATGGAAGAGATTCTCCATCTGTTGTCAGGATAAGGGTTTGGACCCTTCCTCCTGTTTTTTTGCTAGCATTCTGGACTACCTGTCATCCCTTTTTCAGATAGGGCTTCGGTCGACAACCCTTAAGGTACACCTGGCAGCCATCTCTGCTTACCGGGCGCGGGCCGGCAAGCAGTCGGTGGCGCAGGAGAAGGTTGTCGGGCGCTTTTTCAAAGGCCTTGATCACATATCCCCTCCAGTGCAAGAACCTCTACCTCTGTGGGATCTACTGCTGGTATTGGCTAAGCTCACGGGCAAGCCATTCGAACCGATGCACAGGTGTGATATCTCTCACCTGTCATGGAAGACCGCCTTCTCGGTGACTATCACATCAGCCAGAAGGATGGGAGAGCTCCAGGCACTTTCCATCGAGTCTCCTTATCTGGTCTTCCACAGGGACAAGGTTGTCCTACGCCCCCACAAGAAATTCCTTCTGAAGGTGGTGTTGGAGTTTCACCTTAACCAGGTGTTGACTCTGCCGGTGTTCTACCCCAGTCATACCTCGGAGGCCGAATATAGGCTCCATACTTTGGACCCTAGAAGAGTGCTCTCTTGTTACAAAGGGTGGGTGGCTGAAATTCAGGAGAGGTTGCTGGCTGTTTGTCGCTACACTGAAAGGCAGACCTGGCAGACCTGCAGCCAAGCGGACGATAGGCAGGTGGGTCACCTCCTGCATAGATCTCTGCTATAGGTTGGTGGGCATGGAGCCTCCCAAAGGGATAAGAGCTCATTCTACCCGCCATACCGCTGCTTCGGTGGCTGCTTCCAGGGACGTCCCTATCCAGGAAATCTGCAGGGCTGCTACCTGGAAGTCAGCACACACCTTCATTACCTAGTACCACATCGACCTTGAGTCACGCCGGGATGCTGTTTTTGGGACCTTAGTTCTCCAGTCCTTATTTCCCAAGTAGGGGGTGTGCGCCTTGCCTCCCTTCTCCCGGAGAACTGCTAGGAGTCTGCCAGTAAGTGTGGATTGAACAACATATCCACGTCCCTAGAAATACAGGTTACTCACCTGTAACAGGAGTTCAAGGAGTGGTATATGTTGTTCATCCACACAACCCACCCGACCTCCCTAGCTTCGACGCGCAACCTGGCTTCCAGCGGGCTAGATCTGGCATCATGGGGTGGAGCTGAGAGTTTTACCACCTGGGTGGGTGGGATGAGCCAGCTTGAAGACCTTCCGGCAAGATTTAAAGCGGCAAGGAACCTGTCAGTAAGTGTGGATGAACAACATATACTGCTCCTAGAACTTCTGTTACAGGTGAGCAACTTGTATTTTCTTTCCTTTCATGGGGATGTTAAATATGACAGTGTTATGCAAATGTAAATTTTACAGAAATTCAATCCTTGAACACAGCATAGTTTAGAAGTAAACCAGATAGATCTTTATCTTGACTTCAAAATGGTATTATAGACTCTTATCTGAGCACAGTTTCCAAGTCTAAAATAAAAGCATGGTGTCTTGGACTCATGGATGCCCTTGACTTTATGAACTGTATTCATCTTACTTGAGATTGACCCCTAATACTTTTTTTTTTATTTTAGAAGCTTGTTGGAGAAGTGTTCAACATTGTAAGCCAACAGTCTACAGCTCGGCCTGGTTGCATTATTGAACTAGATGTAATTACTAACCAGGTGAGTGATTAATTCCACCCAGATATTCCCTCCCTCCTTGACGATGCTCGGACGATAAACTGGACAACCTTATACACCCTCTCTGATATGTTTGAGGCAGAGAAATTCTTCACTGCTGCACTCCTCTGACTCTAAAATCAGCATTTCCCCCCGACTACTCATAGAGTCAGGGGAGGCTGCACTCATTGGGTTACTAAAGATCTTTTGGCCATGATGAGGGAGAGGGATAAACTATTGTCAGCCTATAAAAAGGCCCCCTCCCCTGCCCATTGGAATGATTACAGGGTGCCTATGGAACTGATGTAATCAAACTGCCCTTGCCCAAAAGCGTACCTTCTTTCAGGGCAAACAGAGAGGACGGCCTTGGTGATCGACACCGTTTTTGGGGTGAGGTCAGCTCCTTGCTCAACCCACGCACTCATAACCCTGTCATTCACCTAGATACTCTCTGGCCAGCTGACTGACCCCTGTTGAAGTTTCCAAGGCTTTCAATAAAAAGTTCACAGACCTGTCTTCCCTCCTTAGCAAGCTACCTCCCCTAACGACCCCTAGCCCTGGGCCTAATCCTGCTGAGCATCCCCCCTGCCCTAGCTCCTGAAAATCCACCCCTCCCTCCGTTCCACTTCCAGAACATCACTTCCAAGGATACTGCCTACTAAACAGCCTGCCTAGCTGGGGCAGCCCGGACAGCGATGGTCTTTTTCCTGCAATGCTCAAACTCATCTCTCCTGCCATCCTAAAACCACTCACCTACCTCTTTTTTTTTTTTTTTGAAATTGTATTTTTATCTCCTTCACTCGACATCGGAGACCCACTCTGTCGGGAATCGCTAAGGGTATTACCCCCGCTGCTGCCTGCCTGGAACCCCAGTGGCCCCTCATGGAGCTGTGGCTATGTCCCCGAGGCGGGTACGAGGTGGGGCTGATACACCCTGATCAATCAGCTTTCGTCGGGTCCCCTCGGCGGTCAGGCAGGCAGCAGTCATTAGTGCCTATACCCAGCGCTCCTTCCCCTCAGCACTCTGATGCATTTTTTACTTGTTCTAAGGGAGTGACTATGCCCAGACGTCAAGGCGTCCCCGTCCTCACTCCCAACCCTCTTTGTGTGCTCGTGTGCTTGTTGTGCCACTGGCTTCCGCCAGAGGCCAGACAAGTGCCGAGTCAACATCCCACCCTCCCGGAGAGAGCTGTCCTGGGACTGCTCAATCTCCCTCCTGCCGACCCCGGCCGGCTCAGGCTCATTCCCGAACCCCGGTCTCTGGCGTGGCGCGAGGTGTGGCATCCAGTGCCTCAACCCTCAGCACCACCGGGCTGGCTCTCACCTACCTCTTTAGCCTGGCATTGACCACCTCCTCAGTGCCTTGCATTTGGAAGCATGCCAAGGTGGTTCCGATTTTTAAATCTGGTGATCCACTATCCACAGACAACTATCAGCCTATATCCTTGCTCACCCACCTTAGTAAACTCCTGGAAAGGATTGTTCACTGGAAACTATCCAACTTCATTGACACTCACAATCTAATGTCCAGACAGTAGCACGGCTTTGGTAAGCATCATTCCTCCACATCCACCTTGGCCCTGTTTACTAATCACTTTCACAGGAACACGAACCTTGGGAGAGCAACGGGTGCTGTCTTTGTCGACCGATCTAAAGCTTTAGATCTAGTCGACCACACCCTGCTGCTCCCCTCCCTCCACAACCTTGGTTGCGCCTCTGGGACCACACGGTAGTTTCAAAGTTACCTCTTAGATAGAACTCAGTCAGTATGCATAGGTTCTGACACCTCCCCTTGCCTCCCATTCACCACTGGTGTATCTGAGGGCTCCATCCTTGGCCTACTATTATTTTCGCTGTTTATACACTCCCTCCCCTCTGACTGCCTTACATGTGACACCCTACCTTACATGGACGACCTTGTCTTCTTCTCCAGTGACAGGGCCCTTGAGAACATATCCACAGTTTTATCCAGAAACTACACTTCTGCTCACATCTGGTTCCAGTCTCACCACCTACTTGTAAATGTCAAAAAAACTAAATCCATACAGTTTGGATCCAAACCCTTCCTATCTAAGGTTGCCAAAGTGGGGTCTGCCCTCTCAGTAATTACACCGGATGATACTGTACTTGAAAATGTAGTAACCTTCAAATATCTGGGTGCAATCCTGGACCCCTCCCTCTCCTATGCTGATCATATCACCTCCGTCATCTGTCATATTAACCAGAAACTTGGTGCTGCTTATTGGATAAAGCCATTCCTGACCAGGGAAGCCCACTTAGCCATTGCCCAAGACAACGAATTACCCGTTATTGAATATTGCTTCCACATTTACTCGCACACGTCCTCTGCCATGCGTGTGCGCCTCTGCTCAACATACAACATCATTTGTCATTTCGCTTTCCTGGCGCCAGACTCCATCCATCACTGTCATCTCTACCAGGCTCTCAGCTGGCTCCCACTTCACCATAGATTTGACTTCTCACTTGGCTATATCGTGAACAGTGCCATCAGGCACGGTGATGCCTCCCCATATACGTCTCTCCTCAAGACCAGGGGTCCCTCAAGGTGCTTGCTTGCATCCTCAGTCCCCACTTTGGAAATCCTGAAAGTTTCCTCGGTGATGGTTGAAAAAGTGTTATCTGTTGCTGCTCCAACTCTGTGGAATAGTCTTCCTGCATCCGTCCACTCCCTGGACACCCACGCCATTTTCAAGGTATGTCTCAAATCCTGGGTGCTTGATGAGGCCAAGTGCCATTGCTCACCTAGTTAACCCTCCCCTCACTGACTACAACTGCCTTCCCTCCTTGTTTGCTTGGCCTCCCCCAAGTGCTCTTATCCCAGTATCACTGTGTCCTGTCTAATTCACCCTCAGTACATGTTTGTGTACTCCCACTCAACAGAGCCTCGGTGTGTTCTTGTGTTATGCACTTAATTACACTCATCACTTATCCTGCTGTAAATAATGTGCAGCTTTTTTATCTGATTATTCTGATTAACTGATTTTGTTTTAGTTTATAAGCTTGTACAGCCTCTCCTTATTTTGCTTTTTTCTATGTAATTTATGCTATCCACCAGTGATGTTTGTATATTCACTCACTTGTACTCATTGTATTATATGTTTCTCCTTCTGTATTGCCACCTGCTGTGGTCTGGGTCATGGCTGAAAATGGTCCCCCGGATCAGCGCACTTACCTGGTTACCAAAGACTTAAATAAATAAATAAATGACTTGTACATATACAAATGTTATTTTACTATAATTAATGGGTCTCCCTTTTTCCTATAGGGAAACCATGGTGTAATTTGCTGTTATTAAGGAATGTTTATAATGGCAAACACACGCACGGTTTCCCTCACTCTCTGCATGCGCCCGCTGCAGTTCATCCTTTCCTGACCGCTTGCCTTCTCTCAGAAAGTCCATCGCCAGTGGAACTCGGCAGTAAGTTATTTTTTAAAAATGTTGCTCATTTTCAACATTTACATGGATAAAAAAACATTTTTAAACATTTTAAAATAACGGGGATCACAAATGTGGGAACTGGGCGAAAACGAAACCGGACTACACCGGAACCTCTACTATTTTATAATTGCTGTGGTGAAAAAAAAAAAAAAAAAAAAGGAGACCCAGCAATTACATAAAGTAAAATATGGGGTGGTGTATAAACTCGAAGTTTACACACATCCTCAGTGCTGGATGTTCTCACAAACCCCTCAAGCTTTGCTCTCAGTGATTATGTAGCATCTAACACCTTGTGTGCGTGTAAACTTCTCGTTACCACCCCATACTTTATCCTACATGTTTACAATATGTGTGGAGATATGTAAATGATGACACATTCCCTCTAGGGGGTAAATATTATAAAGGGTGTGTGGGTAGTCATTCTAGATAGCCAGGAGGGGTATGGTTAGTGGGCATCATCTATCTAGATGCTGCTTACTGTATGGGTGTTTGTTAAATTTTATTTTTCTTATTATTCAGGTGTTACTGTTTACTATTATATTTAACAAGAAATTTTTACTTTAGTACAGCTGATTGCATATAAACTGAATTCTATGATTATTTTCATATATGTCTTTGAAGTATGTTTGCCTTTTAATGTTCTCTCTTATCTGCCGTATCTCTTCCTAGTTATACTTTTTCTTCTTTCTTGTGGGACTTGAAGATATCTTTAATTTTAGTTACACTCAACAAAATTTTGAAAAATTGTTCTGTCCTATATACATCAGTTTACCTGAATGAAGAGAGGTGGAGCAAGTTGTGGGGCATGTTGTTCATATATGGATTTCTCTAGGGTGGCCCAGTGCTTAACATTACCTGGCGGTGACATATATTATGTCAGGGTTAATGGCTCATTCCACAGCTTTTGTTACCTGGAATGTAAGAGGTCTTAATGAAAAAATTAAAGAGTGTAAAAGTTCTGAGCTTTCTTAAAAAAATAGAAGCTCAAATATCTTTTCTTCAGGAAATTCACCTAAGACAGAAGGATTACAAATTAATGAGAAAAGAATGGATAAGCCAAGTTGTTGGGTCTGGTGATAGCTCTAAGAAAGTGGGTACACTTACTCTAATTAGAGGCTTACATTTCCAGATGTCCAGTGTCATTAGAGATCAGTCGGGGTACTACTTGATTGTCCATGACAAACTAGATGAGAAGTTGGTAACTGTAGTAAATATTTATGGCCCTAGAAATACTATCCATGTGATTTTTACTACAATAAACCAGTTAATTCCTTTTTAAATAGTTGGATTATACTAGCAGGGGACAGTAATTATATTGGTGATCCGGTGCTAGATGGGTCCGCTGGTAATTATTCGTTAACTAAATCTGACAAAGATTTGTTAGCGTTACAGAAGATTGTAAACTTAGTTGCTTTTTGAAGAGTGATGAACCCTGCAGTTAAAGATTATGCATATTGGTCCTCCAGTCAAAAGTCTGGATCTAGAATTGATCAGATCTTTATCCCAATAGATAGCATCAAGGACATAACTTCCACTAAAATCTCAGTGATGACTGTCTCAGACCACTCTCCAGTGATCCTAAAAATATGCTTATTGAATTCTTCTTTTTTACCACTCTCCAATGATCCTAAAAATATGCTTATCGAATTCTTCTTTTAGGAAGAGATAGAAAGTCAGTAATTGCATCATTCCGCAGAAGGACTTAACAATAAGAGAAAAAAATTAAGGATTTGTTTGAACTGCAGGTACTAGCTGGTCCACCACTTGGGATGCCTTTAAGTGTTATATAAGAGGGGTCTTGATTGGTTTATCTTCTCAAGTGAAGAAAGATAAAACTGCAAAACTGAAAACTAAACATAAAGATCCTAAAAATGTAGAAATTGTTTGGATACAGATGATACAGTCGAAAATTGGAACAAGGGGTCCAAAGCTAAATAGATTATGATGACTATTAAGGGGGGAAGCAGAGTTTTGTATAAAGAAAGCTAACTAAACTATATAGAATGTGGGCATAAAGCAGCTAAACTCTCAGCAATCAGACTAAAACAGTCTGCCAACAAAACTAATATGAACTGTATTAAAAGAACCAATGATGGAGCATTACTATACAGCTTTAAAAAAATTTATGTGGAGTTTAGGAAATTTTACTTGGACCTGTGTGGTAACAAGTAAGTAGATAAAAATAACATGATAGAAAACTTCTGTAAGGATTTGGATATTCCTCAGGTAGAGAGAAACTTTATAGGATCTGCAGCTTATCCGTTAGGTAGGGAAATGGGCAGACTAGGTGGGCCAAGCGGTTCTTATCTGCCATCAGATTCTATGTGGCGCTAAAACAATATATTCTAACAACTGAAATACTGGGGGGCTATTAAGTAGCCAAAGAAAAAATAAGGCTCTGGGACCAGACTATTTTTCCTCTAACTTTTAATCGGTATTTAAGAATGGTTTAGCTCCATTCTTAACTAGAGTATATGAAGAATCATTTATCAGTGAGATCTTGCCTTCTTCTTTAAGACATGGCATGATAACCCTTCTTCATAAGCAGGATAAAGACCCTCTGCTTTGCAAAAATTATAGAACTGTGTTGCTAATTATCTCTGATGTAAACATTTTAGCTACGATTCTGGTTAAAAGATTAGAAAATGTGTTACTCTTTAATTCTTCCACAACAGACCGGCTTCTTGAAAGGGAGGTTAGCTGCCGATAATGCTAGAAAAGTTTTTCAGTTTATCAGTCATGCACAAAAAGCATTAATGCCTATGTGTCTACTGTAATTAGATGTGGAAAAGGCATTCCACCGAGTACAGTGGCCATTCTTCTTTAAAATGTTGTCATTGTATGGTTTTCCTACTGAGTACATTACGTGGATCCGTACCCTGTATAAGGAACCTCTGTCCTCGGTTTTATCTAATGTCATAATCTCTCCCCCTTTTCTGTAGCACTCCACATTGTCAATGGTTAATCATAACAACTGGGTATAGTGCCCCCCTACCAGGGGAATGGCACAACCCAAGCTTTAGAATGTTGGGCACATGGGGATTCCAAGCAGCAGCAACTCCCCAGTTTAGCTGTGCTGTTTGAAGGGGACAGAGCTACTTTTGTCTTCTCTCAAGATTTTCACGTTTCAGGATTTCAAGACTTCTTTTGGGGTTGCAGTTCTGCATAGCAGGCTGGTGCTGCCTGTTCCAGGGAGCACCCCTAAATTAAAATTGTGCCTGTTAAGCTGCAGCTTCAAATTTACTAAGCTGTCTTCTTTTCATTCCTTGTGTGGATTGGGAGCCACTTCTGCCTTGTTAGGGTCTCCATATAACCAAAAAAAAAGGAAAAGGTGCTACAGGTATGTTCTGGGAGTGTTTGGTCTCTGTGGGGGTCCTTTGGCTCTGGCGTCAGTTCTCCCCCCCCCCCAGCCTCAGGTTTTGTGTCTTGTACATTTCTGCAGCTATTGTGTGAATTTTGTGCACTTTAGAGTTTTTTTGGTGGTTTTTAACCTCAGACCTCTGTGTTTCCATTTGCATGGCCACCATTAGGGTTGGGTATATGCTCCTCCTTCAAGTCGCTTTCCCGCCTGTGTTTTAAGCATGCACCCATGGTGCTCACGCTTACACACAGCACAAGGAGCATTTGCGCAGTGCAATACACTATTAAATACATTGCTCTATTGCATTTGTGCACACACTGGTGCATGCACGTCCACGCTAGCATGCTAATGTCCTGCACGCACCCGCTAGTGAGTACACATGCCCATTTTAGCACTTTTTGGCGTGCTAGTCACAGTACATAGCTCAGTGATGAGTTTTTTTAGCCCAGCAAGCTATAGGTCTAATAATTATTGTTTATATATTTTTACCTGGGTTTTCCTATGATAACTTTAATTCTTGGCACCTTGGCTTATCGGAGACCATTAGTGCTCATCATGGAATTCTTCAATGTTCCTAACTCTTGCAGTCAGCCTTCTGAGTAGAACTACCCGTAGAATGGAGCGTATGTAAATGATGGAACCCATCATTATCTCGTGCCACTATTCAAATGCTGCCCTTACTAACTCCTGCATTCTATAGCTCCTATGATTTCATTTTCCGCCTAAGAAGTCAAGATGCCTCGGAGATCTCTCCTCTCAGTTGTGACTCTCCTCAAGTGTTACTAAATGTAAGTTTTTTGGGGGGTTTCTTTGTGTCGTTTTTTTTGCTCCCTTAACTGGTCCCTTAGGTCTCTCTCCAGCACTGCTCACCTTTGTACCCGATGTCCAACTCTGTCTGAGACTCCCCACTGTTCTGTCTCCGGGCGGCATCCCTCTCAATCCCACCAGGCGACAGGCTTCCTGGCTCTGAGCCCCCCTGTGTAAGGGTCACCAACTCCTCTGGCACTCTGTCTTTTAGGGTTAGAGTTGCCGCCTGGGAGACAGAAGGACAGAGATGAATGGGGTGAGTCCAGTGTTGAGCATGGCTGGGTCTAGTGAGCAGGCCTTCACCTACCCGGGTGCCAGCTGTTTTCCCTTTTCTTTGTTTCCCTGGGAGCTCAGACGTGCAGTAATGTCCAGTGCAAGATGGGTGCGCTGCTGCACCCGTCCACAGGACATCCACCAAAACTCCCATACCCCATACTTTGGTCCCCGCAGGTCGTGATCCCCGGCCACCGTCAGAGGTTGCCCATGCTACAGAAGACAGTGCTTGCCCCCTCCCAGGAGAGGAGAGCAGTCCCACAGATACTCGATCCTCTCCAGCCCCTGCCAATCCCCGGCAGCCTGAGGTCATTCCTGAACCTGGGTCACCGATCGGCGTGGTGTGAGGTGTGACGTCCAACACCTCAGCCCTCAGCGCCACCGGACCGGCCCAAAAAGGTAAGTATTTGTAAGTTTATTTTTAATCTGCTGCCTTTATTATCTGTTTTTATAACTAGCACTAGTTTATTTGGTCGAAATTTAAGTTAGTTTTTCAGTTCCTCTTGATTCCTGGTAACTGCTGAGGAACCGAAGTTTCCATAGTTTTTATATTTATTTTAAAATGTATTAGTTATTTTCTTTAGCCTAACAGTTAAATTGATTCTTAGTTAGAACCAATATTTTTGGTTCTTTTTTTGTTCACGATCGCAGTTCCTGATAGGATCTAACTGCGATCATGGAACCGAGTTAAACCACAAAAAAGAGGAAAAAGAAATTTTATTGCGGTTACCAGAGGGTTTTCATTTTATTAAATGTCAGAAAAAACTAAGAAAACTGGGCCTCTGAGCTTCAAAAACTGCACTCAGTGTGGAGGGGTTTTTACCAAGGCAGACAAACATGATCGCTGTGTTATCTGTCTCGGTGAATCCCACTTCATATCTGATTGTGAGATTTGCAAGTCTTTTCCACAAAAAAAACATGGAAAAATGCATGAAAAGACTTAAGATGAAGTTGACTTCAGAATCGGGCCATGGAGACAATGGCTTTGACCAGCCTACTCCCTCTAAGGCCACGAGTGAAACTGCTAAACCAAAGCCAACCACCCCTGATGAGGGTGATTCTTCATAGGGAAAGCGAACCATGAACCAGTTGAAACTCCGGTTCCTTCCAAAAAATTGAAAAAGATTAAACACACAGAACCCCCAGCTGGAACGCATAAGGGGACTTCGGGTGAAAAAAGTGAGATGCCAACACCTGAGACTATTGTTCAGGCATTTAAAGATCTTAGTTCGAGAGGGTTCCTTCAGTAGGTCATCACATATAGGACTGGCACCACCTGGCATCGGGCCACACGGCAGACCTTTCTAGCAATACCTGACGGGGGAAGGGGACCGCCCACCTGACGTCATGTGACTGTATATAGTGGGCGGTCCCCATGCCCGACCTCCAGTTCTTTCCCGCCGTCGCCTCGTGTCAGTCGCATTGCAGACTTCCATATAGTGATCGTCATGAAAGGGTCTTGCATCGGAGTATCTTACTTCGAGAGGGCTCTTGCAGTAGGTAATTACATATAGGACTGACGTTGGCAGGCGGCAGGACCCCACGGAAATATTTCTAGCTAGCAGTCCCTGGCGGGGACCGCCCCCACATCAGGTGAGCGGCGTCAGACAATGTTGGTATAAAGGGGCGGTCCCAGACGCCCACCTTCCAGTTCTTTGCCGCCGTCAGCTCATGCAGCGCCTCGTGGTGAAGTTCATAATGCTCAGTCCTGTTGCTTCGTCGGTTTTTCCGAAAAGTATCAGTATTTTGTATTTTCTTTGTCAGGTGAACGTCGGTATATGTCGTCCCCTTCAAAAAATAAGTGCGACTCGTGTGGCGCCCAACTGCCTCACAAAGACGGTTACTCCCTCTGCCTTTTCTGTTTAGGCCCCGACCACACAGTCGACAAGTGTCCGCACTGCCTACATTTCAACGCGGCCACCTGCAGACGATGCCAGCAGTCTCTAGAAGCCCATCTCCTCAAAAAGAAGATGTCCGCAATGGAGAAGGAGTTGAAGAAACTTCGGCAGGTGTCGACCTCCCCTGAAGGACACAAGAAGCGGGACAAGGAAAGGCACCGGGAGAAGGCCTCCTCCTCTGCGACTCCAGCTGAAGCCGCGGCCAAGGTAACGTCCCCTCCGGGGGATCGCCCGACGGCAGCCTCCAAGGCTTTGGAGGAGGTGTCGGCCCGCCTGTCGGGTTCGTGTTCGAGCCTGCCGGGTGCCTCTGGGCAAAAGGAGGCTTCAGCCCCCAGTACCGCCGCAGGCTTGCGGCCTACTGGTGCGGACGCCTCCCATAAGCCGGACGGCCGCTCCTCCGACATCCACCGGGAGAAGGCCGCTAAAACGCCCGTCCCTTCGGGGCGGCGTACGGCAGCGTCCCCCTCGGACCGGGCCTCTTCCCATCCTCGGCTCGCCCGACGAGGACCCCGGTCGGACGCTGGCTCCTCTGGCGCCCGCCGACTCGCCCATAAGTCGCGACGTCGGTTTCTTCCGCCTGCCGGGCCTCGGAGCCTACGGCAGACCCTGCCCGCCTGTCATCCAGGTTCCCCGCAGCCTTCGCTGTCATCCGGGGAGCCCGAGTCCCCCCTGCCTGACCCCGGGGACTTTTCCCCTCCGTCCCCGGGCAAGGCTTGGGATGCTGGTCGGCCATCTGATCCCCTTCCTACAGAGCCAGATCTGACGCTGGCTCCCCGGATGCCGGCTCTGACGGCGGTTCCGACGCCGGCCCTGCCAACGCCGGCCCCTCCGACGCCAGCGGGGGATATTCAAACAACATGAAGTCTTGCTATATTATGACAGTAGCAGCTTGATCCAGCTCTAGAACTGCTCGAGGTGAAATGGTTAATACCATTCCAAAATAGAACTTTGAGCACGAGCTCTAAGAAGCAGCTCTATCTGTGTAATTTCAAACCTGAACTGTCAGATTCTTTACTCCGCCTCAGTGAACAGTCGCTCCGGAGATTTCTCCTACTGCTCGGTTCATTTCTCGGTTTAAACAGTGTTTTCTCGGTCCGATTCAACCGAGAATAGTTTTATTTTAACCGCAAACCGTTCGGTTCAAGCTCTGTCTGTGGTAATCGTAAGTAATTAAAAGGTTTTATCTGTGTGGAACTTGTAAGTTTATCGGTTCGGTTTTGAACCGATCAGCTGGGTTTAAAACTCATTAATTTTGAAGTTTAACATTTTAGAGTGCGGTTCCCGGTTCTTATCGGTTCTAAAAAAAATGGATTTTATTACGTTTTTTTCCAATACCCGTGACACGGTTGGGAACCGATAAGGGTGTCTTGCCTGGCACTGCCATTTAAAGGGCAAGTTTTCTGGTTAGGCTGGCATTATGTCTGAGAAACCCAAAAGAAAACCCGGGCCCACTGGGTTTCAACACTGTGATGTCCGTGGGGAAGCCTTTGCCAAGGCTGACCCACACACCACATGTGTCTATTGTCTGGGGTTTGACCACCTCCAGTCAGACTGCCAGATATGTAAAGAATTTCCCTGCAGCCAGCCTGGAAAAGAGATTGGGCAGGCTCAGGGAACGAGAGGCCAAAAAGTCCGCTGACCCGGATGGCCAGCCCGGTTCGGTGCCAACCGAACCGGAGGGAGTGCCCTCTGACCAGGGCGAGACTTCCTCGGGCAAAAGAAAAGCTGGTTCTGAGGAACCAGTTCCAGTAAAGAAAACAAGAAAGTCAGCAGGTTTGGAGTCCAAAATCCCTTCTCCAACTGCTGCAGAGATAGCAAAAGCCATACAAATTGTCCAGTCACTGTCTCAGGTTCCGTCCGAACCGCCACTGTCTGGCAAAAGGTCGGTTCGTCCGGTTCCAGTGGTTCAGGAATATGATGTTGAGGAGTTTTATGAACCAGAGGAGGGGGGGAGGATGATTATGAACAGTATGAATGTGGCTGGGAAGGTCTGGGTGTGCCCATTGAACCGGACATTTCCCCAGACAGACCTTTAGAATCTCCTTATGCTATCTGAGTCCCCATCTCATTTTATGTTTTACAAAAAAGTTGCTGAAACCCTCCAGCTTCCCTTGGAAGAAGCTGTGGATGAGAAAGAGGAGCCTGATTTTGTAGAAATGATGGATATTCCAGAATCTAGGAGATTGTCTATTCCTTTGCATAAGTCTTTTAGGAAGCAAATAATAAAACTTTTAAAAGCTCCTAATTCTGTGCCTCCTGTAGATAAAAAGATGGACAGAAGGTACACATTGTCAGGTCCTGATACAGAATTCCTTTCTCAGCAATGCAGTCATGTTGGGGTAGTTCAGGCTGCAGCCTGTGATAAAACTAATATTCCCCTGGCTTCACATCCTCCTGACAAGGATTCCAGGAAGATTGATGCCATGGCGATAAAACAGTATATGGTAGCCTCTCTGGGACTCAGGCAAGCAAATTATATGCTTTATGCTAGGTATCAGAAATCTTGATGGATACTGTTAGGGAATTAGTCAGCAAGCCCATGGCCAGCTGGCTAGCGAACTAGAACAGGTGGCTGCTGATGGCATTGAGGCTTCTAAGGTACAGTTTCATGCTGCTGTGGATGTTAATGATGTTTCCTCTAGGGTCATGGCCACATCTGTAGCTTTTCGTAGGTTGGCCTGGCTCAGGTGTACTAGCCTGTCACAGGATACCCAGACTAAGGCTATGGATTTTCCTGTGGTGGGAAATTCTCTGTTTGGGGAGCAGACAGAATTACATGAAAAAGATGGATGAATATAGGACTACTTACAAAAGTGCCCAAGCTAAGGAGCGGCAAGCCACTCCCCAGAGGCATACCCCCAGGAGTAGGGGTAGGCCTTTTCACAGGCCTTTTTATCAGACTCAGGCCTCCTCTGCCTATGCTCAGAGGGGCTTCTTCAGAGGCAGAGACAGACGAGGGGTGACCAGGCCTGCTCCCACCCCTCAGCCTAAAGCACCTGCTAAGCAGGCACCCTGATGGGGTGCCCAGGGCCGATTCTCCTTTACCGGTAGGGGGCAGGCTGGCTTACTTCAGTCAGAACTGGGCTTCTTTAACCTCAGACAAGTGGGTTCTGGAAGTAAGCCAGGGTCTGGTTCTCAGCTTCAAAAGTTTCCAAGTTGAGAACCAGATTTTTCTACCTACAGTGCTTCAGAGACCCTTGCTCTAGAAGCAGAGGTCTCAACCCTGTTGGCTCTCAGAGCAGTGGAAGGGTTCCTCCCTGCACCAGGGCAGGGTCTGTATTCCAGATACTTCCTTACCCCCAAAAAAACAGGAGAATGGCGGCCCATATTAGACCTCAGATATCTGAACAAGCATCTTTTGAAACCAAAGTTCAAAATGGTAACTCTGGCAATGATTTTACCCTCCCTAAGTCCAGGGGACTAGTTAGCCTCCCTGGACCTCAAGGATGCCTATTTCCATGTCCTAATCAGAAGCTCCCATTGAAAGTATCTCAGATTCGAACTACCCTCAGGTCATTGCCAGTTCAGAGCAATGCCCTTCGGCCTCACCTCTGCCCCAAGGGTATTCACAAAGTGTCTGGCAGTGGCAGTGGCCCACTTAAGGAGGCAAAGGATTGCTGTTTTTCCATATCTAGATGATTGGCTCATTGTAGGCCAGTCCCAGAACAGGTAAAATCTCACCTGCAAGTCACCCAGCAGCTTCTCACCTCCCTGGGCTTTCTGCTAAATCTGCCAAAGTTGGTTCTGGAACCAGTCCAGGTACTCACCTTTATAGGGGCAGAGTTGGACACAAAGCAGCCAGAGCTTTCTTCCCTTAGAAAGGGTGACGAATTTAGTGGCTCTGGCCTCCTTCTTCACTCTGCAGGTCTCTCGACCAGCAAGACACTTTCTGCAGCTCCTGGGGCACATGGCTGCATCCACAGCTGTTGTGCAGGGAGCAAGATTTCAGATGAGAGACATTCAGTTTCACTTGAGAACCTATTGGTCTCAGAGAAGAGACCCCCTTTCCAATTTGGTCCCAGTGACTCAAACCTTGATCCAGGCCCTCCAGTAGTGGCAGGATCAGAGCAATTTAAGATTGGGGTTCCCCTTCATTTCCCCTGCTCACAATTTGACTCTCACTACAGATGCTTCCCTTCTGGGTTGGGGAGCCCACATGGGCGACCTTTCCACTCAGGGAGTGTGGTCCCCCCAGGAATCTCTGCTCCACATCAATTTGCTGGAACTCAGAGCTGTCTTTTTAGCTCTTCAAGCATTTTCTGCATCTGTCCACAACAAGGTGATACAAGTCAGAACAGACAACACCACAACAATGTGGGACATCAACAAACAGGGGGGCACTCGGTCTTCGGCCTTGTGCACCGAGGCAATGAAGTTGTGGTCTCTGGCCTATTCCCTGAACACTTCCCTCATAGCAGTTCATCTTCCAGGGGAGGACAACATCCTAGCAGATGCTCTCAGCAGGGTTTCCCAGGGCCATCACGAATGGTCCCTGGATCCTCAAGTACTGGGGATAGTCTTTGCCAGATGGGGCACCCTCAGATAGATCTTTTGCAGCCCCAGACAATCACCAACTTCCTCTGTTCTGTTGCAGGCCTCCAGTGCTGGGCTCAGTCCCCTGGATGCCCTTCTCCTGGATTGAGGCGGGAAGTTTCTTTATGCTTTCCCCCTTCCTCTCCTATTCAAAGTATTAGTCAAATCAGATCTCAGCCTTGCAGGGTGATTCTGATTGCCCGGATTGGGCCAGCCAGCCCTGGTACCCACTCCTTCTGTCACTGACAATCCATCTTCCCCTTTGCCTCCCCAGGAATCACAACCTATTAACTTGTGCCCAGGGAAGGGTTTGGTATCCGGACCTCAAATCCCTCAACCTCAAGGCCTGGCTCTTGAGGAGTTAGAGTTTGCTGATTTACACCTCTCTCAGGGTGTTCTTGAAATCCTAAAGGCTTCCAGAAAGCCTTCCACTAGGGCTACTTATAGTTCTGAATGGAAAAGGTTTTCCATTTGGTGTGCTGGGAAAAATGTTTCCCCAGAATCTGCTGATTTGCCAATTGTATTAGATTACATGGTCCATCTTAATTCCTTGGGTCTCAGACCAGCTACCCTGAGAGTCCATTTGGCAGCTGTATCTGCTTTTGTTTCAGCAGGAAAGTCATCCCCTCTTTCCATTCACCCTGTGTTTTCCAAGTTTTTAAGGATTACTCCATACTAATCCACCCTTTTAGAACCGCCCCTGCCTGGGACCTTAATGTTTGTATTGCCCAGTTAATGCAACCCCTTTGAACCTCTGTTTTCTGCAGAGCTTAAGTATCTAACTTGGAAAACTGTTTTTCTGTGGGTTATCACTTCTGCTAGACGCATAAGTGAGTTGCAAGCCTTGTCAGTGGAAACTGACTTTATTTCTTTCCACAGGGATAAGGTAGTCCTTAGGACTAATAGGAAGTTTTTACCTAAGGTGGTTTCAGATTTCCATCTTAACCAATCTATCTCCTTCCAGTATTTTTCACTGATCACTCCTCTTCTGGTGAGAGGAGGCTGACAGCCTGGATGTTAAAGAGCTCTTAGTTACTATATAGAGCGTGCCAAAGGTCACAGGTTCGAATCCTTCAACTTTTCCTTACCTATGGTGAAGTTGGGAAAGGCAAACCTGCCACTAAGAGATCATTTGCCAGGTGGATTGTCTCTTGTATCCAATTTTGTTATCAGAAACTGGGCAGAGATCCCCTCTGGCTTGAGGGCTCACTCTACCAGGGGTACAGCTGCGTCTCTAGCTGCTGCCAGAGACATCCCTATATTAGAGATATGCCAGGCTGCTACTTGGAAAACGGTACACACTTTCACCAAGCATTACTCCCTGGATGTCCAGGCCAGGAGAGATGCTCAGTTTGGCACAGCTGTTCTTTAGAGCCTATTCCCTAAGTAGGTTCTGCCCCTCCTCCATGGAGGTACTGCTGTGTAGTCTGCTACTGTCATAATATAGCAAGACTTCATGTTGTTTGAAGAAAAAATTACTCACCTTAGTAATGTTGTTTCTTCTAATGGAGTCTTGCTATATTATGACCTCCCCCCCAGCCTGCCCCTCTCAGAACTTCTACTTGGGTGGGGTGCGGGCAACCTAGTGTGGGCACTATTTTGTGCCCTTTTAGCATTTCTCCCCTTTTTGGGGGTTTGGGGTGTGTTTTATTATACTGTTGTTTTATTCTCATGTTGTTAGAATTGTATTAGTAGTTCTGGTCCCCTGACTTGAGTCTTGGGTGTTGGGACCAGCAATGGTTGTTGGTATTTAGGTAGCCATTTGGCTAGTGTAGGTTACAGCTTCCACACAGACCTTAGTGAGTTTTTGCTCGTAAAGATCTGACAGTTCAGGTTTGAAATTACACAGATAGAGCTGCTTCTTAGAGCTCATGCTCAAAGTTCTATTTTGGAATGGTATTAACCATTTCACCTCCGGAGCAGTTCTAGAGCTGGATCAAGCTGCTACTGTCATAATATAGCAAGACTCCATTAGAAGAAACAACATTACTAAGGTGAGTAATTTTTTCTTCCTCTCCCATCGGGCCCTCCTCCTCATGGGCCTATCACGGTCGATCCGCCCGTGGAGTTCCCTACTGGGCCGTCTGCTCCGGCAGCTCCTCCGGTACCTGGGTATCTGCCATTTTATCCAACGCCGGTTTACCCGGGTCCTCAGTATCCTGCACCGCAGTACCCGGCGCCAACTCCACCAATGCCGCAGTACCCGACGACGCAATACCCAGCTCCGGTATTCCCGCAGCCAGGTTATGGATACTCCCCTTACGGATTTCATCTGTACAACTATCCCCCTCCTCCTCCTCCTCCACCGCCCCCTAGGCCGCCGGTGGATCTCCAGGAGACTCTGGCCTCCTGGTGGACTGAGGCCAAGGCTCAGCTCACCAAGGAGGTCGAGAGCCATCTTATGGTGACGGTGCCACCCCCGGCTCCCATACGCCCCAGACGGCACACTCTCTCTGCCTCCGGATTCCCGGGCTCTGCCCTCGGGATCCAGAGAGGGTCAGGACACGTGTCCAGGGATCTCCCCTAAGGAACCCGTTCCTCCCCCTAGATGAGCTAGGGAGTCCTACTCTGCTTCAAATTCCTCTTCTTCTTCTCTCTTGGACTCCTCGGATTCCTCCGATGGTTGTTCCGAGAAAGACGACGAGCCTCGCTCTCCGTCCAAGCCCCGGCCGAGGACTCCTCCAAAGTCTCCTCCGGAGGATCCTTCCTTCACGTAGTTGCTCAGGAAGATCCAGGAAGTCCACCAGTGGAGTTCCTTAGAACCAGATCCTCAGCGGGTTAAACTCGCCGAACATCTGGACTTGCCCCTTACGGCCCCTACTCTGGTGCCACCTTGGATCGAGCCTCATACCCACCTTGTTTCCACCATTTGGAAACAACCGTTGGCTTTAGCCCCATTTCCTCGGAAGTCCAACAGGCTATACCAGGCTCCGAAGGGTGTGGATTTTCTAGACTCTCACCCCCGTGCAGACTCGGTTGTGATTAGCGCAGCTCATGGCCGGTCAGCACACCCCAAACATTTGAGCTCGTCTCCCCCGGATAAGGAGTCTCACCTTCTGGATCAGTGTGGAATGAAGATCTATGCTTCTTCCACACTGGGGATCAGGGCCCTAAATTATGTAGCACATATGGGGGATTACCAGAAGGCTGTCCTTACCCAGGCGGAATCCAAGTTTGACTCCTTGCCTGACTCCCAGGTCAAGCAGGAGTTAGCCGACTTGGTCCATTCTACTCGTTCAGCCAGTCGTCACATTCTGAGGATGACCTATGACGCAGTGGACACCGCAGGACGGAGCTCTGCGTTCGCCGTAAGTCTTCGGCGTCACGCATGGCTCCGTGTGTTAGGTCTGGTCCCGGAGGTGCAGTCAGCAATCCAAGAAGCACCTTTCAGGGGTTCTGTGCTTTTCAGTGGTGATGTCAAGGACATCATCACTGACTTGAAGGAGAAGGGGATGGCCCTTAAATCTGTTGATTCAATGTACCATCCCCATCCCCCGCAGCGCTGTCCCTTTCGCAGACGCAGCCGGCCTCAAGCGAAACCTCAGGGAAGGCGGGCCACAAAACGTCGGGCCCCCACAGCTGCCAGGCCCCCGCCGCCCAAAAAAGTACCGGGTGCCCCAGCTGCGGCGCTGCCTCACGCCACCTGACTCCTTCCCTCTCCCACCGCCTCCGGACGCCCCGGAGGAACCGGTAGGAGGGAGATTATCCCTCCGCTTTCCGGGTTGGGAGAGGATAACATCAGATTCATGGGTGCTTCAGATCATAGCAGAGGGGCACTCCATAGAGTTTCTGCAGAAACCTCCACGTCACCCCCCTCTGAACTCCTCTTACTCAAGGGACCATCTTCCTTTGGTCAAGGAAGAAATTTCTGCTCTCCTTGCGAAGCAGGCCATAGAGCCCGTCCCACCTCACCTTCACGGGACGGGCTACTATTCCTATTTCTTCCTTGTACCAAAGAAGACAGGAGATCTTAGACCCATTCTCGATCTCAGCTCCCTGAACCTATATGTGGAATACAAGAGGTTCAGGATGCTCTCCCTTCAAACCCTCTTGCCCCTGCTTCGGCCGGGCCAATGGCTTTGTGCACTGGATATGCAGGATGCGTACCTGCACATCCCCATTCGCCCTTCGCACCGAAAGTACCTCAGGTTTGCGTTACAGGGGGACCACTACCCATTCCGGGCACTCCCTTTTGGTCTTTCCTCAGCTCCCCAAGTCTTTACCAAATGCCTGGCGGTGGTAGCGGCCCACCTCCGTACTTTGGGAGTTCAGGTTTTTCCCTACCTGGACGACTGGCTCCTGGCGGCCCCATCCAGGCAGGAACTCCTGCATTTCCTCTGTCTCACCCAACAGGTTTTCACTGGTCTGGGTATCGCCATCAACCATTCCAAGTCTTATCTGGACCCTTCCCAGGGACTCCAGTTCATTGGGGCAATCCTCGACACGACAATGTGCAGGGCCTATGCCTCCGGACAGGGGGCCTCCCTCCAGTCCCAGATTTCCCTTCTATCAGAACGCAGGAGGGTTCCGGCAAGGTCGGTGCTCCGTCTCTTGGGGCTTATGGCGGCTGCCATCCTGACGGTTCCGCGCGCGCGCCTCCATATGAGGATCTTTCAGTGGACTCTCCGCTCTCAGTGGGATCAACTTGTAGACAACCTAGATCATCTGGTACTGATCTCCTCGCCGATGATAAGAGACTTGCAATGGTGGATGGTTCGAGAGAACCTATTCCGGGGGGGTCCCCTTTTTTCATCCTCCCCCGCTCAGACTCTGATTACGGACGCTTCAGGCGAAGGTTGGGGAGCCCATCTAGGTCCTCACCGAACCCAGGGCTTATGGTGAAAATTGGAGTTAGCTCTCCATATCAATGTGCTCGAGCTTCAAGCAGTGCTGTATGCTCTCCAGGCCCTTCACTAATACATCCTTCCCAGTCACCTAGCTGTCCAAACAGAAAACATGTGCGTGGTGTAGTACTTCAACAAGCAGGGAGGGACTCGGTCCTACCCACTGTGCAGGGAAGCGATGAGGGTTTGGGAATGGGCAACTCTTCACAACCTTCACCTCACGGCGATCCATGTTCCGGGAGTTGACAATGTCCTGGCAGACAAGCTAAGTCATTCTTCGGCTCTGCCACACGAGTGGGAGCTGGACCAAAAAGTTCTAAAAAGCATCTTCCAGACTTGGGGAACTCCACAGATAGACCTGTTCGCCTCCTCCCAAAATGCAAAGCTTCCAATTTTTTGCTCGCTCGCTCTAGAGCAAGGTGCTTTCTGGAGTGACGCTCTGTCTCTAAACTGGAAGGACAGATTCGTCTATGCTTTTCCCCCAATTCCTCTGGTCCCTTGTGTGCTGCAGAAATTGGCCTTGGAAGGAGCGAGAATGATTCTGATCGCTCCTTTCTGGCTCAGGCAAATTTGGTTCTCTCTTCTACAACAATACTCAGAGGTTCCTCCTCTTCTTCTGCCTTTATCTTGAGGACTGCTGACCCAGGATCAGGGGACCCTGGTCCATCCAGGACTCAAGTCCTTTCAACTTCATGCATGGCTCCTGCAGACCTAGCCCAATCTCGCTTTGGCATCTCTCCTCAGGTGGCCAAGATTCTGGTGGAGGCTAGAAAACCCTCAACTAGGTCCACCTACGCCATGAAATGGAAACGATTTTCCATCTGGGCTGCCTCCAGGAACGTGGAGCCTTTCTTCTGTCCTGTGGCCGTTCTGCTTGATTATCTGCGGCATCTTTTCGATCTGGGTCTCAGTCCCTCCTCTTTGAAAGTCCACATGGCGGCTATTTCAGCCTACCATGTACCTTTCGCTGATAAGGCTTTTGCCCGATTGGAGGTATCCAAGACTTTTCTCAGAGGGGTCCTTCATCTCAGACCCCCTGTTCGGACTCCAGCTCCCCCCTGGGACTTGAACTTTGTCCTCGAGAAACTTACCCTTCCTCCTTTTGAGCCCACGGCTTCCGCAGACTTGAAGTTCTTATCGTGGAAGACACTTTTCTTGGTGGCCATTACTTCTGCTCGCAGAATTTCAGAGCTCTAGGCCCTTATGTGCTAAATCCCTTCTCTGATTTTTCATAAAGAAAGAGTAGCTCTTCGCATGAATCCTAAGTTTCTCCCCAAAGTGGTAGTGGAGTCTACCTTAAATCAGTCTATTGAATTACCTGCCTTTTTCACGCGGTACTCCAACCATGGAGAATACTTGCTCCATACCATGGATGTCCACAGGATTCTGAGATACTACACCGATAGGATGAAGGATCTCAGAAAGACTGATCAGCTGTTTGTCTCTTTTGCTCACAAAAGGGAAGGCAATGCTGTCTCCAAGCATTGCCTATCGAAGTGGTTGGCTCATTGCATCACTTTCTGTTATGACAAGTACAACAAGACCCTACCGGGTCAAGTCAGAGGCCACTCTACTCAGGAGTAGCAGCCTCTGCGGCTTGTTTTAAGAATGTGTCTGTGGCAGACATCTGTGCTGCCGCCACTTGGACTTCTGTCCATACATTTACTAAACATTACAGTTTGGACATTGCCTCTCGCCGTAGAGCAGGCTTCGGGTTAGCTGTCTTGCAGGGCCTCCTTTCTTGAGGTTTTGCAAGTTTTTGTACTACTTCTAGGAGTAGTTCCTCCTCCCGGTGCCTTTCATTTGTTCCAGACTGCTTGGGATTCTGTCCTATATGTAATTACCTACTGCAAGAGCCCTCTCAAAGTAAGATAGTACAGTTACGTAAGAACTTACCGTAACAGTAGATCTTCGAGAGAGGCTCTTGCAGTAGGTAATACCTTCCCGTCCTCCATCCCCCTAGGCTTTTTCAGCTCCTTTTCCATTTAGGGAAATGTCTGCTTCTCTCTCGTCCGGGGCTTCCGGGCCTGTGGCGGGAAAGAACTGGAAGTCGGGCGTCTGGGACCGCCCCTTTATACCGACGTCGTCTGACGCCGGTCACCTGATGTGGGGGCGGTCCCCGCCAGGGACTGCTAGCTAGAAATTTTTCCGTGGGTTCCTGCCGCCTGCCGACATCAGTCCTATATGTAATTACCTACTGCAAGAGCCTCTCTCGAAGATCTACTGTTACGGTATGTTCTTGCGTAACTGTACTTTCCTTCACTAAGATTCTCAACTTTATACCTTTTTTATTGATGTCTTCACCCCAGAAGAAGTGCTCGTTGTGTGGCACGCAGATCCTGCACAAAGACGGTCACTTCAAGTGAGTCCTCTGTTTAGGCCCGGACCATCCTGTTTCCTCCTGCCCTGAGTGCCAGACCTTTAATCAGGCCACAAAGAAAAGGAGACAGCAGGCTTTGGAGGCCCATCTTTTAAAAGCCTGTATGGCTTTCCTTGAAAAGAAGATGGACCGGTTAAGAGAGTACTCAGCTAAAAAAATCTTCTCCTTCCAAGAAGCATAAGGAGAAATCCAGGGAGCAGGAATGCTCCACGGATGACGTGCGGCCCTCGACGAGCAAGGCCCAGACGCTGCCCAGAAAATCGGACAGTAAGTCTCTTAAGACCTTAGTATGTCAGCCGGTCGTCGGCTCCTCTGACGATCGCACTGCTTCAGCCGATAAGTCAGCTGCCGGCTCCTCTGGGGATCGCACCGCGGCCGCTAAGCCGACTATCCAGGATGTGGGTACTCACCTGGCACTGGTCGGTAAGCTGGTTGGGGGCTCCTCCCCTGCCCGCCGGACTCCACCCACTAAAACGGCTGTTCCTGATGGTCGCACGGGTGCAGTTCCCCCATCGGGGCCTGACGGCGCCTCACCCGACGTCCGGTGGAACCAGAGGGAGAAAGCACCTCTCCCTCCACTTCCCTCGCCTGTACCGTCACCTTCGCCAGCAGGTACTTCTGGCAATGATATCTGAGAACCCCTTGATGTAGTCGATGCTTTGGGGTCAGCTCCGCGTTCCCCTCTTGGGGTCAAGGAGAAGGAGGCTCCTCTTCAGCCAGCAGGCCTTACCGTGGAGGTCCCTCCTCTGCCTTCAGGTGGGATTCCGGCTCCTCCTCTGACACCGGACTTCCTGACGACAGTCCTGCAGCCTGGACTGGTCGACCAGCCTCAGCCATTGGCCCCGACGCTGGATCAGGTCCCGCCGCCAGGGCTTCCTTCGTCCGGCCCCGACGCCAGACCCCCTTCCAGCGCCGGATTGGGTGGTGCCAGTCCCAACGTCAGTATCCCTGATGTGGGCTGTCCCGACCAGACCCCCAGCCTATATATACAATGGCTGGTCCAACGTGGGTACCTATGACACCTGATTTGCCGACTGGGATTTACTCTAGACCCCTAACTGTCCCACATTACCTGCGGGGGTTTCCTGGGGACCACTACCCGGCAGGTCCCCCTCTGGACTGAAGTCATTTTAGACAGTTCTGTCCTGGATTTAGTCCCTACTCTACTTACCAGGGATTCCAGGGTTACTACCCTCCTCCGGTTATTCCTTCTCCTCCTCCTCCTCCCACCCCCTCAGCATCTGCCTACTCCACCCCCTTCCCCGCCTCCGGTTGCTCCAGATTTCAAGGCTCTAATTCAGTCTTGGTGGCAGGGGGCAAGGTTGGAATTAGTCTCGGACCTGGAGACTAGGCTCCTACACCCACAGTCTCTCAGGTCCCCTTTCCCGAGCAGTTCCTCTGTTGCTATGGTCCATGTCTCAAGGAAGACTCGTCAGGATATTTCCCTTGTGGATACCTGACACCGTCCTGTCGAGGAGGCGGACGATGATGATAACTCAGAGGGGACTGACGACTCTTCAGAGGAGGTTCTGGAGTAGCCTGAGGGTCCGAGAGGCAAGGTTTCTTTGAAATCTCCACCAGAGGACCCTGCCTTTTCGGACATTAAGAGGTTCATGAAGGATTATTTTTACTGGGAGTCTGAGGATCAGGACCCCATGAGACAGAGGCTCGCAGAACACCTCGCCCTAGAGTTTCTGTCCCCGGTCCCCATTCCTTCTTGGATGGCACCTCACCAAGACCTCACCACTACTGTCTGGCAGATGCCTCATTACCTCCCAGCTGTCCCCAAATGGATGGACAGGCTTTACTAGCCACCGAAGGATGCCTAGTTCCTGATGGCTCATCCCAAGGCTGACTCTGTGGTCATCTCTGCGGCTCATGATCGCTCCTCAGTGCCAAAGCACATGAGCATCTCTCCTCCAGACAAAGAGTCCAGGCAGATGGACCAGTTCGGGAGAAAGATGTATTCATCGGCCACATGCGCTTTCCGATCCCTTAACTATGTGGCTCACATGGTGTCCCACCAAAAGGCTACCTTGGCCAGGATTGAAGCGCAAGTACAGTCCATGGACCCCTCGCCTTTAAAGGAGGAACTTGCCTAGGATTTTTGCCTCTCCAAAGTATTGTGTAGGCACACCGTACGTGCCACTTACGACTCTGTCGATTCGGTGGCACGTACCTCGGCAACTGCCATTGCCCTTAGACAGCATTCCTGGCTTCACCTCTCTGGACTCGCCAATGAGGTCCAGTCGGCAATTCAGGATGACTTCTTTAGGGGCTCAGTGCTCTTTGGTGGTGACACCAAAGACATTATCACAGACCTACAGGACGGGGGCCTTGCCCTTAGGTCTGTGAGGTCAATGTACCGATCAGGTTTCCAGCAGCAGCCCTTTCGTAAAAAGACCTGGAGGCAGAAAAAGAATGCTCTGGCGCGCCACCAGGGTAAGCATAAGGCCAAGGGTACAGCTACCCCTCTTGCCTCCAAAAATCAGAGATGTTCAGGGGATCCTCCCCCTGAACGCCCCACCACTTCTTGACTCCCTGTCCCCACTGTTTCCTCAGTCTCTCGATGGGGAGCAGGTGGGGGGGGGGGAGGTTTGCCCGCCATGCCCAGGAGTGGAGGGCAGTCCCCTCTGACGAATGGGTCCTGCAACTAGTGTCCGTCAGACACACAATAGAGTTTCTGGAAATTCCCCTGGAAACTCCACCAAAGAAGTTCTCTTATTCATGGGATCAGGCCCTCCTCGTTCACGAAGAGGTAAACTTGCTCTTACGCAAAGAAGCCACAGAGCATGTTCCCCTCTATCAAAGGGGAAAGGGGTTTTACTCTCACTTTTTCCTGGTTCCAAAAAAGACAGGGGACTGTAGACCCATACTCAACTTAAGCCAGTTAAACCAGTTTGTTGAGTATAAAAAAATTTTGGATGCTGACACTTCAGAGCCTCCTCCCACTCCTCATGGAGAACCACTGGCTCTGTGCTCTGGATATGCAGGATGCGTACCTGCACATCCCCATCTTCCCTAGCCACTGCCAGTTCCTGCGCTTTCGCTACCGTGAGGAGCACTTTCAGTTTTGAGCGCTCACTTTCGGCACCATGGGTCTTTACCAAGTGCCTGGCGGTGGTCGCGGCCTTTTTGCGCTGCAGGGGTTTAGCGGTTTGCCCTTACTTGGACAACTGACTGATTTCAGCCCCATCCAGGGATTCTCTACAGGAGGCTCTTACCTTCACCCTGGACCTCTTCAACAGACTAGGGATCACAGTCAGTGTTCCCAAGTCCTCCCTCATCCCTGACAAGAGAGTTCAGTTTATTGGGGGCAGTCCTGGAGAAGGTCCAGTGCAGAGCCTTTCTTCCTCCAGACAGGGTGGAGACCCTTCTCTGTCAGGCCTCCAAAGTGGCTTCTCTCTGGACCATCCTGGTCCAGGAGGTCCTGCGCCTTTTGGGTCTGATGGCGGCCTCCATCACGACCGTTCCCCTGGCAAGGCTTCACATTAGAGTCACTCAGTGGTCCTTGTTGGTGCAATGGGACCAGCTCCTGGATGACCTGGACCATTCAGTACTGGTCTCCTCAGCGGTTCAGAAAGAGTTGCATTGGTGGATGGATTCTCGCAATCTTTCCTTGGGGCTTCCCTTCCAGAGCCCGGCACCCTTAGCTTCCCTCACCACGGATGCCTCAAATATGGGGTGGGGAGCACATGTAGGGGAGCACCAAGCCCAGGGACTGTGGTCCAGCTTGGAGTCTTCTTTGGATATCAATGTTCTAGAGATGAGGGCGATCCTGTAAACTCTTCAGGCCTTTCAGTCCCTCCTTCCCAAGGGATCGCTGCTAATCCAAACAGACAACATGTCAGTGGTGTGGTATATCAACAAACAAGGGGGAACCCGGTCGTACCCCCTCTTCCGGGAGACGACGCGGGTGTGGAACTGGGCAGTCCAGCACCAACTGGTCCTCGTGGCCGTGTACATTCCGGGCATTCTAAATGTCCTGGCGGACAGTCTCAGCAGGTCTCAGACCCTAGCTCATGAGTGGGAACTGCATCAGGAAGTGGCGGAATCCATCTTCCAACATTGGAGGCGTCTGGAAATTGACCTCTTTGACTCTGACTCTAACGCAAAACTTCCCAGCTTTTACTCGCTGATTCCAGGGTATGGTGCTTTTTGGAATGATGCATTGTCTCTCTCTCTCCTGGACAGGGACATTTTTGTACACCTTCCCTCCGTTTCCCATTCTACAGACAGTCCTTCTCAAGCTTCAGGCGGAGAGTGCAAAGATGATCCTCATCGCACCTCTCTGGCTGAGACAAATCTGATTCCCGCTGCTATAGCAGTTCTCCAGGGAGCCACCGGTTCCACTTCCAGTGACTCACGACCTCCTGACCCAGGATCAAAGTCGATTGTTACATCTGGGGCTCAGGACCCTGCATCTTCATACGTAGCTCTTGCTGACATAGCGATCTGTCGCTTCGTGACCTCCTCCCGAGTTGCTCAAGTCCTCACTGAGGCCAGAAAACCCTCTACTCGTTCCACTTATGCCATGAAGTGGAAACGGTTTTTCATCTGGGTGACCGCTAAGGATTGGAACCCCTTCTTTTGCTGTGCCCCACAAGTCACGAAATACCTCCTTCACTTATCAGACTCCGGTCTTTCATACTCTTCCTTGAAGGTCCATATTTCATCTATCTCAGTGTACCACGAGCTACTGGATGGTAAACCCGTGGCTCAAAAACAACCTTTCTGAAAGGGATTCTCCATCTGAAACCCCCTATCCGCAGCCCAACTCCGGCTTGGGATTTGAACTTCATCTTGGAAAAGCTCACCAAGCTCACCCTTCCTTCTTTTGAGCCGGCTATGAGCTGTGATTTGCACTTCCTTTCCTGGATGGCGCTCTTTCTCGTGGCTATCACGTCAGCCCGAAGGATTTCGGAGCTTCACGCTGTAGTCTGCAAGGAGCCCTATCTGATTTTCCATAGGGACCAGGTGGTCCTCAGAATGCATCGAAGTTTCTTCCCAAGGTGGTGTCAGAAGCCACACTAAATCAATGAGTAGAGCTTCCTGTGTATTACCCGTCACCTTCTAACAGAGGTGAGGCACTCCTTCGTATGATAGATGTTCATCGGATTCTCCGGTGTTACACTCACCGGACCAGAGAATTCCATACCTGCGACCAGCTGTTCGTTTCCTTTGCCCCTAGATCGACGGGCAGACCGGTTTCTAAGCAGGGCCTGTCCAAATGGATAGGCAACTGCATTAGATTCTGTTACCAGAAGTACGAAAAGTCTCTGCCATGTCCCGTTAGAGGTCATTCTACTAGGGGCATGGCTGCCTCAGTGGCCTTCTTACGGAACATTTCTGTGGCTGACATTTGTGCCGCTGCTACTTGGAGTTCTGTCCATACCTTTACCAAACATTACAGTCTGGACATCGCTTCTAGGTGGAGGGCTGGCTTCGGCCTAGCCGTCTTGCAGGGCCTTCTGTCCTAGGCTGGGTCCATTCTGGATCCCAGTTTTTTCTGTTGGAGTTATTCTCCTCCTCCTCCCTAGTTTTTCTCAGTCTCTCCTTGGAGGGACTGCTCGGGACTCTGTCCTATCTGTGATGACCTACTGAAGGAACCCTCTCAAAGTAAGATAGTACAGTTACGTGGAACTTACCGTAACAGTAGATCTTCGAGAGAGGTTCCTTCAGTTAGGTCATATTTTTCCGTCCCTCCTTCCCCTCATTTTGTGTTTTTCAGGGACTCCAAATCCTGTTCACTCCTGCTGTCAGGCCTTTTCCTGTCTCCGGTGGGAGAACTAGAGGGTGGGCCTGGGGACTGCCCACTATATACAGTCACGCTGACATCAGTCACGTGACGTTAGATAGGCGGTCCCCCATCAGGTATTGCTCAAAATGTGCCGTACAGCCTGATGCCAGGTGGCGCCAGTCCTATATGTGATGACTTACTGAAGGAACCTCTCTCGAAGATCTAGTGTTACGGAAAGTTCCTACGTAACTGTACTATATTCAGGCACTCCAAGGGATTTTGCTGGTTCTGTTTCTAGAGACACCTGTTCAATCCTCGGTTCAGCAACCAGTAGCTCCGGTTCATTCCTTTCACTCCAGAGTACCTAGAGTATGAGGAATATGAGGATGATGATGGGGAACCTATTGAACCAGAGGTCTCCCCAGATCAAGAATTTGAGCCCCCACCGAGGACTTCTGAAGATTTTTTTTCACATTTTACCTTTGTGAGAAAAATGGTTGATGCACTGGATATAGCCACAAGTGAAGTAGTGGCAGATGAGGAAGAGGTTGAATACCTCGAACTCATGGGGTCACCCCAACAGAGAAATTATTGTTTCCCATTAATAAATTCTTTAGGAAAGATATTTAAAGATTTTACAAACACCTAACACAGTACTACTACCCCTGAACAAGAGGGCGGACAGGAAGTATCAACTTGTCAGGGAATGGGCTGAATTTCTATTGACCCACCGTGATCACCAAGGGGTTGTTCAAACTGTGGCCTGTGATAGGGCTAGGGTGCCTTTGGCATCCCATCCACCAGAAAAGGATTCCAGAAAAATTGACAGTATGGTCCAAAAGGACTATCTGTCAGCTTCAGTGTGTATTAGGCAGGCCAGTTACCTGGCATATACTGCCCAATACCAGAAGTCACTATGGCAGTCAGTTCAGGCTATGGCTAATAAGACCCCTCCTGGGTTATCAGCTGACCTGACTGAAACTGCAAGATTTGGTTTAGAGGCATCCAAATACCAGTTTCAGATGGCAGCAGATGCCAGTGACACTGCTGCCAGGTGGATGGCACTCAGTCTGTATCAGAAGATTTGCATGACTCAGAGCCACTAACATCCCTCAGGATACCCAGGCAAAGGCCACGGATTTTCCTGTGGAAGACAACTCCCTGTGTGGGGATAAGACTGAAGCTTACATGAAAAAGGTGGATGAATAGAAAGCCAAGTAATAAAGCAGCTCAGCAAAAGAGAAACCCTCTCCTTCCAGTAGGCCACAGGGAAGGGGGGGGTAAGGGTAGGGCTTGGTTATGCCAGGCCGTTCGTCCAAGCACAGGCTGTACAGCAGTACCCTCAGCAGACAGGGTACTTCAGGGGCAGAGGCAGAAGGAGGATCAAGGTGTGGGGCTCAGACTGGCCAGGCCCAGCCCCAGTCTAAACAGATCCCCTGATTTATTTGCCAAGGCTGTCTCCCACATTCTAGTAGGGGACAGACTGGCTCACTACTTCCAGGTGTGGGAAAACATTACCATATACAAGTGGGTCCCGGAGGTAGTGAGTCAGGGTTTGTCCCTCAGTTTCAAATCCTTCCCAATATTAAGAACAAGAGTGTTGAGACCAGCTTCAAACTCAGAAAAGAAGCTGCTGGAAGAGGAAGTGGTAAACCTACTGTTGCTGAATGCAGTGGAACCTGTCCCCCACAGCAAAAGGGGAAAGGTTTTTACTCAAGTTACTTCTTCACCAATAAGAAAAATAGGGAGTGGCAGTCTGTTCTAGATCTAAGGTTGCTAAACAGGCACCCGGCAAAGTCAAAGTTCAAAATGGTAACTTTGGCGATGATTCTGCCAATCCTTCAAAAAGGAGACTGGTTGGCATCTCTGGACCTAAAAGATGCTTACTTCTACATCCCCATAAAGGAGTCTTACAGACAGTATCTCAGATTCAGACTCCCATCAGGTCACTACCAATTTTCAGCAATGCCATTCGGCCTCATTTCAGCCCCAAGGGCTTTCACAAAGTGTCTGGCAGTGTTAGTGGCTCATCTAAGAAGTCAAGGCGTAACCATCTTCCCTTACTTGGACGACTGGCTGGTAGTGGGAAAATCCCAACAATAGGTGACAGAGTCTCTAAAGACGACCCAGGACTTGCTGGAGTCCCTAGGCTTCCTGGTAAACCTAAAGAAATCAGTCCTACAACCAGTGCAAGTATTGTACTTCATAGGAGCAGAACTGGACACACTGAAAGGAAGGCCATTCTTACCCTGGGACAGGGCAAGCAGCATCCTTCAAATTGCAGGGTCTTTCAAACTAAACAAGACAAGTCTGGCAAGACAGTTCCTGCAGCTTCTAGGCCACATGGCAGCAGCAACATGAGTTGTTTTGGTCGCAAGGTTCCAAATGAGAGACATTCAGTTCCACCTCAGGGCACACTGGTGCCAAAGAAGGGACTCTCTTACAAAGTCGGTGCCAGTAATAAAAACTCTGCTACAGGCACTCCAGTGGTGGCAGGTAAAGGACAACCTCGTAGAGGGAGTTCTTTTCCAGCAAGAGCTACCTTCAGTAACCCTCACCATAGATGCTTCCTTCCTAGGTTTGGGGGGCACATCTGGGGTCTCATACAATTCACAACACTTGGTCAAGTGCAGAGTCACTCTAGCACATAAATCTGCTTGAACTCAGAGCAGTGTTTCTGGCCCTGCAGGCTTTTGCGTTCATGATACAGGGCAAAGCGGTACAGGTCAGAACAGACAATACCACCACCATGTACTGCATAAACAAATAGGGAGGAACAAAGTCCAGCCCCTTATGCACAGAGGCAATTAAAGTTTCGTCTCTGATCTACTTACTTCAGGCCTCCCTAATAGCCATCTATCTGCCAGGCAAGGACAACATCCTGGCAGATACCATGAGTCGAATCAGCCAGGACCATCACGAATGGTCCCTCAACAGGCAAGTACTGGAGGTAGTATTCAGGAGATGGGTCACTCCAGAGATAGATCTCTTTGCATCGCAAGACAACCACCAGTTGCCAAAATTCTGTTGCAAACCACCAGTGGTGGGCACTGTTCCACTGGATGCCCTGGCACTGGACTGGTCGGGAATGAAGCTTTATGCATTCCATCCTTTTCCTCTATTTCTCAGGGTCCTGATCAAGCTCAGGTCCCAGTCAGCACCAATGATCTTGATTGCTCCAGATCGGGCCAGGCAGCCGTGGTACTTCTTACTGCTCTACATAACTCTGGCCCCTCCACTTCACCTCCCAAGGAGGCACAACCTATTGACCTCCTTCTAAGGGACTATCCTGTATCCGGACCGCAAATCCCTCAAGTTCAAGGCTTGGCTGTTGAGGACTTAGAGCATGCAAGCCTGCATCTCTCTGAAAGTGTTTTGAATGTATTGAGAGGATACAAGCAGCCCTCCACTAAGAAGACCTGTGCCTGTTAGTGGAAGAGATTTTCTTTATGGTGTTCATCTAATGATGTAGTCCCCCTCACAGGTAGGGGTGCCAGCCATGCTGGACTACCTTATCCATTTGCACTCCCTGGGTCTGCAGATCACTACACAGAAAGTGCATTTCGCTTCTGTTTCAGCATATATCTCAGCTGGTAAAGATGTATCATTAGCTTCCAATCCTATCTTTAGGAAGTTCTTTAAAAGTTTGGCCCACCTACACCCACTTCATAGGGGAACTGGAGCCTGAATGGGATCACCATTCGAACCAATGGTATCAGCCCACCTGAAATATGTAACATGGAAAACAGTGTTCCTGGTGGCTATCACTTCAGCCAGAAGGATCAGTGAGCTTCAGGCTTTGTGTGTTGAACAGGACTACATTTCCTACCACAGGAACACAGTAGTGCTCAGAACAAATAGGAAATTCCTACCTAAGGTGGTGTCTGATTTCCATCTTAACCAGTCTGTTACTTTACCTGTGTTTTTCACTGGACATTCTAGTTCGGGTGAATGCAGACTTCATAATCTTAATGTCAAGAGAGCTTTGAGCTACTACATGACTCGTACTAAGGACCATAGGCAGGACAGACAACAACTGTTCCTGACGTATGAGGATGTGGGTAAAGGAAAATCACTATCTAAAAGAACCATCTCTCATTGGATTGTTCAGTGTATCCAATTTTGTTACTTAAAAGCTGGAAAGGAGCTCCCCATAGGACTAAGGGCCCATTCCACAAGGGGCACAGCTGCTACCATAGCAGCTGCCAGTGATGCCCCATTGCTAGAAGCCTGCAAAGCAGCTTCATGGAGGACAGTACATACTTTCACAAAGCATTACTGTTTGGATGCCCAGTCCAGGAGTGATGCTAGGTTGACAGAGCAGTTCTGCAGAGCCTATTACCAAAGTAGGTTCCCAAAAGTACTGCTTAGTGGTCTGCAAGAGTTAGCAATATTGAAGAATTCCTGGGGTGAGAAGAAAAAAATACTTACCATAGTAATCTTGTTTCTTCCAAGGTATTCTTAAATATTAATAAATCTCCCACCTTGCCTCCCTTTCCAGAACCTGTGGCCTCTGCATCTCCAGATGAATAACTGTAGGTGTTATGGCCATAAACTGGCCAGGTCACAAGTTTTTGAGCCCTGTTGGGCATTGTTTCTCTTCTCCAGGTTATTCTGGCATTTTGAAGAGCTTTTCTCCCCTGTTGAGAGGTTTATGAATAGATTGTTATAGTCATAATTGTCATTATTACTATTTATTATTATTAGGAATTATAGGACCCTAGGTTCCTAGTTGTTAAAAGAGTTAGGAAGAACCTTTCCTTGCAGGCTTCTCCGGACTGGGGGAGGGGGGAGCACCTGGTTCTTCAGTTGGCAGTGGCAAGCAGAATTGCGAAAAATCACTTTTGTGGCTTCTGAGAGAGCTTGGGCCTGATGTCCTGCGGGACATCCCAGCAGACACACCTGAACCTAGTCGGACCCTTCTGGTCGGGGGGGGGGGCACACAGGTACACCCAGGTGTGATGGAACGAGCTTAGGCTGCGATAACAGATGTACAGGCAGATCCCGACTCTGCCTTCTTAGAAGGCCAGGATGAGGATTACAGGGTTCTTGGGGAAGTTCCTGACTTTAACTTCATTTTAAAAAAAAATGGCTCTTGGACGAGGAGGACGTTCCACTCCCTCTGTGGAGGAGGAAAAGGAAATGGAGTGGACAGCATCCAAGTCCCCCTGTTTGATAATAAGTCCTTGTTTTTTTTTGATAGCTGAGGCATGAAGTTCCTTACAGCTCGGGCAGTGTACACTCTGTGGAGACAGTGGATATCAATTCAACTCTGCCTGCATCCACAAACAGTGTGACCAAAATTGTTGAGCAACAATGGGCAGTTGTGGATCAGAGAAAGTATCTTCCCAACCAAAGGTACAGATCTTCCATTTTTTAAGGAAAACATCTTACAGGTGGGAAGCTTCCCTGCTGAAAGATGAGGTCATTTGTATTTCTGTTAAAAACAAAACAAAAAAAAAAAAACTGTCCTGCTTATCAAAGGTTTTCTGGCCCTAGCAGATTCTCATGTCAAGCGGTGGACACCGAGTGCAGGAGAGGTTTCGCCTCTATCAGCACAAACATTTGTATGTCTTATGCTTCTTTTATTGTTGCCAGAGATTTAAACATATGGGTCCCTACTCTGGCCAGTTTTGCTTTGCCTGACTCTGAAAGTGCCAGACTTTTGCAACTGATGGCCGTGGCCTCCACCTTTCTAGGTGGGTATACACTGGAGAATGGCGCATACCAGCCAGCTTGGACTACTTCATTGATCTTCCCTGTGTCAATCATTACCATTCATCACTGTCTGGGTGTCAGCTGAAGGCGCAGCACCCCACAGGAGCTTCCCCCCCATTAGGGGAGGAGCTGGTGCTGAAGACCGCTCTGCCCTTGAAGCCAACGCATTGTGTGGTGCTCACGGGTTGGCCAGTAACAGTCACCAACTCCTCCTCCACCCCAGTTCTGCTTCTCCTGCCATCGAGAACACAGCACCTCGCCATGCTGAGAAGATTTCATCTGCAACATTGTGGCCTAGTTTTCGACGCCGGTTTCCGTGCCTGGTTTTCAGTGCCATTATCGACACCGTTCGCTGCCATTCTAGTTCTGCTTTCCGTTAGCAACTCTGTGCCATGTCTGCAGGAATCTGATAAGACCTTTCCTTTTCTTAGCAGCGTCGAGTCTGTTCCTTGTTTTAATTTTAGTTACTGCAAGTCATGTTGGGTTTGTCTGGGGACAAAAAGTGGTCTTCCAAGGCGGGCCAGCCTCCTATGCGTCGGTGTCTCTGCGACCAGCAGATGTCCGTCATGGACTGGCATGACTGTTGCCTCACCTGCCTGGGTCCATCTCATGATATGGATAATTGCAATGCTTCCTTCTCCATGGACCGCTGAGTTCTGGAGCACTGTACGTTGAAAGTCGGCCGCTCTCCACCGACTTTCAGAGGGTGTCGTCATTTGAGGGACTCCAAGTGCAGGTGTCTCTGCCCTTCCTCCTGGTCCCCTCCTGGTTCTGTACAGACCGGTGAGGAGTGGTCATCCTCCCCTTCTAGCCTTGCCAGGGAGGAGGCCTCTTCCGTGGTGCTTGAATGGTCCAGCCCTCTTGGGGGGGAGGGGGAGGTCGGGCTGGGAGCACTACACAGGCAGTCACCTCCTCAGAGGTGCAGGCTCCCCTGGTGTTGTGACCTACGCCTGCTGGGCCCGGCATGGGTGGCTCCTCAGTGCCACCTGCCAGCACCGTTCCAGATCCCAGAACAGTTTGCGGCTCTGGTGATCGGGATGGTGCTACGAGCAGTACTGGGCCTGTCTGCGGTGCTGTGAGGGTGGGAGAACCTCTGGGGTCACTCGTCTGGAGGTCTTCTGGAGTTGGATGATCAGGAGAATGATCCGGACTGGCGGCCTGACTTCTCGGAGTCAGAGGGCTCTCTGGTGCTCAATACCTCTGCGCCTTCCTGTGTTCCCCTTCCCTTGGCTCCGGCGGTTGTGGTGCACTGCATCCATGCTGTGGGCAACATTGGGAGCGGGTCTGTCAATAGTGGCCCTTGGTCTGGGGTAATGGTGGTTCGGATGGCTGCCAGCCCCAGCACCAGTGCCATTTGTTCCTCCGAGGCTGGTACAGGGACTCCCTCTTCTGCATCCTCCCTCGGGGGGGCCTGTGGTATTTAAGCAGTCCCTAGCTTCAGGAGAGAGGAGGAGGTCAGCCTCACAGTCAGCGGAGTTGAGGGGGCGAGGGTTGGAGACCTTCCCCGGGGACTCTTTGGACTTCTGCTCAGTATTCACAATGGAAGAGCAGGGGGAGAGATACCTGATCCAGTCAATAGAAGCACTCTGGCTAGGGGGGTTGGTATTAGTCCTTTCACAGAAGAAAGGGTTCTGAAAGAACTCTTAAAACTGAAGGTGAATAAAGCAATGGGGCCTGATGGGATTCACCCCAGAATTCTAAAAGAACTAAGGGAAGAACTAGTAACACCACTAACTACCCTTTTTAATAAATCATGGGAGGACGGTGTGGTACGTGAGGACTAGAGGAGGGTGGATGTCATTCCACTTCACAAAAGTGGGAGCAAGACAGAGGCAGGAAATGACAGACCTGTCAGTTTGACCTCAGTGGTAGGAAAAATAATAGAATCACTTCTGAAGGAAAGAATTGTTGAGTACCTAGAGGCCAGTGGGGCACTGGACCCAAGGCAGCATGGATTCACAGCAGGATGGTCATGTCAGACAAATCTAATTGATTTCTTTGACTGGGTGACCAAAGTAGTAGACCAGGGAGGGGCTGTGGACATGGCCTACCTAGACTTTAGCAAGGCATTTGACACAGTCCCGCGCAAAAGAGTAATAAACAAATTGGCCAGCCTAGGAGTGGGTCCCAGAGTGGTAGTCTGGGTAGAACACTGGCTGGACAACAGGACACAGGGTAATAGTAAATGGAGTCCACAGTGAAAAAGGGGTGGGGGTTACTAGTGGGGTACTGCAGGGTTCAGTACTGGGGCCGGTCCTTTTTAATATCTTTATAAGTGACATTGCAGAGGGACTGGAAGGAAAGGTATGTCTCTTTGCAGATGACACAAAGATCTGCAACAGGGTTGATATGCAAGGTGGGGTAGAAAGGATGAAAAGGGACTTGGCAAGGTTGGAGGAATAGTTAAATGTGTGGCAGCTTAGATTCAACGCAAAGGAGTACAGAGTAATGCACCTGGGAAACAAAAACCCAGGGGAAGAGTACTCAATGGGGGGTGAGATACTGACAACAACAGAAATGGAAAGGGACCTGGGGGTAGTCATATCAGATGACCTAAAGGTGGGCCAGCAATGTGAGAAGGCAGTAAGGAGGGCTGGGGTGATTCTGGGATGCATAGGGAGAGGCATCACCATTAGAAAACAGGAAGTTGTTGGCCCTCTGTACAGACAGTTGGTAAGACCACATCTGGAGTATTGTGTACAGTTCTGGAGATCCCATCTCTATAAAGACACAGACAGGGTGGAGGCTGTCCAGAGGAGGGCAACCAAAATGGCGCAGGGTCTGCACCAGAAGACATATGAAGAAAGACTAAAGGAGCTTAAGATGTATAGCCTTGAGGAAAGGAGGGAGAGGGGGGACATGACAGAAACTTTCAAAAACCTCAAGGGAATCAACAAAGTCCAAGAGGGTAGCATCTTTCAGAAAAAGAGATGTGCAAGAACAAGGGGGCACAATTTGAAGATAGAGGGGGGACGGCTCAGAGGTAATGTGAGGAAGTATTTCTTCACAGAGAGGGTTGCATGGAACAGCCTTCCTGAGGAGGTCATAGAGTCAAAAACAGTGGGGAAATTCAAGAATGCATGGGACAGACACAAGCAATTCTAGTGGTGGGTAGGAGGAAGTAGGCTGTTGGTTAACTAGGATCTGCAGCTCATCCATTGGGTAGGGAAATGTTCAGACTAGGTGGGCCAAACGGTCCTTATCTGCCATCGGATTCTATGTTTCTATGTAGCGCCAAACCTTCCTTCTCTCCCTTGTCCCCTTCAAGGGAGGCCTTATTGAGTGGTGTTGGGATCCACCCTTCTGGATCCATGCGGCCCCTGGTCTCCTCACGGGGGCGTTTCCCCTACAGAGTTCAGTCTTGACCGCTTCAAGCTGGTTGAGTGGCCAATTACTGTTCAGACTCGCGGATTTCAAGGAGGTCCGAGATTGCCAGCGAGGTCCCCTAGCCCTGGCAGAGGTCGCTCGCATAAGGTAAAATGCATTTCCCCATTGCCTCTGCAACACCCCATTTCCCAGGCCATGTGGATTCTTCTGCCTTTGACCTGGGAGAAGTTCAGAGCAACTGTTTCCGCCTTCCCCAGGTACATTAGGGTCATGGATGAGCAGGTCTTTGCCCTGTCTCCCCTGCAGCAGCTGGACTCTGACTCTTCAGATTTGTCAGCCTTCTTGTCTTCCTCCTTCAAGGAAGAGGATACCTCCATCCATCTGTCGTCAGACGCTGATCAGACAGTGTATCAGCACTTCCTTGTGGGGCTGATCGACGATCTGCACCTATCCCACATTGCAAGATGCAAGCCTGAGTGGACGACGCGCGTTTTCCTCAGTGAATTCAGTGCTGAACACCTGGTGGTCCCTTCCTGGTTGATCCCTTTCCAGGAAGCGTCATACCGCACCAGGCAGTCCCCATCTGCCCCAGCTCCAGCCCAAAGGTACTGCCAGTGCAGGTATTGTGCACCCCTTGGGACTCCAGGTTCCTTACCTCATCCCACTTCGGGAGTGAGGTTATTGGACACCCCTTCTGGGCATAGGCACCCTGTGTTCGACCGACCCCCAGATGTGGACTCTAAGGAGTTCGACCATTGGGGACGGAGAATGTTCTCCTCGGCGCGTATTATGTGTAGCATTGCCGCTTATCAGGCGCACCATGCTGTCTACAGTAGGCATCTGTGGTCAGTGCTAGGCCAGGTGCTGGTATTGCTGCCTGATTCGGAGGCAAACCAGACAGGCCATTGCCCTCTTCGCGCAGGACTTGGAGCTCACAAGGCACCAGGCAACGGCGTCTTATGACTCGAACGAGGCAGCTTCAAGGCTGGTGGGGTCAGTGGTCTGCATTAGGCGGACTGCATTGGTTCATTTATCAAGGTTGTCATCCTTGGCCTGGGGTGGGGTGCTTGCCTCCATCTTCCGAAGGACCCATCTTTTCTCCCGCAGGGTGAGATGGGAACTGCAGGGATGACTTCCATCTCCTAGGCAATGGGAGACCCCACCTCGCCCTGACCAGTCATAGGCCTAATTGGTCTGTAATGGGTCTCCTCCTCTTGTAGTTCTCCCCTACGGGAGGCTGAGAGACTCACTTCCCTCAGGGAAGTGCTGGGCCCCCGGGCTTGGTACTCACCCAGACAGTGATGAATGGTGAAGATTGACACAAGGAAGATATGAAAATTACATAACTACCATAATTCTTGATCTTCCTGTGTATCTTCACCATTCATCACTGGCATCCTCCCACCATCCCCTCTTGGGCCTCAGTCTCTGAATGATGCCTCCTCCCTGCTTGCCTTCCCCTCCTCGAGGCCAGTAGTGGGTCACATCCCGCTGGTATGTCCAGCTCCTCTGTTACCTTCTCAAGCAACAGAGGGCCCACCCTGAGGGGGAGGGCAAGTAGGGCTTCTCTCCCCGGCCTTAAGGGCTCCCCGTTGGTCCTTCCCATCTCTCCTGGTTGGGTTCCTCCAGGACTCAGTCCGGTCCTGTGGGCCAGGGCCGACTCTTAGTGGGAGGAGACTCTCCCATAGGTTGCAAGAGGGGGAGGGAGAGGACTCACAGGGACACTCTCTCTCTTCCTCCATAGTATTTCGCTACTCTCTCTTCCCTTCTCTTTTGGGAAGAGGGAGGTAATCCTAGACAGGATCTCCCCTGAACCCCTTGGCTTCTCCCTCTTGGGACGGCAGTAGCCGGGGGGGGGCTCCTGTCCCAGAGTGGCTGTCCCACACTGTATTGAAATGGGAAGGGAGACCTCCACACCTTCTCAAGCTGGGAGAAACTCTGTGCCAGAGCCTATCTGTCTGATCTGTTGTTCAGCTAAAATCCAGAGTCTCCGCCTATGGCTATATACATCCCTGAATGCACCCAGTATTGTCTGATCCCGGAAGCTAAGCAGACTCTGGCCTGGTTAGTATTTGGCTGGGAGTCCTCCTTGGGTTTCTAGGTGCTGTAGGCATGTGGACTGAAACAGGCTCGGTGACCCCTCAGGTGTCTTGCAACATCTTTCCCCAGAATTCTAAAACTTTTAGTGTGGAGTGTGGTGGGTCTCTTCTCCCCCCCCATCTATCTTTCCTTCCTTTGCCTTCTCTTTCTCTCACTGTCTCTCTCTCTCTCTCTCTTCTCCTCTCTCTCTCTTTGGTTGGCCTCCCAGGGGCTGGGGCCTAAAGCCCACACGCATAGGTCCTCCACCTCTGTCCTCTGGCTGGCTTATTCCCTTTTCAGTTACATCCTTTCCTTATGCTATCCCGTGGGCTCCCTTGACCCACACTTATCTTTTCTCTATCCATCTGTTTTCCTCTCTCTCCAGTGAGCAGGACTGGGGTGGAGAAGAAGTTGGCGACCGTTACTGGCCAACCCGTGAGCGCCACACAATGTGTTCTCATCGAGGGTAGCACCGCCTCCTCCCCTAATTGGGGGGGGGGCTCCCGTGGGATGCTGTGCCTCCGGCTAATACCCAGACAGTGATGAATGGTGAAGATACACAGGAAGATCCAGAATTATGGTAGGTATGTAATTTTCATTTTTCAGCCATGAAGGCTGTGTGGCTTAGTCATTGGGTCACTGATAAAGCTTCATAAGCTAAGCTGTTTAACCTCTCCTTGAAGGAGGCTTATGGTTTGATTCTGACCTGAATACTATTTTAAAGGATATGCAGTAAGAAGGGATGTCTCCAGTGTCAAACAACAGTGCAAGACTACCGTAACCTAAAGGGTTTAAGGCAACGGCCGGCACAGACAGTACTGAGGGGGGTTCCGTTCTGCACAGACAGTTCCGAGGGGGGTTCCATTCCTTAACAATTTTGGCTCCAGAGAATAGAGGAGCCTACTCAGGTAACAAATGTTACAGTGTCAGAGAAGCCGCAGGAGGCCCAGCACTGAAAGCCTGGTGCCTCACAGGAAGACACATGGGCCAGTCTGTGACTCCTTTTCTTTAGTGGAAGACTACAGGAGTTTTTCTCAAGATGGGCTAAAAATGGTTTACCTATAGCGCTTCAACAGCGCTAGCACCGGCATCCTCTATAGTGACAGCTACAGTGCCAACTGTCGGCATTGTAGCCACGGGGATGTCAGCACACACAATAGGGCGTTGTGCCCCCAAACCCCCACCCCCTGTGGGAGCTCTGCCCCCCACACACCCCGGTCCCTAGGATTCTAAATCCGAGTCAGAGAAGGACCCGGGGGGGGGGGGCAACACCCAGCGAGGCAGTCCCAATCGCTGCACAGACCATCACAATGATGGGCGGGTTTTGCCCGATTCTTGTCACTGTGATGATCTTTGCCATCAGGGAGTCACTACAGTGACGGTATACCGCTAAAAACAATGTCAGATGCCTTATAAGGGGATGCTTTCTTCCGCCCCAGTTTCCATGGACGTCGCAAAGCCCAGGCGTTGTCAGAGATCCTGACCCCTCATTCATTCAGGGCCATAGTAAAGGTCCCGCTATGTGAACAAGGTCAGGGGTCCTATTGGATCTATTTCATAGTTTCCAAGAAGTTTGGTGGTTTTCAGGCCCATTCTGGATTCGAAGCACCTGAACAAGTTTGTGCACCACAGACCTTTCAAGATGGAGTCCCTGAGGTCAATCACATGGGCTGCTCAGCTTAAGCCTCAATAAATCTGAAGGATGCCTACCTCCACATTCACATTTGTAAGTCCTACCTGGAGTATCTCAGGTTCTTGATACTGGTCCAGCTTTTCTAGTACAGGGCACTTCTATTTGCCCATGCATCAGCCCCCCCCCCCCGCCGAGTTCCTTAAAGGTATTGATAGTCCTGGTGGCTCAGTTTTGTCAGGAAAGGCATCATGACTATCATTCTTGAACAACCTGCTTATTTTTGCTGACATTGTCCCTGGCAAGAGGTTGGTACTCAGGACTCTAGAGATGCTAGAGTCGCACAGCTAAGTGGTGAACTGGGAGAAGAGCTCTCTCAAGCCATCTCAGACCTTGGAATACCTGGTGGTAAAATTTTAGACACGAAACCAGGGAAGATTTTTTCTCATCTTCCCAGAAGGAGACCTTATTGACAGATGTCCAGTGGCATAGGATACAATCATTGGCATCTGCCCTTAGTCTGCTACAGTTTCTTGGCCTCATGATAGGCAGTGATAGATTTAATCCCGTGGGTTCGCTTCTATACATGGCCTATTCAAATAGGTTTGATGACGGCCTGGGATCCCTCATCAGAGGATTATCAAGCCAGTTTCCCTGCACCTCTTAGCTTTGTCACTTGAGTTGGAGAGTGGATGTGCAGGATTTGGGCAAGGGTTCCACTGGAACTTCCCCAGACTTAATTTTCACAACGGATGTTATTTGCACGGATGGGCGGCAGGTCAGAGCCAACTTTCCACTCAGAGAACTTGGTCAGCCTAGTACCAGCATCTCCAAATCAATGTTTGGGAGATGGAGGCAGTCCACATAGCTCCCCTTTGCATTTAAAACAATGCTGCTAAGCACAGCGTACATAAACATTAAGGCGGCACAGGCAGGGAGATGTTTCAAGAGGCCGCTGACCTGTTGGCAGTACACCTGGCATGGGAGTTGAACCTTCAAGTGAACTGGTTACATAGCAAAAATGTTCACTTTGTGGAGTGGAGGTTGAACCCTGAGGTTTTCAAACTCCTGTGCAAGAGGTTTGGTCAACCTCAGATTGTTCTGTTCACATCCAGCCACAGTGCTCAGATCCAAAAAGGTTCTTCAGTTGTTTTTGGTGTCCACAAACAGAGGCAGTGTTCATTGTGCCTCAGGACTGGACCTTCAGCAGAGCAGGAGCGTATGCTTCCTCCACTAACTCTTCTTCCAAAGTCATGTTAAAAAAAAAAGGAATAATAAATAATTTTCTAACATGGCAATAAATAGTATAGTGAAATAAGGTATGTAGATTGGTTAAACTGCAGTACATGACCATAGCTCAACCATGCATTAATTCCTTAGTAGTGTCTGACTCTTGGTGTAGTACTTTACTAAACCACAGTACAGTGGCCACGGAGCAGAATATTAGCACAACACATGTTGTTTCCCACCCACCCAGTGGAACTCTGATTAGTCAGGGAAATATTTATATTCTGAGTGTAAAATATCAAGTGAGTAAGATGGATCAATACAATGTTACCTTTTCTGTGTTCGGTGTAATGGGGATCGCGGTATGAGTGAACAAGCAGTATGGAGGTAAAGTGACACCTTCAGCAGCTCCTCTTCTGCCGAAACCACGTCCTCCAAGTGCAGGTCCTAATGCAGCAATGCATGTCACAGATGTGAAAGTGGCTCATGGATTGCTGAAAAAAACAAAAACAAAGCATCTTCAGAAAAATAGTGAGTCGCTATCTCAAAATAGCAGCAGAAGACATGTCACTTTCTCGTCAGACCAGCTAGATGAGTGGGAATGCAAAAAATGTGTGCTGAACATGCACATGAATGCTGCATGGGCCTGCAGTGTTTTCTCTGACTGGTTCACAACCAACAATATGTCAGTGGACATTAGCACAATTAGTATACCTAATCTAGCAGGCATCCTGAGAAAATTTTACAGGTCAGTGCGGACCAAAGAGGGTAAAGAGTACAGTATTAGCTCCTTTATCGGTCTGTGTGCTGGCTTGGACCGTTGTTTCAACAGTGTGGAACTGAACAGGAAAGTTAAGCTAGCATCAAACCCTGACTTTCAAGCTGCGAACAGTGTGTTCATTGCTGTTCTTAAAGACTATAGAGGAGCTGGATGAGATGTTGCCATACACCACCCCCACATCTCCCAAGTGGACGTAGATCGCATTAGAAGTTGTGAGAAACTGAACCCAGAGTCTGCATACGGGCTTGTACGCAGACTATGGTTCAAGATGCAGCTCGGCCTCGCAAGACAAGGTAGAGAGGATCTGAGAAAATTAAGACATGATTCTTTCTGTATAAAGAAAGACAAACGTGGCTGTGAATATATAGCTGTGATTTTTAATGAACCCACTAAGAACCACAACTCAGTGACAGAAGCTAACAGGGAAGCATTAAAGGGGGGTCCTATACTCACAACCAGGCAGTCCAAACTGTCCAGTGTCCCTGCTCAAGGAGTATGTGGCTAGATGTCCACCAAATTCCCCAACTTTCTATTTACACCCATTGAAACGTCTCCAATGTGTTAGATAAAAAAAGAGTGCTGGTATAGTAAGCAGTCAGTGGGGAGAAATTATCTATGGGAGATGATGTTTCATATATCTTCAGATGCCAAACTGAATATTAGCTGTACTAACCATTCCATCAGGAGTACAGCTGTACACATTTTATCTGAGGCTGGTCTTGCATGGAGAGAAATAATGTCAGTGATAGGGCATCGATGTGAGACCAACCTCAGAAACTACTGATCACCATTGCCAAATAACAGAAAGAAGTGATCAGCAATCTTATGTAAAGGTGATGCTAGCGCAGAACAGAAAGACCACAGTCATAGTCCAGCAAGCAAAACAATTGCTTTATTATCAAACAGGCCAGCATCTGCCGACCCTGTGGCGCTGGACGCCACACCTCACGTTAATGTTGGCAACCCGGATTTGGAAACGCGCCCAGGTTATCAGGGGTTGGCAGGGGAGGGATAGGATTGATCAGGACTGCTCTCCTATCCCTGGGGAGGGCTGATAGATACCACTACTCTGCAGCGCCCCCTGGTGATGATCAGGGGCACTACTAGAGTTGGTGTCTTTGGGATGGAGTGCGGCAGACGTTGGCACGTTGTGCCTCAAACGTTGTTGCACATCCGCACTCTTGGGGTCACAACAAGGAAAAATGGCTGGGCACAACCATGCAGGTTTATGGCTGCGCTGTGCTTTGCCCAGAGGACTGTCGTGGAATCACGCTGGGGGGTCTGGGCTGGGGAGTCTGGACCCGGCCTCGCTCAGAGTGGCATAGGGGAGGCCCTCCAGCTGGTCGGTGTGCAGCCTCAGCAGACTTCTATGGTGCGAGTGAGCCTGCTGCTGTCTGGGCAGGCAGAGTCGGTGGCTGAATGCCCGTGCCGGTTACGCCACAGTAGGCGAGAAAAAGAACTACGATTAAAAAAAAAAAGGAACAGGCCAGCGTCTTCCAGTCACCCCTCAGGCAATCAACAAAAGTCTGTACTACATAAACCCTGTAAAGAGCCACAAAGCACCCCAGAAAGCAAGCAGAATATTGAAAATCAGCACACGACAACAGAAACAAAACTGAGCGTTGAAAACCAGCAGCCCATAGCAACTGCTTCATCCATCAGTGGAAGCCCATTTAATATGAGCCACTTTACTGTAAATGGGCCAGTAAATTTTAATTACTATTCTGGCAGTGGAAACAGTTAACCAGTGGAAAGTTAGCCATTATAAAATGTAAAAGTAATGAGGCCTTCTCAAATGTAAAAGTATTCTGTCCCCGCTTTGGCATGGCAATAATCGGGCAGTTACTGTAGTGGCATACCTGAATGTCACAATTAATAGTTCTTCTTTATTGTTGCAAACTTGTTGTATATTTCTGTAATCCAGAAGTATATTTAGTTCTAAAACAGTTGGAAGTGTTTAATAGTTAGCGACTGAAGCCGTCAGCGCACACGGCAGAAGGTCATGTATATGCAAATGTTGTTGATGTTCAATCCCGTAATGCAATACACCCATCAAAAGACAATGTAATCCGCAGTTCTAGGGATGTGGATATGTTGTTCAATCCACACTGTCAGGCAGGTTACTTGCCGCTTTAAGATGGGCCGGAAAGTCTTCAAGCTGGCTCCTCCCACCCACCCGGGTGGTAAAACCCTCGGCTCAGCCCCATGACGCCAGATCTTCAAACAACATGAAGTCTTGCTGTATTCTGACAATAGCAGTGAGTCCCAACCTTCGAACTGCCCTGGAGATGAAAAGTTAACTTTCCATGCCAGGCATGGAACGCTGAGCTCGAGCTCGGTTGAGACTCTGTCTGTTGCTGTTTGAACTCAAATCGTCAGATTCTTTACTCCGCCTCACTGAACAGTCACTCTGGAGATTTCTCCTTTGCTCGGTTCAATTTGTCGGTTAAAGTCCGTTTTTCTTGGTTTTCAACCGAATTTAAACCGCAACCTATCGGTTCAGTCTCTGTCTGTGGTATTCGTGAGTACCAGATAGGTTTATATTGTTTTCTATTCTGTGTGGAACTTGTAAACGTTTCATCGGTTCGGTTTGAACCGATCAGGTTGTTTAAAAATCTTTATTTCTACTTTTAGAGTGTGGTTACCGGTTCTTATCGGTTCTAAAAAAAACGTATTTTACTACGTTTTTTTCCACGATCCGTAACACGGTCAGGAACCGATGAGTGTCTTGCCTGGCGGATTGCCATTAAAAGGGTAAGTTTTGTTGGGACTGGCACCATGTCTGAGAAACCCAAAAGAAAAACCGGGTCCACTGGGTTTCAACACTGTAGTGTGTGTGGGGAAGTCTTTGCTAAGGCTGACCCCCACACCACCTGTGTTTATTGTCTGGGGTTTGACCACCTCGATTCAGACTGCCAGATTTGTAAAAATTTACTGCAGCTACCCTAGAAAAGAGAGTTGGTAGGCTCAAGGAAAGGGAGGCCAAAAAGTCTGCTGACCTGGATGGCCAGCCCGGTTCGGTTCAAACCGAACCAGAAGGAGTGCCCTCTGACCAGGGCGAAACTTCTTCGGGCAAAAGGAGAACCAATTCCGAGGAGTCGTTTCCGGTTAAGAGAACAAGAAGGGATAAATCAGCTGGTGTGGATCCAAAAGTTTCTTCTCCAACCGCTGATGAAATAGCCAAAGCGATAACATTTGTTCAGTCGCTATCCCCGGTTCCGACCGAACCGGCACCACTAGGAAGGCGCTCGGTTCAACCAGTTCCACCGGTTCCGGATTATGATTTGGAGGAATTTTATGAACCGGAGGAGGAGGAAGGAGAGTATGAGGAAAGTGAATGTGATTATGAAAGTCTGGATGTGCCCATTGACCCGGACATCTCCCCAGACAGACCTTCAGGAGTGTCTTCTCCTAGGCTTTCTGAGTCCCCCTCCCATTTCATGTTTTACAAGAAAGTGGCCTAAACCCTTCAGCTTCCTATGGAAGAAGCTGTGGATGACCAGGAGGAGCCTGACTATGTGGAAATGATGGATATCCCAGAGTCCAGGAGGCTGTCTATTCCCCTACACAAGTCTTTTGGGAAACAGACATTTAAGATTTTAAAGACTCCTATTCTATACCTCCTGTGGGTAAAAGAATGGACAAGAGGTATACTCTGTCAGGCTCAGATATGGAGTTCCTTACCCAGCAATGCAGCCATGTTGGGGTAGTGCAGGCTGCAGTCTGTGATAAGGCTAATATACACTTGGCTTCACACCTCCAGATAAGGACTCCAGGAGGATTGATGCCATGGCAAAGAAACAGTACATGGCAGCATCCTTGGGACTCAGGCAGGCCAATTATATGGCCTATACAGCTTGATATCAGAAATCTAGATGGGACACTGTCATGGCTTTAGCTAAACAGGTCCCTGGCCAGCTTGCCAAGGAGCTGGAGCAGGTGGCTGCTGATGGTATTGAGGCATCCAAGGTGCAATTCCATGCTGCAGTAGACTCCAGTGATGTTTCTTCTAGAGTCATGGCTACATCTGTGGCCCTTCGTAGGATGGCTTGGCTCAGATGTACTAGCCTGTCTCAGGATACCCAGACTAAGGCCATGGATTTTCCTGTTTTGGGTAATTCTCTGTTTGGGGAGCAAACAGAGAACTACATGAAGAAAATGGATGAATACAGGACCACCTATAGGAGTGTTCAGGCCAAAGAAAGGCAAGCCACTCCTCAGAGGCAGCATCCCAGGGGCAGGGGCAGGCCTTTTTATAGGCCTTTCTACCAAGCCCAGGCCTCCTCTTCTGCCTATGCTCAGAGGGAGTTCTTTAGAGGGAGAGGCAGAAGGGGTACAAGCAGACCTGCTTCCACCCCTCAGCCTAAACCCCCTGCCAAACAGGCACTCTGATGGGTTTGCCAGGGCCGATTCTCCACTGCCTGTAGGGGACAGGCTGGCTTACTTTGTCCAGGACTGGAAGTCTTTAACATCAGACAAATGGGTCCTGGAAGTAGTAAGCCAGGGACTGGTTCTCAGCTTCAAAAATTTCCCAAAGATGAGAACCAGATCCTTTCCACCTGCAAATCCCCAGAGGCACTTGCCCTAGAGGCAGAGGTCTCTTCCCTCTTGGCTCTCAGAGCTGTAGAAAGGGTTCCACCCCTACACAAAGGGAAAGGATTATACTCCAGGTACTTTCTCACCCCCAAAAAGACAGGAGAATGGCAGCCCATCCTGGATCTCAGATATTTAAACAAGCACCTTTTAAAGCCGAAGTTCAAAATGTTGACTCTGGGAATAATTCTACCCTCTCTAAGGCCAGGGGACTGACTAGTCTCCCTGGACCTCAAGGATGCCTATTTCTATATTCTCATCAGAAGCTCCCATCGAAAGTACCTCAGGTTCGAGCTGCCCTCAGGCCATTACCAATTCAGAGCAATGCTCTTCGGCCTAACCTCTGCTCCAAGGGTGTTCACAAAATGCCTGGCAGTAGTAGTTGCTTCTCTAAGAAGGCAAAGGATTGCCATCTTCCCATACCTGGATGACTGGCTCATAGTAGGCCAGTCCCGAGACCAAGTCAAGTTACACCTACAGATAACTCAGCAACTGCTTACATCTCTAGGTTTGCTTCTGAATCTTTCAAAGTCAGTTCTAGAGCCTGTTCAGCTCCTCACCTTCATAGGCGCAGAGCTAGATACAGAAAAGGCAAGAGCCTTCCTTCCCCTGGACAGGGCAAGGACCCTTATCATACTGGCCTCTTCATTTACCCTACAGGTGTCTCGACCAGCAAGGCATTTTCTGCAGCTCCTGGGGCACATGGCTGCTTCTACAGCAGTGGTGCAGGGAGCAAGATTTCAGATGAGGGACATTCAGTTCCACTTGAGAGCCTTTTGGTCTCAGAAAAAGAACCCTCTGACCAAACTGATACCAGTGACTCGAACCCTGATCCAGGCTTTGCAGTGGTGGCAGGATCAGGACAATCTAAGACAGGGAGTTCCTTTTGTCACCAGTCTCACTGTTTAATCCTTACTACAGATGCCTCCCTCTTGGGGTGGGGGGCCCACTTGGGAGACCTGACTACCCAAGGGTTGTAGTCTCCTCAGGAATCTCTGCTTCACATCAGTCTGTTGGAACTCAGAGCAGTGTTTCTAGCACTTTAAGCTTTTTCCAAGTCTGTTCAGAACAAAGTTGTTCAGATCAGGACAGACAATACCACCACAATGTGGTATATCAACAAGCAAGGGGGCACTCGGTCTACGGCCTTGCGCACAGAAGCAATGAAGTTGTGGTCTCTGGCCTATTCCCTGAACACCTCCCTTACAGCAGTACACCTCCCAGGCAAGGACAATGTCCTGGCAGGTGCTCTCAGCAGGATATCTCAGGGCCATCACGAATGGTCACTGGATCCCCTAGTTTTGGAGGTGATCTTCTCCAGATGGGGCACCCCACAGATAAATCTTTTTGCAGCCCCAGACAATCACCAACTTCCCCTTTTTTGCTGCAGGCCCCCAGTGTTGGGCTCAGTCCCCCTGGATGCCCTGGTTCTCAATTGGGAAGGGAAGTTCCTGTATGCTTCCCCCCCTTCCCTCTCCCGTTCAAGGTGCTAGTCAAAACCAGGTCTCAACCCTGCAAGGTGATTCTGATTGCTCCAGACTGGGCCAGACAGCCCTGGTACCCTCTCCTGTTGTCCTTAGCAGTCCACCTTCCCTTGTCTCTTCCCAGGAATTACAACCTGTTAACCTGTGCTCAGGGGAGGTTTGGTACCGGAATCTCAAATCTCTCACTCTCAAGGCCTGGCTCTTGAAGAGTTAGAGTTTGCTGATTTACACCTCTCTCAAGGTGTTATGGATATTCAAAAGGCTTCTAGGAAGCCTTCCACCAGAACTACTTATAATTCCAAATGGAAAAGATTCTCCATATGGTGCTCTGGGAAGCATATTTCCCCAGAGTCTGCTGACCTGCCCACAGTCCTTGACTATATTTTTCATCTGAATAGCTTGGGACTCAGACCAGCCACACTAAGGGTGCCTCTGGCAGCTGTCTCTGCTTTTCTTTCAGCAGGTATGCCTTCTTCTCTTTCGGCTCACCCTGTATTCTCCAAGTTTTTCAAGGGATTGCTTCATACCAATCCGCCATTCAGGGACCCTGCCCCTGCTTGGGACCTTAATGTCTGCATTGCTCCTCAGCTTATGCAACCCCCTTTTGAGCCTTTGTCCTCAGCAGAGCTTAAGTACTTGACTTGGAAAACTGTTTTCTTGGTGGCCATCACTTCTGCCAGGCGCATAAGTGAGTTACAAGCCCTGTCAGTGGAGCCTGATTTTATCTCTTTCCATAGAGATAAGGTGGTCCTCAGGACTAACAGGAATTTTTTACCTAAGGTGGTTTCAGACTTCCACCTTAACCAATCTATGTCTCTTCCTGTGTTCTTCACTGACCATTCTTCCTCTGGTGAGAGGAGGTTGCACAGTTTAGATGTGAAAAGAGCCCTTAGCTACTACATAGAATGTACCAAGGGTCACAGGTTTGACTCCCTCTAACTGTTCCTCACTTATGGTGAGGTTGGTAAAGGAAAACCTGCCACTAAAAGATCCATTGCCAGGTGGATTGTCTGTTGCATTCAATTTTGCTATGAAAAACTAGGTAGGATTCCACCCTCAGGCCTGAGGGCTCACTCTACCAGAGGTACAGCTGCTTCCCTGGCTGCTGCCAGGGATATTCCTATCTTAGAGATATGTCAAGCAGATACCTGGAAAACAGTTCACACTTTTACCAAGCATTACTCTCTGGATATCCAGGCTAGGAGTGATGCTCGGTTTGGCACAGCAGTGCTTCAGAGCCTATTTCCTAAGTAGGTTCTGTCCCTTCTCCATGGAGGTACTGCTTGGTAGTCTGCTATTGTCAGAATACAGCAAGACTTCATGTTGTTTGAAGAAAAAATTACTCACCTTAGTAATGTTGTTTCTTCTAATGGAGTCTTGCTGTATTCTGACCTCCCCGCCTTCCCCTCTCAGAACCTTTGTTTTTAGGATGTGGGTGGGCAGTAGCAGTGTTGGCACTCAGGAAGTGCCCCACCTTTTTATTATCACCCTCTTTCTTTGGGTGAGTGGGTGTTGTGTTTATTTCATTTTTTGGGTTTCCTGACTTGAGTCTTTGTTTTGGGACCAAAAAATCTTTTTATTATATTTAGTAGCCAGTTGGCTAGTGTAGGTTTACAGCTTCACACAGGTCTCTCAGTGAGTTTAGCTCAGAAGATCTGACGGTTTGCGTTCAAACAGCAACAGACAGAGTCTCAACCGAGCTCGAGCTCAGCGTTCCATGCCTGGCATGGAAAGTTAACTCTTTCATCTCCGGGGCAGTTCGAAGGTTGGGACTCACTGCTATTGTCAGAATACAGCAAGACTCCATTAGAAGAAACAACATTACTAAGGTGAGTAATTTTTCCTTCCTTACCACTTGGAAGCTCAGGTTCCCTCCTTAGCACTGTTGTGTCTTTAGGCCTGGGATCCTAAACCTTCGGTTTTACCGAAAATCATCTTAAAATGTACGAGACTTAAGTCTTCTTCCTTCGCGGCTGCAATGGATTCGAAATCTACTCCTGGCTTCCGTTGGTGCCCTTGCGGGCAGAAGATGTCTCAAACCGACCCGCACACCATGTGCGTCTACTGCCTGGGGCTTGCCCATGATCCGCAGGCCTGCGATCTTTGCAAGTCCTTTTTGGCTACAGTTCTGGAAGACCGCGCTGCCCGACTACAACTGGGGCTCCCTGAAAAACTATTGCCGCTGGTGAAGTCAAAGGAGGCCCGTTGGGCGGTGTCTACGACTGCGGGCTCTGCAGAGCAGCTGAAGCAGTTAATCGACCTCGAGAAGGAGGCAGACCAGGCCGCGTCTTCATCTTCCTTGGCATCGGCGTTGGCTCCTCCAACACTGCTTCTTTTAAGGAGCTTTGTCAGTCCCTCTCCACCAAGGGAGAGGGGCCCTCAGGCACTCACTTCAGTCGGTCAAAGAAAAAGGAACCGAAAGGTAAGTCCCACTGTCGACGTTCGTGGGAGCAGGAGAGATCTCGCTTCCTGGAGCGTCTCTTATCAACTTCGGTCAAGGTTGTGGCTAAGGCTGCTGGCTTTTCAGTGTCCCTGTCAGGTCAGCCGACCGAGACACCCGTCGATGCGGTCAAGGTTTTTGTTGACCTGTTGGATAGGTTGAGCGGGTTTCCTCCGCTCCCTCTTCTACCCACCGTCGGTGACCCCAACGGTCTCGGTCTTGGTCTCAGTCATCCTCCGTGTCGGGTAAGTCCTGCTCATATCAACGGTCTTGGTCCCAACATCACGGAAAGCGGCGCTGCCGCTCTTCCTTATCATCCTCTTCGGAGGATAGGCTCCGGCACAAGTTGCGTCGGTGCTATAAGGATATCATGTGGCAGCAGCTCTAAATGGCCGGTAACAGGCCGACTCCGTCGCCTTCCCCGGCAGTTAAGTGGCTGTCGCCTGAACGGCCAAAGCAACCTCTCACCATTGGCTCCTTGGTCGAGGAGCCAACTCCGGCACTGATTGCTTGGCCGAAACCGGCTGCTTCACCCATTTTGGTGGAACCACCACCCCGCAACCGAAGACTGGGGCTTCGACCAAGGGTTCTCAGTCAGGTCAGGGCTTGCGCTACAGGTTGTCGGTCACCTTCACCGCCGATTGGCATCAGAGAGTGGAGGGTGGCTCAGGTGCTCGGCAGTTGTTCGTAGATTCCTCGGAGTCCAGCGACTCCTCCCTGTATTCCAGGCCCCTTGACCTGGAATCCTCCAGGGTCTGTTGGTGGACGAGAGCCCATCCTCATTCCTGGGTATTCTTCAACTCATCTCAGAGTCTACTGGGATACAGCTCGAACCTGTGCAGAAATGGGCTAGATATCCCCTCACGGAGATCTTGGACGAGGGATTCCCCATGGAGGCCTTCCCTGTGGCTAAGGGGTGGTGTTGTCCGGCCTTGGAGTTGTGGCGGCCTGTATCCTGTCCTGCGCTCGGCCAGGATGGCTTGCAAGTATGCAGTCCCGAACCGTTCCTCTGGCTTTTTTTGAGCACCCCACGGCTGAAGGGCTGGTAACCGCTAGCGTTTTCCAGTGATCCGGAAATGCCAGGGATGTAGAGAAGCCCCCGGACAAGGAGTCCAAAAAGCTGGACTACTCCGGGCGCAAAGTTTATGCTGCCTCCTCCCAGGCCTTCGACAGGCTATCTCAGCTCTACTGATGGCACACTTTTCACACACCCTTTTGGGCTCCCTGGATGAGGTGGTTTCTCATCTCCCAGCTGACCTTCAAACGACGGTCAAGCAGATGCGGGACCAGGGAAGGGCGGTGGCCAAGCAACAGCTGCAGACTGCTTTGGACATCGGAGACTGTTGTGCCCGGTCAGTAGTGGCCGCAGCAGCCATGTGCCACAGAGCTTGGTTGCGGATCTCCACCTTCACGGCAGATACCTAGCACAAGCTGGCAGACGTCCCCATCTTGGGCACCGACTTGCTGGGGCCCGGGGTGGAGGGCCATCTCCAGAGGATCGAGAAGTCCAACGCCACCTTGGACTCCGTCACATCTGCCCAGAAGGACAAAGGCCCCCATCAACAGCGTAAGCCCTTTCGCCCTTGCGTCCGGCTCAGCAGCACCTGCAACAGGGCCAGCAGGCTCACGCTAGGTGCCCCAAGGCCAAGCCTGCTGCTTCCTCCAACAGGAAGCCTGGAAGGAAAGGTCCAGGCAGCTCCTCAGCCGACTCTTCCTCCAAGCCTGCCCAGTGACAGGTTGAGTGGTGCCGCCCCCAACCTCATCACTCCTCGTCTGGGTCCCCCTGTGGAGGGATGGCTCAGCCACTTCCTTTCTGCCTGGTCCGCTATCACTACGGATCTTTGGGTGCTGGAAGTGATCGTCAGGGGTCTGCCTCTGGAATTCAAGTGAACTCCTCCGTATCTAGCAGTTGCCTCTCGTCGGGGGGTCTACAGGTTCCGCAGCCTCTCTGTTGGCTCATCGAGCTGACATCACTCTGCTCCTCCAAAAGGAGGTGATCAACAAGGTGGTGGATCCTCTTCCAAGCCCAGGGTTTGTGTCCAGGTACTTCCTGGTCCCAAAACGGATGTGGGGCTGGTGCCCCATTCTCAATCTGCACGACCTGTACAAGTTCGTAAGGCCGCACACCTTCAGGATGGTCACTCTGGCTCAGATCATACCATCCTTGGAACTAGGTATGTGGTTTTGCTCTCTGGATTTCCAGGACGCGTTCTTTCACATCCCAATCCATCCTTCACATTGGCGATTCCTCCACTTCAAAGCAGAGGGATCCCCTCTATGAGTTCCAGGCCATGCCCTTCAGTCTTTCTCCAGCTCCCAGGGTCTTCACCAGATGCATGGCAGTGGTGACAGCATTCCTGTGGTGCCGAGGGGTTCAGGTGTACCCTTACCTGGACGACTGGCTGATAGCAGCCTCCTCCAGGTTGGAGGCAGAGCAGTCCAGAGATCTGGTCCTCCAGGTCTCCTCTCAAATTGGTCTCCTGATCAATGAGGCCAAATTGGAACTCGTGCCATCGCAGGTGATTCAGTTCATCGGGGCAGAGCTCGACTCTCTTCGAGCCAGAGCCTGGCTCCTGGCGGGCAGGGCCAAGGTCCTTTCCTCCTTTGCCCAGTCATTTCAGGTTGGGCAATTGCACCCTGCCCAGGACTTCCTGCAACTTCTGGGTCTCATGGCGGCTTGCACCAGCGCAGTCCATTGGGCCCGCTGGCATATGGTTTTGGGATCTCGGTTCTCCAGTCCTTATTCCCCAAGTAAGTATCGGGGGGTGTGCGCCTTGCTTCCCTCCTCCCGGAGAACTGCTAGGAGTCTGCCAGACAGTGTGGATTGAACAACATATCCACATCCCTAGAAATACAGGTTACTCACCTGTAACAGTAGTTCTAGGAGTGGTATATGTTGTTCGTCCACACGACCCACCTGACCTCCCTGGCTTTGACAGGCAACCTGGCTTCCAGTGGGCTAGATCTGGTGTCATTGGGTGGAGCCGAGGGTTGTACCACTTCTGTGGGTGGAAGGAGCCAGCTTGAAGACTTTCTGGCCCATCTTAAAGCGGCAAGAAACCTGCCAGACAGTGTGGATGAACAACATATACCACTCCTAGAACTCCTGTTACAGGGGAGTAACCTGTACTTATTGAGTGTTACAGAGAGGGTATTTTTCATATCTGTGCATGTTTGAAAGTAGTTATATATATATTACAGTATTAGTCTTGAAATGCACGTTCTAGGAGCATGGCTATGTTGTTCATCCACACACTTTGGCATATCCCTTTCCCCTTTAAGGGTCACTGGAAGTCTTCAAGCTGGCTCCTCTCACCCACCCAGGTGGTATATACCTCGACTCTGCCCCATGATGCCAGATCTTCCTTTCTGCTGAAAGATTCAGGTTGTCTCCCTCGTGCTCACGCATTTCGTAGGCCCTGGCTTTCAAAACTTCGGTTCTGCTGAAATTAAAAATTGTTTGAGTTAGCGATCGCCTTTTCACATCTTCGATTATGGAAAAACATCTTTCCCCAGATTTCGCCAGTGTTCTTGCGGCCAAAAAATGTCATGTAGCGATCCACACCTCACGTGCATCTACTGCCTCGGTGTCGAACATGACACCTCATCCTGCAGCTTTTGCTTGGCCTTCCATCCCAAAGTCCTGGACGACCGTCTTGCACACTTGAAACTGGGGAGACTGGAGAAGAGGAACCCTCCGGTGAAGTCCAGGTAGGCTAGGTGGGCAGTTTCCACGGCTGCGGGATCCGCCGAGCAATTGGAACGCATGCAAGCATTCGAGGAAGAAGCCGCTTGTGCTGCGAACTCTCGAAGCTTCTTTGTTCCACTCAGCCTGGGCTCCACCTTCTCGGGGTCCTTCTGGGAGTTGTACCAGTCTCTTCTCAGCAGGGGAGAGGCACCTGCGGGCTTGCACACTTCCCAATCCCGTAAGCGGGATAAGGAACCAAGCAAGTCTTCGTCTCGACGAAGGCGCTCTTGGGACCGGGAGAGGTCTCAGTCCCAGGAGCATGCGGTCTCAACCTCGGTCGATATTGCTTCTTCAGCCGCTGGCTTGTCAGACCTTCAATCAGACAGCCAACTGATGATGCGGCCGACGAGGTTGAAATTGTTCTCAACCCAATCGACCCGCTGTCGCTGACCCGGGTTAACGACTCCTTAGAGAGGACTCCGGTCCTTGTCTTCCCTGATGAGGAGACCCCGCCTGCTGGTGTCCCCATCGAGGACCTCATTCCAGACCCCCAGAAGTCACCGTTTCCTCAGTGTCTTCCAAGCGACCGAGTTGGCCCGCCCGATCTTGGTCGAGATCTAGAACCCTCTCGACCGAAAGGCAGAGGAAGAGCCATAAGCACTCAAAAAAGAGGCGACACCATCGGTCATCCTCATCCTCCTCGGATGAGGAGAGGCTCCAGTGGAAACTCCGTCGACACTACGAGGACCACATGTGGCAACAGTTGATCTTGTCCGGGCACAAGCCTTTACTGGCTCCTACCCCGGCCATTACTTGGCTTTCACCTCCTAGGCCGAAGCCGACCCCTTCGTAGCCGAAATCTTCAGTTCCCCCACCCGCGGGGCCGGCGAGACCACCCCTTTGGCCTAAACCAGTCTCTCCACTGATCGTGGTGGAACTGCTGCCTAAGCAGCCTGTGGGAGGGTCTCCTTCCAGAGAAGACAGACGGGCTTCCCCGGCGTTTGTCAGTGACGGTCATCCCGGGGAGTCGAGGGTGATTTGGGCAGCAGGCCGCTATATCCGGATTCATCAGATTCGGACATCACCTGACTTCATTCTCATCCTGGGGATGATGAATCATCCGTTGGCTTAGGGATGGAGGAAGGTCCTTCCCCCTCCCAAGGGATCTTTCGCCTCATCTCTGAGTCCACAGGGATGCCCCTGGAGCCTAGTTAGAAAAAGGTGAAGCACCCTCTTACGGACATCCTTAAGAGAGGTGATACCCCAACGGAGGCCATCCCTGTGGCAGAGGCCATTGTTGGCCCGGCTCTTGAACTCGGGCAACGTCCTGCCTCTTGTCCAGCTCCGTCTGCCCGCATGGCCCGCAAGTACGCGGTGCCCATGGGATCTGTAGCGTGGTTTACAGATTACCCTTCGGCCGAGAGCCTGTTGACTGCCTCTATATTCAGACGTACTGGCAGTTCTGCTGATACGGACCGACCTCCCGATAAAGAGTCCAAGCTCCTGGAAGCTAGGCTAGGAAGGTCTATGTGGCCTCCTCCTTGGGCCTTCGTCAAGCAAGGTCATCCGTTATCATGGCACACTTCTCTCACACCATTCTCAGGTCGTTATATGAGGTCCTCCCACATCTCCCCATGGACATGCAGACCATGGTCAAGCAGGTCCAAGGCCAGTGCCGAGCTGTTGCCAAACAGCAGCTCCAGATGGCCATGGACATTGGGGACTCTTGTGCCTGCTCAATGGCTGCCACAGTTGCCTCTCACCACAGGGCTTGGTTTAGGCTGTCCTCTTTCCCGGTGGATACTCAGCACAAACTAGCTGACATGCCCTTCCTCGGGACTGACTTGTTCAGCCCAGGAGTGGCCGGTCACCTTCAGCGCCTAGAGCAGTTCAGTGCCACCTTGGATGCTACTTCTGGTAAGGGTTCTTCGGGCAAGAAGAAAAAGAAGCCTTTTCGGCACTCTTCCCCTGCAGTTCAGCAGTCCTCCTTTCAAGGGGGACAGCAGCACCAGCATCAGGAGTAAGCTCAAGCTTGGTGCCCTTGGCCTAAGCTTGGAACCCAACAGGTCCACAAAGGAGGCCAAGGCTCAGGTCCTGGAGCCTCTACTCCTCCTCCAAGCCTGCTCAGTGATGGGGTGGGGGCTGCCACCCCTACTCCCATCATGCCAGCTCTAGGTCCTCCCATGGGGGCTGGCTCCATCGCTTCCTTTCCACCTGGTGCGATGTCACTTCAGACAGGTGGGTTCTCGAAGTGGTCAGTCAGGGACTGCCTCTCGAATTCGAGCAGTGCCCTCCCAGCCGAGTCTGTGCCCCTTGGGAGGAATGGATATCCGCTCACACCCGGTCAGTTCTTCGAGACGACATTGCTCAGCTCCTTCTCAAGAAGGCAGTAGCGCCTGTGACGGATCCTCTAGCAGACCCAGGCTTCATCTCCAGGTATTTCCTGGTGCCCAAGCGGACGGGGGGCTGGCGCCCCATTCTAGATCTCCACAACCTGAATCAATATCTCAGGTCTTGCACCTTTCCGATGGTCACTCTGTCCTAGATCATTCCATCCTTGGAGCGAAATGTGTGGTTTTGTTCACTGAATCTGCAGGATGCATTCTTTCACTTCCAAATCTGCCTGTCCCATCAGCGGTTCCTCCACTTCTGGGTTGAAGGGACCCTGTATGAGTTCCGAGCCATGACGTTCAGCCTGTCATCAGCTCCACAGGTCTTCCCCAAATGCATTGTAGTGGTGGCGTCCCATCTCCGGCATCGGGGGCTAAAAATTTACCCCTACCTCGATGATTGGCTTCTGGCAGGTCCCACCCAACAGGAAGTGGAGAAGTCCAGGAACCTGGCCCTCTAGACCTGCTCCCAACTTGGCCTCCTGATCAGCAAGACCAAGTTGGAACTTGTGCCTTCCCAGGTGATGGGCTTCATTGGAGCAGAGCTCGACTCTCGTCAAGCCAGAGCTCGGCTCCTGGCGGACAGGGCAGAGGTTCTTTCCTCCTGTGCCCAGTAATTTCTGGTTGGGCACTTGCACCCTGCCCGGGACTTTCTGCGCCTTCTGGGTTACATGGCAGCGTGCTCCTTCGTGGTCCATTGGGCCCGGTTGCACAGGCGCCCTTTCCAATGGGAGCTGGCCGCCCAGTGGACTCAGTGCCATGGTCATTTCGACCAGCTCATCACTGTAACTCTGAAGATGTGGGATGCTCTCCAATGGTGGACTGCCCCAGAATGGTTGCAGGAAGGGATCCCATTTGTCCGCCCAGAGCAGACGGTCATTCTTACGACTGATGTCTCTCATGGGATGGAGAGCCCACATGGGGAACAAAAGGTCCCACGGACTCTGGACCCCCGAGGAGTCCCGATGCCACATCAACCTGTTGGAGCTGAGAGCAGTCAGATGGGCACTGTCAGCTTTTGCTCCTCAGCTCTGGGGTCAAGTGTTTCAAGTCCAGATGGACAATATCACTACCATGTACTACCTCAACAAACAGGCCGGCACGCACTCCCATTTGCTGTGCAAGGAGGCGCTCCGCATCTGGACCCTTGTGAGCCGATTGGAGGCGGATCTCCTAGCCATCCGTGTAGCAGGAGCCTCGAACTATCTGGCAGATTCTCTCAGCTGCTTGGGCCAGACATCCCACAAGTGGTCTCTCCATCCAAAGGTAGCTTACAGCCTGTTCTCCCGTTGGGGCAAACCGCTAGTGGACCTGTTTGCCTCCAGGGAAAACACCAAGCTGAGGCTGCTTCATGCCCACCCCCCTCAGCAGGGCTCGCTGCAGGGGGATGCCTTCTCGAGGCCGTGGACCACAGGCCTCCTCCATGCCTTCCCTCTATTTCCCTTGATCCACAAGGTGCTCCTCAAGGTGAGGAGGGACAAGGTGAAGGTGATCCTGGTAGTCCCAGACTGGCTGCACCAGTTCTGATCTCCAGATCTCCTCAACCTCAGCTGCAGGCCCCCGGAGCAGCTTTGTACATGCCCAGACCTGATATCACTCAATCAGGGGAAGGTATTCCATCCGGACCTTCAATCCCTGCACCTCACAGCCTGGTACCTGAGTGGCTAGAGTTCCAGGCTTTGAGTCTTTCCGAAGATGTCTATACTGTGGTGGAGGCATCTAGAAAGGAATCAACCAGGAAGTGTTATGTCTGCAGATGGAAAAGTTTTTCCATTTTTTGTCAGGGCAAGGGCCTGGACCCTCTGTCCTGTCCAGTGGCTAACATTTTCAGCTACCTTTGGTCTCTTTCCAAAGGTCATCGACCCTTAGGGTGCACCTGGCAGCCATCTCTGCTTACCGGGTGTGGGCCTGTCAGCCAAAGGTGGTGCAGGAGACAATGGTCGGGTGCTTTTTCAGTGGCCTGGATCACATATCCCTTCCGGTGTGTGAACCTCCACCTCCGTGGGATCTACTGCTGGTACTGGCAAAGCTCATGGGCAAGCGATTTGAACCAATGTACAAGTGTGCCTTGTCACACTTGTGGAAGACTGCCTTCCTGGTGGCTATCACGTCTGCCAGAAGGACAGGGGAACTCCAGGTGCTTTCGGTGGAGTCCCCTTATCTGGTCTTCCACAGGGACAAGGTTGTCCTATGCCCCCACCCGACATTCCTTCCGAAGGTGGTGTCAGAGTTTCAGCTTAACCAGGTGTTGACTCTTCCGGTATACCCTAATTACACCTTGGAGGCCGAGTACAGGCTCCATACCTTGGACTTGAGACGTGCTCTCTCCTACTATAAGGAAAGGACGGTGGAAATTCGGGGAGAGGTTCGCCAGCTGTTTGTCACCTACGCTGAAGCCGCTGCTGGCAGGCCTACAGCTAAACGGACCATTGCAAGGTGGATTACATCATGCATAGGTCTGTGCTATGAGTTGGCGGGCAAGGAGCCTCCTAGAGGGATAAGAGCTCATTCTACCTGCCATACTGCTGCATCGGTGGTTACTTCCAAGGACATCCCTATCCAGGAAATCTGTCGGGCTGCTACCTGGAAGTCAGCAAACACCTTCATCACCCACCTCCACATCGACCTTGAGTCACGCCAGGATGCTGGTTTTGGTGCCTCAGTTCTCCATTCTCTATTTCCTAAGTGGGGGTGTGCACCTTGCCTTCCTCCTCCCGGAGAACTGCTAGGAGTCTGCCAAAGAGTGTGGATGATCAACATAGCCATGCTCCTAGAAGAACAGGTTACTCACCTGTAACAGTAGTTCTAGGAGTGGTATATGTTGTTCATCCATAGGGACACACCCGACCTCCCTGGCTGCGGGCACACAACACCTGGCTTCCAGTGGGCTAAGATCTGGAGTCATGGGGCGGAGCCGAGGTATATACCACCTAGGTGGGTGGGAGGAGCCAGCTTGAAGACTTCCGGTGATCCTTAAAGGGGAAAGGGACATACCAAAGAGTGTGGATGAACAATATATACCACTCCTAGAACTACTGTTACAGGTGAGTAACCTGTTCTTTTTGTATATGAGCATGGACATTCTACTCACAATATTAGTAAACGTTGATCATCTTATGTCTTGTACCTTTGAAAATCACCCAGTAAAAATGTTCAAACTCATTGAAATGGTCTGTGTTTTATGCCTCTGACTGAATAGTTTCATAAAGAATTTTTGCACTGCACTTGCCCAGTTACAAGCACATTAAGCCACTCCAAAGGAGGCTTCTTCTGGGGAATTAATGCATGGTTGGGTGGTTGGAGGCACTTGGCCTTTGGTCTCATGCCCTGGATTTCTTCAGGAAGGTGATGGCAGGGGGTTGGCATTGTGTACACTGAGAGGCTAGGTTTCTGCTCTTGGAGCACCCTGTTTTTTTTTATCTAGGATCTAATAGGCATGTGTTTAGTAGGAATCGTCTGGTATCCTCATCTCTGTGTCTTCCGTGGGATCTGAATTGGGTTCTGAATGCTTTCTGCAAGGAGTTTTTCGAACCGCTCTCATCCATATTTCTGGATGTGTTGTTTTACAGGTTTTCCTCATAAGGAGCCAAACCTTATTTGGCGTAAGGACAGGTAATATTCAGAACGGTTCTGTTTTTTTGTCCCTAAAGTGCTCACAGCTTTCCAGGAGTTCCAGGAAATAGGCCCTTCAGCCTCCTGTCTGCAGCCTTCTCACTCCAAGAAAATGAATTGCACAAGTTAAATTTATCATGCACCATTAGTATCTATCTTAAAAGGACGGCTGCATTCTGAAAGTTAGTTTATTCTCTTGGAACCGACAAGCAGGGCCAAGAGGCCTTTTTAGGTCACTCTAGCTGAGAAGGTGCAGGCCTGCATTGCTAAGGCCAGTATTGCGGGAAAGAAGAGGCCTCCGGCTCTAATCAGGGTTCACTCTGCCGGGATTAAGGTGACGCCCTGGGCAATGACAGGTGAAGCATTGGTTTTTAGAGTTATGCAAGGCAACTGTGTGGTCTTCCATCCACACATTCACAAAACATAAGTTTGCAAGTAATTTCTCAGTGCTTGTCTCTGGCATGTGGAATAATATTCTTCCCCTCCCAGTATTTTCTGGGTACTGTTTCTTAAAACCCAGTTGTTATGATTACCCATTGAAAATGTGGAGCACTACAGAAAGAAGAAATGTCTTCATTCTTACCATAATTTCCTTTTCTGTTTGCTCCAACATTGTCACTAGGGCCCTCCCAGGAGTCTGGCTCCTATGGGAGAATTTTATCCGGTATGCCAGGAGAGATGTCCTGTTTTGTTAAAATCCCCTACTATGTTTTTGAACATCCCTCTTTTGTTTTGCTGTGCTATACTCATAATTAAACTATATATATATATATATAGAAAACAATATCTTAAATTCAGTCTGCGACCGCAGGTTAACAGTTTTACTAACTCTTAAGGTGTTGTTCCTTGTTACAGGTAGTCTCACTGCATTCAGTTGTTGCCTGAAAGTTTTGCCTTATTGTGTGGTCAGCCTCAGTTTTCCAGATGAACGACTGATGAGCTTTCCTTGTTACCTGATTGTTCTTTCCTGTAGGGACAACTAAATTGTCCAAACCTTGAGTCCATTGGAGAGCACTGTCTTCCTCAGATATCTGCCAGGAAGGTAAGGCAGCATTTATTTACAGTATTAAGGAATGTTGCACACAGGTAATTATTTATAATATATGAAAATGTGTAGCTCATTGTGGCACTGCAAGATCAGTAGTGATTGGGAAGTTGCTGCTGCTTGGAATCCTCATGTGCCCAACATTCTAAAGCTGGAGCTGTGCTGCTCCCCTGGTAAAGGTGGACTATACCCATTTGTTATGATTACCCATTGACAGTGTTGGAGCTAACAGAAAAGGAAATTATGGTAAGCATGAAGAAATGTCTTCTTTGCTCTTCAGAGGGGTAAGAGGCAGGGCTGCCCTATCTCTCCAATAATATTGAATATTTCTATGACCCAATAGTGAGGAAATTACCACACGAGAAAGAGAGAAAGGGAATGACAACAGAGGGCAAAGAATATTTATGCACGCTTTACGCAGATGATGTGCTTCTTTCCGTATCCAAGCTTAAAGAGTCCGTACGTAGAACTTTGTAGGTCCTAGAAGAATTTGGAAAATTTTCTGGATGTAAAGTTAATATAAAGAAAATTAGTTTTTTTACCACTTAACTGTAAATGTCACAGATCAGACACATCAGGTCTGGGAATAGAATGGGTACCAAATCTATAAAATAACTAGACTTAGATATTACAAAACTACAGAAAAACCATGCCCTTCAACCTGAGTAAAATTAAAATCAATCTACAAGGAATCTGAATAGCTGGAACAAGCTTCCATTTGGGTGTTTGGGGTAGGGTTGAGGCATTTAAGATGTTGCTGCTTCCAAGATTCATTTTCCTGTTCTAATTGTTACCTCAGAAAAGATGTTATCTCAGAAAATAACTGCTAAATCTTATCTGTGTCAATCTTCACCATTCATCACAGATGGGTATCTGGCCGGAGGTCAGGACCTCGCGGGAGCGCTTTTTTTAAAGGTAGACGGAGCTGACACACCATCGGCGCTGCCCTCGAGGCGATGCACTGACCGCGTGGCTGGTTGGCTAGGCTGTGGGCTGACTCCGCCTCTGCCTGCTGCTCCTTGTCTCCCACCATAGAGGTCGCTTCGTGGGACGCTCTGAAGAAAATCCTAGTCCTGCTAGTTTTTCGAAATCCTATCCTTCGGCACCAAAGTCCGTTGGTCCTCCGGCCGGTTCTGTTTTTGCCACTACTCGACATCGCCTGGTAAGATCTTTCCATATCTTTATATTTCTGTGATGTTAAGTCTGTTTTTGGTGTTTTTTTCCCCATAGGTCATGTCTCGGTCGGAGGGCAGGAAATCTTCCAAGATGGGTTGGCCCCCCATGCGACGGTGCCCATGCAGCTGAAATTTCTCTGTCACCGACCAGCACGACCGGTGTCTCTCGTGTCTTGGCCTGCTTCATGACATGGATTGGTCACGACACCTACTTCTCCATGGACCGCGGGTCCCCTCGAACAATCTTGGCGTGAAAGTGGGGAGGCTCCACGACTTTCGAGGGTCGAGTACGCACTTTCGTCGGGCCAAGCCACGCTCTCGGCTTTTCCTCCGGTCCCCTCCGGTTCTTACGGACCCAGGAGGAGGGCCTCGGCTTCTGTAGCCTAGCCATTGCCGAGGCTTCTTCTGCAGGCGCGAGGCCCATCCCGCTCCTTCCCGGGAGCGGGCGGGAGAAGCCGCCATGGCAATCGCCCCTTCGGGGGTGAAGGCTCCCCTGGTGTCGCTCACGCGGCTCGGAAGGCCCAGGTCGGCGCCATCCTCGACGCCACCGGCCAGCGCCGTCGGAGTCCTCGGCACCGTTCACGGCGCCGTGGGCCCTGACGGGGCCGTCGTCGGCACCGACTTGTCACGTGGTGCCGTGACCTCTGTTGAAGCCGTTCAAGGCGCCGGCACTGTTAGCGGCACCGTGGGATCTACTATGACGCCGTCCTTTGCCACGTCTTGCCTCGGTGCCATCCTCAGTGCCGAGGTTGAGCACGGCGCCATGTCCTTGAGGCTCGGCGCCGTGGGGCCTTTGGTTCCCTCAGTGGGCACCGTTTCCGGTGCTGCCCCAGTCCTGGCACTGCTCGCGGCGCCATGCCGGTGCTGTGTCCACCTTCGGGGCTATCGGCGGTGCCGCCCCAGTCCTCGGCGCTGTTTGCGGCACCGGGGAGCTGGGCGGCACCGTGCTCGGCGCCATGTCCACCTTCGGGGCTGTCCCGCGGTGCTGCCCCAGCCCTCGGCGTCGTTCGCGGTGCCAGGGAGCCGGGCGGCGCCAAAGGCGCTGCCGGGACTGTCGTTGGTACCGTCTCCATCCTCGGCGCCGCTCGCAGTGCCATGGGACCGGATGGTGCCGTGACTGGTCCCGGCTCTGGATCTCTGGCTCGAGCTGGGGCTGCGCCTCCCTCGGATTCTGCTCGCGGGGTTGCGGGAGGCGCTGGCATCGACTCGGGCACAGCTGTGGTAGCTGGGCCTGGTGGTAAGGATGGTTCTGCCCGCCCTCCCACGGTTTGGCACAGGGCCTCGGACTCTACCTCCTCGGAGATGGAGTCGAGCTCTAGGTTGGACGTGCAGTCTGACCCCTCGGGGTTGGCTGTTGAGGTGGGCAGCATGGTGGTCTCTTCAACCAGTCAGAGTCAGCCCCCTTCTGAGGTGAGGTCGGTGGCTACTGAGACTAGGGTTAGGGGTGCTGACCAGCAGGCAGTGGTGCGGGCCACCATAGCTCTGCAGCCTGGTCTTGGTGGTTTCACTGACCCCTCAGTTGTGGTACCCCCTCCGGTGGTGTGCCTTGATCGCCCAACTTTGGGGCCGATCGGAGCACCCGGGGGGGGGTACTGCACCCTGGATAGCCCCTTTGGGGGCTGCCCAGAGATGCCAGCTACCTAGGCTGGCCCTCTCGAGGAGGAGGGCTCTTTCAGACACCGAGGGGTCAAGTGGTGTGGGGTCGGCGCCCCGGCCTTTTTCTGGGGTCCAACTGGGCCCTGGGAGAAGCCGTAGTCCAGATCTCCACTCTTTCTCCTCAGTCTCTTTGAGAGAGTCACGTTCTTTTGAGGCAGGGGACCGTCCTTCTGGACCTATATGGCCCCGGTCGCCTCACAGGGGGGATTCTTCCGAGCGCAGCCAAGGCAGTACCGATGTGGTTGTTCAGCTGTCAGCTGTGGAGTGTTCCGGGGCACCTTCTTCCGCAGGTGCCCACAGTCCGCTCCTTAGCCCAGGCGGAGGTCAGCCGACATCTCTTCTCGGCTCTGTCCCCATCCCTCTGCCACACTCTCCTGCGCTCCCAGGCATCCTCAGTCCTAGGGGCCCTCTCACCTGGGAGCAGTTTGGAGTGGTGGCTGCTCAGTTCCCTGCTTACGTTAGGGCAATGGACAGCCAGGTTTTTCAACCTCCCCCCATGCAGCCACCTACTGAACAGGACGGTGACCTCCAGCTCCTCATCCCCCTCTTCAGGGGGAGAGGAACCCTCTGTCCACATCTCTCCGGCTTCTGATCTCTCTGCGTATCAGCGATTCCGCGTGAGGATGTTTGAGGATTTGCACCTTTCTCCTTCCACTATTAGCAATCCTGAACACTCTGTGCACGTCTTTCTAGGTGATTCTGGCAAGGCCACCCTTGTGGTGCCACCCTGGCCGGCTCCCTTTCGGGAGGCGTCGTTGCGTTCCTGGCAGAGGCCCTTCTCAGGAGTTCCTGCCCCAAGGGATCTCAGCCAGAGGTATTACGCACCCCTGGAGTCTCCAGATTCCATGCCTCATCCACAGTCTGGATTGACACAGCTGGATACTCCTGATGGGCTTCGCGCACTTCACCGTGACCGGCCCCCAGATCAAGACTCCTTGGATTTTGATTTCTTGGGGAGGAGGACTTTCTACTCGGCACAGTTACTTCTCTTTATCTCTGCACATCAGGCCCACTACGCAGCCTACGACAGGTTCTTATAGTCTAGGCTAGGTCAGCTCCTAGCCTCATTGCCTGACACAGAGCAAACCAGACAAGCCATTGCACTCTCTGCGCGTGGCCTGGAGCTAGCAAGGCACCAAGCGAGGGCATCTTATGATGCCAGTGAGGTAGCTACCAGGGTCGTAGGGACAGCGATCTGCACTAGGCGGACGGCATGGCTACATCTTTCCCGGTTGTCACCCTAGGCCTGGCGTAGGGTGATTAACTCCGCCCACCAGGGAACCTACCTTTTCTCCCGCAGAGTAAGGTGGTGCTTGTCTGGGCAACTTCCTTCCCCCTCTGGTGGGACTCTCTCTCTCTCTCTCTCTCTCTCTCTCTCCCTCTCGGGCCTCTCCAGGCCCTGAAGGTTGCCCCCCTTAGTGTGTCACCCACTGAGGGCTAAGGGACTTTGTCCCTTAGGGTGTAAAAGAAAACCCCCTTCGGGGGGGCTCGGTGCTCACCCATCTGTGATGAATGGTGAAGATTGACACAGATAAGATATGAAAATTACGTACCTACCGTAATTATGATCTTTCTGTGTATCTTCACCATTCATCACAACCCCACCCTCCATCCCCCTGGGGCCTCAGTCTCTGGGTCCCCCTCCCTCTCTGTCACCCCCCTCGCCTCCTTAGGAGTGGGGTAAAATAGGGACACACAGGGGAGTATTTTTCCAGGAAGAGTGGATAGCTCGAGCGGCACTCCTTCTCCAGTGCCTTGTCTCCACCCCTGTGGGGTGGGAGTTGGTAGTTGCCCTCCTTCTCTCCTCCTCCCTGTTTCCATCCAACCTATTTCTCCTAAAAAAACACAAAAAACCCTTTTTTACTAAAAATCTTTTCTTGAGAGGGTGCTGAATCCCTGTATCCTGTCCTTCTTCCAGAATAGCCGACTCTGCTTATCTGGAGTGTTTGCCAGTTATTCCGTGCCTTGAATTCTGGCAGAAAGCTTTGCTGCTCCTTGCAGTTCCTATACAATCTGGAGACGGAACAGGGTCTGGGATATCTTATCCTTCTCCCCTCTCTCCTAAATTCTTCCCCCTCCCTACCCCGCCTTCTTCCGCTTCCAGAGATTGGGGCCCCTCCCAATACCCTTTAGTTTCTAACCTCTTTCTTTTCTGTCCTCTCAGTCGTTATTTCTCCTTTTAGTTCATACATCTTTTCCTTTTTCTGTCCCTTGGACTCTCTTGTCCCACCCTCCACTCCTTTCCTCTTACCTCTCTGGCGACTCAGAACTGGTAAGCAGGCGGAGTCGACACAGCCTGACAGCCAACCCGCGAGCGCCACACAGTGTGTTGGCCTCGAGGGCGGCGACGATGGTGTGTCGGCTCCGCCTAACTTTTAAAAAAACCTAAAAGGTCCCATGGGGTCCTGACCTCCAGCCAGATACCCATCTGTGATGAATGTTGAAGATACACAGAAAGATCATAATTACGGTAGGTATGTAATTTTCATTTATCGACCATTTTTTCCAGTTTTTCAACTTTAATCGACCATGTATGTCCTCCCTGATGCCTTCCGAATCGAATAAAAATAAGTGCGACTCATGCGGTTCTCAACTGCCGCATAAGGACAGTCACTCCCTGTGCCTCTTCTGCTTAGGCCCAGACCACCCCGTGGAGAAGTGCCAGCACTGCCAGAAGTTCAGTCCCGCTACCCGAAAATGGAGGCAGCAGTCCCTGGAGGCCCATATTCTCAAGAAAAGAATGGCTTCCATAGAGAAGGAGCTGAAGAAGTTATGGCAGTCTTCCACTTCCCCCCGAAGGCCATAAGAAAAAGAAGGACAAGCACTGGGACTGGGACTTGACCTCCACGGCCTCTGCGACTCCGGCTGGAGTTGCGGTGCTTAAGGTAACATCCCCTCCAGGGAACCGTTCATTGATGACAGTCTTGGTGGCGCCCAAGATGGTGTCACCGCCCCTCCCTCGTTGTGCTAGCACTCGGGTGCCTCCGGGGCAAAGGAGTTTGTCTCTCCCAGGAAGGCCACTGCCACGCGGTCCTCTGGGTCGAGCGGGTCTGCTAAGTCAGACACCGGTGCCACTGACGTCCACCCAGACAAGACCAATAAGATGCCGGTTCCTTCGATAGGGCGCACGGTCCCTCACACGCCTGTCAAGGTCGCTTCTCCAGTGCGACCCACGTTGGGCCCGAGTTCCAATAAATCAGACACCGGCTCCTCCGATGCCCACCCGGATTCTGCTGATAAGCCGGACGTCGGCACCTCCAACGGACACCCAGTGAAAGAGCCTACGTTGGACCCTATGGGCCAGTCCAACATCCCAGGCTTACCACAACGTGTGCTGTTGCCTTCCAAGGCTCCCACATCTCCTCTTTTGGACTCCGGGGATTTTAACCCCCATCCTCGGGCGACATGGAGGAGCTGGGTACACAGCTGTCAGGGCTCCCTCCTACAGGGCCGGATCCCCTGACGCCAGACCCTTGGTCGCCGGCTCCGATGCCAGTCTACCCGACGTCCCTTTGCTGGACGCCGCTCATATGCAGGGCCCGACGCCCACGGGGCCACCTTTACCTGGCCCGCCTGCTGGGCCTCTTCCAGGGCCTTCTGCTCCACCAGAGCCTCTGGTACCCGGCTGTCCAACACCGCTAAATCTGGTGCCATCCTATCTAGTGCCGCAGTATTCGACGCGCAATACCCGTTGCCACTTTACCTGGTGCCACAGTACCGGTGCCTCAACCTGCGCCCAGGCTTTCCACCGTCAAGCCATGGTGAGGCTGTCACTTTATGGATACCCTCAGTATCCATATCTCCCTCCTCCTCCTCCTCCACCACCCTCACCACAGCCACGGTGGACTTGAAGGATTCTCTGGCTGCCTGGTGGGTTGAGGCCAAGGCTCGGCTCACCAGGGCGGTAGAGAGTTATCTCCTGGCGCCAGACCCTGCGCAGGATTCCCTTCGCCGGAAACTGGAGACTCCCTCCCCCTTACCCGACACCAGAGGTGAACCCTCAGGTGCCAGGGGTGGGGAGGATACGCTTCCCAGAAGGCTTCCCAAAGGGACCGTTCCTCCCCCGCATCGGGAGGAGTCTTCCTCCTCCACGTCGGAGATCTCTGACTCTGATTCAGGGGGGTGCTCCGATCCTGATGACTAGCCTCGTACTCCAGATCGTCCCAGGCCTAGGACTCCTCCGAAGTCTTCTCCGGAGGATTCTTCTTTTTTTGTAGTTACTGAGAAAGATCCCAGAAGTTCATCAGTGGCAATCTCTGGAGCTAGATCCACAGCCCACTTGGATCTGCCCGAGACCGCTGCGACATTGATTCCACCCTGGATAGAGCCTCACGCAGACCTTGTTTCCACTATTTGAAAGCAACTGGCCGTGTTTGCCCCCCTTCCACAGAAGGCAGATCAGCTATATCAGGCTCCTGAGGTTGTAGATTCTTTGAATGTACACCTCAAGGTGGACTCAGTCATGATTAGCGCCGCTCACGGCCGGTCTGCCAATCCCAAACATCTCAGCTTGTCTCCACCTGCCCAAGGAGTCTCAGCTTCTGGACCAGTATGGGAAGAAGGTGTACGCTTCTTCTGCCGTGGGTATTAGGGCCCTGAACTATGTCGCTCATATGGGGGACTACCAGAAGACGATCCTGACTCAGGTAGACTCAAAATTGGACTCCCTTCCTGAGTCTCAGACCAAACAGGAAGTGGCTGACCTTGTCTGCTCTGCTCGTTCGGCCAGTCGGCACATGCTCCGTGCCACCTACGATGCAGTGAATGCAGCTCGGCTTTCGCCGTAGGTCTTTGGCATCATGCCTGGCTCTGAGTGTCAGGATTGGTCCCTGAAGTGCAATCCGCCATTCAGGATGTGTCCTTCAGGGGTTCGGTGCTGTTTGGAGGTGATGTCAAGGACATCATCACCGACCTTCAAGGAGAAGGGTACTGCACTCAAGTTCGTGGACATTCTGTACAGGCCCCCTCAGGGACATCGAAGTCCTTTTTGTCGATGTTCTCGACCCAAAGCAAAACCACAGGGCAAGCGGGCCAACAATCGTTGGGCCCCTCCAGCAACCAAGACTCCCCTACCCAAAAAAGCTGCAGGAGCCTCTGCCACTGCCCCACACCTCCTGACTCCTTCCCTCTCCCACTGCTGCTGGACTCTCCAGAGGAACCAGTAGGAGGGGAGGTTCTCCTTCTATCTACTGGGTTGGGAGAGGTTCACATCAGATGCGTGTGTGCTCCAAATGATAGCAGCAGGGCACTCAATCGAGTTTCTTCAGAAACCACCCTGAAGGCCACACCCCAAGTTGTCGTACTCCCAGGATCATCTTCCTCTGGTCTTGAAAGAATTGTCCCCCCTTCTTGTGAACAGGTGGGGGACAGGTTACTACTCTCATTTCTTACTAGTTCCAAAGAAGACGGGAGACGTGAGGCCTATTTTAGACCTCAGTTCCCTGAACATGTTAGTGGAGTACAAATGCTTCAGAATGCTCTCCCTGCAGAGCCTTCTGCCGCTTCTTTGGCAGAGACAGTGGCTATGCGCTTTGGATATACAGGATGCCTACCTGCGCATCCTCATCCGCCCTTTCCATCGCAAATTCCTCCAGTTTTCATTCCAGGGAGACCACTACCAATTCAAGACCCTCCCGTTTGGTCTATCTTCGGGCCCCCAACTGTTTACCAAATTCCTGTCTGTGGTAGCGGCCCACCTGTACACCAAGGGAGTGCAGGTAGTCCCGTACCTGGACGATTGGCTCCTGGCGGCCCCGTCCAAGGAGAAACTTCTACGCTGTCTTTCCTTTACCCTGCAGGTTTTTGCCAGCCTGGGTATCACCATCAACCAGGCCAAGTCCCATTTGGCCCCTTGCCAAAGACTCCAGTTTATCGGGGCAATCCTGGACACGACCATCGGCAAGGCCTTTTTGCCTTCATACAGGATGGACACCCTCCAGATTCAAGCACGTCTGTTGTCCAGTCGCAGAAGGATCAGTGCCAGGTCAGTCCTTTGCCTCCTTGGGCTCATGGCAGTTGCTTTCCCTACAGTCCCTCCCACTCGGCTCCATATAAGGATCTCTCAATGGACGCTTCGGTCTCAGTGGGACCAAATAGTGGACAACCTGGACCAGGAGGTTCTAGTCTCTGATCGCATGACAAGGGACTTGCAATGGCGGATGGTGCAAGAGAACCTTTGCCAGGGAGTTCACTTCAATATCGAACCCCCCTCCCAGACACTGACAAGAGATGTCTCAGGTGAGGGCTGAGGAGCCCAACTGGGGTCTCACAGGACTCTGGGCACCTGGTCCAGACTTGAGCAGACTTTACACATAAATGTGCTCAAACTCAGAGCAGTCCTGTATGATCTCCAGGCTCTGCCCTCCTCCATTCTTCCCGGTCGCCTAACAATCCAGACAGACAACATGTATATAGTCTGGTACGTCAACAAGCAGGGGGGAACTCGTTCCTACCCTCTGTGCAGGGAAGCAATGAGAGTTTGGAGTTGGGCCATTCAGTACTGATGGCAGTTCATGTTCCAGGAGTAGAATACATGCTGGCAGACCGCCTCAGTCAGTCTTCAGCCAGAGCCCACGAATGGGAACTGGATCAAGAAGTAGCAGATGACATCTTCCTGCACTGGGGAACCACTCAGGTAGATCTGTTCACGTTTCCTCAAAACGCAAAACTTCCTGCCTTCTGCTTGCTCGCTCCAGAGCAAGGCACTTTCTGGTGGGATGATCTTTCTCTCGATTGGAAGGACAGATTCGTCTATGCCTTCCCTCCGATTCCCTTAATTCCGAGGGTCTTACACAAACTCGGGACAGAAGGAGCCCGGATGATCCTTATTGCTCCATTCTGGCCCAGGTAAGTTTGGTTCTCTCCTCTGCAACAATTTTTAGAGGAACCTCCTCTTCCTCTCCCTCTGTCACAGCACTTGCTGACCCAGGATAAGGGGACCCTTGTTCATCCGGTTCTCAAATCCCTTCAATTGCATGCATGGCTCCTGCAGACATAGCTCAAGCCCAGTTCAAGGTTTCTGCATTCATGGCAGATATTCTGGTGGAGACCAGAAAGCCTTCCACTAGATCCACATATGCTATGAAGTGGAAACGTTTTTCGATTTGGGCCTCATCAAAGGACTTTGAACCTTTCTCTTGCCCAGCTGGAAGAGTCCTGGACTACATGCATCATCTCTTTGACCTGCGTGTCAGTCATTCCTCTTTGAAGGCCCAAATGGCAGTGATTTTGGCATACCATGTTCCTTTTGGAAACAAAACTTTTGCTCAGTTGGAAGTCTCTAAGATATTCCTCAGAGGGGTTCTCCATTTGAAACCCCCTATCCGCATTCCTGCTCCTCCTTGGGATCTGAACTTTGTTCTCAAGAAGCTTACTCTGCTTCCTTTCGAACCGGCAACTTCTGCAGACTTGAAGTTCCTCTCTTGGAAGACTCTCTTGGTAGTGGTCATTACTTCAGCTCGGCGAATTACCGAGCTTCAGGCCCTGATGTGCAAAATCCCTTATTTGATTTTTCATAAGGAAAGTGTGCCTCGCGTACCAACCTTAAGCTCTTACTTCGAGAAACAGCTCTTGCAGCAGGTTACACCATTAGGACTGAAGCCAGCAGGTGCCAGGACACCACGGAAAAATTCTAGCTAGCAATATCCAGCGGGGGACCACCCCTGACGTCGGCCCCTCCCCGATGTCAGGCATCACATAAAAGGGGGTGGTCCCCCAGCATCCCCAGTTCTTTTCCTGCCATTGACTCGCCAGCATCGGCCTCACGGACGCCTGCTCTATCGAAACGACGTGTGAAATCTTTTTTTCCTTTAACTCAATCCATGTCTGCTTCTCCTATCCCTTCTCTTGAAGGACATCCCTCCAAGTGTGCCTATAGCAAACAGATCCCTTTAGCAGACCACCATTCGGCCTGTGTCAGGTGCCTGGACCTGGAGCATGCCACCCAGGCCTGCTCGATTTGTTAGCAATTCAATAGCAGGATCCGGATCCGCCGCCAAAAGGCCCTTCAGGGATTCCTCCTCTAGGAGAAACTGAAGAAAATGGAGAAAAGACCTTCCTCTAAAGGGGAATCTTCCCACAACTCAGGGAAACACCAGGACAAGCATTGGGACTCGGATAGGACGAGATCCCCCAGTACAGCCTCCAAGCCCAGGACCAGCTCCAGCTCTACCCGGTCTGACAGGCCTTCTCAGGCTCGTTCCCAACCTCCTCTGGTAAAGGTAAGGTCTTCAGGGGGCTCCTCTGCCTCCTTACACCTGCTGAAGACCACTTGGGCGCTGAACTCCTCCAAGCCTGATTCCTCGGACAGGCACAAAAAGTTCTCCTCTAAATCGGGGGGTACGTCTGACCGACGCCGGGACACCGACTTCAGTTCTGTCTCCCAGCCTCCGAAGGCTCTTGAAAGGAAGACGGCTGAGCTGATGTCCCTCAAGCGGACAACTGAGACCAAGAAGGCATCCTATCCAGCTCCCACAAAACAGACTACCCCGACGACAGTAGTACCCACGCCGGTGGACACCGGATATCAGGGTTCCTCAGGTGAAGAGGCTACCGCACCGCAGGCGACCAGGCAGGCGACACAGAGGGCGCCGGTCTACCCAGGGAACCGTTGTCAGACCCGGTGGTTCCCTGGGACCCGACGCCCGACCCCGGCGACAGGCCCACACCGACGCTGGGCCCGTCATCAGGTATGAATATTCAGGAGGAAAAAGAACTGTTCACCTTCTGGTGGGAAACCATAAGAAAGGACGTAGTTCCCCCCAAGCCTCAGCCACCTCCACCTCCTCCTTGGGGCGCTGAAGGTGCCAGCCCCCGACCCCCAAGGAACCAACTCCACCTCTTCAGGGCTGAGCGAGAGACAAAAAACGTCCATGACGCTCTCCCTCAGGGTCCCCAAGCCCAAAGCGACCCAGGGGTAAATGTCACTCACCGGGAGATGACTCCAGACCGGATACATCCGACACCTCCAGGTCTCCATCTCCTTTCAGTCCCCCTTCACTAGACCCATGGGACCGTCCAAGGTTGCCTCTGGATGATCCCTCCTTTTCAGAAATCATGAGGCACATCCAGGAAAATATGGGATGGGAGATAGAAAACTTAGACCCCGAGAGACAGTGCCTTGCCCGTTACCTCAGGCAGAAAGACCCGAAGCCTGTGGTGGTCCCATCTTTGGTGGACACCTTTATGGACGTCACCAAGGTAGCTTGGAAGTGTCTGCATTCCACTCCGGCTGTTCTGAAGCAGGCTGGTTGTCTCTATTGGGCTCCCACGAAGGACCTGTATTTGGCGCAACAACCCCTGGCCGACTCCCTGGTCATTACTGCATCTCATGATAGGTCCCAGTGGCCTCAGCATTTGAGTACCCAGCCTCCGGACCAGGAATCTAAGCAGTTAGATTCTATGGGAAGACGCATATATGCGGCTGCTACATGCTCAATTGCTGTAGATCTCTAAACTATCTGACCAACATGGTGCAGTTTCAGAACACCCTGTGGGAACAGGGCCAAGACCTTCTAAAATACTTTCCGGATGGCGAAAGGAAGGAGGAGCTGCTGAACCTCCTCCAAATTGGGTCAGATGTGGGGACCCAGGTTCTCCATGCTGCCTATGACTCAGCGGACTCTGAAGCCAGGGGAGCAGCCACAGGCGTTTGTCTCTGGAGACACTCGTGGTTGAGAGTCTCCGGATTAACCCCGGACATCCAGAAGAACATCCTAGATGTCCCTTATAATGGAGCGGTCCTGTTTTATGAGGAGTCCGAGAAGGTCATCACCAAACTGCAGGATGCTGGGAAGGCAGTCAGGACTGCACAGGCCATGTACAGACCGAAAACTAGTTCCTTTTGTAGGAACCAGAATTGTTTTCACGGCGGCCAACAATGGCAACAGCCACGTTCCGGCTAGCAACCCAGGGACAGCTTTGGTCGCAAAAATCAAGCCAGGTTCCCCTCGGGCCAGGGCCAAAAGCATCCCAAAGCAGCCCAGCCCGCGGGGTCCAACACCACCACAGCATGACTCCTTCCCGGCCCCTGCCCCTCCTCTGGATCAAAGGGTCGAGAAGGTCGGGGGTCGCATCTCTCATCACCTTTTGGGATGGCAGAGGATAACCTCCGACTGGTGGGTGTTGCAGTTGGTTGAATTAGGTCACTCTGTAGAGTTCCTCGATCACCTACCATCCAGACCTCCCCTGCTCTCCCGTTACTCGGGTCAAAATGCCCTGCATATTCAGCAGGAGATCTTGGCCCTCCTCGACAAGGAGGCCATAGAGCACATTCCACGGAACCAGAAAGAAAAAGGTTACTATTCTCACTTCTTCCTGGTTCCAAAGAAAACAGGGGACTTGCACTCGATCTTGGATCTCGGCGACCTCAACACATTTGTGTTGTACAAGCGTTTCCGCATGGTGACCCTACCGGGTCTTATTCCCATGCTCAAAGAGGGTGCTTGGCTGGCGTCACAGGACATGCAGGACGCTTACCTACATCTCCCGATCGCTCAAGCGCACCGGAAATTTCTGCGCTTCGAGTTTCTGGGACGCCACTACAAGTTCCAAGCCCTGCCTTTCGGGCTGTCTTCGGCACCTCGAGTATTCATGAAGTGTATGGCAGTTGTGGCAGCAGCTCTCGGGAGACAAGGCCACTATGTGTTTCCTTATCTAGACGACTGGCTCCTCATGGCACCCTAACAGGAGGCCCTGATGTCCGCGATACAAGATACCTGTTCTGTCTTCCTATCGCTGGGCATCATCATCAACCAGGAGAAGTCACACCTTGTCCCGTCTCAGAACTTGCAGTTCATAGGAGCAGTTCTGGACACCACTCAGGGAAGGGCATTCCTTCCTCCAGACAAGGCGGAACGCATCCGATCCCTCATAGGGGACATTAAGGAAGAGAAGACGGTACCAGCCCAGTCTGTCCTTTGCCTGCTGGGACACATGGCACCTGCCATTGCGACGGTTCCCCTAGCTCGACTCCATATGCTGGTCACCCAGTGGATGTTGAGGGCACAATGGGACCAGAAGCAAGATCATCTGCAGCATCCAGTCCAGATCACGAATGCCATCACCTGAGACTGGAATTGGTGGCTTGTCCCAGACCACCTCTCGACGGGAGTCCCCTTCATTGCACCGCCTCCTTCAGTGACTCTATCCACGGACGCCTCAGGGTCCGGATGGGGTGCTCACCTCAACGGGGTTAGGACTCAAGGCTCCTGGTCATCTCTGGAGTCCCAGCTTCACAAAAATATTCTAGAGATGAGAGCCGTCCTTTACCCCCAGAGGCATTCCAGATGGAGATTCCACTGGGTACTCTTCAAGTACAAACAGACAATACCGCAGTGATGTACTATCTCAACAAACAAGGAGGCACTCATTCCTACCCCCTTTGCAGGGAGGCTCAAAGGGTTTTGGAGTCAGTACTGCAACACGGCGCAGATATCATTGCAGTGCATGTTCCTGGAGTGGACAACACTATCGCGGACAGTCTGAGCCGGTCACAGGCCAGAGTCCACGAATGGGAACTGCTTCAGGAAGTCGCAGAGGACCTGTTCCGCAGATGGGGGACACCAGAATTAGACCCCTGAAGTTCCACTGTCTGGAGGTTAAGAGGCATTGGTGCCCTACCTGGAACGCACCAGGGCATCAGGTCATCCCACTCTCAGCTGTTCCTTTCCTGTGGGAAGGTAGATAAGGGCAGACCAGCTTCAAAGAAGAACTGTCGTTCGCTGGATAGTATACGACATCCAGTTTTGCTGTGGCAAAGTAGGCAAACAGCCACCACAGGGCCTCCGGGCCCACTCTACCCATGGTACAGCTGCCTCTGTGGCAGCTGAAAGGGACATCCCTTTGCTGAAAATTGGTTAAGCAGCTACCTGGAAGACAGTGCACACTTTACAAAACATTTTTGCTGAACCTTTTCCCCAAGTAGGTTCTGTACCCAGCCTTCCAAGGTACTGCTTCATAATCTGCATTAGTTAAACGTGGAAGACAGTGCACACTTTACAGAACATTACTGCTTGGACATACAGTCCAGAAGTGTTGCTAGGTTTGGCACTGCAGTTTTGCTGAACCTTTTCCCCAAGTAGGTTCTGTACCCAGCCTCCCAAGGTACTGCTTCATAATCTGCATTAGTTAAACATAATGAGGGATTTCTGGGGTTTGAAGAAAGAAATACCATAGTAATGTTGTTTCTTTCAGGGGATCTCTTATTATGCTTAAACATTTCTCCCAGCTATCCTTCCAGAACCTGAAAAGGTTCTCTAACTAGCCGTGCTGGAATATTTCTTTATTGCTGAGCATTGCTTGCTGTTCACTCACATCTGCTCGGACAGTTTTTGTCTGCTGTAATTGGCCAGATGAGCCACTTGTCCTTGCTTCCTTTTTGAGCTTCTTTAGATAGGATAACTTAGGGTAGTAGATAGGGGGCTATTGCCCACATAGCTTGAAATGAATCTGACGTTAGCCTTCAGTTAGCAGCAGCACATAGAGGCAGAGATTTGAACTGCGTTCTAAGTTCCACTGTAACGTTCCTTAATTTACATAAGTTCCAGTCTCCGGGGCAGTTGAACCTACTGGGCGGACTGCATTAGTTCAGCATAATGAGGGATCCCCTGGAAGAAACAACATTACTATGGTAAGTAATTTTTTCTTATGCACCATGTTTAGGTGTCAGGCCGTTGGGTCGAACATTCCAATCTAATCACCTCAGCCAGTTTAAGCCTACTACCTGCGACTCAAGGTGGTGCCACAAAGAACACCATCTTAGTGATGTCACTGACACATACTCGATCATTAGTTGGAATTCTTGCAGTATCAAAAGGCAGCCATGTGATACTAGTATCTCTCTGAGTAACTGGAAATTGATGTTATTTTCACAGTAGATAATGGCATAATGCTATTTTTTCTAGTATCCAAAAGTGCATAAAAAAACCAGCAAATACCCATAAAGCATGAATGTGTTGTACAAGATTTTCTTGATAAAAGCACAGTTAAATTGTACTTGAAGGGACCTGTGTAGTCTCAAAAGTTTGTGTACTGCAACATACAATATACAATGTGTATAGTTTCTTTGTTGGTCTCAAAAAAGGTATCACAATTTTCAGCAAATCCCGTAGATGTATGAAATAAATGTTATGAATTGATTGTGCACCAGTTAAGCAAATATGCATACTACTGGATTAATTGTCAGCATGCTTTGAATGTAGATATGTTCATGGCAGTGTTACATTCTCATTGCTTTACTAGTAAGTATTGCTTATAATGGTGTGAAGAAATAACAGGACAAAAGTTACAGAGGGAAAAACTTTGCTTAAAAAAGAATCATAGTCTGCCAGATCAGTACCGTGGTGGTAGTGCTACTCTGCTCGCCATGCCAGTGACCCAGGTTTGGGAATGGACATGGGTTACTTGGGGGCTGGCCAGCGGAGGGAAGATCAAGCATCCCAAGGGCAGCTCTCCTCCCTCATGGGCAGGGTGGACACTGCGTCCTGCTGCTTGACTGCTATCTGGTAGAGGCCAAGGGGAGCACATAGAAGGGCAAAGGGGCAGCTGCCAGACACCTGGCACATACTAGTGCCACAGCATTCATGCATGTGCATCTCTGCATATTGGCGTCCTTGGGGAGAAAACCATGAGCTGGAAGAAAAAGCCCTCATCCACTGTTGCACTAGTAACCCCCCTCCTGCCCTGCAAGCCCTAGTTTGACCAACCTGGTAGGCCATGCACCAATGTTGTGGTCCTGGTTAAGGGATGGATAGCCAGTAAGTCCATGGGAAAGTCTTTGAAGGCAAGTATGTCCACTTTGGATGCAGCTGCACTGGGTTTTCCTACAGTCACTAATTTTTCAGCATTCAGAAATGCTTTATGACAGCTTGCATCCAGTGTAGGGTGCAAGCAGCCACAAAACACGTGTACGTTAGACCCGGTTAATCTTAGTCTAGTGTGCATTGGATGCAGGGATCAAAAATCCTATTTTTAGATGCTAGTTCTGTGTCATTCATAATTGAATGCAGTAGGCACGTGCACCTACAAATTTGTCTAGAAAATTGGACCTTTAGAATTATAACCAGAAATCCGAATGAGTTGTCAGCACTGTAAAATTGGCTGAATAAAAATGTATGCAATCTAATTTCAATAGAATTGCAAAATACAAGTGATAAAGTCCATTCTTAAAACTCATTCAGCCCCGGAGGGTGTATATGAGTCGAAATGTTCTATGCTTAACCTTATTCAAAATGGCCAGCTGGAGCAGAATGTTTGAAGTCAAAAAGAGCAGTAAAAAACACATTTGTTTCCTAGTAGCACACACCTTGTTTAATTTAAAAAGGCTGTAGTATTCAAATTATAACATCTATTATCTTTTCAATAATCCCCTTAGTGTGGTTCAAACACTCAACTACTTCATGTCTTTCAAGAGGATTTTATTTTGGGTTACAAGCCACATAAAGAAGCAGCTGTAGATAAGGATGGAGAATCTTCTTTCCAGCCATTGCAAGGTATGCTATAGTGATTATTCATTTTTTTTTTTTACTTTCTTTTTATCCCCTCCTTACTACCCACTTGGTCCACTCCTTCAGACTGATCAATCCCTGTGATCCCTCCCACACGTCTGCCCCTAGAGTGCCAGGCTTACTTAGTTGTCTCCCTTAACTTGCTCCTCTTTCCTCTGGAGTGCCTGCACAGCAGGCTCTGCCCATGGGTAGATGATCGGGCTGGTATTGGTCATCATCCTGGCCATAGAGGGGTGTTTTCTGCTTTTCTTCCTCTTATTTGCTCCTCCCCTGAGGGCGTCGGCACAGAGGACTGACGTCCAGACAGGCGGCATGCTTCAGATGCCCATAGCATCCTCCCCTCCTTGACTCTGGAGAGCCACCTAGTGCCCCATTGCCCATGCTTCCACCAGTGCCGGTGCTTCGGGTGCTCAGAGCACCCCAGGAACTCAACCCAGGAGGAGGAGAGTATCCGTTGGGACGCTCAGTCCTCCTCCTCCTCCTCCTCCTCCTCCTCTCCGGCCAGTACCCAAGTCTGTCTTTAACCTGGGTCACCGGCAGATGGTGTGGCATCCAGTGCCTCAACCTCAGCACCACCGGCCAGTGTGATTATTCATTTTTAATGACAAAAGGTTTTAAGATGCAGAAAAGCTGGTTTAAAGCTTTTAACATAGGGCTCTAGCAACTTTAGATATACTGAGTTGTCATTTTTAGTGTTCTTCAGCATAGCGGGGGATTTGTTATATTTAAAAAATGCTGTTTTGGAGCCGTCCTGTCAGCACAGCGGTAGAGCTACTTCTCGCAGTGCTGATGAGCCAAGTTCAGTAGCTAGCCTGAGTTGTCGGGGGCTGGCTGGTGGGAGGAGGCAAGTGCATCCCAGAGGATGCTCTCCTCCTCTGGAGAGAGAGGGAGACCACTACTGCTGCGTGACTGCCACCTGGGTGACCACAGGTGGCGGTGCAGGCATAGGTGCACTACACGGTGGGGGAGCACTGATTGGCTGGAAGGGGCTCCATGCAGTATGTGTGCTCACCAGCTTTTAGCTTCCATAAGGAGGGTCGAAAATGAGAAAAAGATCCTTGGCAGGGTAGAATAATGGCTGCGCTCTCCAGCAGACCCCACACCTGCTGACATGGCTCTCTCCTGCTGACGCTAAATGATTTTCTGAGGGACCTGACCCAGCCTGAGGACCACATCATGGTGGCCAAGCCATGAGGGAAGTGCTCGAGCGGTGAGTCCCCAAGAGAAGGGGGGTGATGGGGTTGGGGAGATGCCGGATCCTGAAGGTGGGGCAGATGCCAGCTTAGAGAAAGTTTAAAAAAAAAAAAAAAAAGGCTGGCCAACCGGTGCAGTGAAAGTGCTTCCGTCTGTGGCTCCAATGACCAGGGTTTGGGAGTGGACCTCAGATGCTGGAGGGGGGGAGAGGCTGAGCGTCCCAGGGACAGCTCTCCTTCTGTGACGAAGGAGGGAATTTGGTGCCAGGCGCCTACTGATCCCTAGTGTTGTCAGGTGGTGTGGCAGTCCAGGACCATACTGGGAGCCATCGGGGTGGGGACCGGTGGACCTCTGCACGTCGGATGCAGGCACAGATGTCATTGTACGATTGAACCTACCACGAACAGGTGGGGAGGGGGGATGCACTTAGGCAGGAAAGAAACCCTCGGCGTGAGCCACATGATGCCCTGATCCTGGCATATGACAGGACCTAGCCGATATTGGGGGTCTTCTTCCCTGGCAGCATCCGATGGCCAAAGAAACAAGCATAAAAGAAGAAAAAAAAAAAGGTGATCTTACCTGAGTCAGTCTTCACCATTCATAACTGATGGGTCATAGCCAGAGTCACTGGACCTTCATGGGAGTGTTAGCTTTAAGAATTTTGAGCTGGGGGAGCCGACATTGGGGACGGCGCCACCTATGAGGCATTCGATCAATGTCCCACTCGCAGACTGCCAGTAACAGATGCTGGCTTCCCCAGCCTTCAGTTCTGCTTTTCCCACCATCATGGCAGCACCTCATGAGGAGCACAGCTACTTCAAACTGCGTCACAGTGTCCTTGCCACCAAACTTCGCTCAGAGACATGCTAGTTTGTCGGATAACCTGCTTTCTTTTTTTCCTGTTTCTTTCAGTGCTGCATCAAGTGCTTTGCTATGGTTTTTTGTTTTTTACTGTCACTGTCATTTCCAGTTCGGGGCCTACTAAATCGTCAGAGGTGGGACTTGCCCTAATGCATCAGTGCCCCTGTGGCAAGCTGATGACCGTCACTGACTGGCATGATCATTGTTTTTCCTGCCTGGTCCGCAACACGATATGGATAGATGCGACGCCTGTTTCTCCATGGATTTCTACAGCCTCTGTATCTGTAAGACATAGTTGGGACAGGACCCCCCAACTTTCGGAGGACGACGTTGCACAAGGGACACCAAGGTCAGGTCCCTGGAGCCTTGCACAGGGCCTCTATTTCTAATCTTGCTGAGACCGGAGGCCAGCTCGAGGGGTCAGGTGGACAGTTGGTCCCCTCTGGGGGATCAGCTGAGCACCACTCGCAGTCTGGTACCCTTTGGGGTTCAGACACCCCCGGTGTTGAGATCTCAGCACACGCTGGGCCTGCTTCATTGGTTTCCTTGGCGGCGGCGCCCTGTGCCATCTCAGTTCCTGATGCAGTTTCTGGTGTCGGTGAGCGAGACAGCACCACCAGTGTCATTGGGTCCCATTCCGACACTGCACGAGGTGCCAGGAGAGGGCGTGGACTCTGCGGTCGCCTCTTCGGAGATCTCCCCTGATCTCATCCTCCTTGGACTAGGATTGGAATGATCCTGACTGGAAGCCTAGCTCCTCAGAGCTTGGAGACCCTCCCAGCCCAGCCCGAGGCCTTCACAGCATTCAGCTCCTCTGTCCTGTGCCGTTGGCGGTGCTGCACCTCCCAATCTCCTGGTGTCGCACACGGCAATGGGGACTGCTCCATTACTGACCCTGGCTTCCAGATTGGAGAGTGGCGCCACATCCGGTGCTGGACTGGGGGATGGTGCTGACTTTGATGCTGTGGTCATTGGTGTCAGGCTTGATACTGGTTTGGCTGGTGGCACCGTCACTGGGGGGGGGCTCTGGTACTGACCTCAGTGCTAGATTCTGTCTTCCTCCCTCCTCTCTCTCCTGACCATGGCTTTGGGAAGGTCTCCTTCGAGGTGTGGGTCTCAGCTTGGAAGGGCAGGGATTCTTAGGTCATGGTCCACACCCCGACTGTCCCTAGAGCGGCTTTAGGCTCTGGGCAGAGTCGCAGCACCGACCCGAGCCTCCACCTCGACCGGCAGGGACCCACTGTTGGTGGGGACAGGGGCCACTGTTGTGAACCAGAATGGCTCCGATCACCTCATTGGGGGTTTCCTCCCCAAGGTCAGCACTGTCTTCACCTCTCCCCAGTTGAGCATTCACAGGTGTGCAGGCCATGCAGTACCCTCCCTCTGGAGGTGTTTCCTGCTCACTCCCGCAGCTATTACAGATGGTCTTCTTCGGCCTCTCACGGCCATTCTCCCTTTCTACTCCTTTCCTTCCCCCCAAAATTCAGGGCTATGGCGCATGCATTCAAACAACATGAAGTCTTGCTGTATTCTGACTATTGCAGTTAGCTCCAGCTTTTAAACTGCCCTGGAGAACAAAGGGTTAACTTTTCTATGCATGGCTTAGAATGCTGAGCTCAAACTCGGTTAAGGTCTCTTGTCTGTTTCCCTTTGAAATTCAACCGTTAGATTCTTTACTTTGCCTCACTGAACAGTCGCTCCGGAGATGTCTCCTGCAGCTCAGTTCAAAAGTTGGTCAAAGTGTCGGTTAAGTGTCTGTTTTAAACTGAAAATTATTCCGCATAGCTGGTTCAGTCTCTGTCTGCGGTACCGTGAGTACTAGATAGGTTTTGTTCTGATTTTCTGTGTGGAAATTGTAAAAGTGTTAGATCGGTTCGGCTGAACTGATCATTTGTAGTGAATCCTTGTGTTTTACTTTAGTGTGTGGTTACCGGTCCTTATTGGTTCTAAAAAAAAAAACGTGTTTTGAACGATTTTTCCAATACCCATGACACGGTTAGGAACCGATAAGGGAGACTTGCCTGGCGGTTGCCATAAAAAGGGTAAGTTTGGTTAGGTTGGCCATGTCTGAGAAACCCAGGAAAAAAAAACGGGCCCACTGGGTTTCAACACTGCAGTGAGTGTGGGGAGGTTCTTTTCGATGGCCGATCCCCACACCGCCTGTGTTTATTGTCTGGGGTTTGGAAACAGCTCGATACAGGCTGCCAATATGTAAAACTTTCCTAAATCTACCCTAAAAGAGATTAGGTAGACTGAGGGAAAAGGAGGCCGAAAAGTCCGCTGACCCGAATGGCCAGCCCGGTTCGGTTCTGACCGAACCGGAAGGAGTGCCGTCTGACCAGGGCGATACTTCTTCGGGCAAGAGGAAGGCCGATCAGTTCCTACAAAAAGAAAACGCAAAGAAAAATCAACCGATTAGGATCCAGAGGTTCATGTTCTAACCGCCGAGGAAATAGCCAGAGCGATTCGGATTGTGGAATCGCTTCGCCCGGTTCCGACCGATCCGGCACCTTTTGGCAGTGGTTCAGTTCGGTTCGGTCGGTTCCCCCGGTTCAAGATTATACCCCTGAAGACTTTTATGAACTGGAGTTGGAGGGGGAGTTTGAAGATGATGATGGTGATGGTGAAAGTCTGGATGTGCCTGTGGAACCGGACATCTCCCCAGACAGACCTTCGGGTGTATCCCCTCCTATGCTTTCTGAGTCCCCTTCCCACTTTCTGTTTTACAGAAAGGTGGCTGAAACCCTCCAGCTTCCTATGGAGGAGGTGATGGAGGATCAAGAGGAGCCTGATTATGTGGAAATGATGACATCCCAGAGTCCAGGAGACTGTCTATTCCCCTTAACAAATCTTTTGGGAAGTAGACACAAAACATCCTAAAGTCTCCCAACTCTTTACCTCCTGTTGACAGAAGGATGGACAAGAGGCATACACTATCAGCTTCAGATACAGATATTTTATACCAGCAGTGCAGCCATGTTGGGGTAGTGCAGGCTGCCTGTGACAAGGCAAATATTCCCTTGACTTCACACCCCCCAGACAAAGACTCCAGGAAGATGGATGCCATGGCAAAGAAACAGTACATGGCATCTTCCTTGGGACTTAGGCAGGCAAACTATATGGCCTATACAGCCAGGTACCAGAAGTCCAGGTGGGACACTGTACTGGCACTGGCTAAACAGGCTTCCCCCCAGCTGGCCAAGGAGCTGGAGGAGGTAGCTGCTGATTGGATTGAGGCATCAAAGGTACAATTTCATGCTGCTGTGTACTCCAGTGATGTGTCGTCAAGAGTCATGGCTACATCTGTGGCTCTTCGGAGGATGGCGTGGCTCAGATGTACTAGCCTCTCGCAAGACACCCAGGCTAAGGCCATGGATTTTCCTGTGGTGGGTAATTCTCTGTTTGGGGAGCAGACAGAGAAGATGGATGAGTATAGGACCACTTACAGGAGTGCTCAGTCCAAATAAAGGCAAGCAACTCCTCAGAGGCAGCAATCTAGAGGCAAGGGCAGGCCTTTTCATAGGCCTTTTTACCAAGCACAGGCCTCTTCTCCCTTTTCTCAGAGGGGTTCTTCAGAGGGAGAGGTAGAAAGAGGATGAGCAGGGCTGCATCCACTCCTCAGCCTAAAGCCCCTGCCAAGCAGACACCCTGATGGGTCTGCCCGGGTCGATTCTCCTATTCCTGTAGGGGGCAGGCTGGCTTACTGCGTCCAGGACTGGATGTCTATTACATCAGACAAGTAGGTTCTGGAAGTAATAAGTCAGGGACTGGTTCTCGGCTTCAAAAAATTTCCAAAGATGAGAACCAGATTTTTTCCACCTGCAGGTCTCTCTGAGACCCTTGCCCTGGAGGCAGAGGTTTCATCTCTTCTGGCTCTAACAGCCATAAAGAGAGTTCCTACCCTACACTGGGGAAAAGGTCTGTACTCCAGATACTTCCTTACCCCAAAAAAGACAGGGGAGTGGCGACCTATCCTAGATCTAAGATACCTGAACAAACATCTTCTAAAACCAAAGTTCAGGATGGTGACTCTAGGAATAATTCTTCCCTCCCTAAGGCCAGGGGACTGGCTAGTCTCCCTGGACCTCAAAGTTGCCTACTTTGACATTCCCATCAGGTGCTCTCACAGAAAGTACCTCAGGTTCAAGTTGCCCTCAGGCCATTATCAGTTCAAAGCAATGCCCTTTGGCCTAACATCAGGTCCAAGGGTCTTCATAAAGTGCCTGGCAGTAGTTGTTGGCTTTCTAAGAAGGCAAAAGATTTCCATTTTTCCATATCTGAACGATTGGCTTATAGTAGGTCATTCTCCAGACCGGGTCAAGTGAGACCTGCAAGTGACTCAGCAAGTGCTCCCTTCTCTGGGTTTCCTTCTCAACCTCCCCAAATCAGTTCTCGAACCAGTTCAGCTCCTTACCTTTATAGGGGCAGAGCTGGATACTGTCAAAGCAAGAGCCTTTCTTCCCCTGGAAAGGGCAAGGGATCTTATAGAACTGGCTTCGTCCTTCAGCCTTCAGGTGTCCCAACCAGCAAGGCACTTCCTCCAGCTCTTGGGCCACATGGCAGCTTCCACAGCAATGGTCCAAGGGCAAGATTTCAGATGAGGGACATTCAGTTCCATCTGAGGGCCTTTTGATCCCAAAGGAAGGACCCTCTTACCAAACTGATTCCAGTTACTCAGACACTGATCCAAGCTCTTCAGTGGTGGCAGGATCAGGACAATTTAAGGCAAGGGTTCCCTTTTGTCACTCAGTCTCATTTGATGGTCCTTACCACGGATGCTTCTCTTTTGGGGTGTGGAGCTTATCTGGGGGATCTCACAGCCCAAGGACTGTGGTCCCCCCAGGAGTCCCTCCTTCATATCAGTCTCCTGGAACTCAGGGCAGTTTTTCATGCCCTGCAGGCTTTCTCTCAGTTGGTGCAGAACAAGGTGGTTCAGGTCAGGACAGACAACTCAGCCACCATGTGGTACATCAACAAACAGGGAGGCACTCGGTCTACGGCTTTGTGCATGGAAGCCATGAAATTGTGATCCCTGGCTTATTCCCTGCAGACCTCTCTGATAGCAGTCCACCTTCCAGGAAAGGACAATGTGCTAGCAGATGCACTGAGCAGGATCTCTCAAGGCCATCACGAATGGTCCCTGGACCCCCTGGTTTTCAAAGTGTTTTTTTCAAGATGGGGCACTCCAGAGATAGATCTCTTTGCAGCCCCAGACAATTACCAACTTCCTCTGTTTTGTTGCAGTCTTGGGTTCAGTCCCTCTGGATGCTCTGATTTTAAACTGGGAAGGGAAATTTCTGTATGCCTTCCCTCCCTTTCCTCTTCTGTTAAAAGTCCTAGTCAAGATAAGGTCACAACCTTGCAAAGTGATTCTGATTGCTCCGGATTGGGCCAGACAGCCTTGGTACCCCCTGCTGCTGTCTCTAACAGTCCATCTTCCCCTGTCTCTTCCCAGGAATTACAACCTGTTAACTTCCTCTCGGGAGGATTTGGTACCCCAGTCTTCGGTCCCTCAATCTCAAGGCATGGCTCTTGAAGAGCTAGAGTATGCAGATTTGCACCTGTCCCAAGGGGTTCGGGATATTCGCAAAGCCTCTCGAAAGCCTGCCACCAGAAAGACTTACGACTCAAAATGGAAAAGATTCAGCATTTGGTGTTCCAAGAAGCATATATCCCCAGACACTGCTGAATTGCCTACAGTTCTGGATTATTTGGTCCATCTTAATGGTCTAGGCCTCAGACCAGCTACTGTCAAGGTACTCTTGTCAGCTGTTTCTGCTTTTCTGTCAGTGGGAAAGTCTTCCTCACTGTCACCACATTCTGTATTCTGCAAATTTTCAAGGGATTGCTTCATACCAATCCTCCCTTTAGGGATCCTACCCCTGCCTGGGACTTAAATATTTGCATTGCTCAACTTATGCAACCTCCTTTTGAACCTTTGTCCTCAGCAGAGCTTAAGTACTTGACTTGGAAAACTGTGCTTTTGGTAGCCATCACCTCTACTGGACGTATCAGTGAATTGCAAGCCCTGTCAGTGGAACCTGATTTTATCTCTTTTCCTACAGATAAAGTGGTCCTTAGAACCAATAGGAGGTTCTTGCCCAAAGTGGTTTCCGACTTCCACTTGAATCAGTCCATGTCTCTCCCTGTCTTCTTCACTGATCATTCTTCCTCAGGGGAGAGAAGGCTACACAGTTTGGATGTTAAAAGAGCCCTTAGCTACTCCATAGAGCGTACAAGGGGTCACAGGTTTGAATCCCTCCAGTTATTCCTCACTTATGGGGAAGTGGAAAAGGCAAACCTGCCACCAAGAGAACTATTGCCAGATGGATTGTGTCTTGTATAACAATTGCTATGAGAAACTAGGAAAGATCCCACCCTCAGGCCTGAGGGCTCACTCTACAAGAGGTATAGTTGCTTCCCTGGCTGCTGCCAGGATATTCCTCTCTTAAAATTTGTCAAGCAGCCACCTGGAAAACAGTCCATACCTTTGCCAAGCATTACTCTCTGGATATCCAGGCTAGGAGGATGTTCGGTTTGGCACAGCAGTACTTAAGAGCCTATTCTCAAAGTAGGTTCTGTCCCTCCTCCATGGAGGTACTGCTTGGTAGTCTGCAATAGTCCGAATACAGCAAGACTTCATGTTGTATGAAGAAAAAATGACTCACCTTAGTAATTATGTTTCTTCTAATGGAGTCTGCTGTATTCTGACATCCCTCCCTGCCTCCCCTCTCAGAACCTGTTTTTGGGAAGTGGTGGGCAGGTGCAGTGTTGCACCCTGTAGGTGCCTATTACACACCCTCCATTTATTTGTTTGAGTGTTTTTTGTTATTGTTGTTATCCCTTAAGGGGGTTGGTTTTCGGTTTTGGATTTCCTGACTTGAGTCTTTTTTGGGAATCCAAAACTCCTTGTTGCCAGTTGGCTAGTAAAAATTTTTACAATTTCCACATAGGATGGTTAGTGAGTTTTTGCTCATAAGAATCTAATGGTTGTGTTTCAGAGGGAAACAGACAGAGACCTCAACCGAGCTCAGCATTCTATGCCATGCATAGAAAAGTTAACCCTTTGTTCTCCAGGGCAGTTTAAAGGCTGGAGCTAACTGCAATAGTCAGAATACAGCAAGACTCCATTAGAAGAAACATAATTACTAAGGTGAGTAATTTTTTCTTCCCTGTCTGCCTCATGACCATTGATGAGGTCATTTTTAGACCTTCGTCCCATGCTGTGCCTCCCCCTGAATCCAGCTCCTCCACCTCTTCGGCTTCTTCCTCTGATGGAGAGGAAACTTCTGGTCACATCTCCTCAGATGCTGATTATACTACGTATAAGCGATTCCTCTTGGAGATGCTAGAGGAGCTGCACCTTCCCCGATCTTTTGGACGCAGTTCTGCATGTGTGATACTGTCATTTCTGGGAGAATACAGCTCTGAATCCATTGTGATCCCTCTGTGGCCTCAGCTTTTTACGCAGGAGATGCACAGTAAGCCCCAAGGGACTGCCAGCATAGGTATTGCAAGCCCCTTGGGTCTGCAGGAGCTATGCCTCACCTCTCTTCAGGTCTTGAGCTACTGGAGACCCCCTCCGGGCATCATCACCCTTGTCATGACTGCCCCCGGAGTCAGACTCAGTGGAGTTTGACCATTGGGGTAGAAGAGTTTTCTCAGCGGCACAACTTCTTATGTGCATGAGGCACACTAGGTAGCCTATGCCAGGCGCCAATGGGTGACATTGGGGCAGATCCTCTTGTCCCTGACTGATAGTGAAGCAACCTTACAAGCCATTGCACTTTCCACGAGGGGCCTGGAGCTAGCGAGATACCAGGCAAGGGCATTTTATGATGCCAACGTGTACCCTCCTGGTTGGTAGGAACAGCAGTCTGCATTAGGTGGACGGCATGATTTTGTCTCTTGCAGTTGTTACCCTTGGCCCTGCATAGGATGATTGCCTCGCCTTTCCAAGGGGCCCATTTTTTCTCCCGCAGGGTCACGAGTGAGCTTTCGGGGCACCCTCCTTCTCCCAGGCAGTGGGGGCCTCCGACTACTCCTGACCAGTCGGGGGTCTAGCCAAACCCATAAGGGGCCCCTGCTTCCTAGTGTTTTCCCCCACAGGAGGCTGAGGGATCATTTCCCCCAGGGTTTGCCAGTCAGCACTGAGGGTGGTAGCTTGGTACTGTGATCCACGGGTTACGAATGGTGAAGATTAACTCGGGTAAGATAGAAAAATTACCTACTCACCAGAATTGTAGATCTTCCTGAATATCTTCACCACTCATAACAGCTTCCCTCCCTCCATCCCCTCGGGACCAGGCATCTGGGGTTTACCTCCCTCCTTCTCTTTAGCCCTCTACAGGGTATATTTATTCTAGCAAACTCTGAGGGATGCAGAGAGAGAAACATTCTAGAGTATGGCTACTTGAGCCTTACCTGTGCTCCTTTTTGGGCAATATCTGCTCCCTCTGTCTTGCCAGACAGTTTTTATATTTTGATGCCCTATTGTCCAATACGATCCCTTAGGTCAGCCCTTCTTTTCCAAAATTTATGCACAAGGCAACTTCTGGATCCTCTCGTAATACGCCTATACAGCTTTTACCTTGGTGTTCCTGAGGCTGATCAAGAGACATTTCCAACTGTCCTACCTTCCCCTTTTTTTCCTATTCGTAAGATGTTTGATAGGTCAGATTAGCGTTAGCTTTTATAGTCCTGCACCTTCTGTAATGCCAGTGTATAACATCTTGCTGCATAACGACTGTCCATTGCTAGTTTAAATCGGTTGGTAGTTTTGCTTGAGACTACAGACTCTGGCAGTGAGTTCCAAACCAGCAACAACTCTTTGGGAGAACCAGTTTCCTCTATTATTTCTCTTGTTATGTTCACCCTTTAGCTGGGCACGATGCCTTTGTATTACCTGATCTGGTTTTAAATTTAGTCCCAGGCATTCTTGAATATCATCATTTTTTAGCGCAGTATGCATCAGGCGCATATCCTCCCAGTTTTTCTGTATTGAAGTGAAAATAAACCTAAATCTTTTAATATGTCAGTATAGTCCTTGTCCCTCATTCCAGCTATCCATCTTGTGACTGTCCTCTGTACTCCCTCTAGTCTTCTTATTTCCCTCTTTTGGTGCGGTGCCCAGAAAGGGGTACAGTGCTCGAGATGTGGCCGCACCAGTGAGAGTTACAGAGGCACCATCACCTCCTCTCTCGCTCGGTTCTTAATATTCCTTTTGATTGCTGCCAGAACACCATAACCATTTTTATGTTGGCTTGCCGCGCCTGCGTGTAAGTGAACATCTTGCGGTAGTGCAGCTTTGGAGGTGCGGCCGCTGTTGGGCGAATGCAGGGCATGCATCAGTAGGTACGTCCCTCATTCCCCAATCAGCCTGCAGGCCGGCAGCCGCACCATGCATTCTAATGTGGCGAACACATCTAAGGAAAGGTCCACTGCAATCCGAGCAAAGCTCATCAGATGCAGCGGACCCTTCCTGCGTGCTCGCCACATTAGCAGCATGGCGGGCAGCCGCCCAATAGCCAACTTCGGGGATGCCCAGTCCCCCAGCCGGCTTACTGTGACTCAAGATATTTTGCCGACGTGGAGCCCACTCCCCATCGGCATACAGTAGCCCCCATTTCCTATATGCCAAGGTGCCCAATCTCCTCGGTTCTTGCCTCTCGCTTTCATTGGTGCCGATGGGGAGCTCACTCCTGTCGGTATAAATCAGCCCCCGCATTTCTCATATGCCGAGGGGTGACCAATCCTCGGCTCTTGCCTTCCCCGGCTGTCAATGTGTGCCAGCGGGTGCCCAACTTCTACGGGATAAATTAACCCCTAAGCCCCATTGTCTGCCAATGAGGGTGCATAATCCCCCATCGGCTGCAGCCACCCCTCCCCAAAACAGTTAGGTGGCACACTGGGAGCCACCCAGTGTGCCAAGTCCCTGGAAAAAAAAAACTGTCCCGCGATGTTTTTTTTTTTTTCCTCCTGTAACATAAAAACGGTCCCTCATAGTCTCCTGCCCCCACCGCACTCCACCCACTGCACACCCTGCCTCCCCACACCCTCACCCCATACTTGCCTCCGAGTCCAGTGCTGATATCTTCGTGGACCGGGAACACGCCTGCACTCTTCAAAGCTGACCGCGAACTGAGGAAATGCTGGTAAGCTGTATAATGGAATGAATAGGGTTTTTCAACTTTGCTGCATATCTCGGGCATTTGTTGGAATTTTGGCACCAAATTTTAACATGGGTTTTTGGGGCCCTCCTGTGGATTCTGTCACTGTCATGGCGTTATATCGGCCTCAAAGGTGATTTGGTCATCATGTGAAATCACTCTTTCAGGACCCATTAACGAAATGACAGTGCCAGTGTTCATGAGGTGGCCTCTCAAAAGCCTATGTTCCAAATTTGGTGGAAAAATCCAACAAATGCCTGTTTTACTTAACGGCATTACGTAGTTGTTACGAGGCTTGTAACTTCAAATTCACAATATTTTAATGCCAGATTTTCAGCATTGCTATTTTGTACACCTCCTTGTGAACAGTACAGCTGTCATTTTCCACATCCTGCCCGAATGTGTTTACGCATTCTCCGCCATTGGCCAGCACATTCGCTGTGGAAATCAGTGTTTGGGCCAGATTATGAAAATGACAGTGACACAGTTCATGAGCAGAGGTCCTAAAATGCCTATGTTGAAAATTTGGTGATGATACTCCGTAAAATAACTGTGTTACAAGCGTGCATTGGCGGATTGCATGCACACTCGTACCGTCGTGCATTTGTGATATTTTCACTCTGGATTTTCACCATTGCCATTTTTCCACACCTCTTGATGAACAGTACAGCCGTCATTTCACATATACTGCCCATAATGTGTTTTCGCACTTCCGGGAGAATAGCGGTTGTCAGCGAAATCACTTCTTGGGACACTGAGGAAATAACAGTGACACTGTACATGAGCAGATGTGCTAAATGCCTATGTTGAAAATTTGCCTTAAACGCCATAAAATGGCAGTGTTAAAAGCTGCAGACAGACATTTCCCAAGACCCTTTGTAACTTCAAGAATTTGCTATATTTACATGCCACATTTTCAACACTGCCATTTTTATGCCTCCTTATGAACTGTACAGCTGTCATTTTCCACATCCTATCCAAAATGTTTTCCCGCACTGCACTACCAAACACCCAAAGGGACACCCCAATGCCTGTCGGTCTCTGCAGGGTGGGGGTGGGTTGACATCAGTTCAATACTTCACTACCATGCCTATTATGCATCTCTCTAACTCCTGCACTACCAATGCCAATGCCAGCAAGACAACATTCGGCATTGACAAATGCTTGTTTATCACTGTAGTGCAGTGATTTGTAAAGTTGAGGGTGTCTGTAATTACAACCACCAAATCCCTTTCAATCTCAGTTGTTTTTAATGTTTTCCTATCTGTATAGTATTGGTACTGTTGGGGGCACTACAGAAGTGGACCTCTTTTCAGCCCTGGACAACCAACAGCTGCCACAGTTCGGCTGCAGGCCTCCTGTGGTAGGTACAGTGCCAGTGGATGCACTACTCCTGGACTGGACAGGGAAGTTTCTGTATGCCTTCCTTCCATTCCCTTTGTTGCTGAGAGTACTGAACAAGCTCAGGACCCAGCAGGCAACAGTGGTCCTCATTGCTCCATACTTGGCTAGGCAACCCTGGTACTTTCTGCTTCTGTCCCTGTCAGTAACCAGACCAATCAGCTTCCCCAGGTGGCACAGCCTACTAACCTCCTCTCAGAGCAGGATCCTTTACCCCAACCTCCAGTTCCTCAGGCTCAGGGCCTGGTTCTTGAGGACCTAGAGTATGCCAGCTTGCACCTTTCCGAAGAGGTTTTGGAGGTGCTAAGGGTTTCTAGAAAACCCTCTACTAGGAAGACCTACACGTCCAAGTGGAAAAGATTTTCCATCTGATGTCAGAACACCAGATGGAAGACCATAACCAGGCAAGGTTGCCAATCGTCTTAGACTATCGGACACATTTCCATTCTCTTGGCTTAAGACCATCCACCCTTAAGGTGCATTTGGGAGCTGTCTTCCCTTACGTATTAGCAGATAAGGGTTCATCCCTGGCTTCAAATCCAGTATTTAGAAAGTTTTTCAGTGGTCTGTTGCACTTGCATGCACCAAACAGGGAGCCAACCCCAGCTTGGGATCTCAACATATGCATAGCACAGCTTACGCAGCCACCCTTTGAGCCTGTGTCTTCAGCGGAGCTCAGGTGTGTGACTTAGAAAACAGTGTTCTTGGTAGCAATCACCTCAGCCAGGAGAATAAGTGAGCTCCAGGCCCTGTACACAGAGCCCAACTACATGGTACTCCACAGGGACAAGGTAGTCCTCAGGACCAATAGGAAGTTTCTTCCCAAGGTGGTATCTGACTTCCACCTTAACCAGTCCATTACACTGTCTGTCTTTTTCACTGGCCATTACACTTCAGGTGAGCGTAGACTGCATAGCCTTGATGTTGAGAGGTCTATCAGCTACTGTCTAGACCACACAAAGGACCATGGGCAGGGCAATACTGAGCTCTTCCTGACCTGTGGAGAAAGGAAAACCAGCCACTAAAAGGTCCATTGCATGCTGGATTGTGGTTTGTATTCTGTTCTGCTACAGCAGGGTGGGCAAAGAGCCCCCTATGGGCCTCAGGGCCCACTCTACCAGCGGAGCAGCTGCTTCCCTGGCAGCTGCCAGGGATATTCCCCTGTTGGAAATCTGCAAAGCAGCTACCTAGAAGACTGTCCACACATTTACCAGGCATTACTGCTTGGATATCCAGGCCAGAAGTGATGCCAGGTTTTGCACAGCAGTACTGCAGAGCCTGTTTCCCAAATAGGTTCTATGCCCACCTCCAAAGATACTGCTTGGGTAGTCTGCATTTTGTCAGAATACAGTAAGATTTCCTGGGGTTTGAAGAAAAAATTACTTGCCATAATAATCTTGTTTCTTCCAAGGAAATCTTCCTGTATTCTGAACTCCCACCCTACCTCCCCTGCTTGGAACCTAATGGGCACTGCAATCCAGCTGTCCCTGTCCCATTGCAAACCTGCTGTTGTTGTGGTTTCTTTTCTTGGGCATCTGTGACTTGAGTCTTAGAGATGCCCACACTGTTTTAAAAATGGCGTGGTTATTTGGGAAGGGGATTAGTTGTTTATTAGGATAGCTTAGTTAGATTATTTATGCATGCTCTGTGAGAATCTGATGGTTGCAGGAAGTACAGCCAGAGACAGTGGTTTGAAAACCAAGCTCGAGCCTAGCATTCCACTATTTGCATAGGTTCTATTAACCATTTCAGCTCCAGGGCAGTCTTATGGTAAGACCATACTGCATTTTGTCAGAATATAGTAAGATTGCCTTGGAACAAACAAGATTACTATGGTAAGTAATTGTTCCTTCCTTCCTCCCGCTCCCTCCCTCCCTCCCCTATTGTGTTCTCTGGGTCTCCCAGAGGCCCTTGTCTCCCCAACACCTCCCTCCCTCTACCTATTGTGTCCTCTGGTTCCCCCAGAGGCCCTGGCCCCCCCAACATCACCCAAACCCATCAGCAAGACTATTCCACTCTTTCTCTTTATTTTCTGTCCTTCTTTCGACTTCTGTTGTTTTCTTGTCTTCCTTTCCTTATTCTTTCCCTTCAGCTCTTTGCCTACCTCCCTTTATTTTCTTCTCTTCTTGTCTCCTTTTTCTCCTCTTTGGCGAGCAAAACTGAGGGCTGGGGGAAGACAGTGTCGGTTACTGGCCAGTCTGTGAGGGTTACATAGTACATTGGCCTCCTGGGTGGCACCATCCCCGACTTTGACTCCCTCAGCTGAAAATTCTTAAAGGTAACACTCCTTTGATGGTCCAGTGCCTCTGACTATGACCCACCAGTTATGAATGATGGAGATACTCAGGAATATCTACAGTTACGGTGAGTATGTAATTTTTCTTTTTTTCCAGGCTGACTTATTGGTATGGTGACACGAGTTGCCTTATTGTTGCACGCTTGCAGCTGAGCTGACTAAGCAGTAGCATTGTCTATGAAGCACACTTGTCCTTCTAGCTGGAGGAAAGGTGTAGCCATGTATTGTTGCTCTGGTGGGCAAGGAGAAAACTGAAAAACTGCTGGATAAACAAAAAGTTTAAATATTTATTTTCACAAATGCCTTTTTAAATTAAATGCAGAATGTATTAATCCATTCACCTTATGATAAAAAACAATCTGTGAATATTTTACATAAAAGTAAAATGTTGAACAAATACACTTAAATGCAGAATGTATTAATCCATTCACCTTATGATAAAAACAATCTGTGAATATTTTACATAAAAGTAAAATGTTGAACAAATACACTGTGTACCCACATGTCCTTTTTTATAGTGGAACTAAATGGCACAAAAGCACCCAAAGACAATCTGTGTTCTTGATGCAGCTTACACCAATATTGAGTAGTTTCTTAAGACTACAGTCGTGCATTCGCCATTTGCTTAATTGTAATGAAATCACCCTAAAGCTAGTGTAAAATTATTTTCAGCGAGCAACACATTTCTGTTGAATACACCATGAGCTTGAAACTTAATACCTGCTAGCAGATCTTGTTTTCAAGATGTAGAACTTATGATCATATTTTTATGAGGTCACATATTATTATTTAATTTGGATGACAGGTTGCCACCCATTTTCTGAAAAATTCTTCTTGGTGGTGATAGAACAAGACAGCAGTAGACGATCTGTTCTTCACATGTGGCATCTACACTTAAAATCTGTGCAGGGTTTTGAAGGTGAGTAAAAGACCTCTGGATTTCACAGCTGCAAACTTGAAAACCGCTCAAAAAAGTTGAATTTGATTCTAAAAATCACTATGTAATTGTTTAATAAGTGTTTGTATGTTTGATGGAAACCATTGTCATTCTTATGTCAGTGCAACCTACAATAATTACATTATCTTGATTAAGGAGATGGGCTTGATCTTCCTGGACTAGGAGTCTTCACCATTCATTCACACTAATGGAACTGCGTCAGAGGTGATAGGACCCAGTCGGAGCCAAAAATCTTCAGGAGGGCTGGCGCTGATGTAGGACCGTGCATGTGTGGCACCACGAAACCGACTTGCACCCATATTGGCTATCTTGGCATCGACCCTGCAACTGCCTCAGTTCCTTTTTTCCCCGCCATCGAGTGTGCTTCAGTGACCACGTCGCTTTCCCACCGGGAGTCAAGTCTTCACGCCCATGCAACAGCAACTAATAGTCATCCAGTATTCGATAGTATTTGCTAGTTTTTAGTGTTAGTTTTGTTTAAAAAAAAAAAAAAACTATTTAGTTGCATCAACGGAGTCGACCATAGACAGTGTCGGTGATGATATGGAGACTTCTCTTGAAAGCTGTTCTGGCAGTGGGGCTGTGTCCGATCTGCCACCCTCTGTGAAGAGGGGTCCGACCACGGGCAGGCTGGTGCTCGGGAGGGAGGGAGGACAGTCCTCCTGAAAACACAAAAAGAAGCGGGCCCATTCCTGATTGTGAATGGGGACTGCACCATTTGACCTCGAGTTCTTCTTCTTCCCATCAATCAAAGACGAAACAGTACTGCTTGAGGTTGCCCTCTGGTACGTCTGTGCGAAAGTCGTCGGTGGTGGAGAGCGGTAGGCCTGACCCAAATCCAGTGGGGTCTCCTGAGGCTTCCATTCTTAGCGGCCGTGATCCTCAACACCGAAGCCCCTCATTGTCCTCTGATGGGGCCTCCAGTGAGCAGTTTCATCACTGGGCCTCTCTTGTGGAGCAGTGGGTGAGGTATTTGTCTTGACTGCCCTCACTAGCGGACCCAGTTCCGGGACCCTCGGACCTTGGAGCCGCTGGGCTGCGGCCGGGTTAGTCGGGGCAAGAGGTACAGGCACTATCCTCTCTGGTGCCGGAACCATTGATGCTGACACTTCGTGCCTTTTACCCCCTCACCTGGTTTCTATGCAGGGGACGGCATAGGAACCGCTTTCCTCCCCCTTTCTTTCAGGTCTGGGAGGGGTTCACTGGTGATGCCACGGCCTTCAACTGGTTTGGGAGGTCCGGTGCCTCAGTTGACATCATCTTCAGTGCCGCATGCAGCACAGTTTCCGATGTCAGTGCCATGTGTGGTATCGGTGTCGGGGCCAGTGCCATGGTTGGTGATGGGGTCCTCGATGCTGATCAGGGTTGCACCATCCCCAGTGTTTTCCTGGCCTAGACCTGCCTTCGGAGTTCTTTCTGGGGTAGAAGTGGAACTTGATGAGTCTAATCCTGACTTGCTCTTGTCTGAGGACGCAGTGGAGGACTCATTTAATGGACTGGAATGCAAGCCTTCTGTTTCAGTGGAATCTTTAGTGGAAGACCTTTCTTTTCAGGCTCTCCTCAGGAATATGGAGTCCACCTTAGCTCTGCAGACTTCCTCTGTGGAGCCAGGTAAACCTTTACGTCTGGAATTCTTACATGTGCCTAATATTCCTGTAGACTTGACCCCTCCGGTGCCCCCCTTTTTTGAGACACTCTTGGAATTGGTGTGGAACAGACCAGCACTAATCCCTTCTGTGGCCAAGTCCATCAATAGGGAGTTAGTTCGTCCCTCCCCAAAGACAGACCTATCCTGGCATCTCAGGCTTTTGTGGATGCTCTGGTGGTACTTGTGGAGAATGATAAGGCCATCCTCCCTCAGGAGGCTACAGCAAGGCCTATAAATAAGGAATCTGACAGGATTGACACTTTGGGGAGGCGGGCGTTCACAGCAGCAACCTTAGGTATGTGTATTGCTAGTTACCAGGGCCATTACTCTCAGTACAGGTACACCCTGTGGAATACTCTCAGGTCAGTGGTTGAAAACCTCCCAGAATCTGACGTAAACATAAAGCTTTTTCGGACCATCACCAGAGGCATAGAGTCCAATAATCAGCAACTGAAAGCTTCTATGGATGCCTGTGACACTGCCTCTAGAGCAGCTGCCATTGGGATTTGCATAAGGCGGCACTTCTGGCTCAGAACATCAGGATTCTCAACCGATGCTCAGCAGAAGGTGATGAACATTCCCCTTTGATGGTGTTTACCTGTCCGGCCCTCAAGTTTAACAAGCACTGGAGGCTGCTCAGAAAAACAGGTCTGCCATTAACACAGCCAGGCCAGCTCATGCAGCCCCTCAAAGGGGCGGGAACCGTTGACAGTTTTGGAATAGGCATTCCTTTTGAGGTAGTGGCTGAGAAGCCTTTAACAGGAGCCAAACTACTCAGCCGCAAAAGAAAACACAGCAAAAGGCACAAGGCCCGAAAGTGCCCAGTGCCAACCTCTGAAGATCCTGCCGGGGTCCCACCTCAGCTGCCCAAGGTGGACACCTCTACGGCAGTAGAGGGGTGTCTGACTCCATTTTACAACCAGTGAAAGTCCATTACAATGGACAAATGGGTCATCAGAATTGTCCGGTAGGGATACTCTCTCAATTTCACAGAGATTCCCCCGGACCTTCCACCCAAGCGACAGCTCAGCCTGCCCGCCGCTCAGTCAGGCCTTCTTACTTCTGAGATAGAGGGCCTCCTAAGAAACAGGGCAATAGAAGTTGTTCCGCAGGCAGAATGGAACACAGGATTCTACTCCTACTATTTTCTGATTCCAAAGAAAACAGATGTCATGCATCCAGTTCTCAACCTCAGAAAATTAAACAAGTTCCTGTTCAGGGAAAAGTTCAAAATGATCTCCCTGGAAACGCTGTTACCTCTGGTTCATCAGTATGACTGGTTGACATCCCTGGACATGCAGGATGCCTACAAACATGTCCCAGTGCACCCAAGTCCCCACAAGTACTTCCACTTTGTGGCTCTGGATCAGCATTACCAGTTCAGAGTCCTGCCCTTTGGGCTGTCATCGGCGCCACGAGTCTTTACAAAGTGTTATGCAGTTCTCATGGCACATCTCAGAAAACTTGGCATCCAAGTCTTCCCTTACCTTGATGATTAGCTCCTAGTGAGCCCATCCAGGCAGGAGACACAGGAAGCAATCACCATGGCTTCTCAGTTCCTCATCTCCATGGGAGTTCTTCTGAACGTGGAAAAATCCCAGCTTCAACCCTCCCAGCAGCACCTCTTCATAAGATCCCCTCTAGATATCTCCATGGCAGGAGCCTTCCTTCCGGAGGACAGGAAGAACAACATTCTTCAGATAGCTCGCTACATCAGGGAGAACAAAACTGTTAGAGCTCTCTTGATGCAGTGAATGTTGGGCCTCATGGCATTGTACATTTTCACGGTGCTCCTAGCCCGGCTGCACATGAGAACCACACAGTGAATGCTCAGCACACAGTGGTCAATGACCACGCACCCGCAGTCCTTCCACATAAAAGTTGCAGAACCCCAGCCAAGATCACTGGCATGATGGATACAGGAAGACAAGCTTCTGCATGGCCTACCTTTTGCCCCATGGGAAACTCATATAATCATCACCACGGATGCATCTCTGATCAGATGTGAAGCTCACTGCCAGGACCTTCACACTAAAGGGGTGTGGAGCCAGGAGGAGTCTCATTTACATATAAATGTTTTGGAAATGAGAGCTGTCCTATATGCTATCTGAGCCCTGAAGGATGTCCTGTGCCACAAAGTGATTCTCCTTCAGATGGACAACAAAGCTGTGATGTATTACATCTACAAGCAGGGTGGAGTGCACTCCTACCCTTTGTGCAGGGAGGCCATGAGGGTGTGGGAGTGGTGTCTCGAGCACGATGCATTAATTCAGGTGGTCTACCTGCCAGGACTTCAGAATGACCTAGCGGATTGCCTCAGCAGAACAGAGGTGGAGCCCTACGAATAGTCACTCACACCACACGTTAAGCTATCGCTGTTCGATGAGGGGGCAGTCCAGACCTGGACCTTTTTGCATCCCCACTCAACATAAAACTGCCTCTATTCTGCTCCAGAAATCCAGAACCTGGTGTTTTCTGTTAGGTTGCATTCTGACTGCGGTGGACAAGATGCTTTCTGTACGCATTTCCTCCTCTTCCATTAGCTCAGAGGGTGCTGCTCATACTGGTGGCACAAGGGGGCAGGATGATTCTGATCGCCCCATACTGGCCCTGGCAGATATGGTTTCCATTGATCAACAGACTGTCAGAAGTTGCCCCGAGGCAGCTTCCTCTATGGATGGCCCTCCTGACACAGTGACCTGTGATCCACCCCAACCTTTGCTCCCTTCATCTCCATGCCTGGCTCCTGAGGAGACAGAGGTGGGTAGGTTTAAAGTTTCTTGGAGAATCTCGGAAATCCTCTTGGAAGTGTGTAAGCCCTCCACTAGGAAGACTTACATGGCTAAATGGAAGCTTTTCTTTGTTTGGTGTGCAAAGTCCCATTTAGACCCGTTTTGTTGCCCACTAACTAAAGTGTTGGAATACCTCTTAGATCTGTCAAACGCAGGACTGCAGTACTCGACAGTGAAGGTACATTTCTGTGCGATTTCTGTCTATCATGAGCCAATTGAAAGCATGACACTGGCTCAGTTACCGCTGGTCAAGAGATTTCTTAAAGGCATCTGTCAAAGGGTCTCCAAAGATAGCATCTTATATCTGACAGATGCTGTTGTTAGTAGCCAGAGCCCCCCCCCCTTTTTTCCTTCATGTGTCAAATTCATATATGTTATGTGTTTATCTGCATAGACTGGCCACCTCTGCGAATTTTCGTGGGTTAATTTTGTTTTGTCTTTTGTCTCCCCGCTTCTGGCTATCTGGTTACATATCTGTCAGGTTATAAGATGGGAGTCTGAAGAGACTGGATTTGTAAAATAGGTATGGCCCCTTTAAATGAGTAAAATCTGAAAGCTACTTCAATGTCCTTCTTTTTCTTATATCAGGACCTCAAAACATTTTTTGTTTTCCAAACCAGCTTGCCCTGAGTCTTGTATGTGTGCAGAAGTAAGCGTTTGAAATATTAAACTGTTAAGTAAGCGTTTTTGCAAGCCTGCAGAATGTGCGTAAATTAGATGCAGCTTCGCAAACACCACAAACCCTAAAAATAAAGGCGTTTTGTTTACGTTTCTGTATCAGGATTAAAATATAGCTGTTGCGTACATCTGGATAGCGTTAAAGCGCTACATGTCTGTCATGTCGAGCTTTGTTTGAAAACAGCTAGGAGGGCTGTGTGTAATCACGCAACATTGAAATGCTGTTTTTCTCCCTGATATAAAAAGTGCTGTGGATATAAAAGCGCTGTGTTCTACGTTAAGTCAGCCTTATAGTTATATACCAAAATGAAAGTATAAGGATAAAACGAGTAAGTAGGTGCATAGAGGACTAAAACAGTATGCTGTGTTACCTGATAGGTGTTGCACTTCTTTTATATGCCTTTCCTCTAGGAGCCAGCCGGCCATAGTGATTCTATCTTTATACATAAAGGGGAGAGACTTACTATGAAAACATGCCAAAAAAAGGCTTAAAGGTCTAAACAAAATATTAACATGCTCACAACCTTTTTATGTGTTTAAAAAGTATGAAGAAAAATTCCTTTATGTTTAAAATTCATAAACAAGTTGTTTGTAAAATAAAATCATTAGGATATATGATTGATGGATAATACATCCAATGAGAGCTCAGTAGAAAGTATATATTGCCAACAGTGACAAACAAGTAGTCAGTAGCTGTCGGGATGGTGAAGTGTATGCATCCAGAACTAGTGCTCTAGTTTAATGTGGATACTGATTGATGCCTTCGTGGTTGTACTCTTTGTTTTTGTTCTTTGTTTTCTGCCGGAATAAGTCCGCCTTTAATTTTGCCTGTTATGTTTCATCTGGATTTTATTTGAATAAAATCACCTGAAATTCAGCTGAAGAAGACAGACTGTGTCAGAGTCCTTCTGTAACCCACCTAGTGTCCTCTTACAGCATCCTACACACTAGGCCACCGATCAGGAAGCCGATGGCTCAGTGGGATATCAGCCTCGTGCTAGATATGCTTATCCATAAACCTTTGAGCCTCTAGCCACCTGTGACTTGAAGTTTATGACCTGGAAGACTGCCTTTTTAGTGGCTGTTACTTTCGCTCACCGAGTCTCTGAAATACATGCCTTGGTCACAGACCCTTCATACACTGTATTTCACAAAGATAAGGTGGTACTTCATACTCAACATATGTTCCTACCCAAGGTGGTTTCAGAATTTCACCTTAACCAGCCCTTGGTTCTCCTGACTTAATTTGCTAACTTCCAGAATGAAGGGGAACGTACCCTTCACTCTCTGGATGTCAAGAGGGGTCTGTGATTCTACATCAACAGAACTAAAGACATTTGCAAATCAAAGCAACTCTTTGTATCTTTCAGTATGGCCCGACTGGGTCAGCCTGTTGCCATTAGATGCATTTCTGCATGGTTAGTAGCATGTCCTCGTCACTGCTACTCGATGGCACAGGTCAAGTTGGAAGTCCAGGTTTTTGCCTACTCCACCAGAGCAGTCACGGCATCCCTGGCAGAGATTTGTAACATGCCCATTGCAGACATTTGCAAAATGGCTACGTGGAGCTCAGTGCATACCTTTGTGAAGCACTACACTGTGGATGTCCATGCCAGACAGCACACTTCCTTTGGCAGGACAATCCTGAATGGACTTCTGTCCTGAGCGAGCTCTGTAACCTGCTGCCCTGCTTGGGGATTGGTTTTTAGCTTAGTACTCTCCCATTAGTGTGAATGAATGGTGAAGACTCCTAGTCCAGGAAGATATGGAAATTACATACCTACTGTAATTCTTGATCTTCTTGGATGAAGTCCTCACCATTCATTCATATACCCGCCCACTTTCCCCCGAGCTCACTCATTCTGTTTCTGGTCTTCACTCCTTTGTTTGTTGGGTTGTGAAGACATTGTTGAGTTGTACCTTCTTTCACGGGTTATCCGGGCTATCTTATGCCCGGATTAGGTTATGTGTTTCCTAGGTTAGTTTACGCTGCACCTCCTTGGTCAAAAAGGTACTAAGATGGTTTGAGGGTCGACGCTGAGATAGCCTATAGGGGCGCGAGCCAGTCCGTCAATGCCACGCATGCACAGTTCTACCTCAGCACTGGCCCTCCTGAAGAATTTCGACTCTCGCTGGGACCTAGCGCCTCTGGAGTAGTCCCATTAGTGTGAATGAATGGGGAAGACTCCATCCAAGAAGATCAAGAATTACGGTAGGTACGTAATTTCCATTTCTGAGGGTCTCCTCCAGGCTGTACTTTATTTTAAAACTGTGTGTACAGGATGTAGTTGAAGTATGGAGCTAAATAGTCATGACTCAGGTATTTTTTTTTCTTCTTTATATATTCTTTAGTCTAACTACCTGGATTCAGTTCACTAGCCACACTTGGGCAGTTCCACTAGGTATAGCTCCATCACCAGATGACTTCAAGCTCATCTCAGCACCTGTGGTGTCATCCTCTGGCTCTGCCCCGACTGACGTCAGATCTTTCTTTCTGTTAGAAGGGACAGGTCTGCTTCGTCACAGCATCTACAGTGATAAAGGTTTCAGTGTTATCAGGCACAAATTTTACCCTTTATTTTTTGCTAGAAAGTTCCCTTCTGACTCGACTGTCTTGGCTCATCTTCAGTTACCACTCTGTCAGTGATTTCAAGAAGAAAAGTAAGAAACCTAGGATTCAAGGGATATCTTCTGTCCATACATTGATATATACCATGGACAGTCATGATGCATATGTTTATTTCCTGGGATTTCAACACAACATGCATAGCTAACTTTAATCTCAGGCCATGCAACCTTTATCTCTTGACAAGCATAGGAAGGCTGGTTGTGTATCCCTCCCAGTCTGCTGCCCCCTCAGTGGTCCAGACTCCCTTGGTGGTGAGGTTACAGCTATACGCCGGGCCTACACTGGTGGGTCCCTTGGGCCGACGGTCTGGTGCCACTTTGGCTCCTGGCACTGAGACTGATGCCGGTGAGTGGAGTGGTGCTGCCTGCATGGCCGGGTCCCCGCCTGCTGCCGCTTGTGGCACTGGGAGTAGGAAGGTCTCTGGAGCTAGTGACCCGTTGTAGATCTTCTGGATCTCTTCTTCTGAGCGGTCGGATGATCCAAAGAACAAGGACCAGGATGATCCTGACTGGCTTCCGGTCTCTGGCGAGGAAGGAGACCTTTCTGGGCCTAGTCCTAGGCCTTTAACTTCTGTGGCATCACACTGGGGTGTTTCTGGGTCCGGTGCCAGCTATAGCAGCACCTCTCTCCTGTCTCATGTTGCTTGTGGCACTGGGGAGAGTCTCGGTGCTGATTCCGGTGCTTGGAGGAGAGGTATGTGTCTGGTGGTGTGGCACTGGGTTGGGTTCTGGCGCTGCTTTCAGTGCCGAGTCAGGTTCCGGTGCCACCCCAATACCGAATCTGACTCTGGTCCATTTGCGGTGCCAAAGAGGGTTCCGTTGCTGCTTGCGGCACTGGCTCCTCCTTGTCTCAGGTACATGCTGCTGATGATGTCCTTAGGCCTAGCCCAAGGAGTAGAGTCCATTCCAGTGAGGCAGGGGCTGGTAGGTCCCAGTTGATGCTGCGCTCCATGTCTAGAGTGGCTGGTGGCTCTGACAGGAGTCACATTGTTGACTTGGGCCCTTTGGTCCCCCTGGAACCATCTTGGCTTGTGGAAGGTGGGGATAAGGCCACCATGTGGAACCATTATAGCTCCAGTCTCCCCACCTGGGGGTTCCCCCCAGTGGCACCACCTGGACTGCCCCTCTACGGTTACACATTCACAGCTGGACGAGTTGCACAGCCCCTCCCCTCAAGTGAAGTGCCCCATTTGCTCTCATAGCCCTGGCAGAGGACCTGGCCTGGTAGGCCATGACCCACCTCCTACTCCTCTGCATACCTCTTCTGGGCATTTTGGGTCCTACAAGGCCCTTGACCTGGGAACAGTTCAGGGCTTTGGTGAGTGCCTTCCCCATTTACCTGAGGGCACTGGACCAGGCTATCTTCCTACCTGAGACAATGGCACCACCGCCGACTGAGTCCAGCTCCTTCTTATCCTCATCTTCCACCTTTGAGGAAGAGAACTCCTCCCTCCATCTACCTTCTGTCATTGAATACACCTGTTACCAGCAGTTCCATTTGGAGAGGTTGAGGGAGCTGCGACTTTCCTATTTCTGTGGCCACAATCCTGCATGTCTGATGTTGTCCTCCTTGGGGTGTACAGTCACGACTACGCAGTCATGCCTCCATGGCCCAGGCCTTTTGTGGAGGCATCAAGAGACATCTGGATCATCCCTCTGCCCCCTCGCCAGCCCCAAGGGATGTCCAGCGCAGGTATTGCACACCCCTGGGGTCTCCAGGAACCATGCCACACCCCACTTCTGGGGCCCAGCTCTTGGACACCCTCTCTGGGCATAGGTGCCCAGTGTGTGACCATCCCTCAAAGTCGTACTCAGCTAAGTTTTACATCTGTGGTTGAAGAGTCTTCTTGGCGGCATGCACCATGTTGTGCATTTCTGCACACCAGGCGTCCTGTGACAGGTACCAGTGGGCGACACTGGAACAGCTGCTGGCATCCTTACTGGACTGTGAGCCAACCAGACAAGCCATATGCCTTTCCATGCAGATTTGAACACCTCAAGACAGACTGTGAGATTTGTAAAAATTTTCCGCGGTCAACAGTTGAGAGGCGGTTAAAAAGACTGCAGGAAAAAAATGTCTGAGAAGGCTGCTGACCCCGGCCATAGATAAACCGGTTCCTTCTCAAAAAGAACTGGAGGATCTGCCCTCTGAAAGGGGCAAAAATAAAAAATTAACCGCTGGCACAGCTGCTGAACTGGTTCCTGCTGGCAAAAAGAAAGAAAAACACACTGGGCAGGACCCACAACCGAAGAAAGCTGAGGCTCCAACTGATGAGGAGATCACTAATGCGATCAGAATTATTCAGTCTGTACAGTTCGGAACTCCGGTTCCGACTGAGAAATGACCGCTGCTGCAGGCAACGGTTCAACCCAGGTTCCCGGTTCCTTTGACTCTGGTTGTAACCATTAGGGTGAAGGAGGCGGAGGAGGAAAAAGAAGAGGAGGAGGATGAGGACTATGGAGAGCCCATTGAACCGGACATCTCCCCAGATCCTCACCGCCCTGATTCCCCTGATAAGGGAACTGAGGACTTTACCTCATATTACTCATTTATGAAGCAGGTTTCTCAGCCCCTTGACCTCATCACTCAGGAGTCTACTGAGGAGGAGGAAGAACAGGACTACATGGAGATTATGGATGTCCCAGCATCAAAGAGACTGCTGCTGTCCATCCATAAATCTCTCAAGAAACAGACCTTCAAAATTCTGCAGACACCCACTTTAGTAATTCCAAATGGACAAGAAGGTGGACAAAAAATACTGGGTTGCAAAGGAGAATCGGAATTCCTGTTTAGGCACCCTAGCTATCGGGGGTGGTGCAGGATGCAGCTTGTGACAAAGTTGGCATCCCCCTGGCCTCTCACCCTCCAGATAAGGATTCTAGGAAGGTGGACTCTGTGGCAAAGAAGGTGTACTGTACTTGGGGTCATCCCTTGCCTTTAGACAGGCCTCCTATATGTATTATGTTGCTAGGTACCAGAAAACATTTTGGGGTACAGTACTGGAGATTGCTAAGGCTGTCCCATCTCCCATGGCAGCTGACTTAGAGGAGGCTACAAAGAGAGGCATTGAAGCTGCCAAGACACAATTCACAATGGCAGTTGATGCCAGTGACACTGCAGCTAGGCAAATGGCAATGTCAGTGTCCCTCAGAATGTTTGCCTGACTCAAAGCCACCAGTCTGACCCAGGATACCCAGGCCAAGGCTTTAGATTTTCTCTGTGACCACACATCTCTGTTTGAGGAACAAACAGAAGCATATATGAAGAAAATGGATGAGTACAAGGCTGCCTACAAGAGCACTACAGTAAAAGAAAGGGCATCCACACCCCAAAAACACCAGAGTAGAAGTGCAAGAACAGGGCTCATTACAGGCCCTTTTTCCAACCTCAAGCTTTCCCTCAGTATCAGCAACAGAGGGGATACCTCAGAGGCAGGGTCAGAAAGGGCAGTGGCCGCACTATTCCCAGAACACAGCCAACAGCCCAGGAAAGCAGACACCCTGAGGTGTCTGTTCAGGTCGCTTCCCCAATCCCAGTAGGGACAGGCTGGCCCACTACCTCCAGGAGTGGCAAAATATCACCACAGACAGGTGGGTCCTGGAGATAGTGGGCCAGGATCTGGTCCTCAGCTTCAAGTTCTTGCCAAAACTGAGGGCAAGGGCTTTTAGACCTTCTTTCCCATCAGAAACAGCCCTGCTACAAGAGAAAGTAGTGAATCTTCTGTTCTAGGGACATGGATATGTTGTTCATCCACACTCATTGGCAGGTATCCTTGCCGCTTTAAATCTTGCCGGAAGGTCTTCAAGCTTGCTCCTCCCACCCACCCGGGTGGTATAACTCTCGGCTCCGCCCCATGACGTCAGATCTTCCTTACCGCTTGGAAGCTCAGGTTCCCTCCTTAACGCTCTGCGTTTGAGACTGGTTCCTATTTCTCCGTTTGCGGATTTAAAAATAAATTTTGCGAAAAAGACTTCAGTCTTCAATCCCTCGCGGCTGCGATGGACAAATCGACTCCCGGATTTCGGAGATGCCCATGCGGGCAGAAGATGTCTCGGACGGATCCACACTCCACGTGTGTCTACTGCTTAGGCCTTGAGCACGACCCGCAGGCTTGCGACCTGTGCTCATCTTTCTCCAACCTCGTCCTCGAGAACCGTGCTGCCGATTGCAACTAGGCCGTCCAGCGCTTCCCTCTGAGTGAAGTCAAGGAGGCCGGTTGGCGGTGTCCAGCGGCATTCAGTGGATCAGCTCGGCGGATGGTAAGCCCTCGAAGAAGGCGGCGCGGGCGTATCTTCCTCGGCCGCGGCATTTAGCCAATCTCTCTGGGTTCTTCCTACCGGCTTCTTTTAAGGAGCTTTGTCTGTCCCTCTCTCCACTAAGGAGAAGGGCCTACGTCTGCTGGACCTTATTCTCGGTCCAAAAAGAAGGACAGGGGTAAGTCCCTCCGTCGGCGGCTCTTGGGGCGGAAGAGTCCCTCTCCCGAGTGATCGACCGTACGACGATCGACCGCTTCGACCGACCCACTGGCCTCACGGTGTCCCGTCAGGTCAGTTGACCGAGACTCCCACCGGCGAAGTCGAGATTTTTCGACCCGTTGGATGGGCTGTCGCCTTTAACAGCCAAGATTCCCTCTCCCGGTTCCCCAGGAGGGTTAGGGGATCCCGATGGGCTCGCCTGTGCCTCGGTTCCGAGGAGCCCTCGGATGGACCATCGAGCGAAGGGAGTGCGGTTCCAGCGACACCTCCCGCACCGACCTCGGAAATTCCGGGACTCTCGGTCTCGGTCGGACTTCTTGGCGGTCAGCCGATCCCGTCATAGGCAGTCGGTCTCGGCACCGCGGTAAGCGGCGTCGCCGCTCGTCCTCGTCCTCCTCCTCGGACGAGGGGAGGCTTCGGCGTAAATTACGTCGACGATACGAGGACCTCATGTTGCAACAGCTCCTCCTGGCCGGGAGTAAGCCGACCCCGTCGCCTTCCCCGGCCATTAAGTGGCTGTCACCGGAGCGGCCGACACAACCCCTCGACTTATCCGAGGAGCCTATACCCAGGCCGGTTGTTCGGCCAAAACCAGCTGCTCCACCGATTCCGGTGGAACCTCCGCCTCCACAGCCACCTATTGGGGCTCCGACCAAGGATTCTCGGTCGGCTAAGGGTCTACCCCATCGGCTGTCAGTTACCCTCACTCCCGATCCGACCTCGGCAGGTGAAGGGTGGCTCAGGCCAGAGGCAGCTCTTGAGGACTCTTCCGAGTCGAAGATGATTCCTCCTTTTTCTTCAAGCGACTGGACTTGGAGTCTTCAGGAGGTCAGTCAATGGGCGATAGCCCGTCGTCCTTCCTAGGACTGCTTGGCTCATCTGGAGTCCACGGGATGGGACTCGAACCGTTCCAAGCGGGCCAGGTATCCCCTCACGGAGATTCTGGACGAGGGATTCTCCGGCCAGGCCTTTCCGGTGGCGAGGCCATAGTGGGTCGGCACTGGAGCTTTGGCAGCGCCTGCTTCCTGCCCCTCGCCTTGGCCAGGATGGCCAGGAGTATCGCGGTCCCTACCGGTTCCCTTATCCGGTTTTCGGAACACCCCTCTGCTGAAGGGTTGGTTACCCGACAGCGTTTTCGGTAACCCGGCGCCAGGGATATGGACAAACCTCCCTGACAAGGAGTCCAAGAAAGTTGGACTATAGCCGGGCGAAAAGTCGCTCGTCCTCTCTCGTGCCGTCAGGCCAGTTGGCCGTCCTCATGGCACATTTTTCTCATGCCCTGTTGGGCTCCTGGATAGGGTCATCCCTCATCTTCCGCCGATCTGCAGACTACGGTTAAGCAGGTGCGGGACCAGGGCAGGAGCAGTGGCCAAACAACAGCTCAGACTGCTTTGGATACAGGAGACTCATGTGCCAGATCGGTGGCGACGCGAGTGGCTATCGTCGGCGGGCTTGCTGAGGATATCCACCTTTACTCGGATACCCAGCACAAGTTGGCGGATGTTCCTTTTTGGGGACTGACCTCTTGACCCTGGGGTGGAAGGTCACCTGCAGAGGATCAAGAAGTCAATGCTACCTTGGACTCGGTCTCTTCCGCTCAGAAGGACAAGGCGCAAGCCACAGCCTAAGCCCTTTCGTCCTTCTGTGCCCCAGCGCCCGGCCGTCAGGGCCAGCAGGCTCGACCTTGGCATCCCAAACCCAAGCGCCCGGCTTCCTCTAACAGGAGGCAGGGAGGAAAAGGCCCAGGAGGTCCCTCGGCGGTCCCTCCTCCAAGCCTGCCCGGTAGCGGGCTGAGGGTGTCGCCCCATTCCCGTCACCTGCCCCTGGGTCCCCGTGGAGGCAACTCCGGCACTTCCGTTCCGCCTGGTCCGCTGTTACCACGGACAGGTGGGTCTTGAGAGTGGTGGGAAGAGGCCTGCCTCTGGAATTGAGCAGGCACCACCCTTCCAGGCCGTGTCGCCCCTGCAGGGGCTCCCGAGTCCCCAGCCTCACTGGCGGCTCGTCGAGCCGACGCCGCTCCTCCTCCTCCAGAAGGGGTGATAAGAGTGGCGGACCTCCTTCCAGACCAGGGTTTGTGTCCAGGTACTTCCTGGTTCCAGAAAGCGACCCAGGGGCTGGCGCCCATTCAACCTACACGACCTAAACAAGTTCCTAAGGTCTCGAACCTTCAGGATGGTCACTCTGGCTCAGATAATACCATCCTTGGAGCAGCGGCTGTGGTTCTGCTCTCTGGACTTGCAGGGGCAGCGTTTTCCGTCCTATCCGTCCGTCTCACGGAGATTCCTTCGCTTCCGGCGGAAGGATCCCCTCCGAGTTCCAAGCCATGCCCTTGACTTGTCTCCAGCTCCCAGGGTCTTCACCAAATGCATGGCAGTGGTGACAGCATTCCTCGCGGCGCCGGGAGTCGGGTGTACCCTTACCTGGACGACTGGCTGATAGCAGCTCCCTCCAGGAAGGGCGAGTGGTCAGAGATCTGGCCCTCCAGGTCTGCTCTCAACTGGGCCTCCTTATCAACGAGGCCAAGTCAGAACTTTCGAGCGAAGCAGGTGATTCTATTCCCGGGCGCAGCTCGACTCTCTTGAGCCAAGCGCGGCTCCCGCGGACAGGGCCGAGGTTCTTTCCTCCTTTGCCCGATCATTTCTGGTTGGGCAATTGCGCCTGCCCGGGACTTCCTCGCCTCCTGGGTCTCATGGCGGCCTGCACCAGCATGGTCCATTGGGCCCGCTGGAACATCGTCCCTCAATGGGGACTGGCCAGCCAGTGGTCTGGCGCTGCGATCCTTTGGACCAGCTTGTGTCGGTGACACAGGGGATGTGGAACGCTCTCCAGTGGTGGACCGTTCCAGATCATTTGCAGGAGGGCATCCCGTTCGTCCGCCCCGGGCCGACGGTCTCTCTATCGACCGATGCCTCTCTGATGGGTTGGGGTGCCCATCTGGGGGAACACCGGGCTCATGGCCTCTGGTCCCCGCGGGAGTCCCGATGCCACATCAACCTGCTGGAGCTCCGAGCGGTCCGCCTAGCTCTCACCGCCTTTGCTCCGTTCCTCCGGGGTCAAGTGGTCCGAGTCCAGACGGACAATACCACGACCATGTACTATCTAAACCGCCAGGGCGGGACGCGCTCCATGCTTCTATGCAAGGAAGCTCTCGCATTTGGTCACTCGTCGCGCAGCCTGGAGGCGGATCTCTAGCCATTCACATGGCAGGAGCCTCCAACACCCTGGCCGATGCCCTGAGCCGGATGGGGCTGCAGCCACGAGTGGTCTCTCCTGCCGGAGGTAGTACAGCATCTGTTCTCCCATTGGGGCACACCTCAGGTGGACCTGTTTGCCTCAGGGAGAGCTGAAGCTGAGTCTGTTCCATGCCGCCTCCCTCAGCAGGGCTCGCTGCAGGGGGATGCCTTCTCGAGGCAGTGGACCCAGGGCCTCTTTTGCCTTCTTTCCCCATTCCCTTGATCCACAAGGTGCTTCTCAAAGGCGAGGAGGGACAAGGCGCAGGTGATTCTGATAGCCCCAGACTGGCCTCGCCAGTTCTGGTACCAGATCTCCTCAGTCTCAGCTCCAGGACTCCATGGCAGCTTCCAGCTCGCCCGGACCTGCTCTCAGTCAATCAGGGAAGGTGTTCCATCCGGACCTTCAATCCCTGCACCATGACGCCTGGTTCCTGGCTGCTAGAGTTCCAGGCCTTGGGTCTTTCCGGCGAGGTCCTCAATGTAGTTAGGCGTCCCGTAGAGTCGACCAGAAAATGCTATGCCTTCAAATGGAAAAGGTTTCCATTTGGTGTCAGAAACAAGGGCTTGGACCCTTCCTCCTGTTCCTTAGCAAGCATCTTGGACTATTTGTGGTCCCTTTCTAGTCAAGGGCTTAGGTCGGCGACCCTAAGGGTGCACCTGGCAGCCATCTCTGCTTACAGGCGCGGGCGGGAAGCAGTCGGTGGCGCAGGAGAAGGTGGTCTGGCGCTTTTTCAAAGGCCTTGATCACATTTCCCCTCCAGTGCCGGAACCCCCACCTCCATGGGATCTACTGCTGGTACTGGCAAAGCTCATGGGCAAGCCATTTGAACCTATGCACAGGTGTGCTCTCTCTCACCTGTCGTGGAAGACCGCCTTCTTGGTGGCTATCACGTCAGCCAGAAGGATGGGAGAGCTCCAGGCGCTTTCCATCGAGTCTCCTTACCTGGTCTTCCACAGGGACAAGGTTGTCCTGCGCCCCCACCCGAAATTCCTTCCGAAGGTGGTGTCGGAGTTTCACCTTAACCAGGTGTTGACTCTGCCGGTGTTCTACCCCAATCACACCTCGGAGGCAGTATAGGCTCCATACTTTGGACCCTAGAAGGGTGCTCGCTTATTATAAAGAGGCGCACGGCTGAAAGTGGGAGAGGTTCAGCCAGCTGTTTGTCACCTCGCTGAAGCCGCACCTGGCAGACCTGCAGCCAAGCGGACGATAAGCAGGTGGGTCACTTCCTGCATAGATCTCTGCTATAAGTTGGCGGGCATGGAGCCTCCCAGAGGATAAGAGCTCATTCTACCGCCCATACTGCTGCAGTAGTGGCTGCTTCCAGGGGCGTCCTATCCAGAAATCTGCAGGGCTGCTACCTGGAAGTCAGCAAACACCTTTATTACCCATTACCACATCGACCTTGAGTCACGCCGGGATGCTGGTTTTGGGGCCTCGGTTCTCAGTCTCTCCCAAGTAAGTATTGGGGTGTCGTCTTGCCTCCCTCCTCCCGGAGAACTGCTAAGGAGTCTGCCAATGAGTGTGGATGAACAACATATCCATGTCCTAGAAATGCAGGTTACTCACCTGTAACAGGAGTTCTAGGAATGGTATATGTTGTTCATCCACGACTCCTGACCTCCCGGCTTCGACGCACAACCTGAGCTTCCAGCGGGCCAGATCTGGTGTCATGGGGCGGAGCCGAGAGTTATACCACCCGGGTGGGTGGGAGGAGCAAGCTTGAAGACCTTCCGGCAAGATTTAAAGCGGCAAGGATACCTGCCAATGAGTGTGGATGAACAACATATACCATTCCTAGAACTCCTGTTACAGGTGAGTAACCTGTATTTACTGGAGGCAGTAGAACCAGTCCCCTTGGCACAGAGGGGAAAAGACCTGTACTCAAGATACTTCCTCACAACAAAGAAAACAGGGGAGTGGCAACCCATTCTGGATCTCAGACATCTAAACTGACATTTCTCAAAGCCAAAGTTCAAGATAGTGACGCTGGCCACCATCCTCTAAGCACTAAGACAAGGAGATTGGCTGGCATCCCTGGACCTAAGGGATGGTTACTTTCACATCACTATCAGGCAGTCCCACAGAAAGTACCTCATATTCAGATGCCATCAGGCCATTTTTAGTTCAGGGCAATGCCATTCGGACTGACCTCTGCCCCAAGGATGTTCACAAAATGCCTGGCTGTGGTCGTGGTGCACCTATGGCGGTAGGGGTAGCAGTATTCCCCTACCTGGATGATTGGCTAATCGTATGCCAGTCACCTCATCAAGTCAGGGAGGCACTTGAAATCGCACAGGATATCTTGCAGTCTTTGGGGTTCCTGGTAAATCTAAAGAAGTCAGTGCTGGAACCAGTTCAGCTCCTGGAATTCACAGGGGCCGAGTTGGATGCCCAGAATGGGAGGGCTTTCCTCCCACAGGCAGGAGTGGACAGCCTGGTGCAGATAGCCAGTTCCTTCAAGCTGCACGTTCCAAGGCCAGCAAGGCATTTTTTGCAGCTGCTAGACCACATGGCAGCATCCACAGCAACAGTGTCAGGTGCCAGGTTCCAGTTAAGGGACATTCATTTTCACCTCAGAACTCACTGGCAACAAAAGATATTCACTGTTAAAGCTAGTGCCCATTACAAGAGTCTTCCTTCAAGCACTGCAGTGGTGGCAGGACAGGGCCAGCCTTGGACAAGGTGTGCCATTCCTGCAGCAGCTCCCTTCACTGGTGCTAACCACAGATACATCACTTCTGGGATGGGGGACACATCTGGAGGAGCACACCACACGTGACCCAAACAGGAATCACTGCTGCACATCAACCTGTTAGAACTCAGAGCAGTCTTTCTGGGTATCCAGTCCTTTGTCAGTCTAATAAAAGGCAAGGTGGTGTAAGTCAGGACAAACAACACAACCACCATGTACTACCTAAACAAGGGGCACAAGGTCAACCCCTTTGTGCACAGAGGCCATGAAAATCTGGAGCCTGGCATACTCCCTAGAGGTCTCCCTCTCAGCAGTCCACCTTCCAGGGAAGGACAATGTCTTAGCAGATGTCCTCAACAGAATCAATCAGAACCACCATGAGTGGTCACTGAATAGGCAGGTTCTGGAGGGTTGTCTTCAAGAGATGGGGCACTCCAGAGGTGGACCTTTTTGCAGCCCCAGACAACCATCAGTTACCTCAGTTTTGCTGCAGACCTCCTTTGAACGGAACAATCCCTCTGGATGCACTGCTGCTGGATTGGACAGGGACATTCCTGTATGTCTTCCCTCTGTTACTAAGGGTACTGAACAAGCTCAGGTCTCAGCCAGCAACAGTGGTCCTCATTGCTCCAGATTGGGCCAGGCAGCCCTGGTATTCTCTGATTCTGTCCATGTCAGTAGCCAAGCCAATCAACCTCCCCAGGAGGCACAACCTACTGACCTCTTCCCAGGGCAGGATCATGTACCCCAACCTTCAGTCCCTCAGGCTCAAGGCCTGGCACTTGAGAACTTAGAGTATGCAAACCTACACCTTTCAGAAGGGGTGATGGAACTACTCAGGGTATCTAGGAAGGCTTCCACTAGGAAAACCTATTCTTTGAAGTGGAAGAGGTTTTCCATCTGGTGTCAGGGAAGGGACACAGATCATAATCGGGCCAGCTTGTCAGTGGTCCTGGATTACGTAACCCATCTTCACTCTCTAGGCTTAAGGGAGTCTACCCTGAAAGTGTGCCTGGCAGCTGTTTCAGCTTACCTGTCAGCTGGAAAAGGGTTGTCCATTGCCTCCAACCCATTGTTCTGAAAGTTTTTCAAGGGATTGCTGCATATACATCCCCCACATAAGGAAGCCTACGCCAATGTGGGATCCTTATATATGTATTGCCCAGCTTATGCAGCTCGTCTTTGAACCCATGTCCTCAGCAGAACTCAGGTATGTAACATGGAAAACAGTGTTCCTAGTGGCTGTTACCTCTGCCAGGAGGATTGGCGAGCTCCAGGAATTATCCACAGAGCCTGGCTACATTGCTGTCCATAGGGACAAATTTGTCTTAAGGACCAATAGGAAATTTCTTCCCAAGGCGGTATCCGAATTCCACCTCAACCATTCCATTACATTGCCTGTCTTTTTTACTGACCATTCCTCTTCAGGGGAACGTAGACTGCATAGCTTGGATGTTAAGAGAGCTATCAGCTACTATCTTGACCACACAAAGGGCCATGGGTAGGACCGTACTCAACTCTTCCTCACCTGTGGAGAAGTGGGGAAGGGAAAACTGGCCACTAAAAGGTCTATTGCAAGATGGATTGTTGCTTGCATTCAGTTCTGCTATAACAAGGTGGGCAAGCAGCCACCTGCAGGCCTCAGGGCCCATTCAACCAGGGGTACATCTGCTTCCTTAGCAGCTGCTAGGGATGTTCCCCTAATGGAAATCTGCAACGCAGCTACCTGGAAAACTGTTCACACATTTACCAAGCATTACTGCTTGTTTGTTCAGGCCAGAGGGGATGCCAGGTTTGGCACAGCAGTCCTGCAGAGCTTGTTTCCGAAATAGGTTCTCTACCCACCTCCAAAGGTACTGCTTGGGTAGTCTGTACTAGTCAGAATATAGTAAGATTTCCTGGGGTTTGAAGAAAAAATTACTTACCAAAATAATCTTGTTTCTTTCAAGGAAATCTTATTGTATTTTTTGCTCCTTCCCTACCTCCCCTCCTAGAACCTGAGGTTCACTGCATTCTAGCTGTACATATACTGTTGCAAACCTGTCGGCATAGTGTTCTTTCTTGGGCATCTGTGACTCGAGTCTTAGGGTTGCCCTTCTGGGTTATGAGGGGAGTGGCTTTTTATAAAAAAAGGGTGAATTTAGTTGTTAGAATAGTAGTATTAGTAGTAGTATAGTTGGGTAGTTCACTGTGCATGCTTCGTAAAAGAATCTGATGGTTGAAAGAAGTGCAACCAGGGACAGTGGTTTGAAAACTGAGCTGGAGCCTAGCATTCCATGATTCGCATAGGTTCTAATAACCATTTCGGCTCCGGGGCAGTCCTGTGGTGAGACCATACTACATTAGTCAGAATACTGTAAGATTCCCTTAGAAGAAACAAGATTACTATGGTAAGTAATTTTTTCATCTTCTCCCTCGAGTACCACTTGCCCTCCCTCTATTCCTTGGACTCATTTTAGTCGAATGTATCGTCAGCTACCCTCCTCGAACAGATATGTGCTATGAAGACACTTGTCTCTTCCAGTGGAGATTAATGGTCTATCTTATAGTACTTTAAAGACAAATATTTTGTTTTTTTCATGAGAGAAGAGGTACTAAGGTGGTTGGGGCTGGTGCTGCTTTTTACCCTGCTTGTACCCTGGTTCCCACAGGGTCCTGTCATCTCCAGCTCTTAAGAACTAAGAGTGGAACCCTGTGGAGAAGATATTCTTGAACTAATGCTGCGGTGAGTAACTTTTCATTGCTGTGTCATCATTAAAGTAAATGTGTGATTTAAACTAAATCAGAGTTTGGGCTTTGTAGCCCACTACTCTGGGACGGCGATAGCCCCTCTGTAAAAAGAACAGGTTTTTACTCACTTGATAACGTTTGGGAAGGGATCATAATTTTGTTCAAAGTGGGAGCCAGACAATCTCTTCTCACTTCCGAGTTTTACTGCTGCCCAACGCTCCCCTGACTTTGTGGCGTTTCCAGGGAGAGCACGGGGGCATGCTAAGTACATGATCTGTGGGCTAACTTTTAAATTATTTTATTAAACTTTAACGAATATTTGATAAAATGAAGTTACTGCTCAACCAATAGGGTCCCTATTAGTTGAGCAGTGGCTTTCATTTTATCAAACGTTCATTTAAAGTTTAATAAAATCGTTTTAAAAGTTAGCCCCATAGACCTGTATTGGGCACTTCCCCACGCTCTCCCTGGTTAAACGTCACAAAACGGGCAAGCACGGGGGTGGAGCAGGCAAACTTAGAAGTGGGAAGGGATCATCTGGCTCCCAGTTCGGACAAAATTACAGTCCCTTCCCAAACGTTATCAAGTGAGTAAAAAAAATGTATTTTAACACAGAGGGGCTATCGCTGCCCCAGAGTAGCAGGCTACAAAGCCCAAACTGTTAGCTCACACAGTTCCTTTAAGAATACTGATGCATACTATACACCACTGTATAACAGAAAATGTTATATGGTACTTTTCTTTTTTATGTTTTTTGATGTACTTTATGTAATCCAATGCCCAAGATTCACTTGAGCAAAACTCAGGGTTTCATACAGAAGTTACTAGTGAAGCCTTACTTAAACTATAATTACTATAATTTCAAGTGATTTATTTATTATGTTATTGCTATCATTAAGTAACTGATACACTATTTATTTTAGCTAAGAGTGTTGACACCCCTAAAATAGAAGATCTTCTTTCTGTACCTGAACAAAACAACACTGAGTCATCTCCAGAAACCTCACCTGGCATAAATCCTCTGCCACGCTCTGCATCAGTTGCTAATCTTCAAACTACCAGCAAATTAATCTTGAGCTCCAAACTTGTATTCAGCCAGCAACTTGATCTTCCTTATGGAGTAGAAGTTGTTAGAGCAACACCTTCAGCAGGTAAAGACAAAGAATCATAAGTATCAACTTTTTCTTGGTTTTACAGAAATATTTAGTTAGGCTTTTATGGTGTAGAATAGTGGTTCGAACTTTATATTATGACACATCAGATTCTGTTTCAATATGTATGTATGTGTTTATTATTACCAGTAGCGTACACTGAGCTGAGCATCAGCTGGTTTAAATACACATCCAGGGGGAATGTGGATAAGCTACAAATACAGAATAAATCAGAACAATTACGGTTATATTTAACAAAAAATCATGGTGTGCTAGTGAATATACAATATAATATGCAGGAGGGTATTATCTGCAGTTGGGTGACAAAAACTGCTACAGGGTAAAGGCCTGACACTGACGATGTGGAGAGGTGTGATGAAGGAGGAGGAGATGCGAATGGAAAAGATAACAGAGAGTAGAGTGGTGACTGGAGGTATCAGAGGGTAATGGAGGGAACACTGAGGTGAAGCTCAGTAAGGTTGTTGGGTACATGAAGAGACATGAACAGCATGTGCAGTAGCAAAGGGAGAGGAAAAGCGGAGGGGTTGGGATGCCAGGCTAGATTTCTGTGCTATATGGTCACTGAGTATACCAAGTGTATATTAAAGAGCAGGTTCTTAGTTTTTCAGTCCCCCCCCAAAAAAAATATTAGGTAGCTTACCATTTCCCAAATAGATTGTGCCATAAAGTTTCATTTATTTCTATCTGTATTCCCAGAAAAAATGCTTGTGAATTTGCTCCATGGACCCAAAGCCAAAACAATCCTACTTCCTTACGTGGAAACATGCCCCATGCTAGCAAGCTTTGTGACATCGTTAAATGAAGAGTGTGGGGCCTGCTCCATATACTGTACTATATTGGGGGCAGTTTTTAAAGGCTTTTCTGTGTAATTTTGAGTGCCAGTGATGAGAAGGGGAGGCCACCAAGCGGTGGCCTTCCTTTGTCAAAATCGGCACTCAGAAGTAAAAAAGAAAAGCCTATAAAAACTGGCCCTGTTACAGTCTATGGAGTGCACCCCCACACTCTTCATTTAGTGACGTTACAAAACGTGCTAGCATGGGGGTGTCTCCACGCATAAGGAAGTAGGACTGTTTTGGCTTTGGATCCACGTAGCAAATTTACAAGTGTTTTTTTTTTATGGGAGTACAGATAGAAATAAACTTCATGGCACTATCCATTTGGGGATTGATAAGCTGCCTAATATGTTTTTTTTGAGGGGACAACTGCGAACCTGCTGTTTAAGTGAGGTTACAAGCCAATTAGGTGCTATATGTGCATAATAAGGAGCAGGTTCCTTACAACACCATGAAGTCATAGTGCTTTCCAGTTCCAGTGGTGTGCAGCTATAGGAGGTTACACGTGGCTACATGTTGATGTGCAGGTTCCTCATATGCACAAAACACAATGTAAGTCTAGTAATGGGGTGCTAATGACTCGCATTAGTCTTTTGGGGTGTACCGTTTTGATAACTGCAGCTAATCTAAGGGGAGTTGCTGGCAGTCACAAGGGAAGAAAGAGACTGTGGCATCATCATCACAGATGATCTGAAATCATCCAAGCATACCACTAAAGCAGTAGGTAAGGCTAGGGGGATGTTGGGGTGTATTAGTAGGGGTATCACAAGTCATAAGAGGGTGGTAATAATCCCTCTTTACAAGACACTGGTTAGGCCCCGTCTGGAGTACTGTGTGCAGTACTGGAGGTCACACCTTCACAAGGATATTAACCAAATTAACCAAATTGAGGTAGTCCAGAGAAGGGCAACCAAAATGGTGCAGGGACTGCATCAGAAAACATATGAGGACAGATTAACGGAACTCAATATGTATACCCCAGAGCAAAGGAGGGAAAGAGGTGATATGATCAAAACATTTAAACACCTTAAGGCATTAACAAGGTGAAAGAGTCTAACATGTTTCAATATAAGAAAAATAGCAGGACAGGGACGCAGCATTAAATTAGAAGGAGGCCGATTAAGGAGTAATGTGAGGAAGTTCTTTTTCACAGAAAGGGTGGTGGATGCATGGAATGGCCTACCCTAGGAATTGGTGGCTATGAATACAGTTGCAGGGCTTCAAACAGGCATAGGAAAGGGAGCAATACAAATACGTATGACTAGAGAGGACATTGACAGAGCAAAGGCCGATGGCACATCATTAGGTAGAAAAAGAAATGGGTAAACTGAATGGGCCTTGTGGTCCTTATCTGCCGTCATCTTCTATGTTTCTATCTCAACTTTTTTATGAGCTGCTAAGCACATCAATTTAGGGAAGTCACCAGTCTGTAGCCTAAAGGTCTGGGGCTTTATTTTCATTTGTAAAGTTTGACTGTTGTATCTTAACTCAGCAGGCTATGAACACAGCCCACCTTCATCAACAATGCTTGGTCCTTAATGTTCCAAAATTCTGAGTCTCCCCCCAACCCCAAGCAAGACTCAAAGGAAGTGATTAGTTAGTAACTCTAGATCTTGCTTCGAGGGGGCTCTTGCAGCAGGCAACTCCGCCAGGTGCTAGTACCACATGTAAAACTTCTAGCCAGCAATCTATAGCATGGGACCGCCCCCTGATGTCGGCATGCTGACATCCACCTATGGTATAAAAGGGGCGGTCCCCCAGCCCAATCTCAGTTCTTTACCCACCATTGACCCATACATGCTGGACCATCATGGATGCCTTCTTCAGTCATCTGCCATTTTGCTTACAGTTTACCCGCAGGTTTCTTTACTTTTGTTAAAAAATATATCTTTTTTTTTTTTTTTTTTGGTGTTTCTTTGCATTTGTGCATGTCTTCTTCTCCAGCTTCATCTTCAGACCGGTGTACAAAGTGTGCTTGCGGCAAGCAGCTTTCCTCCAAGGATGGCCACTCTTCTTGCATGCTGTGCTTAGGCCCTGACCACAACACCGAGGCCTGCCAGCACTGCCAGGACTTCAACCAGGCCATATGGAGATGCCATTTGAAGACCCTCCAGAGCTTCTTGCTGCAGCAAAAGTTAGCCTCGCCCGAGAAGGAGCTTCAGAGCAAAAGTTCCTCTTCTTCCCTGGCTTCCGGGGCTTAGACATCTTCCCTTGCCCAGAAGAAGTCCAGTGGGAAACACAAGCACCAGGACAAACATAGGGACTGGACCCGGTCAACTTCCCACTCTCGGTTACCGCATATGTTGGCGACCGCCTCTGGGTCTTCCTGTGGGAGATCGGACCCTCCGCCTTTGGCAGCCCTTACCCCTTTGGGGCTGCCCATTTCTCAGCCACCCGCCCTTATTTCTGTTTCAGGCAGTGGCTCCTCAGGGCATCGGACTTCATCCCATGCCTCCCAGCCCCTGATGCTTAGGCCCTTACTTGCAGCGAGTCCTCAGCCAGGTGGCTCAACCAGGTCTCTTCCTTGGGTGGTGGGTCCTTGCCTGTCACTCCCCCAGTCCTTGCATTGCCCATGTCAGTCCCTGACTTCTGGACTGGTGCTTCTAAGCAACACCCAGAGCAAGCACTCTCCTCCTCCACACAGGCGTTAACCTCTGCCTCTGTCGGGAGCAAACTTCCCTGTACACATGCCCGCTTCCCCTTCGGGGCTGGCAGCATCTGTCTCACCAGACCGGCATCAGCCTTCGCTTGTCTGGCTGATGCCTGCTGTACCAGCATTGACCCCGACGACTCCCCAGCCATTGTTACCTCAGTCAACGCCGGCTGGCCCTTCGGGCAATCCCCAGCTGACACCTGAGGGACTGGTGCCCAGATTCCCAACGTCTCAGGGACCAACACCAGGGAACCCGACGCCGCAGGGGCTGATGCCTGGATACCCAGCACCTCAAGGACTGGGGCCAGAGTACCTGACAATGCAGGCACTGACACCAGGTTACCCGGTGCCACCTTCCCATTACCTGTACGCACCTTATAGTCCTCCTTCTCCGGTGGACTATAATGCACATTTATCAGTCTGGTGGACCTTTATGAAAGACAAAGATTCCCCCAGGAGGCCTCCCACTCCATCTCCTTGGGACCCTTCTCCTCGAGACTCCAGCCGTGTGGGCCCTAGCAGCCCCAGGTCTCCAGGACCTTGTCCCGGTTGTTCAGATCGACGCACTTCACCCCCTGCCAGTCCCAGAAAGTAACCCATCTAGAAGGGATTCCTCCTCTTCCACTTTGGATTCTAGGGGGCCCTCTAATGAGCCTGAAGCCCCCAAGGAAACTCCTAGGCTGCCCCAGACGATTTTACCTTTATGGACATCATGAGGCATGTACAACCCCTGATGGGATGGGAGACAGAAGATCTAGACCCCAAACGTCACTGTCTGGCAGTCTATCTTCGCAGAAAAGAGACTCTCCTGTTAGTGGTACCACCCCTCATCGAGTCATACGAGGATGTCACCAAGGCCACCTGGAATCATCCCTCCTCCACTCCAGCCATAGCTAAGAAGGCTGACAGCCTTTATCATGCTCTCATTGGCATACCGTATTTGGGAGAGCAACCGGAGTGGGACTCTGTGGTCATGAATGCAGCTCATGACCGCACCAAGAAACCTAGGCATGTCAGCACCCACCCTGCTGATAAGGAGTCTCACCATGTTGACCAATTCGGCAAGTGGGTCCATGTTTCAGCCACTCTTGCCATTCAGACTCAGAATTACCTGGCCCATATGGTACAGTATCAAAATGCATTGTGGGATAATGCCTTAGAATTAATGCAGGCCCTTTCCGAGGACCCTACAAAGACCCAGCTGGTCCAGCTCCTTAAGTCCAACTCGGACGTGGGCAGCCATGTTCTTAGGGTTGCTTATGACACGGTGGATGCAGCCAGATGGGCAGCAGTAACAGGAGTATGCATCCACCGTCACTCCTGGCTCAGGGTATCAGATTGTACACCCAATGTGCAGGTGAAAATCCTGGATGCCCCCTTCCAGGCCTCTGTCCTTTTTTGGCGGAGACGCCCAAGACATTATTTCTCACCTCCAAGAATCGGGCAGAGCCTTGAGATTGGTACAATCCATGTACCATTCCCAGCCCAGGTCCAACCAATGTCAGTCCTTTGGACGGACCCCTAGGCAACAGTCCAGCAGCCCAGAGGTGCCTTCAAACGAAAGGTTTCTACCCAGCTAGCTGGAGCTTCTGCCCCATGGACCCATAGAGTGTCTACAACTGCTCTGCCCATCGCCAGTGCCACAGTCTGAGTTGTTGCTCGATCCCACCCCCCCAGCAACAGCCTTGGGGGAGGCGGTGGGGGATCACTTTTCCCTATACCTAGACAGGTGGCGCACTGTAACTTCAGATCAATGGGCACTTCAGATTGTGGAAAGGGGCACTTGCTGGAATTTCTAGAGGTTCCTCCAGACAACCCTCCCTTGCACTCCCACTACCCTCAGGTCCATGTCACCCTCATCTAGGAGGAGATGCAGGCGCTACTGAACAAAAATGTCATGGAGCCTTTCCCCCTGGCACAGAGAGGGAAGGGGTTCTATTCCCACTTCTTTCTAGCCCCCAAGAAGACCGGGGACTTGAGACCAATTTTGGATCTTAGCCGCCTGAACCTTTACATAGAGTACAAGCGCTTCAGGATGGTCACCCTTGAAGGGTGCAAAGCGCAATGTAATGCACCTGGGGAAACAAAAACCTGAAGGGGGGGTACTAACAACAACAAAAATGGAAAGGGACCTGGGGTAGTCATATCAGAAAACCTAAAAGTGAGCAAGCAGTGTGAGAAGGCAGTAAGGAGGGCTGGAGGGATAGTAGGATGTATAGGGAGAGGCATCACCAATAGAAACAGGAAGTTGTTATCCCTCTGTACAGACAGTTGGTGAGACCCCATGTAGAGTACTGCATGCAGTTCTGGAGACCCCATCTCCGCCAGGACATAGACAGGATGGAGGTAGTCCAGAGCAGGGCAACTAAAATGGTACAGGGTCTGCACCAGAAGCCATACGAACAGAGACTAAAGGAGCAAATAGAGACTAAAGGAGCTTAATACGTATACCCTCAAGGAAAAGAGGGAGAGGGGGGACATGATAGAAACTTTCAAGTACCACAAGGGAATTAACAAAGTCCAAGAGAGTAGCATCTTTCAGAAAAGAGATGTACAAGAACAAGGGGGCACAATTTGAAGATAGAAGAGGGATGGCTAAAGGGCAACTTGAGGAAGTATTTTTTCACAGAGAGGGTGGTGAACACATGGAACAGCCTTCCTCAGGAGGTCGTGGGGTCAAAAACAGTGGGGGAATTCAAGAATGCATGAGACAGACATAAGGCAATTCTGGTGGGCGGTTGGAAGAAGTAGGCTGTTGGTTAACTAGGATCTGCAGCTCATCCAGTAGGTACGGAAATGAGTAGACTGGGTAGGCCAAGCGGTCCTTATCTGCCGTCAAAGTCTATGTTTCCATGTTTCTAAGGGCTACTGCCCTTTCTTCACCAGGAGGATTGGGTCTGTGTGCTGGATATGCAGGATGCCCATCTCCATATCCAGGTTTTGCCACCCAACCGACGGTTCCTCCGTTTTTGTTTCCAGGGGGACCATTTTCAGTTTCAGGCCTTCCCCTTTGGCCTGTCCTCTGCTCCCCAAGTCTATACCAAGTGCCTGGCAGTGGTGGCTGCGACCCTGGGAGACAGGGGTATTATGTCTTCCCTTACTTGGACGACTGGCTTCAGATAGCCCCCTCCAGAGTTCAGTTGATTCAGATACTGGATGCCACCTTTCAGTTTCAGACTCTGGGGGTTACTGTAAACCTACCCAAGTCTTGTCTCTTGCTGAGCCAGTACCTCCAGTACAAAGGTAGACTCATCATTGGGCAGAGCCTTCCTGCCATAGGACAGAGCGGAAGATTTTTTTTGGCTGTTAATTTCTTTTCTCCTTCCCAGGCAGCACGCCATTCAGCCTGATCCCCCCCAGCGCCATCCCCCTTTTGCAGTTTACCTTCTGCTTCCTCCACGACTCCCCCCCCCCCCCGGTGAGGTGGCAGTGATCCCTCAACCCGCTGGAACAGATCCAGTGCAGAGGTTACTGCCATTCACAGGAATGGGGCCTGCAGGGATCGGCTCTCATCCTGCCGTGCTCATGATGCTTCTCTCCTCCATTTTCTCCCCATAGGAGAGGAGGCATGCAATGATACCCTATGGAGAGAGCACGCACGCGTCCACACATGCTCCTCCAAGCATCTGCCTCCTCTCCTGCCGCTTTCTGAAGTATCAGTGCGCTATCCCCCAGCCACCGCCAGGGGGCAGTTAATCACCAATTGCTGGTGACTCCCCTCCCCAGAGAAGGAGAGCAGTCCTTTGGACGCTCGATCCTTCTTCTCCACTGCCAACCCCAGATGGCCCGTGCTCGTTCCCAAACTCGGGTTGCCGGCGTAACGTGAGGTTAGGCATCCAGCGCCTCAGCCCTCAGCGCCACCAGGCCCAGAGCGGAACATTTGATAGCGCAGGCCCTGCAGGTTTCTTCCTCCCATCAGGTTCTAGTCAGATCTTTTCTGCGGCTCATTTGCATGGCGGCGGCTGTAGCCATGGTTGCCATAGCCCGCCTGCATATGAGAGTACGCCAGTGGACTCTTCGAGTCCCAGTGGGACCAGCATAATACCAACGACTTGGATCAGCCGGCTTTGGTCTCCAATCCGGTGAGGCAGACCCTGGCATGGTGGCAGAACCTCTCCCGTCTCCTCATAGGAGTTCCTTTCTGGGCAGCATCCCCACAGCAGATTCTCAGGACGGATGCCTTGGCCCTGGGCTGGAGTGCCTATTTGGCCGATCGTCAGACTGTGGGAATTTGATCGGAGTGCGAACAAAATCTCCACATCAGTGTTCTGGAGATGTGGGCAGTCTTTTACACTATGCAGGCCTTTCAGAGTCACTTTCTTCCAGGCCCTCTCCTGATACAGACAGACAACATGTCGGTAGTCTACTACACCAACAAGCAAGGGGGGGACTCATTCTTACCCCCTTTGCAGAGAGGCCGTGAGAGTCTGGTACTGGGCCATACGGCACAATGTGGAACTAACCGCCGTACATGTTCCAGGCATCCAAAACATTCTGTCCGACAGCCTAAGCAGGTCCAGGTTGAGGGCTCATAAGTGGCAGCTCCTGTCCTCCATGGTCGAAGACCTCTTTGGCAGGTGGGGTCATCCATAGTTGGACCTCTTTGTGTCCCCACTCAACGCAAAACTGCTCAATTTCTGCTCACTTGATCCAGGGCCTGGTGTTTTCTGGTGCAAAGCATTGTACCTCTCTTAGACAGGGAGTTTTCTGTACACCTTCCCTCCCTTCCCACTTCTGCAGAGGGTTCTCCTCAAGCTATAGTCAGAGGGAGCAGAGATGATCCTCATAGCTCCCTACTGGCCACGTCAGATATGATTTCCACTTCTACAGCAACTGGCAGTGGAACCTCCACTCACTTGTTCCCTGTGCTCCGACTTACTCTTCCTGGAGCAGGGCACTCTGGTCCATCCAAACCTCAGGTCATTGCATCGCCATGCGTGGCTCCTGCAGACATAGCTGTTGCCCACTTCAGAGATTCCCCCCCGGGTGGCAGATGTGATGGTGGCTGCTTGGAAGCCTTCCACCAGAGCCACTTATGCCATGAAGTGGAAGTGCGTCTCCATTTTGGCCACTGCTAGGCACTTGGGTTCTTTCACCTGTCTGTCATCGAGGCACAGGTCTGAAAGCACAGGAAAAACCAAGAGCAGTTGTAAAATTTGTAACAAGAGTTTATTATGAATACCAGTAAAATAAAAAAAATTAAATTGTTCAGAATAACTATTTACAAAGGCCGAATAAACAGGGAAGATCCATCTGAATTTTCCTTCAATCTCTGTGTCTCTCAGAACATTGTAGTTCTCTCTTATAAGTCTTTGCAACCCCCCTTCTTAACAAGCATCCTGTTTTTTTCTAAAATGTTCTTGTATGTATCAGGCAGGTGCAGCAAGAACACAGTGTCCCAGAACTAAGGGCCCCTTCTCCACAGCTTCTGCAAAAGGCTTATAAATTGCATTTTGGTTAACCCTTGAGTTTCAAATAGCTTTGCAGTCGTCTCAAATTATAATTATATACATTTCAGCAGTAACAATATTTAATTTCTAAACAAAGGGATCCCAATATCAGTTACATTTCCACATAATGATTTGCATATATTTGTATACCAGTAGATAAGCAAGGGATGCGCGATTGCTTAAAATAACCCTGGAGAGAAACATCGTTAGCTTGTTCTGAAAGAAAATCACAATCAGTGATCAGTTTAGTTTCAGCATTTTCATATGTTAACCCCTTATGCCCATCAGTCATTTGTTGCCACAGTTTCTTCAGGCATCGTCTTTCTTTCCTGGATTTCTGGATCTTGGAACTGTGCTCAAACAAGTCTGAATCAAAATCACTGAAAGGAAAAGTGTCCCCACCATCTGAGATTTTCGTGGCCCGAGCTCTTGTCACCACTGCTGCTGAAACTATAGGGCTCGGTTCCTCTGAGATTAACTCATTAAATCCTGGACAGTCATTTCCAATAATCACAGGTACAGGTAACTTAGGTACTACCCCCACTTTCATTTGGTGGACACACCCTTAATGGTCATAGTCACTTGAGTGATGAGATAGTATCGAGTGTCCCCATAGATGCAGAGGACACCAGTACCTGGTCGTTTTACACAGTGTTTTCCCAGCACCTCAACATGCACTAGGGTCTGTCTGCTTCCTGAATTCAGTGAGTCCCTTTACAGTTTTATCTCCCACCTTCACTTTGGTTAAGTACTTGCCCCAATTTACTAAGGACAGATCTGCTCCAGTGTCACTGTTCTTACAGCAATTTCTTTTAGTATGACCTGGCTTATTACAGTTATAGCAGATAACGTCTTTGGGTACAGATTTGTTACTCCCACCAGAGTTCTTATCAGACTTGGAGTTTAAAATTGGAAAAAGAGTGTCTTGGCTGTTACCTCGCTGCTGTGGCATCTGTCTGGCCATTTGATAGTCTTTGGCCAAAGTAACAGCCTTTTCCCCACTTTCTGGTCGGTGTTCCTTTACCCAAAGCTGCACATCTGTAGGCAGGATATTGATGAATTGCTCCATTGCAACTGTGGCAATGATCTGTGGGACTGTTTTGCCCTCTGGTTGGAGCCATTTTTTCAGGAGTTCTCCCGAGTCGGGTGAAAGCTTCTCGAGGATTGTCAACTGAGTTGTACTTCAGAGATCTGCCTGTAGGTCTCGCCTGAGATGTCATACCTTTTCAGGATTTCTCTTTTCACCAGGTCGTAGTTTTCTGACTGTGCAGTGTCCATATTGCTATAGGCAAGTTGGGTTTTCCCTGTCAGGTTAGGTACTAGTCTGATTGTCCATTGCTGCTTTGGCCATTGGCAGGCTGTGGCATCTCTTTCAAAAGTTGTCAGGTATGCCTCGATATCATCCGAGGGACACAACTTTGTAAGTTTAATGGCTTTTAAGTTGCCTGTGTTTTGTTGCTCATCTGGATCTGTACGAAATCCTCTGCCTTTGATAACTTGCAAGGCATCCAGTCATCGCTGCTCCTGTCACTGCATCTCTTTTCTCATCTGCTGCTTCTCTTCTCTCCTCTGCTTCTCCATCTCTTTTTATTGTATAGCCCAGCATTTGAAAAAGTCCATCAGGCTCTCAGGTTCTGTCACTGCCTGTTCTTTTTCCGTAACTTGTGCTGGCTGTACAATCTCAGCTTGGACTTCTATCTCTGCTAGTTTGGCTGCTTTTCTCCTGGTAACCACTGCTGGACTTGCTGCTGCAGAATCCATACCTTTCTCTGTGCTTCCCTGGTACTTCTAGGTCCAGTATCCACGCACAAAAGTCCTGGAGTAGAGTATGCATGGCGGAAATCTCACTTAGGCTGACATCATCTGTCATCGAGGCACAGGTCAGGAAGCATAGGAAAAACCAAGAGCGGTTGTAAAATTCGTAACAAGAGTTTTATTATGAATACCAATAAAATAAAATTGTTCAGAATAACTATTTACAAAGGCCAAATAAACAGAGAAGATCCATCTAAGTTTTCCTTCAATCTCTGTATCTCTCTCAAAACATTGTAGCTCTCTCTTATAAGTCTTTGAAACCCCCCTTCTTAACAAGCATCATGTTTTTTTCTAAAATGTATGTATCAAGCAGGTGCAGAAAGAACACAATGTCCCAGAACTGAGGCCCTTTCTCCACAGCTTTTGCAAAAGGCTTAAAAATTGTAATTCGGTTAACCCCTTGAGTTCCAAATAGCTTTGCAGTCATCTCAAACTATTATGATATACATTTCAGCAATACCACTATATAATTTCTAAACAAAGGGATCCCAATATCATATATTTCCACATAATGATTTGCATATATTTTTATACCAGCAAATATGCAAGGGAGGAAAAGATAGAAACAGCAAAGGAAGACTGAGAGACAGTGAGAGGCAAAGAATTGTGACACTGTCGGGGTGATCAAGTCCTAGGTCTCACAAGAAAATTTGGTTGCGCAACCAGACAGACAAGGAAAGAACAGAACAGATCCCTGCATTCAAACTCTCCATAACAACTGGGACAGAGTCCTACTCAACTCTGTCACACTGTCCGATGAATCTAATCCTGGAGTACTTCCTATCCCTCTCGGACTCGGGCCTGGGTTAGTCCTCGCTTAAGGTGCACCTTTCCTCCATCTCTGCGTACCATGCACCTGTTGAGGGCAAAGCTGTTGCCCAACTGGATCTTTCCCGCACTTTCTTGAGTATGTGACTTTTGAAACCTCCCATTAGAAACCCTGTCCCACAATGAGACCTTATTTTTTTTTTGGAAAAGCTTACTTTGCCTCTCTTTGAGCCAGCCGCAAGCTGCGAGCTATGCTTCCTTTTGTGGAAAGTGTTATTTTTAGTTGCCGTTACCTCTGCTTGAAAGATCTCCAGGCTGCAGGGTCTGATGTATAAAGAGCCTTATTTGTTTTTTCACAAAAACAGGGTATCTTTTCGGACCAGTCCTAAGTTTTTGCCTAAGGTGGTGTCTGAATTTATGTTAAATCAATCAATCCATCCACCTTCCTGTTTATTTTCCCAAGTATTCTAATCAGGGAGAGGCCTTACTTCACACTCTGGATGTCTACCGGGTGCTCAGTTACTGTTTGGACCACACCCGCTCTATCAGAAAGACTGATCAGTTGTTTGTTTAGTTTGCCTAAGTGGTTGTCGAATTGTATTGTTTATTGCTATCGCAAGTACGACAAGCCTTTAGCGGGACTGGTTAAATGTCATTCTACCAGAGGCATGGCTGCCACAGTTACCTCTTTCAGGAGTGTGTCCGCTGCAGACATTTGTGCAGCCGTCACTTGGAGTTCTGTCCATACCTTTATCTGGCATTACACTTTGGACATTGCCTGTAGGCGTGGATGGCTTTGGACTTGCAGTCCTTCAGGGCCTTTTTTCCTGGATGCCCTATGCCTGTTTCTTCCTCCTCCCTGCTGACCAGGTCAGTTCCGATACTGATTGGGAGTCAGTCCTACTGGTGTTGCTTGCTGCAAGAACCCCTTCGAAGTAAGATAGTACAGTTGTGTAAGAACTTACCGTAACAGTAGATCTTCGAGAGGAGCTCTTGCAGCAGGCACTGTTTTCCTTCCCTCCCTCCTACCCGCTGACTCCTGCTTCTCCTGCTCGGCTGCTCTGCTTTCCTCAACTTTGACCTCGGGGTAGTCATAGCAGATGACCTTAAGGTAGGCAAACAATGTGAAAAGGCAGTAAGGAGGGTTGGAGGGATACTGGGATGCATAGGGAGAGGCATCACCAGTAGAAAACAGGAAGTTGTTATCCCTCTGTACAGACAGTTGGTAAGACTGTATTCTGTAACCTAAATGCTCTGTCTGTCCTCAATGTGACGAGGTACCTTTGTAAATGGGCCTCTGGCTCTAAGGTTGTAACCTGATTATACAAATTAATAAAAAAAATAAAATAAAGACCCCATTTAGAGTATTGCGTGCAGTTCTGGAGACCCCACCTCCGTAAGAACATAGGCAAGATGGAGGCGGTCCAGAGGAGGGCAACTTAAATTGAGCAGGGTCTGCAACAGAAGCCATATGAGGAGAGACAGAAAGAGATTAATATGTACTGTACACTCTTGAGGAAAAGAGGAAGAGGGGGGACATGATAGAAACATTCAGGCACCTCAAGGGAATCAGCAAAGTCCAAGATGGGAGCATCTTTGTGAGAAAGAGATGTGCAAGAACAAGGGAGCACAGTTTAAAGATTGCGGGGGGATGGCTCAGGGGCAATGTTGGATAGTATTTTTTCACAGAGAAGGGTGGTGGACGCATGGAACCACCTTCCTGAGGAGGTAGTGGGGTCAAAAACAGTTGGGAAATTCAAGAATTCATGGGATGTACATAAGGCAGTTTTAGTGAATGGTAAGAGGAAGTAGGCTGTTGGTTAACTAGAATCTGCAGCTTATCCAATACATAGGGAATGGGCAAACTAGGTGGGTCAAGCGTTCCTTATCTGCCATCAAATTCTGTGTTTCTATGTTTGAGGAACCACCTCAGTTTTCCTTTCTCTGAGTGTGCCAAGGTCTCTGGCAGGAGAACTGAGGTTGGGCTGGGGGACCGCCCCTTTTATACCATAGCCTGGGCATGTCGATGTCAGGGGCAGTCCCATTCTGCATACTGCTAGCTAGAAGTTTTCTGTGTGGTCCTAGTGCCTAGCGGCTTAGTCCTACCGGTGTTGCCTGCTGCAAGAGCTCCGCTTGAAGATCTACCATTACAGTGAGTTCTTATGTAACTGTACTTAACATCATGTGCTGCACTTTAAAAGAACTGCACCTCCCTAGTAACTTAGTGGTAGGGCTATGGCACTACTGATCCCCCAGTTCTGGCACCTAAGCATGTTTGGGGCAGGGGAACAATATCAACATACCCCACTTACGAAAATGAGTAGGGAGCATGGGAAGTTAAGGCATCTGATAAGGAGTTCATGTGAGCAGGGATGGATGAGTGCTTTGAAACAGAAGTCCTGAGCCACAGACATGGCTACACCTCCACCAGGGAAAACATCCTGAAGCTGCTTATACTGTGCCAGTTACTCCAGGGAGCTAGAAGTCTTCTGAAGTGCTTCACAGTCATAGGTTTTAAGACAGGTGATAGATCAACCAGAGGCCAATGAGTGATGGAACCTTTAACACAGGCCCTCCAAAGAGGAGTGTGTTTGTCCCAGACTGCAGTAAATTTAGTCTAGAAATATTTGAGGGGATTGTTCATTTTGGAGGATGAAGCAATAAAGGATCAATTTGTATTGTGCAGGTCAGCAAGTAGGTTGGATAGATAGCGGTAACTAAAAGGCCTGAACCAGATTATATAAGGGGTGCAGGTCTTGAGAATGTGACCGTTACGCACATAGTAAACCATCTGATGGTTGTTGCCGGCATCAGGGAGGGTGCTAGCTTCCACAATATGGTAGGGATGGGATAGAACCCAGTCATTCAAGCTCCAAGAAATCTTTACTGTATTCTGGGCTGTGCAGTTAGCCTTCACCGTTCAACTGCCCCTGAGAAGAAAGAGTTCAAGAACTTACGCAAATAGTAGAATGTTGACAGACTCGAGCTCGGTTTTCAAACTACTGTCCCTGGTGCATTCTGTGTAACTGTCAGATTCTTTACTCCGCTTTTCAAAGTTAGATGCCTCATAGATTGCTCCTTCAGCTTGAAGATTTTACTTTATTCTCGGTCTTTTTCAATTTATGGTTTCATTTATTTTCTTAGCCAAAGTACTGTCCTTGGTAAAATTGGGTAAATTAGTCTAGATTTAGCTTTAGTTAGTTAAGTCCACGGTTTCTCCTTGGTTCGCTGAACCGGTGGGGAACCGAGATTTTTCTGCTCTTTTGAGGTAAAAAGTTTTTAGTTTTATTAATAATTACTAGTAAGTATACTCGCTGGTTCCTGCTTAACTGTGCCGTGTTCCTGAACCGGGAAATTTCTTTTTTTTTCCTTGGTCTCTGAACTAAAAAAAAATACTAATACCGTACTAGTGTTTTATTATTATTCTTAGTTGGCACAGAACTGACATTTTTCTTGCTAAAAGGTTATGTCACAGAAGCCTAAAAAGAAAACTGGCTCTACTGGTTTTCAGCACTGTATTGTGTGTGGTGAACCATTTGCTAAGGCTGACTCCCACACAGCTTGTGTTGTCTGCTTAGGGTTTGACCACCTGAATGCAGACTGTGACATCTGTAAAGCATTTTCTCAGTCTGTGTTTGATAGGTGCCTCGATAGACCAGAGTTTTAAATAATTGATTAGCAGTTTTTCTCTTGGGACAATACTGACTGTACAGAAAATATTTATACAGGTTTTCTAAAAGTGTTATGTTTGTTAAATACAGTGAGGCAAGTGCAATGCATTTTCACAGTGTTTTAGCACTTTTATGAGCAAAACATACTAAAATGCCAGCAGAATAGGCCTAACAGTCTTTTGTGTCTGCTTGTTTGGTCAGCTCCCACCCTGGGAGCTGACCTTGCTGCCCCGCTCTCTGGCTTTTCCCTTCCCAGTCCCGGATATTCTCGCTGCACTGATTTTTGCTTCCAGAACCCTTCCCCTGTACCTGTCCCACCCCCTCTTGAACCTCTCCACCATCTCTGCCTCCATCAGCCCCCTAGGCAGCGCAGCATGGCTCCACCACCCTCTCAGTGAAGTAGCACCTCCTGCTTTCTCCCCTGAATCTCCCCCCCTCCAGTTTCCACCCACGTCCTCTAGTTGCCCCCCCTTCCTTCGGAGCACTCTGACTGCTCCTCCCCTATTTACCCCTTTCATATACCTGAAGACCTCTATCATGTCCCTCTGGTCCCTTCTCTCTTCCAGTGTGTACATATTTAGCTCTTTGAGCCTCTCCTCATAGGTCCTATCCCCCAAGCCCCAAATCATTTTAGTTGCCCTCCTTTGGACTCTCTCCAGGAGTTCAATGTCCCTCTTTAAATGTGACCTTCAAAACTGCACGCAGTACTCGAGGTGCAGCCTCACCAAGCAGTTATACAGTGGGAGTATCACTTCCCTCCTTCTGGAGGTGATCCCCCTAGTGATGCATCCAAGCATCCTGTCGGCCTTTGCCGCTGCCCTCCTACAAGTCTCTGAGTTGTTCACCTTGAAATCCACACCACCCCCATGTCCCTCTCTGCCATCGAGACTTGTAGCATTTCCCCCCTCGGGTGTACACTTGACCTGGGTTTTTGGCTCCCAGGTGCAGTACCTTGCATTTACCTGCATTGAACCTCAGCTTCCACTTTCTAGACCACCTTTCCAGAGCCTCCAGGTCCCCCTTTAGGGCCACCCTCCCCTCCTCCCCATCCACCACTGCCCCCAGTTTTGAGTCGTCTGCAAAGAGACTCATCTCACTCTTGATACCCTTCCTTATGTCAGAGACATAGGCGTTGAGCAGGAGGGGCCCAAGGACCAATCCCTGAGGGACCCCACTAATGACCCTCCTTGGGGATTAGACTATCCCTCCAACCACGACCCTCTGGGTCCGGTCTTGGAGCCAATTGCCTATCCATCTGATCATCTGGTTCCTCACCCCCATTTCTCCCAGCTTATCCAACAGGCCCCCATGGGGAACAGAGTCAAATGCCTTGCTGAAGTCAAGAAAGAGGATGTCCACTGGTCAACCCAGGTCCAAGGCACTCGTCACCCACATATAGAACTCCACAAGGTTTGTCTGACACTATTTCCCCGGGATGAATCCATGCTGTCTATCATCCAGGCACCCCAACTTTTCCAGGTCCCCCCAGTCTCTCCTTGACAGTGCCCCCATCACCTTGCCCACCACCGATAACAGACTGACGGGCCTGTAGTTCCCTGCCACCTCCCTTGATCCCCCCCCTTGTGGATAGGCACTATATGTGCCACCTTCCATTCCTGGGGCACCCACCCTGTCCTCAGAGAGATGCTGAAGAGCTCCGCCAGGACATCTGCCAGTTCCTTCAGCACTCTGGGATGTAATTTATTCGGCCCTGGTGCTTTCTCCATCTTAAGGGATCTGAGGGCTTCCCTCACTCTCTCTGACGTGATTTCCACCTCTGCTACCTCATCGCCTTGCTTTGCCTTCCCCCCACCTGCCAGTGATGCCCCCCTCTCCCCAGACCCGCCGATCGGTAAGGGTCCCCCCTCCTCAGTTTCACCATCTCCTCCCATGTATGATGCAGCCCCCCCATTTTCCTTGGTGAAAACTGAGGCGAAGTACTCATTTAGTACCTCAGCCTGCTCCCCCGGGTCTTGTGCCCATCCTTCCCCTGTTTTAATCCTGCTAATCTGCCCCTTCACCCTTCGTTTTTCCCCAGTGTATCTAAAGAACCCCTTGTTCCCTCTCCTAATTTCCCTGGCCAGGTTCTGCTTCTTCATTGCCTTAGCCGCCCTCACCACCCTAATGGCCCTTTTGACCATCAGCTTGTACTCCCCTCGGTCCCTTTCACTCCTTGAGCACTTGAATTGCCTATAGGCCGCCTTCTTTCCCCTCACCACCTCCTGAACCTCCCTTGTCCACCAGCAGGGTTTTTGGGCCCTACCGCATTTTTGTCTTCTCTTGCGCAGGTGCTGGTAGCATTCTGCACCCCCGTCCTGATGATTTCTCACCTACTGTCAGCGTCCATGTCTGGCTCAATCCCATCCAAGTGCTTAGTAAGGATCCTTCCCATTTCCTTGAAATTCACCCCCCTGAAGTCAGTTACCTCTGTCTTTGTGCAGCCTTCTACCCTCACTAGGTTCAAGCAGAACCAGACCATGGCATAGTCGCTCCCCTCCAACGGGTCCCTTACCTCCAGGCCCCCAATCTGGTCACTGTCTGCCAGGACCACATCCAGTATCCGCTGCTCCCTGGTCAGTTCCCCCACCTGCTTAGTTAGGAACGCGTTCTGAAAGACATCCAACAACCTCTGTTCCCTGGCCACTAAGGATGTCATAGTCTCCTAGTCTGTTCCTGGCAATGCGAATCAATTTTTAGAGTTAAATAAAACCCTGTAGAATGTAAGAAAAAAATGTCTGAAAAACTGCTGACCCAGCTCCTGAACAACCAGTTCCTTCCTCTAGCAAGGAAAAAATGAAGGAACCAGATAGAAAGCCTTCTGACAAGGGCGAAACCTCCTGGAAAAATAAGAGGATGGCAGAAACGGCCGCTGAAACGGTTCCTGCCAAGAAGAATAAAAAGGAGAAACATACAGGGAAGGAACTGCAACCAAAGGCTGTGGCGGTTCCAACCACTGAAGAAATAGCAAACGCTGTTAAGATTATTCGGTTGCTGCAGAATATTCCCAGCGGTTCGGTTACGCAGCAAGTACCTCAGCAACCACTGGTTCAAACTTCAGTTCAACCATCGTTCATACCAAAGGTTGCTTCTTTGGTTCCCTGTTCGGCTGACTGGATCCCTATTATGAAGAGAAGGAAGACTATGACCTTGGGAAGCTAATTGAGCCTGAGGTCTCGCATGGACAGCAGGAGTTTGAGTCTCCCACTCGACATCCTGAGGATTTCTCTTCCCACTTTTCCTTTATGAAACAAGTGGCAGAGACTCTGGACCTCCCCACTCAGGAGACCACTGAGGAGGACGAGGAACCAGATTATATGGAGATGATGGATCTGGCAGCTACTAAATGTTTACTGCTCACCATCGACAAGTAACTGAAGAGGCAAGTCCTGAAAATCTTAAAAAAATCATACCTCTGTCCCTTCAGTGGATAAGAAAATGGAAAGGAAATACCATTTAGCTAAGACTGTGGCTGAATTTTTCTTCAGTCACCCCAGCCATGAGGGTGTGGTACAGGCAGCTGCCTGTGACAGAGCAAATGTGCCATTGTCTTCCCATCCCCCTGGCAGTGACTCTCGGAAAATCGAGTCTGTGGCAAAGAAAGGCTACTTAGGGGCCTCTTTGGCCATCAGACAGGCCACTTCTATGACTTATGTATCCAGATACCAAAAAAGTCTGTGGAACTCCATCTTAGAGCTGGCCAGCAAAGCTCCTCCTGCACTAGCAGCTGATCTAGAAGAGACTGCCAGATGTGGCATTGAGGCTTCCAAGTACCTATTCCACATGGCAGTGGATGCCAATGACACTGCTGCCAGGCTTATGGCAACTTCAGTATCTCTGAGAAAGTTTGCTTGGGTCAGGGTCACTACCCTTTCACAAGATACTCAAACTAAGGCATTAGATGTTCCTTGTTAGCGGAATTCTCTGGTTGGTGAACAGACAGACACTTACATGAAAAAGATGGATGAGTACAAGGCAGCTTATAAAAGCGCTTCTGCCAAAGAGAAGGCATCCACCTCCCAGAGGCACCAAAGTAGGGAAGGTATGAGGAGATCCTATACCAGGCACTTTTATCGGGCTCAGGCTCTCCCAGACTACCAGCAGCAACGTGGCTATTTTAGAGGCAGATGTGGAAGGGGTAGCAGGTTTTCTAACCCGTGCCCCCAGCCCAGGACATGGGCAAAGCAGAACCCCTGACGAGCCTATCAGGGTTGCCTCCCCAGTGCTAGTAGGTGGCAGACTGGCTCACTCACTACTTCCAGGCATGGCAAGCTATTACCACAGACAAGTGGGTCCTGTAAGTAGTGAGCCAGGGTCTTGCTCTCAGTTTCAAGGGCATCCCAAAACTGAGGGCATGGCTGTTCAAACCCACAACCCCAGTAGAAAAGGCCTTGCTAGAATCGGAGGTAGCCAGCCTTCTACTGGCAAAGCCAGTGAAACCTGACCCAGCCTCACAGAGGGGAAAAGGATTTTACTCAAGGTATTTACTAACCCTAAAGAGGAATGGGGAGTGGTGACCCATACTGGGCCTCAGAGCCCTAAACAGATATCTAACCAAGCCAAATTTCGAAATGGTCACCTTAGCAATGATCCTTCCCACTCTCAGGCAGGGAGACTGGCTAGCATCCTTAGACCTCAAGGATGCCTACTTCCACATCCTCATCAGACAATCTCACAGAAAGTACCTCAGGTTCAGATTGCCATCAGGCCATTACCAGTTCAGAACTCTACCTCTTGGTCTCACCTCTGCCCCAAGGGTGTTAACAAAGTGGCCTGGCTGTGATAATGGCGCATTTGAGAAGGCAGGGGGTTGTCAGTATTCCCTTACATAGACGACTGGTTAGTCATGGGGAAGTCACCTTAGCAGGTAAGGGATACTCTGGTTCTTACCCCAGGAATACTCCAGTATTCTTAACTCTTATGCAGTAAGCCTTTAAACCAGATCTACCCGGAGATGGAATGTTGTGCTAATGATGGAACACCATTGGCATGTGTCACTTTTCAAATGCTGCCCCTATCAACTGCCTCCATTCTAACCTTCAGATTTCACTCTCCGCCTGTAAAGACTAGATGCTCGGAGATCCTCTCCTCAACATCTCATCGTGAAAACTTATAAAAATATGTAAGTATTCCTTATTCTTTTCATTATCTGCCCTTATCTTTTGTTTTTAGCTTAGCCGTTAAGTTATGTTAGTTAAAATTGTTGTTTTTTCTTGGTTTCTCCCGGTTCGGTTTAACCGGAGGGGAGCCGGGAATGTTTTAGTTTAGAGCGGAGTTTCGTGAAAGAAACTTCTTTATTTTAGCATAAACTGTTTAAATTACATTTTTTATTAACCGCTAATACCACTTACTGAACCGATAAACCCGGCTCTTTTTTAAATCAGTTTTCGGTTCCGATCAGTTCCTGAACCGAACGCAACCGCAAACTATAGTTCTAAATTTAAAATCCTTTTGCGGTTGGTGTTTTTCTGTTATTTTGGCTAAAATGTCAGAAAAGCCTAAGGAAAAAATGGTGAACCTGGTTTTAAAAATTGTACTGAGTATGGAGAAGTATTTGCCAAGGAAGATAAACACACTTCTTGTGTGGCCTACCTTGGCTATGAACATTTAAAGTCTGATTGTGAAATTTGCTAGACCTTTCCTGAAAAAATGCTTGAAAAATGTTTGGAAAGGCTGAAAAAGAAATTGCCTCCACCTAAGGGTCCCTCATTCTCTCTGACCAGCTGACACCCTCTGTGCCTGTGGGTGAAACCAGAGACCACTACTTCTGCCCTTGATACGGGTACAAAGGTCATTATAAAAAGGCCTGCTGAACCGGTTAGCTTTCTGCTTCCGTTAAAGAATACCAGAAAGACAAAGAACACAGAATCCTCTGCTGATCAGCGTTTGGGGACTTCTGGTGTGACTGAAAATATACCGTCTACGCTGGAGATTGCACAGGCTTTTCAAGTCTTGCAGGCTTTACAGGGGATGCTGCCTGCTGGACAGCAGCCACCAGTTCAGACCCCTACTAAATCTACTCAGTTTTCCTTCCATGATGATAGGGAGGAGTATGAGGAAGAAAATGAAAGGGAACCCATAGAGCCTGAAGTCTCCCCTGACTGGAGTTGGGTTCACCACACAGGGCCTTAGAGGATTATTCCTCCCATTTTACATTTGTTAGAAAAATGGTAGATGCCCTTGACATAACTACCACCGAGGTGATAGAGGATGAAGATGAAGCAGAATATTTGGAGCTGATGGGGTTAACACCCACCAATAAGTTACTGCTTCTTATAAAAATAAGTTCTTTAAGAAGGACATATTTAAAATCGTCCAGACACCTGGGTCTGTATCTCCTTTGGACAAAAGGCTGGACAGAGAAGGGGCTGAATTCTTATTCTCTCACCCTGTCCACCAGGGGGTGGTACAAGCTACGGCCTGTGACAAGGCAAAAGTTCCTCTGACATCTCTCCCTCCCGAAAAAGATTCTAGAAAAATTGATAGCATGGCCAAGAAGGGCTACCTGTCAGCTTCCTTGGCCATCAGGCAAGCAAATTTCCTGGCTTATGCAGCCCTATATCAGAAATCTCTCTGGCAATCTGCCATGGCTATGGCAGATAAAGCTCCATCTGATATCTCAGCTGACTTAACTGGGACTGCTTGGTTTGGCCTAGAAGCAGCCAAATACCAGTTTCAAATGGCAGCAGACACTAATGACACTGCTGCCAGGTGGATGGCTAATACTGTTGCTCAGAGGAGGTTTGCTTGGTTGATCCACAGACCTCACTCAGGATACTTAGGCCAAGGCCTTAGATTTCCCTGTTGATGGTCATTCCCTTTTTGGGACTCAGACAGAGGCTTACATGAAAAAGGTGGATGAGTATAAGGCCACCTACAAAAGCAATTCTGCCAAAGAGAGGGCCTCTCCATCCACTAGACCCTATGGAAGAGGGGGCAGAGGCAGACATCTCCACACCAGACCTTTTTATCAGGCCATAGCTGTACCCCAGGTTCAACAGTACCCACAGCAGGAGTACTTAAGGGGCAGGGGCAGAAGGGGTTCCAAGTGTGGTTCACATTCCCAGCCTCAGGCAAAGCAAGACCCCTGACATGTTTTCCCAGGCCGCCTCCCCACTACCAGTAGGGGGCAGATTGACTCACTCTTTCCAGGCTTGGAAGCAGATCACCACAGACAGGTGGATCCTGGAAGTAGTGAGTCTGGGTTTGTCCCTAAGCTTCAAAACCCTTCCCACATTAAGAACCAGAGTGTTCAAGCCAGCTTCCAATGCAGAAAGGAAGCTGCTGAAAAAGGAAGTACAAAACCTACTGCTGACAAGGGTAGTGGAACCTGTGCCCCCTCAACAAAAGGGAAAGGGTTTTTATTCAAGATACTTCCTTACAAAAAAGAAAAATGGGGAGTGGCGGCCTATCCTAGACCAAAGGGTGCTAAACAGGCACTTATTAAAGCCAAGGTTCAAAATGGTAACCTCGTCGTTTATTCTGCCAGCACTCCAAAGAGGGGATTAGCTGGCATCTCTGGACCTAAAAGATGCTTACTTCCACATCCCCATAAGGGAGTCTCACAGAAAGTGCCTCAGGTTCAGACTCCCTTCAGGTCATTACCAAATCCTACTTCGAGACACAGCTCTTGCAGCAGGTTACACCATTAGGACTGAAGCCGGCAGTGCCAGGGACCCCACGGAAAATTCTAGTTAGTTATTCAGCAATGGACCCTCGACGCCGGGTCCCCGCCTCTGATGTCGAGGCGTAGGTACTAAAGGGGCGGTCCCCACAGATTCCAGTTCGTTTCCCTACTGTCGACTTGCATGTCTCGACTTCTCTCGTTTCAGTCTAGCGCAGCGACTTTGGTTCAGAGCTTTCCTCCGGAAATTCTTCTTCTTCAATGCAAGATTGTTGCTGATGTCCTCTCCCTCCGGTCATCCCTCCAAGTGTGCTTGCAGAAACAGATCTCCTTCAAGGACCCCCACACAGCCTGTGTTAGGTGCCTGGGCCCAGACCATGATACCCGGGCCTGTTCGTTTGCCAGGGCTTCAACAGTCTAACCAGGATCCGACGTCAGAAGGCCCTCCAGGCTTTTTGTTGGAGGAAAACTGAAGACCATGTCCTCCAAGGGGAATCTTCGTCCAAATCCCACAAGCACGCTGGAGAAAAGAAGGGAGAAGGCCCTTCCAGGTCCCGTCCCAGGGCTTCGAGTCCCGCAGCTCCGGTTCTCGGTCCGGACCGCCTCCTTCCAGGGCCAGCTCTCAGCCTCCCCGGCTGTGGTAAGAAAGCCTTCTTCTTCTCAGGCCAAAGTCCTCCAGGCCGTCGTTGTCGTTCCTCTTCCAAGGCCTTGCCAAGTCCGAGGCGCCACCACCATCATCATAAGTCGGGTTCCGCCCCTTGGCTCCCGGACGTCCGGTCGTCTTCTGCCTCCTCGCAAAAACTTTGGAGCTCACACCGTTGAAGAGACCTGTGGACCCGGCGCCGCTCGACCGTCGTCGGCCATACGTCATTCCTCCCTGGAGCCGCTGCGCCAAACCATCCCAGCGGGACACCAGTTGGGGACCGGCGTCTGCCCGCCTGAGAAGAGGGTCTTCCTGCCTCCGATCCGACGCCGGTCAGGGAGACGCTGACTGAGGAGGACTTAACGCAGCCGAGGACCAGACGGCGACCCCGCCTCGCCGAAACTCCCAGGCCTCGCCCTTGCCCGAGGCCCCTGTGGAGCCGACGCTGGACCGAGACCGCCCACCGGTGCCTGGGCGTCGTCGGAGCTTTCTAGCGGAAGTGAAGGATCTCTTGATTCTGGTGGGACACCATTAAAGGGACATGGCCCCCACCGCCTCCTCCTCCTCCCTCCTCCTCCGGCACCGCCCCCTTCGCCTGGTCGGCAGGCCGCCACTTCCCCCAAGAGCCTGGATCCTCTCCCAGGGAAGATCAGAAAACAGAGACCTCCGTCCGAAATCCTCTTCTGGATCACCCAGCCCCAAGAGATCCAGAAGACACCGACGATCGCCTTGTCGACGGGAGGACAGGATCAGTCTCTGTTCCTTCTAGATCCCCATCTCATCTCTCCATCACTTCTCCAGACCCACGTGAGACACCGAGATCTCCTCCGGTGACCCTTCGTTCATGGATATTATGACATATCCAGGAGAACATGGATGGAATGCAGGAAGAACTAGACTCGATAGGTTACGCTTGCCAAATATCTTCGGCAGAAGGACCCCAAGCCTGTGGTGGTACCACCCTTGGTGGACACTTTTGTGGACGCCACTGAGGCAGCGTGGAAGCTTCACATTCGCTCTGCAGTGCCGAAGAAAGCTGATCGCCTGTACAAGGCTCCTAAGGACCACCAGTACCTGACACAGCAGCCTCAGGCCGACTCTCTGGTCATCACATGTCACATGGCCAGTCACAGAGGCCGCGCATATTTGAGCACCTCTGCCACTGGACCCAGAGTCCAAACAGTTGGATCGCGACTGGCAGGCGGATGTACGCCTCCGCTACCCGCGCCTGGCCAGATTCTTGAACTACCTGACCCATATGGTTCAATTCCAGAACGCTTTGTGGGAACAGGGTCTGGAGGTGGCTGAAAAGCTGCCTGAAGGTGAGCAGAAGGAGGAGATGCTCCAGCTCCTCCGCACGGTTCGGACGTGGGGACCGCATGCTGAGCCGCTGACTCACCGCTGGACTCATCGGCCCGAGCAGCAGCTTTGGCGTATGCCTCCGGAGACACTCCTAGTTACTTTCCTGGTTTACCCGGATGTCCAGAAAACATTATGGACGCCCGTTCGAGGGAGAAGTTTGATTGGTAATCCTTCCGAGAAGATCATTACCAAACTTCAAGAGGTCGGAAGGTGGTAAGGTCGGTTCAAGCCATGTAACGACCCAAGCTTGTTCCTTCGTAGGAACCAAGCCGCTTTTTGTGGAGGACACAGAGGCAGCAGCCCCGCCTCCGCACACATCAGAGGGGCCTGCTCTGAGAACCCAGGAAAACAGCCCGCCAGCCGAGGTCAGCTGCTCCCCTGTGGCCGACCCAGCCAGCGGGCCCATCTGCCGCCACAGCCTGGACTCCTTTCCGCCCCCGCCTCAGGATCAACGGAAATCATGGTCGGGGTTGCATTACAACTTCCTGCCGGATGGCAGGCCATTACCAATTCGACAGGTGGGTTCTGCAGTTGGTCAGTCTAGGCCACTTTATAGAATTCGCAGAAAGCCACCCGAGGCCTTCTTTGCTCTCCCGTATCCGGTCAGCACAAAATTTGATCTGGCAAGAGGTACTCAAGACTCAAGAAAGGGAGTCAGATCACGGCCCCGAGAACCAGAGAGGATGAGATATTATTCCTACTCTTCCTGGTTCCCAAGAAATCAGGGGACCTCCGTCCGATTCTGACCTCAGCGACCTCAGTGTGTCGGTCGTCACAGAAGATTCCCGAGATGGTGAATCTTTCCGGCCTTATTCCCATGCTGAAACAAGATGCCTTTTAACGCCTCTAGACATGCAGGACGATACCTGCATATCCCCATAGCTCACCCAGAGGTTCCTGCACTCGAAGTTTCTCGACCACCACTTTCAGTTCCGAGCTCTTCCGCTTGGACTGTCATCCGCACTGCTGGTCTTTACCAAGTGCATGGCAGTCGGGCAGCATCTCTGAGGAGACAGGGCCACTATGTGTTCCCTGCACTCGGCGACTGGCTTCTCATGGCGCCTCCGGAGAGGCGTTGTTACTTAGGTCCAGAGCACCCAGGACTTTGTTCCAACTCGTGCATTCTCATAAATTACGAAGTCTCTCCTGGTACCGCCGCAGAAACTGCAGTTTATAGGCACAGTCCTGGACACTGTTCAGGGAAGAGCTTTTCTTCCCGGACGACAGAGTTGAGCGCATCAGATCCCTCATAAGGGATTTGTGGTGTGAACAAGATCGTACTACAGGTCGGTCCTTCGCTTGCTCGGCACATGGCTGCGCCATTCCTACTGTCCTTCGCAAGGCTCCACTGCGGGTAACCCAGTGGATGCTCAAGGGCACAATGGGACCAAAGGCAAGACCACTTGCAGCATCCGGTCAGGATCACTAACTCAGTCATCCGAGACTGGCAGTGGTGGCTAGTCCCCTGGTCGTCCAAGCGTGCCCTGCTTGTAGCGCCTCCTCGGAGGTAACCTCACCACGTCGGCTTCAGGTCTCGGGTGGGGGCACACCTGGACGGGTAAAGTCCCAGGGTACGCGGACTGATTGGAAGCTCATCTCCATATCAATGTCCTAGAGATGAGGGCGGTTCTCTATGCCCTGCAGGCCTTTCAGTCAGTAATCCCACCATGTACTCTCCTGCTTCAGACAGACAAAACGGCGGTGATGTATTACCTCAACAAACAAGGAGGCGCACACTCTTACCCCCTTTGCAGGGAGGCCATGAGGGTGTGGGATTGGGTAATCGGACATGGCTCAAATCTGATCACTGTGTATGTTCCCGGGGTGGACAACACAACTGCAGATGGCCTGAGTCGATCCCAGGCCAGAGTCCACGAGTGGGAACTTCTTGAAGAGGTAGCAGAGGATCTGTTTCTTCGTTGGGGAATTCCAGAACTAGACTTGTTCGCATCCCCATCCAATGCAAAACTACCCAATTTTTGCTCACTAGATCCAGGGCCTGGTGTTTTCTGGCGAGACGCGTTATCCCTCTCCTGGGCGAACAGATTCCTCTACGCTTCCTCCCTTCCCGTTGATCCAGAGAGTTCTTCTCAAACTGCGAGGGAGCACGCATCATGATCCTGGTGGGCCCCTGCCTGGCTCAGACAGATCTGGGTTCCTTTGTTGGTGCAACTATCTGGGAACCCCGCCTCCGCTGTCGCCAGCTCCCACCTCCTGTCTCAGGAGAAAGGTTCATTAGTCCATCCGACCTACCTTTCTGAACCTGCATGCTTGGCTTCTAGAGACATAGCCATTCATGCCACGGGTCTCGCAAGAGGTTGCAGAGGTTCTTTCTGCAGCCAGAAAGCCGGCAACGATGTGACGACGCCATGAAATGGCGCCTGCTTTTGTTTATGGTCACGAGCTCGTGATCTTTCCCTTTAGGTTGTCCTGTGGGAGTAGTGTTGGATTACCTCCTCTCCCTTTTTCATTCAGGCTCAGCCTACTCCTCTATTAAGGTGCACCTTTGTGCCATTTCAGCCTATTACCCGGACATCGACAGTAGCTCAATTGGACGCCTCGGAATTTTAGGGAGTGTTACACTTAGGCCTCCCATTGGGACCCCAGCTCCATGGGATCTGCTTTTGTCCTGAACAGCTCACGCCCCTCCTTTTGAACCTGCCGTGGATTGTGAGCTACGCTTGTCGTGGAAAACATTATTTTAGTTGCTGTTACTTCAGCGAGAAGAATTTCTGAGCTTCACGCCTATGTGCAAAGAGCCTTATTTAGTTTTCCACCGGGACAGAATATCCCTGAGGACCTAATCCTAAGTTTTTACCTAAGGTGGTCTCTTCACTCTCTAAACCAGGATATTGACCTTCCGTCTACTTCCCGAGTTATTCAATAGAGAGAGGCTTTGGCCCACACCCTGGATGTTCACCGCAGCCTGAGGTATTACCTCAACAGAACTAAACCCTCTCGTAGTTCTGAACAGCTTTTTGTTTCCTTCTCTGAGAGAATGATGGGCCAGTCAGTATCCAAACAGTCTCTGTCTCGCTGGCTTGTCCAGTGTATTTCTTACTGTTATGATATAAAACAAAAGCCCCACCTGGGCACAGTCCGGGGTCATTCTACTAGAGGTGTGGCCACCTCCTTTGCAGCACTCAGAAACGCTCCACCTCTGCTATATATGTGCTGCAGCCACTTGAGTTCTGTGCATACCTTTATCAGGCATTACAGCCTGACATCGCCTTGGCTTGTAAGGGCTGGTTTCGCCTGGCGGGTGCTACAGGGTCTCCTGTCCTAGGTTCAGACCTGAATTCATTTCTATTTTCCTCCTCCCAAAATTTCTGGCAGCTGCTATTGCTTGGGAATCAGTCCTAATGGTGTAACCTGCTGCAAGAGCTAATGTCTGAAGTAAGATAGTACAGTTCACGTAGAACTTACACGTAACAGTAGATCTTCGAGAACAGCTCTTGCAGCAGGTACCTTCCTGCCCACCTTCCCCTTGAGAGGCATGGCTCAGTCTTTCTGAGCAGGATATATCTTTCTGTCTTCTTGACTACAATCCCCGGTCTCCCATTTCGATGTCAGCCTGTGGCCGGAAGTCTCCGCGGAGAACTGGGAATCTGGCGGACCGGCCTCTTTGTACCACGCCTGACGCCAGAGGTGGGACCGACGTCGGGGGCGGTCCCCGCTGAAGATAGCTAGCTAGAATTTTTCCGTGGGGTCCTGACGCCTGCCGGCTTCAGTCCTAATGGTGTAACCTGCTGCAAGAGCTGTTCTCGAAGATCTACTGTTACGGTAAGTTCTTACGTAACTGTACTTTCTCAACCCTGCCATTCGGTCTCACTTCAGCTCCAAGAGTGTTCAAAAAGTGCCTGTCAGTGGTTGTGGCACACCTGCGACGGCTAGGTGTCATAGTTTCCCCTTACCTGGACAATTGGTTGGTGGTCGGAAAGTCACCACAACAGGTAAGGGAGCATCTCAGCTCATCCAAGGACTTCTAGAGTCACTGGGTTTTCTGATAAATCTCAAAAAGTCAGTCCTTCTCCCTGCACTGGTGCTGCAGTTCATAGGAGCAGAATTAAATACCCAGAAGGGCAGGGCGTACCTACATCTGGTCAGGGTAAGATGTATTCTACAGATGGGAGGCTCCTTCAGCCTGAACAGGCCAAAAACTGCAAGACAGTTTTTAAAACTACTGGGCTACATGCCAGCCACCATTGGCACAGTCCTGGGTTTCAGGTTCCAGATGAGCGACATCCATTCAGTTCCACCTCAGGGCACATTGGTGTCAGAGAGAGGATCCTCTCTCAAAGCCAATCCCAGTAACAAAAACATTACTTCAGGCTCTTCGGTGGTGGACAAAGAAAGCCAACCTCTGGGAAGGGGTTCCTTTCCAAAAAGAATCTCCATCAGTGATTCTCTCAACAGATGCATCACTGCTGGGGTGGAATGCCCATCTAGGGGATCACACCACTCAAGGAACTTGGTTCAGTGCAGAGTCACTCCAACATATAAATCTGCTGGTGCTCAGAGCAGTGTTGCTGTCACTCCAAGCCTTCACACAGTTGGTACAGGTCAGAACGGACAATACCACCACAATGTACTGCATAAACAAGCAGGGAGGAGCAAGGTTGGATTGTCTCTGCACAGAAGTTATGAGAATTTGGGAACCTGGCCTACTCCGTAGGAGTTTCCCTTCAGGCCATTCATCTGCCAGGCAAGGACAATACCCTAGCAGATGCTCTGAGTCGGATAAACCAGACCCATCATGAATGGACCTTGAGCAGACAGGTGGTGGAAGTGATTTTCAGAAGGTGGGGCACCCCAGAGATAACTCTCTTTGCATCCCACGAAAGTCACCACCTGCCACAGTATTGTTGCAGACCCCCAGCTCAAGGAGCAATACCTCTGGATGCTCTGGTTCTGGACTGGTCAGGGAAGTACCTGTATATGTCCCCCCCTCCCCATTCTCTCTGGTGTACAGAATGCTACTTACGCTCGTGTCCCAGCCAGCTTCAATGATCTTGATAGTGCCAGATTGGGCCAGGCAGCCATGATACTCTCTGCTGCTTTCCGTGTCTGTAGCCAAGCCAATACACCTTTCTTGGAGGCACAACCTGCTAACCTCCTGTCAAGGGAGACCCCTGTACCCGAACCTCAAATCCCTCAGGCTCAAAGCGTGGCTCTTGAGGACCTAGAGTATGCAGGCTTGCATCTCTCTGAGGGTGTTCTGGACATTTAAGGTGGTACAGGAAGCCTTCCACCAAGAAAAACTATGCCTCAGAATGGAAAAGGTTTTCTATCTGGTGCTCCACCAGGGATGTGGTGCCAGCTCAGGCAGGGGGTTCCAGCTCTGCTGGACTACCTTACTTATTTGCATTCACTGGGCCTGCAGCCCACTACTCTAAAAGTCCTCCTAGCTTCACTGTCTGCTTACACCTCAGCAGGGAAGAATGTCTCTATGGCATCAAACCCTATCTTTAAGAGGTTCATTAAAGGTCTGACTCACTTGCTTCCCCCTCACAGGGAACCGGTGCCAGCCTGGGACATAATTGTGTGTATTGCCAAGCTCATACAGTCGTGGCCAAAAATATTGGCCCTTGCAGTTTTTCTAATAATGCACCATTCCTTTCAGAAAATTGTTGAAATTAAAAAATATATTTGGTATCCACATATGTATTTCTTTGGTTTGCAATGGAATAAAACACAAAAAGCAGAAAAAATTACTAAGTCTTAGCTTATTCCACACAGAAATCCTTAAATGGCCCGGACAGAATTATTGGCACCTTTTAGAAGTAGTTAGAAATAATTAGATTTCAAGCAGGTGATTCTCCTTCATTTTGGAATTGAACTCACCTGTGGTGAGTTGCAGGTGCCTTCAATATAAAAATCATTCATTCAGCCAGTTTGAATAGAGAAAATGACTCATTCTCCTGTTTTGTGTCACTGTGTGTATCGCAATGAGCATGGAGAAAAGAAAGACAGCCAGAGAATTGTCTGAGGAGGTCAGACAGAAGATTGTAGCCAAGCATGGACAATGTCAAGGCTACAAATCAATCTCCAGAGACCTTGATGTTCCTGTTTCCACTGTTTGTAATGTTATCAGGATGTTTAAGGCCCATGGCACTGTAGCCAACCTCCCTGGATGTGGCCGCAAGAGAAAACTTGATCGAAGATTGCAGTGCAGGATTGTTCGAATGGTGGAGAAAGCACCGTGATCAACTGCCAAACAGATTCAAGCTGACCTTCAGACACAAGGTATGACAGTTTCAACTCGCACTATCCATCTCCAACTCAATGAAAGGGGGTTGTATGGTAGGAGGCCCAGGAGAACCCCACTGCTGAGAGAGAGGGACGTAAGAAAGCCCGACTGGGGTTTGCCAAAACACACCTGAACAAGCCAAAATCCTTCTGGGAGAATGTCCTGTGGACAGATGAGACCAAATTAGAGCTTTTTGGTAAAGCACATCATCTCTATGTTTACAGAAACAAATGAAGCCTTCAAAGAAAAGAACACCTTCCCTACAGTCAAACGAGGAGGTTCAGTGATGTTTTGGGGTTGCTGTGCTGCCTCTGGCACTGGGTGCCTTGAACGTGTGCATGGCATCATGAAATCTGGAGATTACCAGGCCATTTTGGAGCGCAATGTTGAACCCAGTGTCAGAAAGCTGGGTCTCCGTCGAAGGTCATGGGTCTTCCAGCAGGACAATGACCCCAAACACACTTCAAAAAGCACCCAGGAATGGTTCAAGACAAGACACTGGACTGTTCTGAAGTGGCCAGCAATGAGTCCAGATCTAAATCCCATTGAAAACCTGTGGAGAGATCTGAAAACAGCAGTTGGGAGAAGGCATCCTTCAAATCTGGGGAGAACTGGAGCAGTTTGCACAAGAAGAGTGGACCAAACTGCCAGTAGAGAGGTGCAGGAAGCTCATCCATGGCTATAGGAAGCAGTTGATTGCAGTTATTTTGACCAAAGGCTGTGCTACCAAATATTAAGTCTAGGGTGTCAATAATTTTGTCAATTCCATTTCTTTTCATTTTCTGATTTAAAAGAATATATTAAATTCTGAATCAAAAACAAAGGTTCTGTAATATTAACAGAGAAATAAAAAATTGTGGAGACCAAATACTGTACTGTTGTTAATTTCAACTTATGTTTAGGGAAATTGTGAGTTATTTGAAAAAGTGCAGGGGGCACCAATATTTTTGGCCACAACTGTAGGTTCCTCCTTTGAACGCATGTCTTCAGCTCCTTTAAAGTATGTCACATGGAAGACAGTCTTCCTAGTGGCAATCACTTCTGCTGGAAGGATCAGTGAACTTCAGGCTCTGCATTGAACAGAACTACATGTCATTCCACAGGGACAAAGTGGTCCCACGAACAAACAGAAAATTTCTTTGATAGGTGGTTTCGGCTTTCATTTGAACCAGTCCATTACCTTACCTGTTTTCTTCACTGAGCATTTGAGCTCTGGTGAGCATAGACTGCCCAGTCTTTTTTTTGCCCCTTTTCTCTGCCACAATGGATCTTCCTCAGGGAGCTCTAGACTATGATCCCCTAATCCTTCACATGGTGATGCTCAGACCTTCCTCCATGCTGCCTCTGCCTACCCCCCCCCTCGGGCGGGGAGAAGGGGGAACCCCTTTACTCCCTCTAGTCCATTAGTGTGTGTCAGGAGGTCCATCTGCAGCATCCACCAGGAGCCCAGTTGTGGGTTATCTGGGGTAGCCGGGTCCCATCTTTGACCTCCATGACAGGGTCCCCCTTTTTCCTGTTTTTTCAGGTGCCATCCCCTAAGGACGTAGGCATGCAAGGGGCGCCTAGGGGCAGAGCACGTCATGAAGTGCAGATGCTCCGGTTCCCGGCCTGCGTCCTCCCCTCCCACTGGCTGTCCCAGCTGCATCACCATCTGTGGTCACCCCAGTGGCGGTAGAGTAGCGGGACAGGCAACCCTCCCCTCCCAGAGAAGGAGAGCGGTCGATGGGCACTCAATCCTTCTCCCCCCGGCCGCCCCTCCAGCTACCCGAATCCGTTTCCGAACCCATGTCACTGGTGCCACAAGCAGTAAACCTACTGCTGCGCTGGTGGGCCAGCCTGACTGCACAGTCTTGATGTCAAGAGAGCTCTTAGCTACTACATGACTGTCACTAAGGCCCAAAGACAGGACAGGAAACAGCTGTTCCTGACTTATGGGGATGTGGAAAAAGGAAGTCTAGCATCTAAGAGGTCCATTTCTCGCTGTATAATTCAGTGTGTTCAATTTTGCCACTCAAAAGCTGGGAAGGAGCCCCTAGCAGGGCTGAGAGCCCACTCCACAAGGGTTATATCTGCTACTGTAGCAGCTTCCAGGGATGTTCCACTGGTGGACATCTGTAAAGCAGCTACCTGGAAAATAGTGCACACCTTCACTACTCATTATAGCCAGGACACACAGGCTAGGGGAGATGCCAGGTTTGGCACAGCTGTCTTGCAGAGTCTATTCCCAAAATAGGTTCTGTGCCCACCTCCAAAGGTACTGCTTCTTAGTCTGCATAAGAGTTAGGAATATTGGAGTATTCCTGGGGTGAGAAAAAAAAATTACCTACCATAGTAATCGTGTTTCTTCCAGGGGATACTCCCAATATTCATAACTCTCCCACCTTGCCTTCCCTGCTAGAACCAGTGGCCTGTGCACTCCATGCTGTGTAATCAGTGGTATGAGTGCCACACACTGGCATTTCTGTTGAAACTGTGTTTTCATTGGTTTTACCCTCTTCAGGTGATTCTGACATTCGAGGGTGTGTTTTGGTGTTATTCCCTCCTGTAGGTTGTTGGTATTGTTATTATTCTTCTTATTATAGTGTTACATAGGTGTTTTTCCAAGGCCTGTCTTGTCAGGGGTCCTTGAAATCTGAAGGTTAGAATGTAAGCAGTTGATAGGGGCAGCATTTGAAAAGTGGCACGTGCCAGTGGTGTTCCATCATTAACATATAACGGTCCATCTCCAGGCAGATCTGGCTTAAAGGCATACTGCATAAGAGTTATGAATATTGGAGTATCCCCTGGAAGAAACAAGATTACTATGGTAAGTAATTTTTTTCTTCTCACACAGGCTACCCTGCTACTCTAGTCTTCCTGGTGAATCTGAAAAAGTCAGTCTTGCAGCCGATCCAGCTCTTGGATTTCAAAGGAGCGGAGTTAGACACACAAAGAAGGAAGGCATTCCTTCCTCAGGAAAGGGTGGACAGCCTGGTATGGTTGGCAAACTTCTTCCAGCTTCACACCCCCAGACCAGCAAGACATTTCCTGCAACTGTTGGACCAAATGGCAGCCTCAGCAGCAATGGTGCCAGAAGTAAGGTTTCAGATGAGAGACATACGATTCCACCTCAGGTCCCACTGGTCTCAGAAAAAGAACTCCCTATAAAAGCTAGTGCCACTCTCAGGAACTCTAATTCAAGCATTGCAGTGGTGGCAGGAAAGGAACAACCTCAGGGAAAGAATAGCATACCAGCAGAAGTCCCCAGCAGTGGTGTTGACAACCGATGTCTCCCTACTAGGTTGGGACGCCCACTTGGGAGAGTACACTGTACATGGTGCATGGTCACAGCAGGGGACACTATTGCACATAAATCTGTTGGAGCTCAGGGCAGGCTTTCTGGCCCTCCAGTCATTCACCTCACTGGTCCAGGATAAGATGGTGCAAGTCAATACAGATAACACCACAACCATGTACTACTTAAACAAGCAGGGGGGGGCACAAGGTCCACTCTGCTGTGCACAGAGGCCATGAACATTTGGAGTCTGGCATATTCCCTCCAGTTCTCTCTCTCTCAGCAGTCCATCTTCCAGGGAAGGACAACATCCAAGCAAATGCACTGAGCAGTTTCACTCAAAACCACCATGAGTGGTCTCTGAACAGACAGACAGATCCTGCTGGCCATCTTCAGAAGGTGGGGCACTCCAGAGATAGACCTTTTTGCAGCCCCAGACAATCACCAGCTGCCACAGTTTTGCTGCAGGCCTCCTGCAGTGGGCATGGTGCCACTGGATGCACTAATACTGGGTACTCCATTCTCTCTGTTGCTCAGGGTGTTGAACAAGCTCAGATCCCAGCCAGCAACACTGATTCTCATAGCTCCTGATTGGGCCAGGCAGGCAGCCTTGGTACTCCCTGCTCTTGTCCCTGTCAATCTCCAGACTTAATTGCCTCCTCAGGAGGCACAACCTGCTGACTTCCTCCCAGGGGAGGATCCTTTACCCCATCCTCAAGTCCTTCAGGCTCATGGCCTGGTTCTTGAGGACTTAGAATATGCTAATCTACATCTTTCTGAAGGGATATTTGAGATCCTAAGAGTCTCTCGAAGCCCTCTACCAGGAAAACTTACACCTCTAAGTGGAAGAGGTTTTCCATTTGGTGCCAACAGAAGGTCATAGACCCTTATCAGGCTAAACTTACAGTTCTGTTGGACTACTTAGTCCATCTTCATTCCCTAGGCCTTAAGCCATCTACCCTCAAGGTACACTTGGCAGCTGTCTCTGCCTACCTCTCAGTGGGTAATGGCACTTCTTTGGCTTCCAATCCAGTTTTCAGGAAGTTTTTCAAAGGATTTGCATTCCCCACACAGAGAAACAGCCCTCTGTTGGGATTTGAACATATGCATTGCATAGCTAATGCAACCACCATGTGAGCCCATGTCCTCAGCAGATCTCAAGTATGTGACTTTGAAAACAGTTTTTCTAGTGGCAGTTACTTCAGCCAGAAGGATTAGTGAACTCCAGCCTTTTGTTCACAGAGTCTAGCTACATTTCAGTCCATATGGACAAGGTAGTGCTGAGAAACACTAGGAAGTTCCTTCCCAAAGTGGTGTCTGATCTTCATCTCAACCAGTCTGTTACCCTGCCTGTCTTTTTCATTGATCATTCCAGTTCAGGAGAACACAAGCTGCATAGCCTAGATGTTAAGAGGGCTATCAGCTGTTATTTGGACCATACGAAGGGCCATAGGCAGTATAATACTCGGCTATTCCTGACCTATGGAGAAGTGGGGACAGGCAAACCAGCTTCAGAAAGTACTATTGCATGCTGGATTGTTGCATATATTCAGTTTTGCTACAGCAAGCTGGGCAAGGAACCCCCAGTGTCCCTCAGGGCTCATTCCACCAATGGTACAGCTGATTCTATAGCAGCTGCTAATGATATTCCATTGTTAGAAATGTATAAAGCAGCCGCCTGGAAAACTGTTCACACCTTTACTAAACACTATTGCCTGGATACCCAATCTAGAAGTGATGCCAGGTTTGGCACAGTAGTACTGCAGAGCCTGTTTCCTAAATAGGTTCTAAGCCTACCTCCAAAGGTACTGCTTGGTTGGCCTGCATATGTCAGAATGCAGTAAAGATTTCCAGGGGCTTGAAGAAAAAATTACTTACCATAGTAATCTTGTTTCTTCCAAGGGAATCTTTACTGTATTCTGACCTCTCACCCTACCTCCCCTACTAGAACCTGGTTTGCACTGCTCTCCAGCTGTTCATGTTTTGTTGTTGAAATTTGTTTAGGTTGGTGTTTTTTGGGGCATCTGTGACCTGAGTCTTTTCAGATGTCCTATTCAAAGGGAGGATTGTAGTTCTTAGGGGGATTTAGTTCTGGAAGATAGCATAGATAGTATATATTTTTGTACATGCTTCGTAAGAATATGACAGTTACATAGAATGCACTAGGGACAGTAGTTTGAAAACCGAATTCGAGTCTATCAACGTTCTACTATTTGCATAGGTTCTTTAACTCTTTCTTCTCTGTGGCAGTTGAATGGTGAAGGCTAACTTCATAGCTCAGAATACAGTAAAGATTCCCTTGGAAGAAACAAGATTACTATGGTAAGTAATTTATTCTTATGGGTGTCGCTGGCTAAAGAGGGATTGAGCCAGGTAGGCTCCAATGACACGGTGCATAAGATGAAAGACCTCAGTATTCTGTGCTAAAGAGGGAGGGGAGGATCAGTTGGTGTTGGAAAAAAAAATACAACACTAAGAGCAGCAGAGGAGCTGAGTGAGGCAACCAGATGAATATCTGGTTTGGTGATAGGGCAGCAATAGGCATCTGTATTGAAAATGGAAGTAGAGAAAGGGATTGTAAGCTTGTCATATAGCAAGATGAGGGAATGGTGGAGCTGTGTGTAATCTCAACCCAATGGCTTATTGGAGACTGCTTAGTAGACCAGGTGTAGATGGAGGTGTGGTGTCACATGAGAGCTAATTAAATGACAGTGGTTGTTTACTGTAGCAGATATACTCCAGATTCATGTTCTGTCTGTTGATTGCATGAATGCTGGGGCAAAATGGTAGTTTACATCAGTTTTGTACTGGCACCTTGACAAATTTTACAATTTTCAGTTCCACGTACTTAATGTAGATTCTTGGGCCATTATTTCGAGAGTGAGTGAAATATACATTCAAGTGTGATCTCAATGAATAGGTGGGAGTTAGAGCTTTAAAATGCATACTCATACATTGCCTCAGAAGATTGTTAAAAGTTATAGGATTAAATACCAACCACCACTCCTTAATTTCTTGTGCAATTTCAAAATATTCTTAGATTTAATCTTGTCATACAGCATTTATTGTGCTTTATAATATGATTTTATGTTGTCTAAAAGGGTAAGGATTCTACTTTGAAATGCATATGTGGTTGTGAAGTTTTAAGGTAATATAAGAGGATTAAATTGATAAAAGGGAAGACACCCATTAATAGACGAAATTTTATCAAGTTTATACTTCTTGAGTTCTTCATGCCGTATCTTCTGTGTTTACATATATGTGGTTTAAGTATGTATATGTATGTACATATATATCACATTTCTTTCCTTATCTGCTGTCAACTACTATGTTACTATGTTGTTATTTTAAACTCTTCGAGAATGTCTCTAAACTTTTCTGTCAAGTGGAAATGTGGAGAGGAATATTTATTACCCTGTCCTGACAACAAGAGACTCTGAAGTAACTCTTCTGAGTGACAAAAGTTACTGCACACTTATAGAGAGCAACGATATTCAAACCAGTTAGGTGGTTAAGACCATCATGATGAGCAGTGTGCATCAATTCCAATGCTATTAACTATGACCCTGCCAAGCATGGCTACCATACACAATGCTATCAAAAGTTCACAAAAGCAAAGAGTATCAGAAAATCTGGAGGACATGCAGATGCTGATGAAGATAGCTCACATCATCATCTCAGGGGTGGTGTTCCTTGTGCCTCATCATCTAGAGTGTTATTTCCTGATACATGTGGAATCTGTAACAAATATGTAATCAAAGTGAAGGGGAAGAAGCACTACCCAGCTGCCATGTGACAAAAACAGCTGAAGCCACAACGAAAAGGGTGGCAGAGGTGCATGATGACCAAGATATGCTCACAGAAAGTAAGACAGAGGACCTCATTTCAAGGGAGTTTTGTAAACATGGTAAGTGCTACCTAAATTATACAGTAATCACAAGGGACAAGATCCCAGATAATCAGAATAGAAGTGATGATGACAATGAGCAGTCAGATGGAACTGGGTTTGAGACTTTAGTCGTGTAATTGAAGACAGTGTGCTTCAAAGACATCATACGAACATGCAAAACTGCCAGCAGATACAGGCCATATGGTCAATCAGGTCTGCTCGAGTGTGCAGCAAGCACTCCATTACACTGCAGCTGCCCCTCCCTCCCCTCCCTGTTTAACGGTGACCCTCCCCCTCACCTCAGGGTTTTAAATAACTGCAAAATTGATTAGCAGTTTTACTCATGAAAATGTTAATCAGTTGGGATAATGCATAGCTCATGTCTCAATTTGTTTGGCAACATAAACTGCTAGAAAATCCATATACATACTTTGCCGCAGTCGAGTACAATAAAAGTGTTAATCAGTTTTTGCAGTTATTTAAAAGCCTGCACCTTGTCCCATCCCCTTTTAAAACTGACCACTGACTTACTGGATACCATCTCCTTGGGCAGCACTTTCCACATGGACACCACTCTTTCCGTGAAAAAGTGCCTAATCATTTCTCTCCTGAATCTTCCACCCTTCAATCTTGGACCATGCCCCCTTGTGTCCCTCCCTCCCCTCAACTTAAAATTCCCCTCAGTACCAGTCTTGTTTATAACCTTCATATATTTAAATGTCTAAATCATATCCCCCCATCCTTCCTCTTCTCCAGGGTGTACATGTTAAACTCCCTCAGCCTCCCCTCATAAGGTTGGTCTTCCAATCCCAGGGTCATCTTTGTTGCTCTGTGCTGGACCCCCTCCAGTAATCTAACATCTTTCTTTAAGTATGGGCACCAGTACAGGTGCGACCTCACCAATGATCTGTACAGAGGCAGGATCATCCCCCCCCACCACCCCCCACCCCCACTGTGGTGATTTCCCTAGCAATACACCCTATCATCTTATTGGCTTTAGCTACTGCTGCCTTGCACTGTGCTGAGTGGTTCATTTGCCCTGTTATCACCCCAAGATCTTTCTCCTCCTCTGTAGTGGCTATCTGAACCCCTCCCAACTGATACCCCCTCCTTGGGTTCATCGCTCCTTTGTGCATGACCTTATACTTAGCATTGAACCCCAGCTGCCATTTGTCTGACCAGTACTCAGGTTTAGCCAGATCATCCTGCAGCCCCTGCTACCCTACTGTGTCATCCACCACTCCACAAATCTTTGTGTCATCTGCAAAAAAAAGGCTAATCTTGTTCTTACTGCCATGCGAGATGTCTGCGATGAAAATGCCAATCAACACCAGGCCCAGTACCGAGCCCTACAGTATCCCACTTGTTACAGCCCTTGCAGATGAGAGTTCCTCTCCCACCACTACACTCTGTCGTCTCCCTTGCTGCCAATTCTTGATCCAGTTCACCATCTTTGTCCCTGCCCCTGCTATCCAAACTTGCTAATCAGCCCCCCATGTGGCACTGAATCAGATGCCTTGCTGAAATCCAGATACAGGACATCCACTGTAAGGCCCTTGTCAAGTGCCCTAATCACCCAGTCATAATAGTCAATCAAGTTGGTCTGGCAGGATCTGCCAGACACAAACCCATGTTGCTTTCCATCCTGGAGTCCATTACCTTCTTGAAAGGATACCAACCTCTCCTGAAGGATTGCCTCCATTAACTTTCCCACAATGGACATTAGGTTTATTGGTCTATAGTTGCCCAGTTCATCCCTGGGTCCGCTCTTGTGAAGGCATACCATGTGAACCATCCTCCAGTCCTGGGGTACACACTGTTTCCAGAGAGTTATTGAACAAATCTGCCAATGGTTCAGCCGGGACCTCCGCCAATTCCTTCAGTACCTGGGGATGTACGCCGTCTGGTCCTGGTGCCTAATCCACCCTCAGTGCCCTTAAACCTTCCAGTACCCTGCCCGCTGTGATTTCCCCATCCGTTACCCCCTACCCCCCATGCCTACCCTCCCTAACCCCTTAGACAGTGACCCATTCTTCTCTATAGAAAATACAGAACAGAAGTATTCATTTAGCACTTCCGCCTGCTCTGCCCATTTCAAACAATGTGAAGTCTTGCTGTATTCTGACTATATGCAGTTAGCCCCAGCACTTGAACTGCTCTGGAGAGGAAAGGATTAACTCTATGCCAAGGCATAGAACGTTGCACTCGAGCTCGGTTTTCAAACCTCTGTCCCGGGTACTCCTCAGTGTAACCATCAGATTCTTTACTTCGCCTAACTGAGAAGTCGTTCCGGAGATGCTCTCCTTCACTTCGGTTCGGTTTAAGTAAAAAATCGACCGTTTACTTATTTTTTCGGTATTTGCATCTCTGCCCTTGGTACAGTTAGTGTTTAGTAGGTAGTTTAGTGTCTTGTGGTAGAAATGGTTTTTTGTTCGATTTCTTCAAGGTCGATCCGTTAAGGAACTGAAGCAGTTCTGTTTTTTTTTTTTTTCTATGATTTGTATTGTGGTTTCCGGTATCTATTGGATCCTAAAAAAAATGATAATTTCCTTGTTTTTCAAACAACATGAAGTCTTACTGTATTCTGACTATTGCAGTTAGGTCTTGCCTTTCAACTGCCCCGGAGAACAAAGAGTCAACTTTCCATGGCCAGCATGGAACATTCAGCGCAAGGTCGGTTGAAGCCTCTGTCTGCTGTTGTTTAAACTCTAACCGTCAGATTCTTTACTCCACCTCACTGAACAGTCGCTTTGGAGATTTCTCCTTTGCTCGGTTCAAAAAAAGCCAAAGTGTCATTTTTCACTCGGTTTCTACCGAATTTCTGCTACCGAATCTGTCGGTTTAAGTCTCTGTCTGTGGTACCATGAGTACTAGATAGGTTTTACATTTAGTTTCTGTGTGGAACCGATCAGTTTAGTCTTAAAAGTTTGTGAATTTACTTAGAGTGTGGTAACCGGTCCGTATCGGTTCTAAAAAAAAAAACAGATTTAATTACGTTTTTTCCAAGACCCGTAACACGGTCAGGAACCGATAGGGGAGTCTTGCCTGGCGGATTTCTGACAAAAGGGTAAGTTTTGGATAGGATTGGCTATGTCTGAGAAACCCAAGAAAAAAACCGGGCCCCTTGGGTTTCAACACTGCAGTGTGTGTGGGGAAGTCTTTGCTAAGGCTGATCCCCACACCACCTGTGTTTATTGTCTGAGGTTTGACCGCCTCGATTTAGACTGCCAAATTTGTAAGAGTTTTCCCAAAGCTACCCTGGATAAGAGAGTAGGTAGACTGAGGGAAAGGGAGGCTGAGAAGTCCACTGACCCGGATGGCCAGCCCAGTTCGGTTACGACCGAACCAGAAGGAGTGCCTTCTGACCAGGGCGAAACTTCTTCGGGCAAAAGGAGAGTCGATTCTGAGGAGTCGGTTCCAGTTAAAAGGAAGAGCAGAGAAAAATCATCCGGTTCAGATCCACAAATTCATTCTCCAACCGCTGATGAGATAGCCAAAGCGATAAGGATAGTGCAGTCACTAACTTCGGTTCCGGCCGAACCGGCACCATCTGGCAGGGGCTTGGTTCGGTCGGTTCCCCCAGTTCCAGATTACACTTCAGAAGAATTTTATGAACTGGAGGAGGGGAGAGTTTGAGGATGATGATGGTGATTATGAAAGTCTGGATGTGCCTATTGACCCAGACATCTCCCCAGAGAGATCTTCAGGTGTTTCTCCTCCTACGCTATCTGAGTCCCCTTCCCACTTTCTGTTTTACAAAAAAGTGGCTGAAACCCTCCAGCTTCCAATGGAAGCAGCAGCAGAGGATCAGGAGGAGCCTGATTTTGTTGAAATGATGGACATCCCAGAGTCCAGGAGACTGTCTGTTCCCCTCCATAAATCTTTTGGGAAACGGACAATTAAAATTCTAAAGACTCCTAGCGCTATACCCCCTGTGGACAGATGAATGGACAAGAGGTACACCCTTTCAGGCTCGGACACAGAGTTCCTTTCTCAGCAGTGCAGCCATGTTGGAGTAGTGCAGGCTGCTGCCTGTGATGAGGCAACTATTCCCTTGGCATCACACCCCCCAGATAAGGACTCCAGGAGGATTGATGCCATGGCAAAGAAGCAGTACATGGCAGCATCTTTGGGACTCAGGCAGGCTGACTATATGGCCTACACAGCTAGATACCAGAAGTCCAGATAGGACACTGTTCTGGCTCTGGCTAAACTGGCCCCTGACCAGCTTGCCAAGGAGCTGGAGCAGGTGACTGCGGATGGGATTGAGGCATCCAAGGTGCAATTTCATGCTGCTGTGGACTCCAGTGATGTTTCATTTAGAGTCATGGCTACATCTGTGGCCCTTCGGGGGATGGCTTGGCTCAGATGTACTGGCCTATCACAGGATACCCAGGCTAAGGCCATGGATTTCCCTGTCATTGGTAATTCTCTGGGGAGCAGACAGAGAACTACATGAAAAAGATGGATGAGTACAGGACCACCTATAGGAGTGCTCAGGCCAAAGAAAGGCAAGCCACTCCTCAAAGGCAACAGTCCAGGGGCAGGGGTAGGCCTTTTCAAAGGCCTTTTTACCAAGCCCAGGCCTCCTCTTCTTCCTATGCTCAGAGGGGGTTCTTCAGAGGGAGAGGCAGATGGGGAATGAGCAGGCCTGCTTCCACCCCTCAGCCTAAAGCCCCTGCCAAGCAGACACCCTGATGGGTCTGCCCGAGCCGATTCTCCAAAACTTGTAGGGGGCAGGCTGGCTTACTTTGTACAGGACTGGAAGTCTCTGACATCAGACAAGTGGGTCCTGGAAGTAGTAAGCCAGGGACTGGTTCTCAGCTTCAAAAAGTTTCCCAAGATGAGAACCAGATCCTTTCCACCTGCAAATCCATCAGAGACCCTTGCCCTAGCGGCAGAGATTTTTCTCCCTCCTGGCTCTCAGAGCCATAGAAAGGGTTCCTACCCTACACAAGGGCAAAGGATTGTACTCCAGGTACTTCCTAACCCCCCAAAAAACAGGAGAATGGCGGCCCATCCTGGATCTAAGATATCTGAACAAGCACCTTTTAAAACCAAAGTTCAAAATGGTGACTCTGGGAATAATTCTTCCCTCTCTAAGGCCAGCAGACTGGCTAGCCTCCCTGGACCTCAAAGATGCCTACTTTCACATTCCCATCAGGTGCTCCCACAGAAAGTACCTCAGGTTCGAGTTGCCCTCAGGCCACTATCAATTCAGAGCAATGCCCTTTTGGCCTGACGTCAGCCCCAAGGGTGTTCACAAAGTGCCTGGCAGTAGTGGTTGCTTTCCTAAGGAGAAAAAAAGATCTCCATCTTTCCATATTTGGACGACTGGCTCATAGTGGGTCAGTCTCCAGACTAAGTCAAGTCACATTTGCAAATAACTCAGCAAGTGCTCACTTCCTTAGAATTCCTCCTCAACCTTCCAAAGTCAGTTCTCGAGCCAGTACAGCTACTCACCTTCATAGGGGCAGAGCTGGATACAGTAAGGGCAAGAGCCTTCCTTCCCCTGGACAGGGCAAGGACCCTTATGGAACTGGCCTCTTCATTCACCCTACAGGTGTCTCGACCAGCAAGGCATTTCCTTCAGCTTCTGGGCCACATGGCAACTTCCACAGCAGTGGTCCAGGGAGCAAGATTCCAGATGAGGGACATTCAGTTCCACTTAAGAGCCTTCTGGTCCCAAAGAAAGGATTCCCTTACCAAACTAGTTCCAGTGACTCAAACCCTGATCCAGGCTTTGCAATGGTGGCAGGATCAGGACAATTTGAGACAAGGAGTTTCTTTTGTCACTCAGTCTCAAGCAGTGATGCTCACCACAGATGCCTCCCTGCTGGGCTGAGGAGCCCACCTGGGGGATCTTACCACCAAAGGGCTGTGGTCACCTCAAGAATCTCTGCTTCACATCAGTCTCTTAGAACTTAGAGCAGTGTTTCTGGCTCTGCAAGTCTTTTCCAAATCTGTACAGAACAAGGTGGTCCAGATCAGAATAGACAACACCACCACCACGTGGTACATCAACAAGCAAGGTGGCACTCGGTCTACGGCCTTGTGCACAGAGGCAGTGAAGTTGTGGTCCCTGGCCTATTCCCTGCAGACCTCTCTGATAGCAGTTCACCTCCCAGGGAAGGACAATGCCCTAGCAGATGCTTTCAGCAGGATATCCCAGGGCCATCATGAATGGACTCTAGATGCCCTAGTTTTGAAAGTGATTTTCTTGAGATGGGGCACTCCACAGATAGATCTTTTTGCAGCCCCAGACAATCACCAGCTTCCTCTCTTTTGTTGTAAACCCCCAGTCTTGGGGTCAGTCCCCCTGGATGCCCTGATCCTGAATTGGGAAGGGAAGTTTCTGTATGCTTTTCCCCCCTTCCCTCTCCTGTTCAAGGTGTTAGTCAAGATAAGGTCACAGCCATGCAAGGTGATTCTGATTGCTCCAGACTGGGCCAGACAGCCCTGGTACCCCCTGTTGCTGTCCTTAGCAGTCCACCTTCCCCTGTCTCTTCCCAGGAATTACAACCTATTGACATCCTCTCAGGGGAGGATTTGGTACCCGAACCTCAGGTTTCTCAATCTCAAGGCCTGGCTCTTGAAGAGTTAGAGTTTGCTGATCTGCATCTTTCATAAGGGGTTCTGGATATCCTTAAGGCTTCTCAAAAGCCTTCCACTAGAAAGACTTACAATTCCAGATGGAAAAGGTTCACTATTTGGTGTTCTAATAAGAATATTTCTCCAGAATCTGCTGGGTTGCCTACGGTTCTGGACTATATGGTCCATCTCAATGGCCTAGGCCTTAGGCCAGCTACACTTAAAGTGCATTTGGCAGCTGTTTCTGCCTTCCTGTCAGTGGGCAAGCCCTCTCCTCTGTCAGTCCATCCTGTGTTTTGTAAGTTCTTCAAGGGATTGCTGCACACCAATCCCCCCCTTTAGGGACCCTGCTCCTGCTTGGGACCTTAATGTTTGCATTGCTCAGCTTATGCAACCTCCCTTTGATCCTTTGTCCTCTGCAGAGCTTAAGTACTTGACTTGGAAAACTGTGTTTTTGGTAGCCATTACCTCTGCCAGGCGCATCAGTGAATTGCAAGCCCTGTCAGTGGAGCTGATTTCATCTCTTTCCACAGAGATAAAGTGGTCCTAAGAGCTAACAGGACGTTTTTGCCTAAGGTGGTTTCAGATTTCCACCTTAATCAATCTGTCTCTCTCCCTGTTTCTTCACTGACCATTCCTCCTCTGGAGAGAGGAGGCTGCACAGCTTGGATGTTAAAAGGGCCCTCAGCTACTACATAGAGTGCAGCAAGGGTCACAGGATTGAGTCCATCCAGTTTTTCCTCACATATGGAGAGGTCGGTAAGGGCAAACCTGCCACTAAGAGATCTGTTGCCAGGTAAATTGTCTCTTGTATACAATTCTGCTATGAAAAACTGGGTAGAATCCCACCCTCAGGCCTGAGGGCTCACTCTACTAGATGTACAGCTGCTTCCATGGCTGCTGCCAGGGATATTCCTATCTTAGAAATTTGTCAAGCAGCCACCTGGAAAACAGTCCATACATTCACCAATCATTACTCTCTGGATATCCAGGCTAGGATGTTGCTCGGTTTGGCACAGCAGTACTTCAGAGCCTATTCCCAAAGTAGGTTCTGTCCCTCCTCCTTGGAGGTACTGCAGTAGTCCATAATAGTCAGAATACAGCAAGACTTCATGTTGTTTGAAGAAAAAATTACTCACCTTAGTAATGTTGTTTCTTCTAATGAAGTCTTGCTGTATTCTGACCGCCCCCCCCGCCTCCCCTGTCAGAACCTGGTTTTTGGGATGTGGGTGGGCAGGAGCAGTGTTGGCACCCTAGGGGTGACCCTCTTTTTCACCCTCCTTTACTTTGGGTGTGCGTTGTGTTTTGTTTTTTCGGTTTCCTGACTTGAGTCTTTGCTTTGAAACCAAAAAAACCTTTTTAATAAATTTAGTTGCCAGTTGGCTAGTGTGTGTTTTACAGTTTCCACACAGAACTTCTAGTGAGTATTGCTCATAAAGATCTGACGGTTAGAGTTTAAACAACAGCAGACAGGGGCTTCAACCGAGCTTGCACTGAACATTCCATGCTGGCCATGGAAAGTTAACTCTTTGTTCTCCAGGGCAGTTGAAAAGCAGGACCTAAGTGCAATAGTCAGAATACAGCAAGATTCCATTAGAAGAAACAACATTACTAAGGTGAGTAATTTTTCCTTTTTAACCGACCCATGACACGGTTGGAACCTATAGGTTTGTAGTTGTGTGGCTTAAACGCTGGTAAAGTAACTTTTTTCCTTTAGGCGTGTCTGAGAAACCCAAAAAGAAAACCGATTTCAGCACTGCTCCGAATGTGGGGAGGCCTTTGCTAAGGCTGATCCCCACCTCATCTTTGCTTATTGTCTGGGGTTTGACCACCTCAAAGCAGACTGCCAAATCTGCAGAAACATTCCCAAAGCCATTTTAGATAAACGTTTAAGTAGGCTGAAGGAAAGGGAGGCTGAGAAATCCACTGACCCAGATGGCCAGCCCGGTTCGGTTCCAACCGAACCTGAGGGGGTGCCCACTGACTTGGGCGATACCTCCTCAGGCAAAAGGAGAGCCGATTCTGCGGAATCTGTTCCGTTTAAGAGAAAGCACAAGTCAGCTGGTTCAGATCCCGGTTCCCATGTTCCTATCGCTGATGAAATAGCTATAGCGATTGCTATTGTACAATTGCTTCGCCCGGTTCCAACCAAACTGATACCGACTCAAAGACAATTGGTTCGATCTGACCTTTCTGCTTCTGAATGTGACCCTGAAACATTTTATGAGGGTGATTGGGAAAGAGATGAAGATTATGAAGGCCTAGATGAGCCAGTAGAGTCTGACATCTCCCCAGACAGGCCTTCTAATGTGTCTCCTCCCAGACTTTCTGAGTCCCTCTCCCATTTCTTGTTGTACAGCAAAGTGGCTGATACTCTTCACCTTCCAGTGGAAGATGCTGAACAGGATCAGGAGGAATGTGACTATTTTGAGATGATGGATGTCCCGGAGTCCAAAAGGGTGTCTATCCCTCTGCATAAATCCCTGGGGAAACAGACACAGAAAATTCTTCAGTTTCCAACATCCATACCTCCTGTGGATAAAAAGATGGACAGGAGGTATGCCTTGTCAGGTCCTGGGATGAAATTCCTTACAACTCACTGAAGCCATGTTGGGGTAGTGCAAGCTGCAGCCTGTGACAAGGTTAAAATTCCTCTGGCATCTCACCCCTCAGATAAGGATTCCAGGAAAGTGGATGCCATGGCAAAGAAACCGTACTTGGCATCCTCTTTGGGGCTCAGGCAATCTAATTACATGGTATATACAGCCAGATACCAGAAGTCTATGTGGGATACAGTTCTGGAGCTGGCTAAGAATGCTCCTCCGCAGCTGGCCAAGGATCTGGAGCAGGTGGCTGTGGATGGTATTGAGGCATCAAAGGTTCAGTTTCATGCTGCTGTTGACTCGAATGATGTACATTCTAGGGTCATGGCTACATCTGTCTCCATGAGGAAATTTGCTTGGCTCAGGTGTACCAGTTTGTCACAGGATACTCAGATCAAGACCATGGATTTTTCCTGTCACCGGTAACTGGGGAGCAAACAGAGGCTTACATGAAAAAGATGGACGAATACAGGACCACCTACAGGAGTGCTGCAGCCAAAGAAAAGGAGGTCACTCCTCAGAGGCAGCAATCTAGGGCTGGCAGGGGCGGGCCTTTTCAAAGGCTTTTTTTTACCAAGCGCAGGCCTCCTTTTCTTTCCAGCAGGTGTTCTTTAGGGGAAGAGGCAGAAGGGGGATGACCAGGACTCCATTTTCTACTCAGTCCAAGCCCCCTGCCAAACAGACACCCTGATGTGTCAATCAGGGTTGCCTCCCCGGGTCCAGTAGGGGGCAGGCTGGCTCACTATTTCCAGGCCTGGAAGTCTATTATAACAGACAAATGGGTCCTGGAAGTAGTGAGCCAGGGACTTACTCTCAACTTCAAAAGGTTCCCAAAAGTGAGAGCGAAGTCTTTCAGTCCTCCCTCTCCTGTGGAGACAAAGGCCTTAGAGGCAGAAGTCTCCTCTCTACTGCTCCCACGAGCAGTAGAGAAGGTACCTCTCAACCACAGGGGGAAAGGACTGTATTCTGGATACTTCTTTACCCCCAAAAAAGACGGGGGTGGCGACCCATCCTAGATCTACGATACCTAAACAAACACATACTAAAGCCAAAGTTCAAAATGGTGACTCTGGGAATAATTCTCCCCTCTCTGAAACCAGGAGACTGGATAGCCTCTCTGGATCTCAAGGATGCCTATTTCCACGTACCCATCAGACATTCCCACAGAAAGTACCTCAGGTTCGAGTTGCCCTTAGGCCACTACCAATTCAGAGCAGTGACTTTCGGCCTAACATCTGCTCCAAGGGTGTTCACTAAGTGTCTAGTAGTAGTGGTGGCCTTTCTCAGCAGACGAGGCATCTTACTGTTCTCTTACCTGGATGACTGGCTCATAGTGGGTCAGTCCTCAGACCAAGTCAAGTCAGCTCTAGATGTCACTTAAAAGCTTCTGGACTCCTTAGGCTTCATCCTAAATCTAGAAAAGTCTGTTCTGGAACCAGCCCAGCTTCTCACATTTATAGGGATGGAGCTGGACACAGTCCAGGCCAAGGCCTTTCTCCCCCTTTCAGGGGTTCAGTCCCTCATCACCCTGGCTTCCTCTTTTGGTCCACTAATGTCTCTGTCAGCCAGACATTTCTTGCAGTTGCTAGGCCACATAGCAGCTTGCACTGCAGCAGTGCAAGGGCAAGGTTTCAAATGAGAAATATTGAATTTCATCTAAAATCTTTTTGGTCTCAGAAAAAAGATCCCTCTCCAAGTTAGTTCCAGTGTCTAAAACTCTGGTTCAGGCTCTCCAGTGGTGGCTGGAGGAGGACAATCTGAGGCAAGGTGTCCCCCTTCCTCAGGCTGGCCCAGCAGTGATTCTCACCACAGACGCTTCCCTGCTGGGATGGGGAGCCCATCTGCATCAGCTTACTGCTTAGGGAACATGGTCTCATCAGGAGTCTCTCCTCCACATAAATCTTCTAGAACTCAGGGCTGTCTTTCAAGCACTTCAGACATTCTCGAACACAATTTAGGGGACAGTGGTGCAGGTTAGGCCAGACAACACCACAACCATGTGGTACATCAACAGCGAGGGGGGGGCACTCGATCCTCAGCCTTGTGCACCGAAGCCATGAAAATATGGTCACTAGCTTATTCCCTGCAGGTTTCCCTGATAGCTGTGCATCTTCCAGGGTAGGACAATGTACTGGCATATGCTCTCAGCAGGATTTTCCAAGGTCACCACGAATGGGCCCTGAATCCTCTCACTCTTCTGATCATTTTCAAAAGGTGGGGCACTCCAGAGATAGATCTCTTTGCAGCCCCAGACAATCATCAGCTTCCCCTCTTCTGCTGCAGACCCCCTCTTTTGGGGTCTGTTCCTCAAGATGCTCTCCTTCTGGACTGGACAAACAGGTTTCTGTATGCTTTTCCCCTGATTCTCAGAGTTCTGATCAAGATCAGATCTCAGCCTTGCACTGTGATTCTGGTGGCTCCAGACTGGGCCATGCAGCCTACTACTGTAAATGTCAGTGACAATTCTTCTTTGTCTCCCCAGACAGTTCAATCTTCTCACCTCCTCACAGGGAAGGATACTGTATCCCAACCTTCAGACTCTCGGACTCAAAGCTTGGCTCATGGGGAGCTAGAATATGCAGGCCTGCATCTTTCCCAATCAGCCCTGGACATTCTTAAGGCTAGTAGAAAGCCTTCCACTGGGAAAACCTACAATTTCAAATAGAAGAGGTTTGGTTTTTGGTGTTCTCAGAGGCATATTCAGCCGGATTCTGCTGACATTGCCACAGCTTTGAACTATTTGGTGCATCTTAACAGCTTAGGCCTCAGACCTACCACTCTCAAGATGCATTTGGCAGCCATCTCTGCCTTCCTTTCAGCTGAGAAGGGCTCTTCCTTAGCCTCTCATCCAGTTTTCAAGAGATTTTTCAAGGGTTTGGTTCACATCAATACTCTTTTTAGGGACCCTGCTCCTCTGTTGGATCTGAATATCTGCACTACACAGCATTTTGCTGCCTCCCTTTGAACCATTATCTTCAGCTGAACTAAAATACTTGACTTGGAAAACTGTGTTCCTGGTTGCCATTACTTCTGTCAGGAGAATCAGTGAGTTACAGGCTTTATCAGTGGAACCCGTGATTTCATTTCATTTCGCTTCACAGGGATGAGGTGGTCCTTCGGACGAATAAAAAGTTCCTGCCCAAGGTGGTATCAGACTTTCATTTGAACCAATCTATGTCATTGCCAGTATTTTTCACTGTCCATTCTTCCTCTGGGGAGAGAAGACTATACAGTCTTGATGTAAAGAGGGCACTTAGTTATTATATAGAATTCACTAAGACCTGTAGAAATGACTGTTCACAGCTGTTTCTCACTTATGGAGAAGTGGGAAAAGGTAAACCTGCCACTAAGAGAACTATTGCCAGGTGGATTGTCTTCTGTATCCAGTTCCATTACCCTAAATTGGGGAAAAAGCCACCCTCAGGCCTGAGGGCACGCTCCACGAGAGGTACAGCTGCTTCGGTCGCAGCAGCCAGAGACATACTTTTAGTGGAAATCTATAAAGCAGCCACCTGGAAAACTGTTCACACATTTACCAAGCATTACTCTCTTAACATCCAGTCAAGAAGTGATGCTAGATTTGTCACAGCAGTACTGGAGAGCCTGTTCCCAAAATTGGTTCCGTAACTCCCTCCTCCAAGGGGGTACTGCTTTGTGGTCTGCATATAGTCAGACTACAGCAAGACTTCATGTTGTTTGAAGAAAAAATTACTCACCATAGTATTGTTGTTTCTTCTAATGGAGTCTTGCTGTATTCTGACCTCCCTCCCTGCCTCCCCTCCTGTAACCTAGTTGTTTTGGGATGTGGGTGGGCAGGCACAGTGCTGCTCCCAAGGGGTGTACCTGGGTTACCTTTCCTTTGGGTGAGTTTTTGTATTACTATTTTAAGTTTCACTACCTACTTGAATTCTTTTTGGGGTTTTCGATTTGAGTCTTTTGGACCCTAAAAATCTTTTATTGCCTTTTGGCACAACATTTTAGAAAACAATATCTGTTTATAGTTAGTTAGCATAGTGCTCGTAAGAATCTGACTGTTACACTGAGGAGTGCTTGGGACAGAGATTTGAAAACCGAGCTCGAGCTCAACGTTCTATGCCTTGGCATAGAGTTAACCCTTTCCTCTCCGGAGCAGTTCAAGTGCTGGTGCTAACTGCATATAATCAGAATACAGCAAGACTCCATTAGAAGAAACAACTTTACTGTGATGAGTATTTTTTTCTTCTCTGCCCACCCCCCTCCTTCCTGATCCTTACTATTTGATCTTTGCAAATCCTTCTCTCACTTATGTACCTGAATGAGTCTTTTTTTCCATCCTTGATGCTCTGTGCCAGCCTAAGCTCTCTGGAAGCCTTGGCTGCCCTGACTGCTCTGGTCACCTCTCTTGATTTCCTCAGGATCTCCTTTCTGTCCTCCTCCCGACTGGATCTCTTGAATCTCCTGAAGGCTGCCCTATTTGCCCTCACCTTTTCCTTCACCTCCCTGCTTAACCAACTTGGTTTCTTGGCCCTAGCCTTTTTGCTTTGTGTCTTGGTACAGGATCTAGTGGCCTCTGGGAGCCCCAGCTTGATCACTTCCCATTTCTGGTTAGCATCCCTGTGTAGTTGGATTCTGGCTAGGTGCCTGGACACTGTTTCCCCCATCCTCCCAAAGTCAGCTCGCCTGAAGTCCAACACCCTGGTCCCGGTTTCCACTGAATCTTTCCTCATGCCAAGTGAGAACAACACTGGCGATCACTCCCTACCAGCGGATCCTCCACCTCCAGCTCTCTGACAAACTCTCCATCAGACAGCACGAGGTCCAGCATGTTGCCTAACCTGGTTGGCTTGCTTACCATCTGCACCAAGCCGTTTCAGTGAAGGCGTTGAATGAAATCTCGGGCGTCGGATTAGGAGATCGATGATACCATTATAAACTTAGAAACCAACTGAAAAAAGAAATATGGGGATTCACTTTTATTTTTAACAGTTGATCCCCGAAAACCACTAGTTGTAATCAGTGCTGAATCATTAACTGGCGGTGCAGCAGTCACAGAGCTTTTGAGAACGGATGACAACCAAGTCATCGAACATGCTTCCTTGTTGTGTGAACATATCTTAAGATTTGTAGAGACAGCTCATTCACTACCATGGCCATCAACAGTGGATGCTTTCCTGAGTAAAGAACGACAGCCCAGAGAGACAGTTCAATCATTTTTCTCGCATGTACTAAAATCCCCCAAACATACGAGGAGTAAACAAGTCTCCCAGTTGTCAGAGTCCTACTCAGAAGACCTAATTCATGGTGTCCCGCGGCAAGCTTCTCACCACAAAAGATGCACTTGTTGGAGTTGTGCTGTACAGTATGACTGGACAGAAAATGCCTGTGAACATCCTGTTTCATTTAGGAAATAGCTGCAGTTATGACCAAGTGTGTGAAATTGAAAATGACTTGTCGGAACTTTCTCAGCATTTTCAAGAGCAAGGTCTGTTACTGCCACTTCAGCTAGAGTCAGAGTCTTCTGTTGTCTTAACAGTTTTCTGGATGGACAACTTTGATCAGAACACTGAAACAGGAACTGGACGTGGAACAATACACAATACACATGGTGTTGCATATCAAGAAGAATCTGAAGGCTCCATTGTCCGAGAAGATTATTTTGATATTCCTCACTCAAAAAGGACAATCGTATTTAACAAAAAGAAATTAGAATGTCAACAGGTGAATTCAAAGAAGAAGCCAACCACATTTGACAATATGCCCAAGTCTGCTGTGCCAGCATCAGTGGTAAATATTGGCAAGGCAAAGCTAATGCTATGGAAACTCAGTCGGGAAGAACACAAGGAGGATCAGCTTGTTCCAGGGTTTACTGGTTGGCTGATGCTAGTTTGTAACAATCATTCAAGTTCACCAAAGAAGACAGTTATCACATATCTTCCACCCATCCACAAACCCATCACGGATTATGCCACTGTAGTTGAATACCTCACACAAACACAAGAAATAGCTCAGCAAGTAAATATGCTCTATATTCACTTGATACTAGATGTTGGAGCAGCAGCAAAAGCATATACTTTTGTGTGGAATTTCCCTGATCAGTTCCACAATGTCGTAATTTATTTGTGAAGTTTCCACTTATTCCTGGAAAACTTTGGCATTATAGGACAGTTGGTTGGTTGCAGCGGCTTTGAGGACATAGTATTTCAGGCTGATCTTTGTGCCTCTGGCAGCATAAGGGGAGTTTTGCGTGGGAAACATTACAGTCGGGCATTGACTATACATGAGCATTTTGCAGATGCCTTCGACCGATTGCTTCAGGTCAGATTTCTAGAGTATTCAACAGAGCTGAATGCCACCCCTGCAGCATTGCTTGACCAGATCAGATCATCACCTCAACCCATAGACTTCCATAAACTGCATCAGGAAGATGAGATGTCACTTTCCAGACTAAGTATGAAACCTTCAGGCAGCGGAATCATCACGGTGAGCCGGGGAAAATTCCACAGCTCTGGATGACATGTCTGGATATAGTGGATCAGCAGCATTTGCTCAACACAGCAATAAAACAACTTTGACCTTAGACTACTGTGTTGGAAATATTCACTGCCCCTGTTCTCACCCAAGGAATTCTTCAGCATGTATGGACAGGTGCAATATGCCAGATGGGTTAAACTGCCCAGGAGAGGAGGAGTCAATGTAAATGAGAAAGACATTGGCCAATCGGAAAGTAAGAGAGAGGAGAATGCTGCCAGCAGTCAGCCTGAAGGACCTGAGAACTTTTTCTCCGCTGAACTGGCAACACTGTCCCGGAGTCCTCTGTCTCTTCAGAGACCTTCCTGTGAGATATTTCTTTCTTTTGAGTGCTGCCATTGAGGTATTTACTTTATTTTTACCGTTTTTAACGTGGCTACATTTGGTTCCGCGCAGTCACGGGATTTTTACAGTTTTTACCACTTAGGTGTTTTTTCCCTGAGGTAAAAGGTTACCCTGAACATGATAAAATTGCATCGTTTTTATTTTATTCGATAATATTTAGTCTGTGAGCTTGTATTTTTACTGCATTTTTGTCAAAATTAGTGTTTTTATTCGTACTTTAGCTGTCATTTTTTTCCCCACATTAGCGCTATTTCCTGGAACCACTTTTCTTTACATTTAATATAATATAACATTGTTTGAAGGGTAATGCCCCTCTTTTCTCTTGGATAAAACCTTCTTTTATTTTGCTGTGGGCTACTGTTGGCAAGAGGTGTAGAGGTTGTTGCTGTTCTCCTTTCCATTATTTGTGAAAAAAAAAAAAATAAAACTCTAACAAGTCTAATTTCATTTGGCTTAGCTTTTTGGCCAAACACTCATTATCATGGCCTCTCAGTCTGCCTCCTCCTCTAAAAGCACTGAGGAGGGTACCTCAAGTCAACACTAAAGTATTGGTAAGTCCTCAAGGACACTAATGAAAATAAGTCTGATAGAAGTAAAAATTCTAGCCAGGCCTCTAAAAGACAAAGTGAGCAGGGTTCTGACCCAGTCCCTGCTAAAAAGACTAAGAAAGATAACCACACCGCTGCCCCACCCCCTGAAAGGCCTAGGGAGACATCAGTGGGTGATAAAGATATGCCCTCTGCAAATGAAATAGCTAAAGCTTGCCATTTATATCAAACTTTAAAATCTATTGTCAATATTTTCTCGGTTCCTTCGGGGCCTAGTACTCCTCTCCTTGACTCTAGTTATGCCCAAGGCTTTTATTATGAAGGAAAGGATGCGGATGATGAATTGCCACAGGGTGATTCATTGGACCCAGACGGCCACCCTGGGGCTGACTTAAATGAAGAAGTTTCTATTTTACATTTCTTAAAACAGATGGTGGACACCTGGGAACTTCCTCTCCAGGATAACACCAATCAAGAGGTGGAGGAGGACTATATAGAAATGATGGATCATATTCCAAAGAAATTGATTTTGCCAATACATAATACATTGAAGAAAGCAATTTTAAAAATTCTGGAAGCCCCTTCATCTGCCTCCGGGATGGACAGAAAGACTGAGAGGAAATACCAGCTCGGTAAGTGTACTGCTGATTTTCTCTATACACATCCGGATCATAAAGGGGTGGTGCAGGCAGCGGCCTGTGGCACAACCAATGTGCCACTGTTTGCTCTCCCTCCAGAGAAAGACTAAAAAAAAACTAGATTCTGTGGGTAAGAAAACATATACTACTGCTTCTTTGCTGTTATGCTTGTCTGCTTACATGGCATGTACAGCTAGATATCAGAGAGCTTTATTGAAATCTGTCCTTGCCGTAGTGCAACATGGGGGAGACACTGTGCTCAATGATGTCACTGAAATTGTGAAGCTGGCCATAGAAGCTACTAAGTATCAGTTTCAAATGACCATAGATAATAATGACAGCCTCGAAGGTCATGGCACAGGCTATTTTTCTCAGGTGGTTTGCTTGGTTAAGAACTACCACTCTCACTTAGGCCGTCCAGTCGCAACCTATGGATTTTCCTTCTGAGAACAACTCCCTTTTCGGGGACCAAACTGAGGCTTACGTGAAAAGAATAGACAAGTTCAAAACTACTTACAAGAGTAACTCGGCTAAAGGAAAGTCCTCTTCCTTCCAGAAGTCTCAGAGCAAGGGGGGCAGGGGTTATTTTCCCAGGGCATTCTTTCCTATGCCAGTGCCTATGGATTTTTCCCAAATAAGAGTTTTTTTCAGAGGTAGAGGTAGGAGAGGTCAGAGGAGGGGCAACCCCACTCCTGTTACCTCTACTCAGTCCAGACAGCAGTCATCCTGACTCCTTTTTGGCCACCTCCCCTCTCCCTGTAGGGGGCAGGCTCTCCCACAACCTCCATCACTGGCGTCAAATCACCTCAGACAAGTGGGTATTAGAGGTAGTGGAACAGGGCCTCTCTCTTCAGTTCAAAAAAATTTCCCTTCCTCCACGGTCCCAAGCTCTTAAAACCTATCACCCCAACAGAAAAACAGCTGTTGGAGATAGAGGTCAATAATCTCTTGTAGGCCAAAGTCATAGAAAGTGTGCCTCTTCCCCAGTGGGGAAAGGGTCTCTATTCCAGGTATTTCCTAACCCTGAAGAAAAACGGGGAGTGGCGACCTATTCTGGACCTAAGGTACCTGAACAAGAACCTGCTGAAACCAAAGTTCAAGGTGGTAACCTTGTCTCATGTCATTCATTCTCTAAAGCAAGGGGTCTAGTTAGTCTCCCTGGATCTAAAGGATGCCTACTTTCATGATCCAATAAGGCAATCCCACAGAAAATTCTTCAGATTCAGGCTGCCCTCAGGCCATTACCAGTTTGCAGCCATGCCTTTTGGGCTGACATCCACTCCCAGGGTGTTCACCAAGTGCCTGACAGTGGTTGCAGCTCATCTCAGAAGACAAGGAATCTCAGTTTTTCCCTACATGGATGATTGGCTGACCTTGGCCAATTCTCAGAAGGAACTAGAAGGGAAAGGATAGATCTTTTACAGTACAGTAGCTTCTTGCTGTTTTTACATTGTTTCTTGTGGATTTTACTTGGTAGAAGATTATTTTTTTCTTTCTTATTACTTCTAAGGGGCTAGCAGGGTATTGTTTTGGGGCTGTTGGAATTCTGAAAACTGTTTTGATGGCTATAATTGGGCTCATTTGTTTGGTGTTTCACCGTGTAGCAGGCTGCATTTGTAGAGGCCTATTTCTTCTGATTTAAAACCTATTTGGTGTGAATTAACTGGGGCTGTTTCTTTGAATCAGAGACCTATATCTTCTAATGTCAAGCCTATTTTGATGTGTTGCTGGTGAAGCTGTTTGAATTGGAGACCTGTTTCTTTTGGTAGCAAACCTGTTTTAGGGGCTTTGAGTAGAATTTGATTCATTTTGCTGGGTTCACTAGCTGCAAAGGTTAGTGCATAGTGGGGAAGGTGCTAATGGTCTGACCAGGGGCCTCAGCTACCTGATTGTTTCTGGAAGACTGGCTGGTCCACCCCCAACCCCTCCCCACCCACCCCTGGTCCGTGATTTCCTTTATACCAGGGTTCTGACATCACTTCCTCAAACGGGCAAAGGATATGCACCTGTAATAGCAGAAGCAGATATCCAGGAATGGAACAGCAGTGAGTGAAGAGGTGACTGCTATCTCAGTGGAAGGGAAGTAAGTGCAAATCTAGGAGCTTTCATTGTTACTTCTTTGCATTGCTATTGCATTGTGGAAAGGAGGAGTAGGAGTTTGAAGAAGGTTGTGCAGTAGCTACTTAAACTCTGTTTTTGAGTGTGGATAGGAAGGTTAGGAATATAAAAAGCAGTTGCTCAATCTGTCTAACGTGTACAACAAAGGGGTAAGGGAAATTAAGAAAAGAATGTTTTGCACTGATAGAGGGGAGGGGAGACTTGGGGAGTGTTTGTATCCTGCATCTGGAAGGGTGGGGGTTGCTGGTGGGCAACGACAGCAATGGGTAGGGTGGTAGGCTGCAACAACTGCGGTGCACCAATCTTTCTAAAAATTGCCTGGAGTGTGGGAAGATGTTTAGTGTGCAACCACATTGAGAAACTTAGAAAGGAGATTGAGGGTCTGCAGGAGGAACTAAGACAGGCAAGGCAGACTGGGGGTGGATTTAGCCCAATACTGGAGGGAGGAAGAATGGGAGATGAGGGAGGGTGATTTAAGCCAACAGTGATGAGGAGAGGGTCAGAAGAAGGGAAGCAGGGACAAGGGGGCCCAGGCCAGAAAGAACGATTGCTGGGGAAACCAGGTCAGGAGACAAAAGACAAATGAAAGGAGGAGGAGATAGGGACTTGTGAGGGGAGGTAAAGAAGTGGCAGAAGTCATGGAGTGGAAAGGAGAGAACAGGTTTCTGTGAAGATAGGGCATTTGTGAAGGGTCTTCAGAAAATAGTTTTGCACTGCTAGAGAGGAAGAAGGTGGAGGAGGGAAATTATGAAATTAGAGGAGTAATTGATAAATGCCTGGACCAAACCGGAGCGGGGGAAGTTCTGCTGGGAGAATTGCAACAGGGGCAAAAGGGGGAAATAATGTGCAGGAGGAAGGAGAGGAGCCGGAAAGGAGAGAGGGAGATGAATGGAATCAAGCAGGGAGTAAGAGTGGTGGAATCTTAGTGCTAGGGGACTCAATACTAAGAGGATTCAGGTGGGGTAGCATGGGAAGAGGCTTAGTCGCATTTGGGTGGAGGCCATGCCAGGAATGACAGCGTAAAGGGTGGGACAGTCTATTCTGAAATATGCTAGAAGGGGTAGGGACAAGCCTCATTTAATTATACATCTTGAGACGAACGACCTGGCTGACAAGACAGTAGATACAGTCAAGGGGAGGTTTGAGGAACTAGGACAATTATGTGAGGGGGCGGGAAGATCAGTAACTTTTCAGATACTTCCAGTGCCCAAGGCAAGCACAACAAGAAAGCTGAGAATAGAGAATTTAACGGATGGCTAAGAACCTGGTGTTGTGCTAAAGGGTATGGGCTGTTGGAGGGGTGGGAGGGACCTGGGAGGACAGTAGTCTCTATGCCAAGGACAGACTACACTTGAGTGAGGAGGGAAAGAAATTGTTAAAACAGAGGATGGAGGAGTACATAGAGGAAGTACGGAATTTAAACTAGGAACGGGGGGGTGGCAATTGGGCAAGAGACATGCAGAGACCACAGGTTGGGAAACCATATGAGCTTACCCCCCATAACAGTGACAAAGGACAAATGGCAAGTACTGTTGGTGATGCCAAAGGAGGGCAGGATGGGAGAGGGGGAAAAGGGTGGAAGGTGGTTACCCTTAATGCTAGGAACCTTGGGAGGAAAACTGCAGAGTTACAGGTGCTCATGGCAGAAGGAGTGGTGGACATTGCAGCCATCACAGAAACATGGGCCACCCAATACAATGACTGGGACCTGTCTTCTGTACCATGATACAGGTTATTTCGTAGGGACAGGGGGATTGGGAAAGGAGGGGGTGTGGCACTATATGTGAAGAAAGGACTGAAGTGTGTAAGGGAGGAAGGGGAGGAGGGTAGTACGGAGTCACTTTAGATGCAAATCAAGGATTCCAAGAATAGGATTCTTAGAATGGGAGTGGTGTACAAACCGCCATCTCAGACAGAGGAGTTAGACAGGGAACTAACGGGACAGATCAGGAGGACCTGCGAGAAGGGTAGTGTGGTGATTGTGGGGGACTTCAACATGCCTGGAGTGGACTGGAGCACCCCAGCAACCAGGAACAGAAGGGAGCGGGTACTGCTGGATGCCTTCCAGGAAAGCTTCCTGCTGCAAATGGTCAGTGAACCAACCAGATTAGGGAATACCCTTGACCTTGTGCTGGCAAATGGGGACTTTGTGGGAGAACTTATGGTGGAGGAACCGCTGTCAGGGAGTGACCACCACTCAGTATGGCTCACAATGGATATGGGCAAGGAAGGAGTGGAATCTGGCACAAGAGTGCTGGACTTCAGGAGGGCCGACTTTGGGAGGATGGGGGAAGTGGTAAAAGGGTGCCTGGCCAGAATTCAATCTAGTATGGACACTAACCAGAGGTGGAAGCTCATAAATCTGGGGATAGTGGAGGCAACCAAAACCTGCTGCAAGGCCCAGAGCAGGAAGGCTAAGAAACCGAACTGGTTGAGCAAGGAGGTCATGGAAAAGGTAAGGAGGAAAAGAGCTGCCTTTAGGAAGTTCAAGAAAACAAGGAGATGGGAGGACAGGGAGGAGTACTTGATGGAATCGAAGGAGGTGACAAGGGCAGTAAGGGGAGCCAAGGCATCTATGGAACTCAGGTTGGCACAAGGCATTACGAAGGGGGAGAAGGACTTCATCAGGTACATCAGGGAGAAAAGGAGCTGTAAGGACCACATAGTAAGGATTAGGAAGGAGGGGTGTTGGGTGGAAGCAGGGTGTGATAAGGCAGAAGCACTAAATGTGTACTTCTGCTCAGTATTTACTAAAGAGAAGAGGGGGGTGACACCCAAGTGGGGAGAAATGGCAGAAACAGGGGGAAGGGGTGACAGATGGGGAAATCATGGAGGGCAGAGTTTGGGGTTTGAAGGCACTGAGGGTCGAGTAAGGCGCCAGGCCCAGATGGCATCCACCCCAGGGTACTGAAGGAGCTGGCAGAGGTCCTTGCAGGACCTTTGGTGAACCTATAAAATGCCTCACTACATTCAGGGTGTGTACCTCAGGACTGGAGGATGGCTCAAGTGGTGCCCCTCCAAGAGTGGCCCAAAGATGAACCAGGAAACTACAGACCAGTGAGCCTCACATCCATCGTGGGTAAGCTAATGGAGACTATCCTGAAGGAGGCTGGTGGCCCTCATGAGGCCAAAGGACTACAGGACAGCAGACAGCATGGCTTCATACGTGGCAGATCCTGCCAAACCAACCTGGTGGAGTTCTATGACTGGGTAACTAGGCAACTGGATAGGAGCCATGCAGTGGGTGTCCTGTATCTGGACTTCAGTAAGGCATTCGACTCGGTGCCGCATGAAAGGCTGGGAAGTAAGTTAGTAGGCACAGGGGCAGGTGGAAAGCTGGTGAGATGGTTAGGGAACTGGCTTCAGGGAAGGCAACAGAGGGTGGTGGTGGGTGGAGAGCTCTCACACCCAAGGGTAGTGACGAGCAGTGTTCCACAGGGCTTGGTGTTGGGACCAGTGTTGTTTGGGATATTCATTGCAGACATATCATTGGACATCAAGAGCAAGATTGGTCTGTTTGCTGATGATACCAAGGTGGGAGCGGTGGTGGATGACCTAGGGGGATGGCAGGGGTTGCAGGATGGTCTGGCAAAGCTTGAAACCTGGTCAGACACTTGGCAACTGGGGTTTAATGCCAAAAAGTGTAAGATGCTGCATTTTGGGATGAAGAACCAAGGAGGAGTTACTAGCTGGGGAGTGCAGCTAGCCCAGACAGAGGAGGAGAGGATCTGGGGGTGCTCATTACAGGGTCAGTGAACAACTCGGCACAATGTAGGAAGACAGCTGCAAAGGCCAACAAAATGCTGTGTTGTATTGCAAGGTATATCCTCGGGAGGGAGGAGGTGATTCTGCCGCTGTATAGGTCATGGATTGAACCACCTTGGAGTACTAGTGCAGTACTGGCGCCTGTATCTGAAGAGGGACATTAAGTTACTGGAGGGGGTACAGTGCAGGGCGACAAAGATGATCAAGGGGCTGGGGGACTTGTACGAGAGGAGGCTGAGAGAGTTGAACATGTACTCACTGGAGGAGGAGAAGAGGGACGGGGGGACATGATTGAAACCTTTAAGTACATGAAAGGAATAAACAAGACAGGTACAGAGGGGCTGTTCAAAGTAAGGGAGGGGAGGGACATCAGGGGCCATGATATGAGACTGGAGGGAGGAAGGTTCAAGAGGGAGATGGGGAGACACTTTTTTACAGAGAGGGTGATGGCTGGCTGGAATGCGTTACCTGCAGAACTGGTATCCAGTAGAACAGTGGACTGCTTCAAAAGGGGATGGGACAGGACAAGGAGGAGGGTCAATGAAGGGGAAGGGTGGAAGGAAGGGGCAGGTGCAGAATAAGGGGTGCTAGCTGCACATTTGAGCAGACTTGACAGACCTCTAGGCCTTTATCTGCTGGCAAATTTCGTATGTTCGTATGTTCTTCTGGCACTTTCAGAAGCTCTAAGCCTGACAAACACACTCTGCAGTATTTGGGCTTCATTATCAACAAAGAACAATCTCAGTTTCAGCCTGCCCAACTCTTGCAATTCATAGGGCAAGAGCTCAACACACTGCAGGGGAAGGCTTTTCTTCCCACAGACAGAATTCAGAATTTTCTCACTCTGTTAAACTCGTTCAGTCTAGGCCAACTGAGACCGGCCAGACACTTCTTCAGACTACTCAATGACCACAGTAGTTCACAGTTGTACCAGGTGCCAGATTACAGATGAGGGACATTCAGTACCACCTTACATTTTATTGGTCCTAGAAAAAAAATACACTTTTGCATAACTAGTGCCAGTCACAAAAACCTTTCTACGGGCTCTGGACTGGTGGAAGGAAACAGAAAATCTCAGGGTAGGGATTCCTTTTCAGATTCAGCAACCCTCTCAGATCCTGACTACGGATGCTTCCCTTCTAGGTTGGGGTGCCCACCTAGAGGACCTGTCCATAAGTGGTACTTGGACACCCAAAGAGTCCACACTCCACATTAGTCTTTTGGAACTCAGAGTAGTGTTCCTGGCCTTCAAGGCTTTCGCCCCACAGTTCAAAGGACAGTCAGTTCAGATGAGGACGGACAATATGACTGCCATGTTCTACATCAACAAACGGGAGCACAAGGCCAAACAAACTCTGCACAGAGGCAATAAAAATTTGGTCCTTGTCCTACTCCCTGGACATGTCCCTGTCGGCCATCCATTTTCCAGTCAAGGACAACATTCTGGCAGATGCCCTAAGCCACATCAGTCAGGGCTACTACGATTAGGACCCTCAACAAACGAGTCCTTGCCACATTTTTTAGAAGTTGGGGGATTCCAGATCTGGACCAATTCGCATCCAGCCTCAACCACCAGTTACCTCAGTACTGCTGCAGTCCCTTGGCATTGGGGACCATCCCAGTGGATGCTCTGATCCTGGGCTGGACAGGGAGGTTCCTCTCTGCTTTCCTCCCTTTCCTTTGATTTCCAGGGTCCTTCTCAAGCTCAGAGCTCAGCCAACCACCAGATTGGGCGAGACAACCTTGGTACTCCCTGCTCCTTGCCTTGTCAGTCAGGAAGCCCATCAGACCGCCCCCATCACACAGTCTCCTGACTCTTCCTCAGGCATTCCCCAATATCCAGTCTTTTCATCTCAAAAACTGGTTCTTGAGGAGCTAGAGTATCCTGAATCCCAGTACTCTGAGCAGGTCCGGAAAATTCTGCGGATGGCTAAAAAACCTAGCAGTAGGAAAACTTATGCTTTCAAGTGGAAGAGGTTCCCACTGTGATGCAAGGATAAAGACATAGGGCCCTTGCAGACTTCTCCTCCTATCTTGCTAGATTATCTAGTTCACCTTCAGGTGGAAGGCCTGAAAGCTTCATCCTTAAGAGTACATCTAGCTGCCATCTTGGCCTGTCTCTCCACTGGAAAAGAGAACTCTGTCATCTGACAGCCTGTTTTCAAACAGTTTTCCAAAGGGCTGCTGCACCTCCAGACCCCTCTGAGGGAATCTGTTAGGATTTGAACCTCTGTATAGCCAAGCTCATGGAACTTCCTTCCCTTGACTACCGTTCATCTCAAGTTTGTAACCTGGAAAACTGTTTTTCTAGTGGCCATTATCTCCACCAGATGGCTTTCGGAGTTGCAGGCCCTTTGTACAGATACTAATTACATCATTCCCCACAAGGACAAAGTAGTCCTTAGGACAAATAGGAAATTTCTGCCCAAGGTCGTCTCTAACTTCCACCTTAACCTATTTTCTTGCCAGTTCCCCTCACAGACAAGTCCACTCCAGGCGAACGGAAGCTGCATAGCCTGGATGTCAAGAGAGCCCTGTCTTATTACTTAGACCATACTAAGCAGTTCAGAGACTCACACGCTCCTTTCTTTCTCACCTATGGCGAAGTGGGCAGAGGGAAACTGGCGACCAAGAGATCCATTTCCCGCTGGATTGTCTCTTGTATCTAGTTCTGTTACAGCAAAGCCGGTGAGCAACCCCCTCTCAGGCTCAGAGCCCACTCTACTAGGAGCACCAATGTCTCTGTGGCAGCCTCAAGAGACATTCCTTTACTAGAAGTTTGCAAAGCAGATACTTGGAAAATGGTTCACACATTCACAAAGCACTACTGCTTGGACGTGTAGTCCAGATCTGATGCCAAATTTTACAAAGCAATGCTACAGAGCCTTTTTCCTAAGTAGGTTTCTGTGCCCCCCTCCTAACTGTACTGCTTTGTAGTCTGCACCTGTCAAAACATGCTGAAGAATTCCTGGGTTGAGAAGAACAAATCCAGGCGCAAATGGTTTGATACCTTTTATTGGACCAACAAAGATGTTACAAAAAGAACAAAGTACTTTAGCTTTCGGACCAACTAAGTCCTTCCTCAGAGGTTTATGACAGTCATCCAAGTGAGAAGAAAAAATACTCACTGTAGTAATGTTATTTCTTACAAGGAATTCTTCCGCATTATTGACACTCCCACCCATTTTCCCCTTCGAAACCAGTCTGGGGACGTCTCTGTTATGGTGTTTAGCCAAATTTGCTTACTTTTACTGTTTTTCTTGTTGTTTCACAATAGTGACGTGGAATTTTCAGTTGTTTTGCTAACAGTGTTTTGCCCATGTTGAGCACAGTTTTGCTCTTTTTCAGCTTCG